>JAODJU010000035.1:11604654-11636315 GCA_026776725.1 Gnathonemus echidnorhynchus | reverse complement strand
GATTCTGATTGGTCAGAGGCTTCACACCTGGCTCACAGGTGAAGGAAGGCTGGAAAATCAGCAGGGCTCAGCCCTTGGGGACCATCAGTTGAATAGCCCTGCTCTAAACTATGGTGGTTTTTAGCAAATAGAGGTACTGGCTATAACTCTCAGTTTTTCAGTGTACATAGTGTTTTTTTTTCTTTTTAATAGCAACAATCCATGCAGTGATATTTTGTGTATAAATTTTTCCTCAATCTAAGAAATATAAAAAAACTTGAATGAAACACTGAGGTAACATTATTCTTTAAAAGTCATTGAATGGAAAAAGATTCTGAGAACAGAGTGCATGAAACATTTGGTCAAATTATTCCTTTATGATGTAACTTTTTAAACTTTATCCACGTACTGTATGTACCTCTCACTGCTATTTGGGGATAATGAATCATATCTCCTACTATTTATGAGCCTTTTCTGGTCTGTCTCTTTCCGTATGTCCTGCGTGGAGTGTGAAGCTGTTGTTTGTCTTTCAAGTTGAAGAATGTGTTGTGACTTATAATCAGATAAGTTAGAGTAGGACGACACTCAGCTTCTGGTTTGGATTGCATTACAGGGCCCCATAAAAGTTATCACAAGATACCAGCAAGAAAAACCAGTGTCATGAACAAGGGTCTCCTCAGTGCAGTGTGGCCTCGAAGGTTAAAAACAGATGTTGATTTTTATTTTATTTTTTTATTTTTTGTTGATGCTGGGACACTGTGTTTTCTTGTGAACAAGAATGCAAACAGGAATGTGTTTGTTCCAGCAGTACTATGTAAAATTTCCAAGGAAAAATAACTCGGTGGAATACTATTTCCTTATTAGTCACGTATAAACAAATAGAATGTTCATGAATGGGAAGCATGCAACCCCATAGAGTCTATTTGCTGTGTATCATTGTCATAATTGTTGCACTATATTTGTTGCCATAGACACAATTATCAGATTTTCTAAACTGTTTCCTTGAACTATTGAGTGACTTTTAAAATGATTTCTCAAAAGTATTGATCCAAGGATCCCACATGATTAAAAAAGCATTATATATACATCCATCCTATTTATCCAGTATACAGAGTACTTAGAGACTATCTCAGCAGGCACAAGGCAGGGGACACCCTGGGCGTTCACTCATTCAGGACACTTTAGAAACATCAATTCACCTAGACTCCAGGAAGAAACTCACGCCACACTGAATGGTGGGTGCAGGATTTCAATCCTCAGCCCCAGATATTCAAGGCAACTGTGCTACCAACTTGAATGATATATCAGTCGGCCAATAAAATATTCCATGAAAGTACTGACATTGACAAAACCTGAATTTTTGAAGTCATTTGACATAAAAAAAATCTCAAGCATTGTTAATCTAGTCCTTGATTTGAATATCACCATTAATGGTACTGTCAGTATAGAAAGCAGAAAAGACGATGTACTTTAAATATGTTTTTTCTTGAGAATTCAACATTATGATTGTTATTTATATTTTTTGAAGGTTATGTTACAGTGTTAAGGGCAGGCTTGTTTTATGTGTATATTGTTTTGCCTTGTTTTTGTTTTGAATTGTTATCACAAAATTTTCATGTTGATTGATCTCATATCAGTATGGACAGCACGGCCACACCTCCCAGGGTTGTATGTTTACTCTGAAACAGGAAGGAAGGATCCTGTATTACTGTGCATGGTCGTTTGTCTCTGCCACGTGCGTCTTATCAGGAAGCACGTGTTCTTGCGAGATGCTGCGCCCTGAAGCATGGTGCTCCAGTGACCCATTAACTAAAAGATGTGAGGTGGCCCGTTGACTAGAGGCTACTCTTCACCTGGGTACCACGCAGGGATCTATTAGCCAGAGTCAGGTAAGCCCTGGATGACAAATAAACCAAGACCTCGAGTGCCTTTGTTTGCTCTGCTGAATATGTAGAGCCCCAGATGGATAAGCGACAGAAGGGGAGGGGTGGCGGGTTATGTCTTTCCTCCCATCTATCATGGCTCCCCCAATCAAACATCCAGACTGCTACAGCTGCTGCTTCCTCCATTGCCCTGTTCGGGTTGGGGGGGGGGGTCACTCTTTTTTTAGCCACCCACCTCATGCATATTCAACAGCTAATTTGGCAAAGCTGACAATGAACTGGCGCAAATGCATCTTAAAGTGCTATCAACCTGCTGTCTGGAATTGTAGAGCAATGGTTGAAGGATAAAGAGTGGAGCTCATTTGCTGCATCATTCCGTTTGTAAATGTTATCACCCCGTTTTATAACTGAGTACATTATATGGAGAGCGTCAGTATTGTGAGATGGGTGTAGCGATCAACAGAGGGCTGTTTGATTGCTATCTGTTACATGTTGATCTGTTCTGAAGCCAGCCATTCAGCTGCCTCAGGCCCTGGATTAAGTTCTCAGGAAATGTAAATGTCACTCATACCAACCTTCCAAATGAAAATGTAAAACTGTATCCTATCTGTGTTTAATGAAAGGGTATGGGCTCAGCATTGTGCCGCAGTTTGCCCAGGAGATTTGAATATTGAAAGAGCAAATATTTGGAGAGGTTCCCCTGATGGCTCTTAAATAGTTTGCCGGTTTATTGTGCCTTTTTGAATAGTTTAATTCACATGACACAGTATGAAACTCGCTCATGATTTTGCAAGACATGTCAAACGATTTCTGAATGTGTATAGTGTCAACTCGTAAGTGCGCTGTTCATTCTTCCTCCCAGATCTCTCAGCGCATGGGAGACAACATTAGAGACTGAAGGCAGTGAAGGCCATTGATTCTGATGAGAAATCAGAGTAGGGAGATAAATTAATTTAATTTTAAGCCGTGGTGTTCTCACTGCCACTCAGGAAGAAGGTAAATCATAATGAGCTCTGTCTTAAGTCAGGAGTACTAAAGTACTGCTTTCATTTCATTTCATTTCTCAAAGTATATTTCTATTTTAAATGCATGTAACACTGAAACAGCTTGATTTGGAGGTTAACGTCTTTTAAGAGATTTTATTATCGTGTTTTTGCCTATTTACGTGCCACACCAATAAACTTTTCCACTAGAAACACTCCACTTGCTTTCTCCTTGACTATATTTCTACATTCCCATTCAGGAAGGTCCATATGCACCCCCCAGCTCCCACTATACCACCACTGCCCACTTCCCCACCAAAAGAAACACAATCTACTACAGGTTTGCTTCCACTCACCAGAAATAGACAGGAATTGAATGTTATAGTCTGGAGTACATGTTGATCTGTCCAGACGTGGGTCATATCCAGGACACAAAGATATTAACATTAATTGTGCATCAGATGGGATTTAGGGTGAAAATCATTAATTTCACTTAGCTATTGCTTATGGCGACTGTAACTGATGTTGTGAGATACCGTAAACTTCAAATACTCCTAATTTCATATTATATATAATAACATCAGAGGAAAAACCCTTCAATAAACAGACACACACATAGCTAATACACTGTTGACGTTCAACTGTGAAATGTCAATCTTTAGACAAGGGACATACCTGTGTTAAATAAACATACACTACCTCCTATTTAGTTATTATAGTATAGTATCGCGTCACCCCACCTTTAGAATACTGTCAACATGAAAAGCTTCATTTGCATCAGTTTTCTGGCTCATCTTCTGTCATCATTGATCAAAGATCACAATTATTTTAAAGACACAAAAACATAGATACCAGAATAAGCAGAGATCAACTTGCTGATTATGAGGTCTTACTGGACGGTGTTTCAGGCTGATACACTGTGAGAGGGACACACACCCCAATTCAGATCTGAAACAAGTAAAGATCTCAAGGAGAGCCTGGGAATTTGGGTAAGCACAGCTCAAGGTAAACAAACAATGGCAAGAGGAATCAACGGCATTCCACGATCGTTTACGAGCAAAGCCTGGCTTATCCTGCAGGCATTGCTTCTAGTGAACAGAGGGCTCCTTTTGTCGTTACTGTTTAGAACAAAAGAAAGAAAGAAAAAAGAATTTAAGGAATTTGTGGCATTCCCTTTTTAATGGCAAACACCAGACCCATGGTTGTTAAGCTGGAATGCTGTTGGGCTCTGATCGGAGTTTCAGATTTTACCTGGTCATTTTGGTAACTGGATTACTTTATTGGATACAAAAGATTTTGGTAAATGAAGATAAGTAGATTCCCAAAAGCTAAAAATAAATAGAAGGGCGGAGCTATTTTTAGGTATCTTTATAGAGAAGTCAGCAGCCATAAACAGTTTTATTAGAAGAACGTTGTTGAGTTTCAGCCAAGTAAGAGCTTTAGAAGTTTGATTTTTTTTTTGTGATATTGTATGGGTTATGAAAGAGGCTTCTCCAGACAAGCCAATGCTGTAAATTCCATAGTGAAATCACCAAACCTGTACCTGAATGATTTTTTGGAGTATTTGCCTTAGTACTTGATTGCTCTATTTTCCTCTTCTTGATGATCATGCCATGAAAGATGGCAAAGAAATTGACAGAAGTCATCCCTTGGCCTGTGTTTCCACTATCTCACTGTAATTCACGACCCCTAAGGTAGCAATGCATATGAACCTATGAATGGTTCTAAGACATCATTTTAAGTTCTGCTGGGCCTGTTTATACATGGCAGCACAACACTGGAGCAGCAATGATCAGCTGGTGGTGGGGCTTGAGATGATGAATCAGGGAGAGGAGAAGAGGATTACGGTTCTGATACCCACTGACCCTTGTTTCACATGGGCAATCGGGGAATGGATTGCGCAACACCAGAATGGGATTGTTGTGTAAGAGTCCTGAAGGCAAGACAGGGGCTGTGGACTTACACATTGTCTAATCAGGCCAAATATTGTTTTGTAAATCAACTGTTATGCAAGCAGTGGAAGTGATTTTTAAAGGGGCAAAATTTCCTAGATCAATAATTTATCTATTCACAATGCTTAGCACCCTTATAAACGAAAGAGGGCTGTCCATTCAGGCTCGTCTCCCTCTCGCTAAGATGTGCAAAGCATAATTTAGATAGAAGATGGGATTGCATCCTTTAGCGAGATTATGGTAGAACATCTGCTGTTTTAATTGAAACGGAGTGCCCACCTCTTACCCCTCGAGAAACACCACCTGCCCTGGGCTCTTTAAGTGCCCTTCTTGAGTGCCTCCTGGGGTTGGCAATAAACAGTCAGATGTATCCACACGGTCCATCCCCCCTCCGCACACCACCTACCCCCTAACCCTTAGTGTCCCTGGGGACAGTCACCACTGCCATGAAAAGAAGACCGATGCTTGGATGGCTATCAGGATAACCCACAGAGGGCCTGTTTAATGAGAGATGGGGGGGTTCTTGGGGTGTCTTATGCCACTTGGTCGCTTCCCCAGAAAGGCAGACACCAGCTGATGTAAGGTGATACCCCCCACCCCAGATTCCCGGAAACATCCCATTTCCTTAAGTACTTCTAAGGATCTCTGACTGTAAAAGCAGCTTCTCCTTGGGGAACAGGTCGCATTACTTGCATAAAGAAGCCATCTAATGTTTCACTCCCTCAGGGTATGGGTAGGTGGAGCTCTGCAGCCACAACATGGCATCGCTCACCGCATACTTTGTTACGACGGCCTGGTTCATATACGCATTTGGCCCTTGAGATAAGCAGCGAGTCAACATGACATTCCCCCCCACATTTTAGCCAAATTTTTACTCATGAAAAAACAGACTTTGTTTTCCTAACTACTTCAGTGAGTCTTGACATAATTTGAAGAGTAGTTGCATATACTGTAAATAAACTGATTGTTTTATATATCTTGATTATAATGTGAATTTTTATGGTATGTGTGATCTGAAGTAATAGGGTCCCAAAAGCACATCATGAGTTACCCTGTAATATAATAGCATATTATAATACAATAGCATGTTCTGTAGCAGAGTTCCTCAAAGACGTCTCAAACCCCAAAGCCTCCACTGATACCTCAGAATGCTAGTCTCCACAGTAGCCTAATGCAAGCACTGCCACTGTGTGGGAGCCAGCCAGAGGGAGGGGGCGTTACTGCTCCCTGTGGGGGGGGGCTCCATGTGCCAAAAAAGATATATACTACGACAAATCCAAGACAGCATGGAGTGTGTCTGTGGCACGTTTTAAAAACTGTTTAACGAGATCAATTATCAGGTCTTGCAACTTCAGAGAGCGAGAGTGCTGTCAGCGATCTGTGATGATGCAGATGCAGTGAAATTAGGTGTTTTTTTTTCCCTTTAAGTTAGGAGTGCAGTATTATTTAAGCCTCCATCTTTGATTATAGAAATGTGGCATCCTTTCCTCATTCTCCCTTCTTCATTCATTTGCTTCACCCTTCCATTTCCTACAGGAAGGCCTCAAGTCAAGGTTCCTAGTCATGTTCCTGGTGGCCCACTGTTAATAAGTCTTGACTGAGCTGTTTATTAAATCATATCACTGCTGTCCTACGAAAAACATGAATCTTCAAATATCCATTATTTCAGGAGCATGAAAACCACATTTTGTCAGAAAATTCTATGCATAATAAAGCAATGAGACACCCTTACCACTACAATTAGAAAACTGCCTTTACACAGGTGTCAGTGGATGATTTAATGTTTTAAATGGACTTACGTGGATTGTTGTCAGGTATGTCAGGATCAACAACATTCAAATTATTCTCGCTCTATATTTACAATTAACAGTTATGTTAGTTAGCCTGCTTATCATCAGTGACGATTTAAGTGAATCAATCAAAACACACACACACACACAGATATATATATATTTATTCAAATTTAATCAAAACGTATACGTGTGTGTGTGTCTATAAAATCAACAATTCATGATTATCATCTTGATCAGTCAATAACATTTTTCAAAACACGGGTGCAGGGCTTAAGTGGAAGGTCAGTGTTTCCTCTTTAATCGTTTATGAAACATGCAAAAGAAAGTAAATATCTAGGTGAATGCCTTAAATATAAGGCATTCACTTTCTTAATAGTTCAAAACAAAAGCTATTGAAACACAAAAGAAAAAACAACACCGACTCACAAAAAGCTGAATGGACTAATCGAGAGCTCAGTTGGAACAAAAGCCTGCACACATGCACATCATGCTGCCGAGTGGGACACTGGCCTAAAGCACTCGTCTTTAATTCATTTAATCACTCACTGTAAATGTCAATAGCTCATCTGGACCCGCCGTGAATTTCTGATTTTGGGTTTGAGAGCCCATAATCTGTGCCCCCCACCCCCTACCCCGTGTGCATCTCCTGCGTCAGAGGGGAGGAGACATGTCCTGGCCAAAGCGACAGATTGGTCCCGTTCCATTTCCAGTGCTTGTCACTTGACCTCATTAGCACGGCTCATGGCTTGTGGCAGAACAGCCTGGCCAAAGCCTGATGGGGTGTGGAGGGGGAGGGATACACTGTGTGCAGGGAGCCCCTGTACAGTCGCAGCATCTGGAACACCACAACACTGTTACTGATCAGCGACCGTGACGTGGTAGCCCTCTCAGCACCGAAAAAGCTCGTAACAGGCTTAGTAGTGGCGTCTACGGCTGTTTAAGTCAACATTCAACACGTTCAGATTCTATTTCTCCACAAACGGCAGCCTCACAGAATGCCCAGTTACTCAACTTAAATGGCTTAATTACCATTTTCAATTAATCCAAGCAGGAGAATTTATAAGCATGCAACACAGGACCAAGGGCAAACAATAATAATCTCATAATCAAATTATTCATTCTTTTACAGTTATGGAATACTTCTCACAGATAGCAGTGGGGGACTACCAAAAAAAATAGTATGTTTCTTTGTGCTTATCTTTGAGTCTTTTAGTTATTAAAAGCAGGTCATTCAGGAGAGAAAAAATCAACATACAATTTTAACATTCAATTATCCATCCATTTTCCAAGAACCATTTACTCGGCCCAGGGACAATAAAGCTTATCCCAGAAAGAACAGGGCGTGAGACATGAGGCCAATACAAGGCACACACACAAAACCCTAAAGATACAGCAATCGGATAATATAGAACTTTATTGGTCCCCCGGGGGGAATATTTTTGTTGTCCAGCAGGATGATATAAAGCCCAACAACCCCCCCCTCCCCCCCGCCACACAGAGGGAGATCATACAAACTCCCCCACACGTCAAACCCAAAATGCTGGACGTACTGCACTGTTCTGCACTTCTAAATGTGCCCTCACCTATATATTTAAGGCATTTCACATGTTTTTATTTGGTACAACTTATCTTAATTTTGGTACAAAATACGGGCTTGACTTTCAATTATTAAATGCAAATCTTTCCTGGAAAAAACAAAACATGGAGACGCAAGACATTTTCTTAAATAATGTAATTTTTATTGCATGTGGCAATTCATAATTAATACAGACTAAAGCAATACTTAACTACACTAGTTTAAATTACTTTCCTGTAGCATCACAATTAACAGTATATGAAATATTTACAATGGAAGACACAGTAAAATCAAACAGGCCTTTTAATATTTAACCTTTTGATACTGAGAATCAATAGAGATATACTTTTGATGAAACCATTGTGAACTTTAGGGTCAGGTTCTCAAAAATAAAGAAAACAGACTTTAATGTTGGCAGAAAACATGTACAAACAGCAATATTTTAATTTCATTTTCAGATTTAACAAATATATTACATATTATTTATACATTTGGTTCCATTCTGTAAACTATGTAATTTTTTTAAGTAAATATTGCATATGCTGTTGTTGAATTATAACCAAGTACCAAGGTTTTCTTTCCTATCAAGCATGACATTGTATTTTTTTTTTTACAATATTGTTACAAAATAGTTTTAGTGGCATTTAATCACACAGAACAATATCTGTACACAACCATTTTGCAATCCTACTTCTCCTGCCTCAAAATGTCTTTAACACATACCTTTATTAGTGCTATAGTTGTTTGGGGAATTCATTCAAAGAAATATATAATATATACAATAAATGACATAAGTTATTCCAAACCTTAAATGTTAAAGACGGTTAAATTACTTTATTTCATCTTCTTTGCATTTGTACAGTATTTACAGCATCAGGCAATGTCGTGTAAAATGAGCTCTCACCACGCAGTCAGACATGCTTTTGCTCCATTGAGCTGACGATCGGAATTATTTCATTAACTTATCTCTAGTGAAGAAAAGCGAATGCTCTACATTCATATGTCCTGTGGTACAATCTAAGTGTTGGAAGTGCCAGATATTGTGTCGGTCCTGTTGAGCTCATCTCAGTCCAACACACCTAGCGAGAGAGCAGCAGTTGTGGCCAGAAGCCTCTAAAAGCATCCCTGATAATAGTATCTATGAGGGGTCTTTTACCCATCGCTCAACGCGACCACTCCTTCACAGCTGGGATTCTCAGCCAGACGTTGCTGGTCTGGGGGAGCAGCTGTGGAGCAGAGGGGCAAAGTAGCCCATTACTTTGGCCAGTGGGAGCTTCTATCAATGTAGAGATCAGACGTGAGCATAGCCCAAATCGCCAGAGGATGAGGAATGAGGTTACAGTTTAAAGGTGAAAAGGTGCCTGTGATTTTTTAAAATTATTATTCTTTATTTACGGAGGTGCTTTCTTAAATGGTAAAATGAATCGTTTCGACTCGTAGACGTACAGTTCTGTGTGTGCATTTACCTCGAAGAGTCAAGCTTCCCTCCAAAGCTGTGCATGGTTCTTCTAGGAGCTTGTTCTGTATATAGCTATCTATTTTCATTACAAGCAAGATAGAATGTCCTTGTGACGTTTTATGCAAATATCTTTAATACTAAAAAATAAATAAAAAACTATAAGAAAAAAATAAAAACAGTAAAGTCTTTGATTTCAGAAGCTGAGTACTTGACAAAAAGTGAACATTTTTAGAAACATTCAGTTTTCATTGCAAACAGCACGCCAGTATTTCTGTCTGTACAGATCCAAACTAAACATCTTTAGTAGAAATGTTATATGACAAGGTCCGTAAGGCTATGCACTGGTTTTATGAAACATTCAAACTTGAAAATAAATTTAAATCTTATATATTTTGAGTAAGATAACAATAATAACCGGTCTGTTTCTGAGGTAGGGCAATTTTCCTATCGAATTTGTTGTTTAAAGAGTTCACCTCTGGACTGCATGCATAAAAAGCATACACAAACAGCCAGATAAATAAATATGTAGCCTTTGTGTATATACAAATGTGTACCATACAACAAAAAAGTGAGAAATCTTACTTCCAGGTTTGGTTCACAGGTTAGAATGAAGTTCACTGACTACACCATCGGAAGCTTGATTACAACAAGTGGCAGGATCACAACATGGAAGAGGTGTATGCTAGTTTTAAATATTTGCACGCTATGACTGTTAGCGCCCGACATTATCTAGAGAGCAGCAACGTGATGGTTCCTGATCAAGAGGCAAGATGGGGAAGAGGAGCCGCATGTAACATGCCGTGGTGCAACTCCAGGGTCAAGGGGTCGTGGACAGCAGCACGTGGTTCACCCACCGGAGTCTGCTCGCTTGTCGACCATCTGCTGCGCATTCACTCCTCGGAGAGAAGAGCCAGCTCCCTGTTTAGTCTGAAAGGGACAAACCGAAAACAAGGAAAGCTTGATTAGTCTTTCAGTCAACATCACAGGATAAACAACATTAATATGTTTGAATATGTGCGAGACTGTGAGGGCTTGGGTGTACTCTGGTTCAGGTAGTCACTGCCTGCTCCTCTGTGTGCTTTCAAAGTGGAAATAGTAGAAGGAGAAAAAGAGAAGGAGGTTAAGCAGTCGTTTCCCCTGTCATTACCAAGTAAGGAGTGCATGCTCTTTGGCTACAGGCAACTGAAGTGGCAGGTGCACACCCAAGGCACAGGGCAGGAGGGGGGCCCGGGGGTTGAGGTTCAGCCTGACACTTAGTGTCCATCTTCCCAGAAGATCTCTGATTGTTGTTTACTTCTAACCAGATGACACTCAGCATGTTTTGAGCTTGTTGCTGATAGGGACCCACTACAAAATTCTAAAGTATGCACGTTTTGTTCCAGTAATCGGAATAAACCTGTTTATGAAGCCCTTTCATTACAATTCATTTCTGGCGCTTTCATTACAATTCCTTATTAAATACTTGAATGCATTTAGGTCGTGGTTCTCAGTACTATTTGTTTATGGAAACTGAGTATCTGACTTGATTCAAGGGCCACATTTTGGCCAGAAGTCTTGGGTTAGTAAATTGTTTCTGGGCCTGACGCTGGCATTGCTTTTTTTTTAAATTACATACAAGAGATGTTTTCACAAAGCTGCACTTGGTCCCGGCACTTTACAAACCCTCAATTGAATGTCTGCAGCTTCCCCCCCCACAATAAACTCATTGTCCAGTGCTGGACTTGTTTCCCCATTTGAATGGGGTTTTTTCCTCTTTGGTTCCCAGAATTACGTAAAGTATCTCATCACGGCAAGAGATGATTTCATTGTATGAGAACATCGAGCAGGCCTCAAACTTACTAATGCTAATGGCTCTGGGTTAGAACCTGTTCCAGTAAAAGCCCAACATAATAACATAACGCATTACTTAAGAGAAATCGTCAATTTCCTATTAGGCTGGACATGATATGAAATTCACAAAATCTCTGCTATAAAGGGACAATACTGAATGAGTTCACTTTATTCCATTTCACTGCACTTGAAGTTTGTAAATGCAGTATTGGAATATTGGCAGACAACTTTTTGACTGTGGGTGAGTGTCTTTTCCCCCCCCCCACAGAATGAAAACAAAGACCCTAATTATGTGGCACAAAACCCAAGACCAACATGACCGGAAAAAAACCACAGAACTTTGCCAAAGCGTAGGACGTGTTATATGGCATGTTTTAATTCATCAGATCAGCATAACAAGGAATAATTTACTTCACAATTTTGGATAGTTCACAAGATTTAACACGATGAACTGCTCCACAGCGATCAAAACACAATTCTAATTCATGCATGCCATGCTAGCACACTATGTGCCCCAATAAATTAAAAATCTAAAATCTAGTCTTCATTACAAAGGCATTACTGGAAAAGTGAAAATATCAAACATAAAAATGCAGATCTGACTTTGTGCACATCTTTTGTTTTCAAGCTTCCTTGGTTAATGATAATTCATTATCATAATATATTTCAATACAAACAGCTGCAACCCTCCATTTTAAAGGAGAAACAAAAATAACAAAATTGACAGCTGAAGCATGTTGTACACAGTAACAGAGGAGCAGGAGTTTCTCTGACCGACATACAGTAGACCATGAGCAGACCACCTGACTGTCATGCATTAGCCTGTCCTTGTCGCAAGACAGGACACTTGTCACCAAATTTACTCTACTCTCACGTGCCATATGGGACTGCAGCCAGAAGAACTCTGCCCCAGCTGAACCATAGCATAGCTCCTTTAAAACATGACTACAGAGTAGTGGACTTACTAGCATTTCCTACTTCTGACATGCTACTTTTTACAATGGAATTCCGTAAGATCAAAAAGTCAGCCTAATTCATCAATAACCTTAACCAGACTTCTCTGGTTTTGAGGTAGGGCAAGTGTCTGATGTTTATTTGCTCTAAGTCGAGCAGGAACAGCAAGATTGAATTCTGCAAAATCACAAATGCTACCAGAGTAATAAAAACCAACCAATTTAAACATTTGTAAAAGTCAAACACTTAAAGTTCATCTGACGTGAGCACTCGTTACAGACACTAAGAAACAGGACCCTCCAACAGTTACTGAAGAGAATGTTCTGGGTACCGGCAAAGGGTGATTACGTATGCAAAATAGCCAAAGTGTTTTTCCGCTCAGACATTGACGTCAGTGGAGAGAGAACAGCGGGTCGCTCCAGGGGCCTGATTGGCTGGGGGAAAGCAGTGCGTGTGTTCCATTCTAGTACTGGTGACCAGAGTGGCACTGATGAAGCGGGATGACAATGTGATGAGTTCATGGGGCAATCGGAGTGACCCTGACCAGTCCAAGCCAGTTGCAGCAGTCCTGAACCCTCCTAGATCATTAACTCCCTCTCCTATCAATAAAACCTGCAGCTAAATGAGGCAACAGAACTAATGGTGCACTTCTGCTTGTTTACACTGATTTAATAATACAGAGCACTACCCAAACAGACTAACCAAAATGATTTTCAAACATCATAACTCCACTGTTTGTGTGCCCAAGCGTGAGCAACAAAAATAAATATTAGAAGCACATTTAAACAGTACAAGAATAACTTATGAACCTCCTGCCCTGCCTACTCCATGTTGCTTTCTCTTATTGTCTATAAATAGCCCCTGGACCGAGGCTCCATTGCAGCCTGGAAAATGCATTCGGCAGACACTGAAGTGATCGAGAGGCACTAGAAATGCACACTCGTCGGCTCTGGCATCACAGCAACAAGGGCCTGTAAAGGGAAGCCTATGGAGACTGTTCTCCATCCTCTCCTCCTCTAACACGGTCTGTGTTTACATTCCACATACGTGACAAACCATGGGCTTGGTCTTTACATATTCTATTTCCCATTCTTTCTCTCCATGCTGGGCTTTAGGGATCCAGTGCCACCCATGCATGAGGATTTCAGGGAGGGAGGGGGGAATAAAGTGAAATCCAAATGCTTCTCATTGGCTTGAATTCCACAGTGTCTCCCATTGGCTGCAGGGCCATAAGAGCCTTGCTGATTTATTTCCGCATTTTGCTTCCTCTGTGTTGACAAATAAGGGATCTGTGAACTATTGTTGACCTTGTAATACTCAAATGTTTTTAAGAGGACAGTTATTTACACTGTGGAAGTCTCTGGTAATACAAGGCGATAAAAATGAAAGAAATAAAATGTACAGGGCTGCATTAAAGAAATTCTCATGTTAAAGCTTATTCTCCCGTGCTGGGGGCCAATTTCTCCCCTCATTTCAGTAAGCACAATGTCCATCCCTCACAGGTCTGCCCAATAAACAGTCAGAAAACACAAATGTCCCCTAATTAATAGGGGGAGTTAAGTTCAGTTACACCACCAGGATGTGCACATTGTTTATAATGACTGTAAGGACGAAGCCTTGAACTGAAGGGAAAGGTTTTTGATAAGAGTTTAATCTGTGTGCGGTACAGGACACGTAGAGCCGGGTAGGAGCGCCAATTTTACGCAAAGCTCACAAAGGACAGAAAGGTAACCCCCATCCCTGTTCCTTCTGTGCAGCATCAGTCTTACCTGGCCTATTTCAGAACAGCCTGTACAGTGGGCCAGATGGCTGAGCGGGTTTGGGGGGGGAGCGAGGTGCTTATCCTGTAACAGCTCGTTTTTCTGGAATGTACGGGAACTCTGTGCCTTCTGTAATCCTGGTGCCAGTGCACCTCTTTTCTGGAAACGCTTGGGGGTGGAAGCGACTCCTCCTCCCAACTTTAAACAAAGCAGGCTGCTCAGCAGCGTAATCTCTGGCATGAGGTAATCCTCCCTGATGCCGCACTGAGAGTGGGCAACATTGGCAGCATTATCTGTGGAAGGAACATCCCAACCTGCTTTAATCACCGAGTTTGAACTGACCGCAAGGAAAGTAGGAAACATTGACATGAGAGGTACAGGAGGGCACAACAGTCTTTGTCCATAAAAACTGCAGCTCTTCCTCACATAGGGAAGTTCCAGGCTCAGAGAAGCACTGACAGGAGGGGAGGGGGGATTAACACAGCAGAGCAGCAACCCATTCATGAGAAAAGACTGCAACAAGCAACAAACTCGTCCAGCTGCCTTTGGATACCAAGACCTCCCTCTTCCCCCGTACAATCTAGTGTGATCTGCCACTGATGAGTCATCACTCGTCAGCGGTGCAGAAGTCAGACTGTTCTATCGACGTGACCCTTGGGTCATTCTGCCTGTTTAAAGGCCAGATAGCAGAAGCCTGACAAAAAAAGTCTCTGTCATCAGTTGATAAACAAACTGAATAATTCACATTCCAAATACAACAATCACGTGTTAATGAGCAGGCAGTAAATGTCTTAAACAGCTTCTGTGCTTGTGGGATATGTGAGATTTAGACCTGGAAAATTGTAGCAAACATGTTTGTCTGCTTCTAATTATTAAAGCAGGTTAACCATTGCCGAATTCCTTTATTATGACCATATGACCAGACTATAATTTTTGGATAATCTTGTATTCAGAAGTTGGTGGTAAATAACCACCGCGGTTCATTGCGTTGGTATTTCTAGATCACACCTCACCAGCTCTGTCTCTGCAAGCATCTTTAGTTTGTTTTGAATCTCAAACGTTCCGCTAAGCTAGCCCCCACCCCCACCAGTGTTTTTGCAGCCCACGGACATGTCTTTCAGCTGAACTCCTCACAAGATGAGCAGCCAATCGGCTTCGGCTGAGGAACTCAACACCCCCCTCCTCCCAAGGAGCTGAACAGAACCGGGCAGGGGCTGTTTCAGGCTGCCAGGACAGCATCCAGCATGAGTGTGGCTTGTCGTGGCTTGCCATTGTTTTGGATGTGCAGCCCTGGCCCTTTGCCTACCTCAGACAGGGACAGAAGCCGACTTATGTTTATTAAATTAGATTTTCCGCCATGAATGCCTGCCACTTTTGTGCTTAAGACTGCAATTACGCTTCAAGGTTCTCTACAGGCCAGTGTGATGAATGAACATGCCTTTTTAGGACACTTAAAAAGGATGTCCTCTCCAAATGTTTTCCAACTAAAAAAATAAAAATAAAAAATTGATACATAAATAAATGGGAGAAGTTTTCTTAAACGTAATAATTGCACAGACTGTTGTTGATGTAACACTGGGTTGGCATTTTCAGTAACTCAGAATGTGCAAATAAATGCTATGGGATGATTACTAAATACTCAAACATTTACTGGAGGTTTACAAGAAGCAGCCGGGGTCGGACTTGGTTCTCCAGGCAAAGTGTCGTGTTTTCCTCGTGTTTGTCGGAAGAATAAAAGCCTGCTGCAACCCGGGAGGTCACAATAACAAGCAGAGCATTCACCTCTCCCAGCAACCTTTGCACACCCTCTGCATTCCAGCCATGCAGCAGAGTACCTGACAACTGATAAACAACTGACTCACTTGTTCTTAGCCTGGGGAACGACTCCTACTACCATGCACGGCACCCCAGATAGGAACTGAGCCACCAGTGTGTGAAAAACGTGCACATGGAGAGAGCTACACATGTGCAATTAAGGGGCGATGAAAGAGAACAGGTCCCGAGCCTCACAAGCTTCAGCCAAAGACGAGGGCAGAGCTAGCTAACCCAAAGCGAAGTGAGTGATTCCTCAAACTGTCACCATTCACCCAGCCCCTTAATGTGGTTACAAAGCTGCAACTAAGAGCTCTGACATCTATATATTTTAGAATATTAATGATATCAACACAAACATTAAATCATTAAATCAACATTAAATCAGTGTTGCTTGCAGGTACCTTTAGAATCATTTTGCACAAACAAAAAATGCTGCATAAATTTGGCTTGGTTTCACAAGCAATAAGGCGCAGAGTCTGCTGTTTTCACCTGGGTACCGCTTGCATGTCCTATTTCTGGAACACACCAAAAAAAATATTGGAAATCTCATGTTACCCTCACAGCTTGTTTATTATTTATAAAGAAGCAGTTAAATTTCTATTACTGGAAATCTCTTCTACATTATATATCGCCACTATACTAGTGCAATCCCGTTTGATATTAAAACCCATGAAAAGAGACCGCCCTAAACGCTCGCCCGAAGGTTTCTGAGGTTAGTCTCCTAAACTTTGATGTCCTCTAGAGGGTGCTCAGTTTTCTGTAAAGGTGAAGCACCACCGACTGAAGAGAGGCTTCAAGAAGATTGGAAAGCGCTGGAATATGCCGACCAATGAACCGTGTTAGATGACGGCTATTCTAGTATACCCCGCGTCAGTACAAGGTGAAAACATAACATTTTAATGTCCCCTTATAAAACAGACTGCATGCAGGAGCTATAACATACACACCGCAGGTAATTAAGATTCACTTGTATACGCTTCATGCTCAACTTCATCTCATCCCCCTTTCCTGAAATCATAGGTTATATACCTTACCATCACCAACTGCGTCGGATTAGTACTGCAATCATTCCCGCTAAACCTTATAGTAATCCGCAGTCACGCAGCAATTCAGGATTTCATTATATCCTGTCTTTTTTAAATTATTCTGTAGACATATTGATCTCGAAATTCACTTCTGACTGCGTAGGCAGCGCTGTGTCATATTTCTCTAATGGCGATTTAAAAATCATCTACAAACGACTTAAAATCGCAGTCTCCAAAAAAAACGGCTATTTGTCGTTATTGCTCTTATTTTATCTTTTGATAATGTCTGTGCGCCGATCCTATGTAAAAACAACCTTAGATGTCGGTAAATATCTCACAACTAGACGAGTATTGCATAACATTACCGTTGTGGTGTTAAATCACTTTTTAATTCATTTCATAGGGCGTCGTGTATATTAACATGCTATTTTAAGGGGGATTTTGCATAATTAAAAGGACACAGGAAACACTTAAAAACAGTACTTTGAAACTACAGTCCCAACTTAAATGCGTATTGCATTCATATTTAATGGTTGCAGAACCATTGGATGGTGTCGTGTTTCCCCTCCGTTCACTGGCGACAGCTCCTAATACAGGACTGAACGTCATTACTGAAATCGACCTCTCTTTGCGTTTGCATGGATATTTTACTGTACGTGTGTAATATAATGCCGCATACAATTATGAAATACTATTTTAAATCATTTACATCTTGTACAAAATAATAACAACAGTGCCTACCATTCAGTAGTACAAAAATACCGGTAGAAAAATACTGCTAAACTTAGATATACATTTATTCAGTATTTTAAAAGAAAGCAAAAACATCTACATTTAATTAAAAAGCCAATAAAAGCATATTAGTTGCTCACCTTTAACTGTGGTGGCAGTCTCCTTAAAACCCAAGCCCACAAAAGTAGTGGAGTGTATTCCATTTATGTCTCCTTTGCAGTAACTGGCAGCTTTGAACTTCACAAGATTTTTGCACGTCCCCAGATTCTCATCCATCAGGTTTAAGGCAATGTAGCTGAGACCATTCTGGAAGCCTGCAGAAGTCTCCCGACACACAGGGCTCCCGTACTCTTCATCGGAGCCCTCGCTGTTCCACACAGAGACGTTTTCCACGGAGGCGGAATTGTGCCTCTTGGCATCATGGGCGAAGGAGGGAAAGACGGGTGTGACCGTTGTTGTAGAAGAAAAGGTTTCAGAGCTATGACGTCTGCGCCCCTGGGGGTCAGCCCGGATCACCTTCGCACCTCTGTCTGGGTCTACAAGGGGGCTAGACACCATGAACGCCTCTACCCCTGGAAGCCCCTGATCTCGGAGGGATAACCTCTGGACCGCAATGCTGGCGTCCACTCTCTCAAAAGTCTGTGGGACAGGCTTAGGAGAGGCGCTGATGCCAAATGTCATCTCCGTGTAATCGTCTTTCTCCGTGTCAGGGGGGCACACCAAGTCGACTTGCTCTTTGGGGTATTCCTCTTTCGCAGGCTGGCACACAGATAATTTGTACGAGGCATTCAAGGGGTCGGTGGGGGCATCACCTGCTTTGGGTGACTGTATACCCAGGTCTGTGTTCATGTAATCGGAGAAGGGGGATCTTCTGAGGCTGTTAGCTGAGCCCATTGATGATGCCAGGCTGTCTGATGACCGGGAGGGGGGATAAGACCTTGCATTTTCACCAAAATTTATGTTAATATACTCACCAGGGCTTCTTGGTTCATTAGGTAAAGGGTGCTCGTTCATACTTGGAAGTGTCCTTATGGAGTCCAGCGGTAATCTGTTGGGCCTGACTGCTCTGCCTCTGTGTACCAAACTGTCACCGACATTCTTCGTGATGGGCAGAGGGGCGGAGCCAGATGTCACAGTATGATTGGCAGATATCGCACAGTAGTTTGGTTCCTCCACAATCTTTTGAGTCTGCAAGTTCATCACCACATACTGGTCACTTTCTCCATTTTTGGGGAGCGGTGTTTTATAAGAACGAGGCAATGAGGTGAAGGGGGAAGAACCTTGGGCAGATTCACCAGGCAGAGGCCTGGAGGAGAAGTCCGGAAGTATGACAGACACACTGGGGTCGACGGGCGACATGTTCACGTATTCACCATTTGTCAGCCTCCCATCTGTGCTCTCCATTGACAACTTGGAGCCAGACCACATTCGCATGTAGCCACTGTCATCCAGAGAGCAGCTGCTAGGTGACACTGTTCTGTGTCCATTTCCAGTCGTCGGAGCTTGTGAGCCAGGTCTCATGATCTGTTTAGGCGCAGAGACAATCATGGGACTCATGGGCACATAGTTTCCATCTTCAGCCCCCTGTGGAGCCACTCCAGGCGTCATGGGCATGTACCCATTCTCATCCAGGTTGTTGTTACTCAAACTTTTTAAAGGTCCGATTTTGATGTCCCCATAATCTTCCGGATAAGTGACCCTCGGGGAAGCTGTACGTGAACCCAGCCCTGAAGGGCCACTGTTGAACGTTGCTCTCATCAGAGTATACTCATCTAGAGAGGCAGAGGACACCTGTGAAGGCGTCTGCTGCTGGGAGGGTGTAGTGAGCGAGTACGTCCTCTTCCGGTGCACTGTCTCCAGTCCTTCATCCCGAGAAATCCACCTGCAGCTCTGGTTGCTGCCAGCCATCCTCTCCATCATCACGTAGCCATACAGGTCACCCTCTCGGGTGGGCGGCGTGTCAGAAATGGATTCTGGTGTGTTACTCCTGTTAGCCAGGTGGTGCTTTGCATCCCCTGGACTCGATCCATAATCATCACACGACATGAACCCGCCATCGCTTGGTGATCCAGAGATTGAGGCGCTGCCACTGGCCGGACGCTGGCCAGTTTCTAAAGCAGAGCCATTCCCACCACTGGAGGATAAACTCACTGAGCTGATAGTGGAAGGAGGAGAGTGGGAAACAGGCATGGACATGGACTTACTATGCTGAAGTGCTGAGGACTCAAATATCCTACTGGGCCTAATGCTGACAGTGTTAGATCTGATGAGGTGGTTTTGATTGGAGCTAGGGATAATCGGGTTGCTGTTTATTAATATGGGTCTAGTCATGGTACCATCCCCCTCACTGGCAGTTCTAATCCGGCAGGAAGTTAACTTGTTGACAGGCGATACTGCTGCCATGCTGTCCGTTCTTGATCGCCTAAGCAGTCCTGTTTGACTCGGGGGTAAGTTATTCAAGTGTCGCCTGGTGGGCACAGAGATGGGGTTAGTGCCGGAAGACTGGCTCTTACTTCGCGGTCTGAACTCCGACAGCTCTTTCATCGCTTTCATGGCCTCCAAAATAGTCTCGTGTATGTTTTGCGCGACCACAGTGTCGTCCGCCTGCATCCAAAGCTCGCCGGGTCCGATGGAGGCGGATCTGCCTACCTCAATGAAGAAAAAACTATCAGAGTGGCCACATCTCCGAATATTCATCAGCTGCAAGATAACAGCGGGGACCTCCGAGTTCAGCTTCACGAAGCTTATCGTCCGGCTTGAGAGGCAGAGTCTGTACACCCCAGTCAGATTTTTGGTTTGACCGAGACCTTTAGATTTTAAATTTACTTGCCATACCTCTTTATAAGCGGCGCTCGCTGGTGCGATCATACCGTAATTCGTCTCCTCGAATCCGACCAA
Source organism: Gnathonemus echidnorhynchus (assembly GCA_026776725.1). Lineage (NCBI taxonomy): Eukaryota > Metazoa > Chordata > Actinopteri > Osteoglossiformes > Mormyridae > Gnathonemus > Gnathonemus echidnorhynchus. Next base: position 11,615,676 of record JAODJU010000035.1, on the reverse strand, counting down.
AGACGACGCAGAGCTGGACGCCGAGCCATCGCACAGTTTGCCTTCATTCATTAAATTTGTCAGCACGCTGTACCAGTTCTCCTGCTCCTGCTCATTGTCTGCAGCCACGGCGAAGTATTCGTCCTTGGTGTAGAGGGCTATCAGGTATTTGTGTTTGGCGTCTGCCCTCTTGTTGATGTTCAAGCAAGAGCCGAGAGAGATCACCCGCTTTGCAGCCGACTTGTTCTTCCATTTCTTCTCGTTCTCGTAGTACTCCAACCTGGCAGGGGAGCCCTCGCTCGGCTCCCTCAGCACGAAGAACCGCTTGTGTCCGTGTTTGTGCTTCTTCAGGTATCCGCACTTTTTAACATTACTGCTGACGTTCACGCTGGAAAACAAGTGTTCTCCCGCAGTCGGCGGACTGGCCATTTCTCAGGTCCCAGCCTCACTTTTTTCTTAACTTGTTAAATGTGATCTCGATCGCAAAAATAAATCCAAGTCCTTAATCTCCTCGCCCTATTCCCTGTCCGGCGCCGCGTACTCCCATTCGGTACCTGCAATAGTTTCACAGTATATAACACATATCGCCGAGTGACTGAACTGAAAGAGAAAAACATGTGACGTTCTACACATCCAGCTTTAGTTACAAAAAAACAAAAAAAGAAAAATACACACTCATTCTGGGCGGGGCTAGCCTGGGGGGGCGTGTCAGTGTACGATTTGATCTTCTCATTGGACCCATTGGTCGAATGGGCTGATTGATAGTAACGCTACACGTCAGACCGAAAAAGTATCACCCATTTTACGGCGCTCACCCCGCCCCTGCTAGTACTGGCTAAAGCACTGCGGAGGTTGGTGAAGTTCTGACTCACCGAAGTTTGTTTTTTATTTATGATTTTTTTTGTTTGTTTGGTTTTTTTTTGTTGCTATTATTAATTTGAAAAAAATATGTAAGCAGAATATCTGTCATATTGGGGTATTTATTTTGGTTGTCGTTCGTTAAAGGGGCGTCTTAAACTGCGGTGCAGTATCTATTTCATCGTAAAAATACGTGGTGTTATTGCAATAAAACTTGTGCCCATTCAGCGGGTAGTCTTCTGAGAAAAAGCTAAAATGTGCATGTGGGGAAAATATAGTAGCAAGTATTTATGTCGACTGAAGAGCATGTTCTGCGGAGTATTTTGCAGCAAATACATATTAGTTTTCTTTAACCATGTTTAATTTTGGTGCTTTTTATAATGCAGCGTGTGTGTTCGTTTGCTTGTCAATTTGAGTAGTAACATTTTACGCACACGTACTATAACGCTGAGCGAGATGCTGTTTTTTCTCTCCACCAAACTCGTGTATCCCACGTACCATTAACGCAGTTGCATATGTTTTGCTAAAATAAATTTGCTAAGTTTGTTTTGAGTCTATTGGAAGAAAAAACTGAAGCTGCCAACTGGTTTGTTTACATCTCTAATTTAAATACTTGATGCGTGAAACGGGCTGTTAACAGAAGGGTGATCTATGTTTTTTTCCATCTGCTAACGGCAAATTTAAGTGAAAACTAAACTCCTATATTGAATGCAGTCCAGAGGGAGTGTTTACATATTACACGTTTTAATAAAGGGAAGGTGAAACTATTTTGCCTGAGTCTAAACGGCGTAAACAACATCCCAAGTGCAGAGTCAGTTGGGTGGGAACGTACTTCAGCCACCATCGTTGGGCTTTCAGTTGTAAACAAGTATTACGTAGCACACACCGCAGCACTAAATAAATAAATAAAACGCACTTCCTAAATCCACATCGCAAAGTGTGAAATGCATCTGTGAATTTGGCAATTATCACGTATGTCAAATGTGTTATTGTGCCCAGTTTAAAACACTGTAAATGTAAAATAGGAAGTGGCTGAGTACGCTTGAGCATCTCGTTGCATAACGCGTGTGAGTCTATTTTTAAGTGCTTGAATTTAGCTGTACGCTACCAGAGCCACTAGCGCTCCGGACTTCTGGATGTGCACAAGTACCCAGACATTACACATTTACACTGGGGGTGATTTCCGCTTTTATCGGAGCTAATGCAAAGTTCTTTTTCTAAATGTACCATTTACTCGAACAGGGTTACGAATCCTGCAGTATCGTAAGTTAGTGTAAGTGGCTTATAAGCATATATGAAATATGCTGCAAAATACGCCACAATTTAGTGATAGCATTGCTATAAACATTTAAGGAATTCGGGTAAACATGTTTTGGTATCGACATGCGTTTCTCTCCCCGGAATACTGCTGAGACATCAAATTATATTTCATAGAGCAATCTGTTGGTGTAGAAACAGAATGTTTTTAATTATTATTTAATTATTTTTTGTGCAATAACGTTGCCATTATATTCAGTACAGTGAGTACCTTCGTGTGCCAGAAATGCCAAGAACACCGCCACCATCTGGCTTCCCGGAGTCAGTGGGGGAAGCTGTTCACACGCGCTGTGATGTAAAATCGCAGCGAGCGTAAATGCTGTAGTCTACGTGTACCGTGACGCGCATTTGGGGTTACTCATACCCTTCTGCGTATGGTTCGTTCCGCTTCCACAAATCCAAAAAGAAACTGAAGTCATTGAGCTGAATCGCAACACTTAGGTAATTGAAAATGTCTTTGGAGCCTTGAATTAAACTATATATTCTGGTTTAACGAATATGCAAGTACATATTTCTTCAAAACATGCAATATATTTAAACTTTGAGCATGATCGTGTACATACATTCAACGAGGAATTAATACACATTATATGCAGCACTAACGGAAGCATTTACTGAAGCTATTTAACTTGAAGCACTGTGGTCAGAAAAACATTAAAAAGCTACAAGCTTTGATATCAGTGCTGTTCACAACTTTTCATTTCAGTGGAATGTTTGTAAGACCTTCACTGTATTAGTCCTACTTGGAAATATGCTTCTGTCACACATAGATTGATATAAAATAAAAATAACTGCCAAAACACTTAGTAGATAATGAGCATATTTCTGGTGTTGAGGGCCCTCCTGGGTAAAATATAATATTTATGTAGGGTCACTTGTCATTTCCTTTTTGGAGGTTTGATGAAGGTCTGTCTGACAATTTATTCTTTTGATTTTTATCTCCATACAATTACTAGGCATCTGAAGTGCACGTTTTCATTTTATATAAATTGTATTTTTTTCCAGTTAGAATTTAATTTAAATACTTCACATTAAAAACGTATCAAATATCATTTACAATTAAACTTTTATGAAAACATATTAGAGTCAAGAAACACATTGATATGTGATGTATCAGTAGATGCTTATTACTCATTCAGTTACAGCTACACTGAGTGCATTGGGGCATTGAGAGAGCCCTGGAACAGCAGTTGTTTTTCTTATAAACATAAAATTAACTTTACAGATAATATCCTTTGAGCCGTTTTTAAAAATGGCCAAATTTGTGCTCTGTTACTACAACCTTATTTGCAGCATCATACCATGGATTGAAAACAGCCAAGACAGCTCCCCAATGAAGAATGGTGTATGTATTTGTTTAACTCATTAGCTACTGTATCAAAGAATGCAAATCATTGGTCTATAAAGTGCAATAAGGTGTTTAATCCATTTTGTTTTACCCATGAAATGCAAAACAAAATCATTAGCCTAATATTGTCGTCCATCTGGCACCTGCTATCATTGCATATTCTTCATTATGCATTTGCATATGCATTAACAATTAAATTACGTGTTGTAGAGAACCAATTTAGGAGTTAATTAAACGACTATTAAACCTTATTTATGAGGACTTAAATGGAATCATTGGTCAGGTCACATCTTACTCTTTGTTTCATACTTATAAATTTCGTGTAAAGATGTAGGATAAACACACAGTGTAATTAGTGCTGCCCCCAATAATTTAGCACAAACATTTTTGGCCAGCTCTGAAAATAAGTGACTCCCAGCTGTCCCAGTTGGGATGCTCTATACAGCAAACTGGACTCCAGTATATTGACCATTGTTCCCTATAAAACCAAATTTTCACAGGGCGTACAGAGTACTAGAAAATATTGAAAATCAACAAATGTTGTTGCTGTTGTTGGGTTCAACTCATTGCTTACATCTGTCAGTTTTGGATCAGGGATATCAGAGGTATTGCTCAGGGTATGCTGGATGCTGGATCTTCTTTCCATTTCCTGGCAAGAGTGAAAATTCCCAAATGAGTGCATGATTGGACTTATAATCTTTCAATAAAGGATTAGAATCTCTAATACGATGAGCCAAGCTGGGGAGGTGACAACCCCTCCCCCTACCCCCCCTCCCAGTTAAATAGCAGCTGCCAATTGTGGGGTTAATGCTGCAGCAGTCAGTCAGATATAATACATTCACTGCTATGGCCCCTCCCTTATTATTCCTGTTTTTTTTTTTTTTTTTGGTCACATGTCCTAGTATCTTGACTTGTTCTTTTCTTGTTGATTTGCTAATGTGTCAGATCAAGATGTAAGCTCATCACATCATGGCTTTCTAACAGTAAAGACTTCTCTCCTCATGCAGCTGCAAAAACAACTTCAGTGGTGAGATCTTTGTTACCACAACGTTCTCACATCGTGGGCATCTCTGACCTTAAGAAAAATACAAAATGTACAGAAGGATTTTAAAATCTATATTAAATATCAAACAATTACTATTTATATAATATTATTATTATGTCAATATGTAAAAACATCTTCCAGTCCAATAACCATATATCCTACTGATTTGATTAAAGTACTATATTTATCCAAAACTTTAAAAAAGTTCAAATATGGCATTCATTTTCTGTTGAACTTTGTAAGCAAACTGGAAAACATTCTTATATTAATTTACGGTATATATTGCATATTATTTAGATATTTATTCTGGAACTTTTAAGAACCTATATCCTTGTTGGTTGCTTAGTTTTCTATGATATACTGCTTTTAGTATGACCTTAAAACATTTTAGCTTAGAAGGCTTACCGTTTCTCATACTTGACTGCTTATGTTTACATGGAGCCAGTTCACAATTAATTAGATACTTGATTACTTCAATTAACTCTGCTATGAACCGTTAATTTATTTTAGATTAATTAGTGTATTTGGTGACAGAGTCATCTCAAGGCCACTGAGGATGTTGAGTTTCACCTGAGGTGCTTTGTGTAAGTAAAGCAGGTAAATAAATCTAGTTCCATATTTCACTTCCCAAAAGTTCTGTTGTCAGTCATTGCCAATCCTTGCACTATGTAAATTTAAGGAATAATACCTGTAGTGTTGCTGTCTGAATGTATAATCAGTTTTGACATTTCTCTTAAGGTCTTCATACACTTCCAGGTGTGTTTTGGTAAAGTAGCACATATTAATTTGACCATAAAGGGGCAATATAAATCCTTTTGGCTTAGAATGCCAATGTAGAACAGTGAGTGTCTCATGTTTATGTTGGTCTGCAAAGGAAAATGTAAAGTATGCTCGCTCATTTTGTCCTCCCTCTTCAGGTCAGATGGGGTATGATCAGGACAGCCAATGTGAAACAATGAGATGATTTATGCTATAAAGGAGTGATGCTAGAGAGTTTGGGCCCCAAGAAGGCATATCATATTGGGCCCCCAACCCAAACCAATCCAATTATTTTCCAATCTCTTAAGGGACATTGGAATCATCCTGGCTTTCCCCCATTTTACATCACTCCCGTCTGTACCGCCAAGATTATACACGTACACATTTATATTATTTAGAGAAATGAGTCCTTTTGTTAATCAATCAGGGGTCACAAGTAATTAGTAATCAATTGAAAATTATATGCATTACTTTTACAGGGAAAGCCAGATGTGTGTAATCATCTGATAATTTTTTCATCATAATACTTAAGAACAAAATGGTTGACAGAACAGGGGGCGGCGTGGTGGTGCGGTGTTGCCTCATACCTCTGGGACCCAGGTTCAAGTCTTTGCCTGGGTTACATGTGTGTGGAGTTTGCATGTTCTCCCCATGTCTTCATGGGTTTCCTCTGGGTACTCCAGTTCCCCCCCCAGTCCAAAGACATGCTGAGGCTATTTGGAATTACTAAAAATTGCCTGTGAGTGATTGGTTTGAGTGTGCCCTGTGATGGGCTGCACCCCCCCTCCCCCATAGGCTCTGGATCACCCCCCCACACACACAACCCAGAAGGATAAGCAGGTTGGGAAATGGATGGCTGGAGAGTTGACAGAACCAGGCAATCAAAGCAAGTATTTGGCTAGCACTTTAACATGATTTTAATTAAAATCTTAAAAATTTAAATCAAATTGTTTGGTTTTAATAAACTTGAAAATTAAAGTGAATCCTTAGATACCTACCACATTTGTTTTAAAAAGATTTTTATTGAAATGTTTAAAATTTAATGCTTCAGTGGCTCATTCAATGAGCAGTACCATCAAGTGTAATTTATCAAGAGTTCATTGCCACATGCTCAGCTCTGTATTATGAATTTAAAAAATTTGTGGCCCTTAATCATTAGTTTCTGTTTTAAAAGTGTAGCATGTGTCACATAACCAAAATACTAGATTGTCCATAATGTAAGTTAAACATTTAGCAGAAAGACAATGATAAAAGGATATAACTTTAATTCCAGGTCTTTTTGTTGTGGTATGAAGTTATAAATCAGCCATTAATTAATTAATTGATTAATAATTGAATGATCTATAATTCGTAAGAAATTATGGACTTCCCTGTTTGCATACTGCTTTGTTGACCTCCCTGCAAGCTCAGAGCCAGGCTGCAGATGAACCTGCATGTCATCTTGTGCTTAACGCCATGTTATGTAAATAGTTGCCATGCTCAGCTGAATTAATTCAAGGTGTAAGTGTATCATCTATTGCTTGAGCAAAATAATATAGTGGTGAAAGAAGGTATTTTCAAATTACCAGTGTCCTGGGCTGCATCTACAAGGCTGTTAACAATGGGGGACATTTGAAATACAGGCAGAGGTGTCGTGAGGATTGTTTCTGGAGAAGTGCTGACTCCTTGCTGGAAACTGAGAAACAGGTGGGAGATGAAGCCAGTGGGGCTGTGGGTGGACTGGGAACAGAGTGTCCCAGCATAGCCCAAAGTTCAGATGCACTGGCAGTCACGCCAGGCCAGGGTGTATATTTAGACGCCTCACAATGCTGCCCGAGCCACATGCTATGAATCGTAAATCAGTGACAAGCAAATAAATAAATAAAAATAAAAGGAGTATGGATAGAGCTTGGTGTGGCAGTGATATCTGAAGCTGTGGGCTGAAACGTACATCCTGGCTACATCTATCAGTGGAGCAAAATTAGCAAATGCATAGCGTGCATACAGTAGTCACATAGCGCAATAAGGAACGGCTTCCGCCATCCAGCGGGTTGTGTGCTTTTTCCATCACTTGCTTTGTCACTCACGGTTTGTGTTGACTGGACAGCTGCCTAAATGTCATTGTGTTCAAAGGACGTTACAGCTAAAGAACTGGGTCAAGAAGGTCACCAGCCAGCCATCCTGAGCCTTTAGATAGGTTTTCATGTCAGATGAAGAAAAAAAAAAGTGGTTCTATCACTGACACCATGCGTTCGAAGTAATTGAAGATATTATCTGGTGATAAATGCTGTTGTATCGAGCGGACTGCTATTACTTGAACAAGGCAAAAAAAAAAAATCTACATACCTTTAATAGTCTTGGATGTACCAGCAGTCTGCTCTAAGGGTTGCTTCTAATAAAATTCCTCTAAATCAACCACAAAGTCATCATTTTTTTATACAGATGCAATTTTTCCAGCACTGTAGTAAGAACATTGTCTTTAAACATGCCCCCACAAAGTATCAAATGTCAGTTCAATGCTCTTTTCATTTCTGTGTGTGATCTCTTTCATCTATTGCATCAGACTCTCCCTATCTGATTCACTCTGTCCAATAGCCTTCATTTTCCAATTTTGTCTCTTACTCAGCAGAACTTCAGTTTGACTCGATGGGATTAGAAGCAGCTGCGTGAGTAAACTGATGATGCTGGAGATGCAGTGGCTGTTCAAGAAACCGCACGAAGCAGGATGTGTGTTTCTTTAGACCGGAACTGAGCGGGGGTGTTTCATCTCCGGCCAAGCAGCTATGGCACAAGTGCTAACGGTTCATTTTTTGTTACGTGAGATCGATGTGCCGATGGGGCAGGTGCTTCGCGTGTGGTCTTGCGTGAGGGGGCCGGAGTGCGGGCATTTATCACGGGACTTAATTACCGCCTATTTGTAATGTGTTCGACTGACAGTCGACAGACAAAATGGCAATTTCTGTGCAGTTCCTTATTCGCCTGCCTTATTTTGATTGTTTATTCGTGTAAATAAACATGAAAACGATTATAGTCATCCGCCGATGATTAATTTGTTTATTTACGATTAAAACCAATACATTTGTGACAGTGGACTGGTAAATATTCATAACGCTAAATGAATATTGTGTGGAGGAAAAGTGAACATGCTACCAGAGACTATGAAATCGGAATCTAGATAAATTTACATATTTATTAATGAAATCGTATTTTATGTCAGTGACGGACGAGGCAATATGCTTGCATCTACGATTACCTCTTTCTTCGGGGGACTGATTGTGTTCGACGTAGCTTCGAGTTACACGCCAATTTCTCCTTTCTATATGAAATGCAGAAGTGTAAAATGAGATGTGAAAGTTTCCACATATGAAACCTTCAAGCATAGCTATTTATATTTGAAAATGATCTATATCTATTTGTGATGTTTTCTTACTGCCTTTTATCTTACTGGAGTATGAGAATGGGTTGTAGCTAGGCCTGTGTCATATAGGCCTACGTTATTACTAATTATTGACATTCTGGAATTGGATACCCTTCAAAAGCCTCTTAGCTGTAAAAATTGGTGAACTGCTTTGTGCACACTAAACGCAGCAGATGTGTAGTTTTAAATTTTATAAGGCATCAAACATATTTATGTTTCTTTAATATCTATGGCACATTCAAAATAATTGTTTTGAAATAGACAAAAATATATTTGACTGAAATAAAACTGATAGCATGACCGCGAGTAACACATTCTGTCAAGTGATTTTAATAATGTGACATGTTCCATTAATGTCTCAATCAAGCCTAATTAATGAAGAGCTTGGTTGGACTGAAAACAGTCATACATTTTGAGCTGTGAGGACAAGGCTCAAGAAAGACAAATGATAAAATTATTTTCTCATTATGTCACACGGTGAATTTTGTGGTTTTTAGTGAATTATTTTTAAATTTTATTTTTGCATTTAGGTGGCATGGTGGTGCAGTGATTAGTGCTGTTGCCTAATTACTTTAAACATTAACAGCAACATAATACCTAAATTTAACTTATATACCAGATTCTAATCTACTTATTTACCACAACAAATTTTTAAGAAAACAGGTTTCTCACCCTCCCCATGACACAATTTGGGGTTTAGGGCCATGCTTAGGGGCCTGATGGTGACCTCACTCTGCCAACGCTGGGATTTGAAGTAGTGACCTTCCAATAAGAGGAACCGCAGCCTAACCCCCTGATCCACAAACCACCCCCTGACCTATTAATATTTCTTTAGTAAAATAATTTTTATTGATTCAGCTTGAGTAAGGGTCCGGTAGGGCTCAGTTATTGGCGGCAAAAGAAAAGCACCATTAGTCTGAACATTTTGTAGCTACTGAATTTAAAATAAATCCATCCATCAGTCTATCTGCCCACCTTCCATATCATACATCCAGTGCAGGGATGTAAAGAACCTGGAGCCCATTCTAGGAATCAAAGAGCACGAGTCACACAAGTAACAGGAATCCCATTTCAGGGTACACACACACACACCAGGCAATTTAGAGATGCCAGTTGACTTAACCACAAATGCTTTTAAAAAAAGTTATTTTATTTATTTAAATTTTTTATCAAATGCGATTGTAGTATATTTTATCAAATTGTAGTATAGCTGCCAAGACATATGTATGTGAAGTGGGTATGAGCAGTGAAGCATCATTAATACCAACAGCCAAAACCTGACACTCAAATGAAAATGTTTGGATACATGTTTTCCCATTCAGCCTGAGTGCAATCTAGCATGGTGCGATGTAGGAAACGGCAAGCAGAGAAATTCTCTCTAACAGCTTCTGTAGGCCACTGTACCCCTCAGAATCTCAGCAAAAATGACAGCCAGTATTGCTTTGCATGACTGTGAATTAACTTAACCTAGTTATGCAAATGGACTTTGAAATGTTTAATTGTAGACGAAAATGGATTGACTATTATGTAACGTCAAGGCAGGTTATATGGATTTTTTTTTTATTTTATAGAATCTATAGTAATTTTAGTATTGTAATGTTGAAGGCTTCAAATATATTGCGCATGAGTAGTCTGGATCTTCTGCTATTGTAACTGCTGAGACATATATTGTAGTCTGTTAAAGCTATCAGACCACCACCTGATTTTTAATTTTATGGGAAGCCTTTGGTTTTGTGTTTTTTTATAATTAAAGGAGGTGAGGTGTGTGCATTAATTTCCCTAAGTGCTGTGGTGATGATGACTGCAAATTAGCATTTGAGCTGCAGTGGAAATATATTCAACATGTATGGACAGAAAGTAGCAATCTGGGGATGGAGAGAATAAAAAGCCACTCCCAGTCAGACCTTAAATGTGGATTAGTGTTTCACAATATTTTAAACTCAGTACATGAGACCAGCAATAACCTAAAGTCAGGCTTCCTCATCATATGTTCCAGTACTGGGAACCAAAACTCAGTTAGTCCTTACATAATCCAGGAAAGAACTTTCATTAAATTAAAAAAAAAACACCCAGTCCACAGAGTTTCCTGCGAAGTGACGGCATTTAGGAAATTTGCTCATCAGTTTGAAGTCATTATTTGTTGGCATCCCCACTGATAACTTTTCTAACAGGCATGGTGTTGTGTATCTGTATGTGGTGGCCCGGGGTAAAAGACCCCAACAGCAATTTATTTTGGTTTTACTTTTAAGTTTGTTTTAACCCCCTTTGGATCTCCTGGAGCACAGTCAACAGAGAAGAACCACACACAGGTAGTAGTGC
>JAODJU010000035.1:11477435-11513120 GCA_026776725.1 Gnathonemus echidnorhynchus | reverse complement strand
GATTTGACTGGAGCGGGAGGAAATTTTAGTGGAGCGAGGAGCGGTGTTGAGCGGAGCGGCTTAGTGCGAATTAGAGCAGAGGAGCGGGCGGAGCCAAAAGCCTCGTGAGTGAGGAGCGGAAATTCTCACCGCTCCGCTCCACTCACATGCTCTGGTGGGAACTCACCATCAATATCTATGAGCATAGTCCTATTCTTAACTATGACAACCTTAACCATAAGTAACCAAACAAAAGCGCATGCTGGAACATAGAACAAATAATTGGCTAAGGACTCTATAATACTACACCCTCTAGTAATAGAGACACTGTGATGAAGAGACTGGATAAAGGAATCTTTAATGATACAGTTCTCTGAAAAGTAGGGGCCAAATCAGAAAAAAAGGCTGGCAAAACAGGGTTTGGACCAACATCCAAAATAGGAACTGGTCAACGGAAACAGATCAGCAACCAGGCAGACAAGCAAAACAGCACACAATACGTCACAATGTTCAAGGAGAGGAAGAGTGTTTATATGCTTGTATAATTAGGAACAGGTGCTTTCAGTATTTAGCAGAGGCAGAGGACAAGAGAGCTGAGCTGGGCACAGTGGAAGTCCTGGGCTGGATAGCAGACCTGGATTCCACCAATGTATTTATGTCCCTCATACCACAACCGATGCCCATAGCCTCCTCCTTGGGGCCAGTTTCAGAGCTTGGAGTAAGATGATCCAAGTACACATAGGGAAACTTACTCTTAAGGGAAAGATTTGGGATATCTCTCATTGGCACCCAGGACTGCTTCTCTGTGCTGTATTCACACAATGCATCAGGTATTTTAGCTGACCTCCCCTTTGTCTAGAATCCAGCAGCTAAATCAAGAGGCTCCCCAGCAACCTCCAGTGACTTATCATGCTCAACAGATGGAAGTGGAAGGACGCATAGGACTATAGTAGACAGGATTCATCTAAGAAACATGAAAGGTTATGATGATGAATACTGTGGAGGCAGCTGAATGCTGTAGGTTACTGGGTTCATGTGTTGGGTGATCTTGATCTTGAAAGATCCTATATCACTTGGGTCAAGTTTCAGTGAATGGAGGTGAAGGGATATTCCTGGTGGATAGGATACTACATGAGCATTGGAGATCCCTAGTTATCATCAATGGATCTCTAGCTGAGACAGACAGCAGCTTCAGGTTCCTGGGTGTCCAGATCACCAACTCTCTCTGATGGTCTCTAAACACCAGCTGCATCCCCATGAAGGCCCAGCAGAGGCTGCTCTTCCTGAGGAAGCTAAAGAGCTTTGAGTTTGGAACCAAATCCCTTGTGAACTTATACTGCTGCATCAGTGAGAGAATCCAGACTGGATGCATCACGGTATGGTTAGGTAACCTTTTTGCTCTGGACCTCAGATTACCGTGAAGGACTGTCTAGAGAGCTTCAAAGATCATCAACACAGGTCTTCCACAGCTCCAATCGATTAACCTCTTCTTCTGCTGGAATAGGGCAATGTCCATCATCAGGGACACCAACTACCGAGCTCACCCCCTCTCCTGACTCCTGCCCACTGAAATGCAAGAACCCCACCATCTGTTTCAGAGACAGCTTCTTTCTCCAAGCCATCACACTACTGATCCAATATCCCACATCTATACCCACTGCATTATATTTCCATTGTTAAAATTCAACCTGCACATTATCTGCACCATATCCTTATTCTTCTATAGTGTGGTCCATTTGCCACTTAGCACATATTCTTTACTTTCTTGTCACTCATTCCAATATTGCACTGTTTGTATTGCAATGCTGATCATCCTACCCTGCAACTGTAGCATAAGAATTTCACTGTGTTCTTTGGAAGACATGACAATAAAATTTGAAACCAATTTTTGTGCCAAAAAATGGACAGTCGTGGCCAGAAGTTTTGAAAATAACACAAGTATTGTTTTTCACAAAGTTCACTGCTTCAGTGTTTGTAGATCTTTTTGTCTGTTTTTTTGGTATACTGAAATATAATTAAAAGCATTTCATAAGTGTCAAAGGCTTTTATTGACAATTACATTAAGTTTATGCAAAGAGCCGATATTTGCAGTGTTGGCCCTTCTTTTTCAAGACCTCTGCAATTCACCCTGGCATGCTGTCACTCAACTTCTGGGCCAAATCCTGACTGATGGCAGCCCATTCTTGCATAATCAATGCTTGGAGTTTGTCAGAATTTGTGGGTTCTTTTTGTCCACCCGCCTCTTGAAGATTGACCAAAAGTTCTCAATGGGATTAAGGTCTGGGGATTTTCCTGGTCATGGACCCAAAATGTTGATGTTTTTTCCCCAAGCCACTTAGTTATCGCTTATGGCTTATGGCACAGTGCTCCATCATGCTGGAAAAAGGCATTGGAAGTAGGGCATCACAATTTATTTAAATCAAAATTGCGATTTGAAACAACGTGATTAGCAAGTCGTAAAAATCGCGATTTAGGATACATTATACAGCACGTCGGACCCAGGGTTTAAAACTACAAATTCATGCCGTGCTCCCTATGTGACAGTCATTCTCACCAATCACAAGCGCCATGATTCTCGCGTGCCAGTCATGCTCACCAATCAGACGTGGCCCAAGAAGGCGTATATGCCCACAAACAGCAAACATGTGAAACCCAAGGAAAATGTTACTTTCGCGGTGTGGAAAAATACTGATTCAGCTACTGAGCTATAAGTGAATTGCCTTCCTTTTTCATGGTCCGAGATTGTTTCAGAAAGGTCCTATCATCAATACCTTTGGTTTTTGTTAATAGTCAATAGCATTAGTATACCGCTAACTCATCAAAACAACAATTAATGAGACAGTCAGTAATTCTCACAGCAGCTGAGTCGGTGACCTCCGAAAAAGCTGTAAAACCCACAATACAGTCGTTTTTATGTCATCTGTTTTTGTGCTTATTAAATTTAAGTGTTTCCGAAGATTAATCCCACAACAGTAATAAAAGTCTTGCTTTAACATAAATACTAAAAGAATAGATTGCTTTAATTTCTATTACAGTTGGGTATGGGCACACGGTCTTATTTAGAAAACATACAAAAAGAGACGCATATAATGTTTAATCATTTGTTTTGTATTTGTCCGAGTAACAAAACAAAGGAATGATAAGCTGCTTCAGTCGAAAACTGCATTTTTCTTCTCATTTAAAATAAAACGCAGGGTTGGCAACTTTGGTTAGCTGCATGGAGTGAGATTTTCTGTTCTCTGTTCTGCACACAAATTTATATGTATGTAAGTTTTATTACCTTGTAAATAGTTTGTAGGGTTTGCGAACTGCCGTAACGTTTTTGATGCAGCTAATTTTAAGTTCAGAATGGAATATAGATATGCCGTAAGAATTGCGTGAGAGTGTGAAAGAGTTTGCAACCATGAACATGTACATTTTTTGGTTTCACCTGAATTGATTTGTATAGAAAATAACCGCATACAGTTATTAAAAAGCGGACTCTTCGACCAACATGAAATCACCAATAAACAACTTCTGTTTATTCAACATTTTATAAAATGCACACTACGTTTAAAAATTTCCAGCTTTACAGTTTCAGGACAGAACAGCCACTCTGCTATGAACATTAAGGTTTTTTGAGTGTTATTAGTGTTAATAACAGCAGCTAACAACACAATAGTGCAAACAAAAGGGCTGCATACACCGAAGTAGTTCTTGCTTGTTCTAGTGTTGGCAGTTCTAGTGTTATTAGGAGGGTAATAAACGTTACCTGCAAGATCGCTATTTTTCTTATTGCTGCAATTGTTTTCATTACTTTATTTAACTTGACAAATCACATCTTTAAATTCTCATCCTTGCATTAGAATATAGACCAGTTAATACTGATGGTATCTCATGCTGCGTCATGTTTTAAAATTACTACACACTGAATATTGAACTGAAGCTTGACATAAAAAATTAAATTGCAAATCAAATCGTAATCGCAATTTCTGTCAGAAAAATCATGATTCGACATTTTCCCCAAATCGCGCAGCCCTTCCCTGAAGCCTTCTTCACAACAAGTGAACCTCACTCCCTGAAGTTCTTCATGATCCAATAAATGGTTGATTTGATAGGTGTAATTTTACTAGCAGCAATACCCTTGTCTGTGAAGCTCTCACTCGTATAGTCAAAATTTAGTAGAAAAGCACCACCTGAATAAGGGTGTAGCAGTGCGAGCGATGAATCTGTTTAACAACAATGCAATGTCCACATTTCCGCAAAATCGAAAAGGAGGCAAAAGTGGCTGTCATTGGATAGGTTCCTTGCTAAAGTCGCACAAAAAGAAAAAGATTATAGTGAGCCAAGAGAGTTATAGTGATTGTAGTCCTGCAAAATAACCCTCCTCTTCTCTTCTCTCTCGTCTCCCTCATACCATCCATGATTCTTTTCAAAGGTAAAATGCAGGTAAATTTTTTTATGTATTTTTTCTTTATATTTTGTATTAATCATTTCTTATGACTATTTTTGGGTTGTGGAACAAATAGTTTGAGTTTCCATTATTTCTAATGGGAAAATTCGCTTTGATATACAAGTGCTTTGGATTACGAGCGCGTTTCCGGAACAAATTATGCTCACAATCTGAGGTTTTACTGTATATGCTATTTGCCATCATAAAAACTGAGGCAGACTTTGTAAAAATTAATTTCTCTCTCAAACACAACTTTTGGCCATGACTGTATGCATCAAGACTAAGTGCAGGGGAAACCATTAGACAGAGACATTACTGTTTACCTGGTAGCACAGGTACCTGTCTCTTTGCACTATCACCACCATCTCAAGTGTGAATAATTCAGGAAGTCACTGTTATTAGTGTTTCCTGTGCTTAATACTGATCTGTCTGCCGAACCCATTTTTACATGTAGCCAAAATGACATGTAGATAACTGACTATCTTTAGGAGGACACTGTCAAAGGCTTGTATGTATTGGTGTATATGTACTGACTAGTTGTGATCTTTCTGTATAAGCTCTGCCATCAAGTCTCCTCAGTACTCGCCAATGTAGTTTGCGGAGAAGCGCTGCATAGATGCACAGAGTGTGAAGACCCAGATTATGTCGGGATTAAGAGAAATGCCCTGGGCATTGTGAGCTCTATTAAACTTCCTTTCTTTTCAGCCAATGAGGGATATGTGCAGAAGTCTGTCTTTCAGACATGCAAACTTAGTTGTATCAAGTTTTTAAGAGTGCACCACATGTGACCTTGATAATGTAGCCTGGTTCTATTGGCATGGTGGTACTAATCTTATCAAAATGGTGACCAGATTATGGGAGGGAAGCCAACAAGTGCATTTTTCAACCTTCTGGTTTATTTTCAGCTGTAAAAATACAGAAATTATATGAAAGGTAACAAAACCAAGCAAACTGTTTTCTATGTTCATTTGAATGCTAAGCAAACATATCTGAAAAATTAACACTGATTCTTTTAGAAAAGAAAAAAAAAATAGCTGATGCCATGTTAACAGACACTACTTCTGTACAGCCAAATGTATCACTTTTTAAGACCATCTGGTCACTTCTTATGAAAAGCAAATTAAATTCTCCCAGCATTTATAAACATTAGAAATGTACAGTGAAAAACAAAAAGCACTTGTAACAGGTTCAAAATCAGAAAACAGCATCAAGTAGCACATGGAATACAAACTCACTGTATTACAATAAGGACTGCAGTTTCAAACAAGCGCTTCCCTTTAATGTTTTTTTCCTCATCAAGTGGTGTGCCAAGTGAAGTCAATGAAAAACATTTCACAACTGCAAACTACCAAAAACTGTTTGGATTAGTAAAGGTGGACCTGGCACTACAGTGTGATGGACAGAGAAATGGACAGAATCCACTTTAGGAGCCATGAAACAGGTGCATGGTGCTCAAGACGGTGTGCTTATACTGTTGTTCAGCCTTCACAGATGTGTTGTGTTCTAACTGGCTGCTGACCTCATCAATGTTCTCAGCAGTGTCCCCAAACCCATGGTAATGCCCATAGTGCAAACTATCCCTCAGGTCTGCCTGCTCGAAAGGCCTCTGGGTGACACAGCCACTGGGACTGTCACCAAGATGCAGGGAACCACACATGTCAGACTGGGGGTCACTGCCCTTGACCTCTGGACCCTGCTCTGAAAACCTCATAGTGGATCCATTCTCAATCGAGTTGGCCATTGTCGCTTCCCAATTGGTCGATAAGCCATTATTCAGCACGGATTCGCCTCCATTGGTGTGTGCTTGAGAGCATGGTTTATTAGCTGAAAATCCGTTGGTCAGCAAAGTCTTCTGTGGCGTATGACAGTTCCTCAAACCTATTACTAAAGGGTCACCTGCCATTTAAAATGAAATATTCAATGATGCTTGTGACAGTGCAGTTAAATAACATTTTATTTTATGGTTACACGTGGTCCTAAGTGAACAAAAGTACTGCTTTACAGTATAGACAATGACTGGGGGAAAACCCATTTTGATTTTGCTTTGCACAAATAAATCACTTTGTTCGTTCCCCCATAAAAGAAGTATGTCTAAAACTGCATTTAAAATCACACAAAACAAAATAGGACTTATTTCTGATTCTCAAAAGTGGTTAGAAATAATGTCTCTGAACTGTTAACAGCACTATAGCACAACATTTAAGGACTTTTTTGCCTTAAACTTAAGTGTAGTAAGTATACCATTAATTATTCATGTTAAAAGTTAAAATCTTTAGAAATGGTGAATAAGGGGTCAATGTCTACATACTGTATCCATACAAAACATTCCAGTATAGTCTGAAGTGAAGAGAGGTTGCTTTAGTCCCAACTAGCTGGAAATCAACAGCTGCAATTCCATTTGATGGTCACTAGAAGGTGCAATGCAACAGTCAACTACAGCCACTGCAGGATTTCTGAACATTTACCAAAATGAATCAAACATTATGAATTTAACCACTGAATTTAAAGGGACCATTTGTCCATGTAGAATGTTTTAAGCAGATTGCTGCAATAAGTCAAAGTTTCAGAAAGCAATAGTTCACATGCAAGATGTTGGAAGCTCTTTTGTTAAAGATGGTAGTTTTTTGGAACATCATGGCTAGAGACAGTAGATGACTAGTGCTCCCTGTCTCGTTGCTGAGGCAGACACCATGAAAGTGAAGAGGATGCATTTTAATTGCTTTATGCAATGGCTTTAGTTTCAATCAACAATTTCATGTTAGTGTAAAATCTGATAATGTGCACAGATACTACAAAATGTCTGACACCTTTCATCTTTTTAGACATTAGAACGATGCAATGATTCTGACATTATCAGTACAATTAACATTAATAAACATTTTTAAAATGTCTCTGTATACTGTAGTTTCAGTTTCAATACGTTACCTTAACACTATACCAAACATGCCACAACTGGCATCATATCAAATGAATGTCAACCTGTTCACTAAAGCAGTATCAAGAAATACATTTTGTTAATAAAATCTATACAAAAGCCAGCTGCATGACATCTTGCCACAAACCCTGTATCTTCTGACACTCGTGAGATCAGCCACATCCATCATTACAATTGAAACTGGCAAGAAAAAAGAACCCATAGAAAAATGTATTGGTTGATAGCTGTCTAAAGTATGAAATCGTGTTACGGCGTGGTTGCTTTGCACAGAGGTTTCAATGTTATAAATTATGTTTTTGATTTGCCCACTGAACAGCAACATCAGAATAACAATAATAATAATATAACCATGAGACCAATAATGTGGAACACTGATGTCTCAGATATTAGCACAATTACTCTAACATATTGTAACATAGACAATTTCTTCAACACAGTCCATTTGTCATCTGAGCAGCTTTTACTCAGGTCTAAGACTGGCTAAAAAAAAAAACCTAATTTAAAAAAAAAAGAAAACAGAAAATTCAACCATATATTACACTGCAAATATTGTCACATACACCCAGAAAAGGTATTTCAAGATTATAGAATTACACTCAATGTGGCACTTATTGTGTTTTATGGGTGAACTTGACATTTTGAAATCTACTAAGCAATTTGTCATTTTATTTTGATATCTTAAGTCTACCTATACCAGAATAAATAACTTTTGTAGATTGCTATCTAGCCAAAAATTCTCCTATGGTTTGCATTCAGAGTTTGATCTGGAGTCAACGATACCGCCCAAAGGACACAAATTCCATGCGATTGTTCAGTTCACTGCTATTAACTTTCATTCTTCCACTATGAATGAAATGTGGGTGCATGCATTGACATGGTCACACTCAAGAAAAGGACCTGACACTTAAAATAACACTTGGTCATTATTAAGAGGCCAACACCCAACATGAGTTGTTCACCTTCAAGCCATTAATAGATAATGGCGCAATGTACCTCAGGACAGAATTGAAGCCGAACACCAGCCAAGACAAAACTCTCAAACACACAAAGACACATTCAGATTGGAGAAGAGAAAAGTTCAAGTAAGTATCCACTTAGTCACAACCAGACTGGTTCTGAATCCATTGATTATTTAATGAGATTACAATACAGATCTCTGGGAGAGAACCATCAAGCCAAAAACAGATATCAAAATTAATGCGTGTCAGTGAATCAATTTTCATAAATGAAACACTGGTGACAGAATTTTATACACCTTACTGTCCCTATCAAAATGTATGCATAAATAATGCATTTAAAAAATGTTTTACTTAGCAATTTTTTCTAGAAATAAGGCAGGATTCCATAATTCTATAGAATGTAATCTATAAAATGTTTATATGTCACATTCACTTACGTTAATATGAGTTTTATTAGAACAGTGCATTTTAAGCCACAAGTGCTACTCAAGACTACTGTACTGAGTATGTGAAAAATTGAAGTACAAAAAGAGCCACAAGACATGCAGTATTTCATCTATATATAAGAACTGCACTACTGAAAGAGACTAAGGGTACACAGCCAAAAGATGATGATTAAAAATGCTTTATCCTGAGTAATCTTAACCAACAGCAACGGGACAGAATAATGTGTTATAGCACCTTTCATTGTTATAGTTGAGCTGTTACTGAGCTACACGGTGAGTATATAAGCTGAAATATGCTTTGGCAAAATGAGCAAATTATGAGTGATAAAAAAAAAAAAAAAATGCTGTATATGAAAAGGATTGTCGTAAATTAGATTACCTGAACAGTACCAACATGGAAACAAGGAGTAAAATTTTAACTGAATGTGAAACAAAAAGAGAAGCTGATAGGAACTGCACAAGAATCTTTAGATCTTTGTTGAGACCCACACGGTTTAAAAGGCTCTGCGGAATCTTGCAGGGACCAGCTCTTTTTGTTGTCTGGACAATGCAGGCCCACAGGCCAAGCTTCAGGACAAGCCTCTCTTAGCAAATACACATGCACTGAAAGATGCATGGGTAATCCTTAAATTGAGGGTACCCCCACACATAGAACATAAAGTAACTAAAGCATTCAGGGGTTCACATGGGATAATTATTACAATATGGAACATAATGGAGAAAAATTGTGCAAAACAAATTGCAAAATGGGTCTCCCTTTTCAGTCAACAGTTCAACTACTGCAAAACTTAAATTAGTAATGCTATGACAGTATAACATACATTTTTTAAGAGAATGAAACAAATTTAAGCATTGTAACACACTTAATGAATTCAAATTTATCCATGATATCTACATGGAATAATGTAAATATTCATGGATACTTTGTGCATTATACGGACGTGTATATAATCGGCATGCAAAAAGACCCGATACCAATGAATGTTACACAGTGGCAAAGAGAATCTAGTGTAAATAGGGGAGACTAACAGTAGAGAAGCTGTGAATATATCTGGGCACTACAAATAGGCATATGAATTTGTGCAACGGCAAGGGATCTGCATGGAGGTCACAGTGATAATCTCCAGCTCTTTGGGTGTAGGAGAAGTGCCTTCTATAGCCATGTGGTCCTGTGTATTCTCTGGTCTTTTGGGGACAAACGGAAAGAAGGATCCAGTCCCACCTGAACTGAGTGCTGTGGATGATTCTGTGTGCATACTCTCCAGCTCCTCCTCAACACTGCTGAAAAGCTTCATGGGAGAGTCCAAGCCTGGCAGTAAAGCATCACCAACAATCATTGCATTTTAAATACAATACAAGCTTATGATTAAATGGTTCACAACTTACAGAGCATCCTCAGGGACCCACATCACCTAGCACACTCTCTGCTCAGGCATGAACACTCTACATATAACATGAGACACTGCAGGCCGGACAGTATCATCATACATAAAGCACGTTTTTAAAACCGTTTCTTTCCAACCACAGTCAGACTGGTGGCAAAAGACATAAGGGAAAAATATGCCTACTTAATCTCAGATGTGTAATATTTTTAAAATAGCTGTGTGGGTTACAGTGTTGTTTTACAGTGTGCTCAACATTATTTTACTGTAGCAGTATGGTACAATATTCAGATGAGCTAATTTTATTAGTATTTTAAAATGTATTTTAGTATTTTATTGTGTCGTTTCACTTAACAATGTCTTCACATTGTTTTACAGCATGCACCTTGATAATGGGTATTTCACTACTTTGTTTCACAATTACCTATTTTTGCACCTCAATGTTTGAAAGTGGGTATGTAATTGTATTTTTCAATGTCTTCTTACTACTTATTTTGTGTCCTCATTACCCATCCTGGCTTTTAATTCTCTTCTTCACAACTAAGAGATTTGCACAAAAATTCCTACATTCATACTGTTTGTGCGTGTACAAATGGCAAATACATCTCTTGAATCCACATAAATCCATGTTTCATCAATCATTATAAATTGCATCAGAGTAAAGACAAGAAAATGCAAGGACCTACCATCAGTTCTGGCCTTCTTGATGTGATTGGACTCCATGCAATCAAGAGACCTCTTTCTATTTGGTGCCCCATTGAAGAGGCTTGGTGCTTGGATTTGTGGACGGAGGCCATTAGGAACCCCATTGGGACAGAATTCATTGAGGTGGTTCAGCATGTTAGAGAGGAGCTGAGCACACTCCTGGAAGCCCTGGGCTTGGGCCAGGTCTGCTGCGGTGAGCCCACTGGCGTTTCTTAAGCTGCACAATAAATGAGCGCCCATTACCAGCCGGGCAGCCACTCACGCACTCGCACACACACAAGTCACACACTTCTGTCTCTGCTGCCCTAATACTACCAGTCATTTACCTGAAGGTGATATGAACACAGAAAATTTACCCCCAACAATTGTTAGTAACTTAAAGAAAATAGCACAGTGAACCCCCATTTTAAGATATACTTGTACACACTGCAATAGGAGGTGAGAAGAGTATTGCAAATGTGGAACACATCAGAACAATGCCTAAACCACAAGATATACTGTCCCTGAAATGTCAATACAAAGAAAAAAAGGCCCATTTTAAATGCTTATCAATTTATGAAAAGCTAAAAAAATATAGAATATATTTTCTTTCTGGGGAGGGAAAAACATGAAAGAGGCTGAAAATCATATGGGCATCCGATTTGTTGTGGTCATTAAGTAAATTTCTTCTATAAATGCAGAACATGCATATTATGATAAAGATGTGATTACTTAAAATGAGAAGACACATTCATCATGCCATCTGAGTGCCCCCAGGAAAACGGGAAAGGATGGGAAAGGACGAGAAAGGGGATTTCCAGAGCAAGCTTGAATTTAGAACACTGATGTCTTCAGTCTTCCAGTGATGCTCAAAAGGCAGGGAGATGAACTAAAAAGACACAGAACCTCAGGTCAGGAAAACGTGCTTTCTGTGGGATACCTGAAAGTCCCCAACTGCAACCCAATTTGGGAATGACACTGGGTAAATGTGTATTTATCCAGAATGACTGACATTACAAGTAATGAAAGAAATATTCAGAAAGATAGGATGAAGCAAGTTCCAAGTCCTTGCAAATGGCCAAAAGAAAGCACACCACAAATCGGATGAATAATTAGCTCCACTAAATTAACTAGTGATACTCTTTGGGATCAGCTGTGAACAGCTAAACTAAAATAAAAAAATGTATGAAAGCAGGAATGGACATATTTTAATGGACAGACATTATAAAGCTGGACTGTATGTCTTCATGATATAGTTTTAATGTAATCCAAAGAGAAGCTGTAGATGAACAGCAAGTGGAGGAACACAGGGCACATGGAACCGGAACACTGGAATCCAGCCAACTGGAGAAGACGGCGCTGGATAAAGGTGCTGTCAATGAGAGAAAATGAGAAAGTGGCCATTTCATAGAATGGCCAAAAACAATTCCCTGTGTTTGTTTACTTAAAAGCAAAGCTTCATGATATTAAAACCTCCCATCAGTGATTCAGGCACATCTTTATGGGCAGTTCCACTCATCTCCTATTGCAGTGTGAGGCTAAATGTTTCTAAGAATTTATAAACAAACAAGCTGCCCCAATGCATGGCTTTAACTGCTCCACTTACCGGCATACTGTTGCACTTCCCTGCCCAGTGTTTAGGCAATGAAACAGATGTAAAAATGTCACTTGAGTTGCTCACCAGAGTGTCTGCACAACAGCGACCCAGAAATTCCCAACTGACTCAACAACAGCTTCAATTAACAAGCAGGATACCTTTGAGTACAGAAAATGGCCTTGTGACATAATTTTGATAAACATAACCACTACATCTTCACGCCTATATTATCTAACGTTGCAATTTCAATGATATCATAATTTCCTACACTATATACAAACCATTTGATAACCACTTATATCAATAGGTAACAATCTGAAAAACCAAAAGACCAATCAAGCCCAATTTTTAACAACCTGGACTGATACTTACAGCTTGGTTAAATAGCACTGAGCTCATTCTGAATGTTTGAATGTGTGTTAGGGCTAAGTCTGCAACACCACAACAGCAATTCATTACCAGTTACCAGAATGAATTATTTTTAACCTCTGTCTTTAATTACTGATTAATGATATAATTTTAGGGCAAATTATTTTTCTGTCATATATTCCTGACCTGCAGGATCTGTTGAGAAACATAATAATATTTTTTTTAAAAAGTGGCCAAATGGAGCTTTCCCAGTGAAATCATGCCGTACTTAAAGCTCTACAGTTAATCTAAATTCAGAAATAGCTAAACTTTCTCAAGCCTGAATATGTGAAATACAATCACAGTCATAAATTTTTTTAATTATTATTTATATCCAAATTTGGACATAATGACCTGATGTTTGTTAGGGAAGAGGGAAAAAAGATTACAACTAAATAAATGAAAATAAACTATAAACAAATCACTGAAAAAAAACTGTTAAAAACATCCTGCATAAAACAACCTTTCATGAGCTGTTACCGTATAATGTGACAGGGCATTATTTCAATAACTAGCCATTTGACTCAGCAGGAAAGGTCAGGATGACGATTGACATTTTTCATGCGCAGCACTCAGCTGAAACATGCGGTGTTATGGGTGCCAACTGCCAAAACATTTCCATTAGCAGCCAGGAGTCTGACCCTCAATAGTAACAGTAAAGCTAAAAATTACGCACCAAAATCTCACCAGGAACAACAGTCTCTTTGTACTTGCCCTTCAATAAGATCGAGTACATTTTATACTTTCCAATGAACTATAAGTTTACTAAATTTTAAACAAAACCTTTTTCAATAAAATAAATAAGATTCTATCAGGCACTCGGGTGCAGCAACTCAAGCAACATTTGACATTTATTAACAGATCGCCCATGAACATTTAGAGGCAGTTTGTTCATTCACAAATTCACTACACTATGATATACATTTATGCAGAACTTAAATTCCCTCATCACTTCCATAACAGTGTCACACAAAAAAAAAAATCAAGAAAACAAAATGCATTAGAGAAAAACAAAAATATTTAAAGTGCTAAAAATACAATCTGTCTGACCTGCATAGACCATGAGCTTAGAAAAAAATTAAATGCTTCCAACATGTTTAACTTCAACAGAAGTTTTGTTTCCATTTCCCCCAATATAACAGGACCAGCGGGTCTCAATAACTCCCTATGCCTGACAAACAACTTTTGATATCATATGAAAATTGTAAATTTCACTGCATCCTATAAGAAAATCACACTAGAAGCAAAGCTTTGAAAGACTTTAGATAACACAATCCAACAGCTCCTCACAACCAGGCAAAACAAAGAAACATTAAAATTCAAAATCAACTTACTAGCATCATTTTATCCCATGATAAGATGCCAAAAGACATGGGTAATTCCAGCTTTAAGTAGAACAAATACATGTTTTGCAATTTATCATTGCAGACTTTGATAAAAGCAGGAAATTGTATTGCAGTGTCAAAGTTCAAATTTACATGGCTGATTTGTGCGTGCAAACCTGTGCCAAACTTAATTGCAGTAGTTTTCCTTGAATCGCAAACAAATAACAGAACAGGATTTTCTTCAAAAGCTAAACCTGCTAAATTGGAAAGAAAATACTTAAAAAAAAAAAAAAAAAATGCTCAAAAAATCTAAACTGAGAATTTTTGCAGTATTCAACATTACAAGATCTGTTTCACGCATTTTATGCTGCAAGTTAATATTCTACCGAACTTTGAGCACAAATGGAATATGATTAGTACCTTCCAGGTATAATATAATAAGTGTGCAGCCCTGAAAAATGAATTGATAAACCGTTTGGTTAGTAATGATCTATGACTTCTTGCACATACATTTATGTTATTCAAATATACTACAATGACTTTTTACATAAAATTGTTAACGTCTACGTTAAACAGTCTGATGCTCCATGTACTTTGCAAAAACCCACATGTATTACATGTTAATTGATATAGCAAAAAACTATTTCACAAATATAAATTGCACCAAAAAGAAGTAGCATCGTTTGCAAACTTTAACACATAAAGACATTAATTTGTGAATATTAACTTTTGAGATATTCCAACTCCATCAGCATACTAGGTGTTTCCCTCCGTTTCTCCAAATTAGAATATGCAAAGGAAAATGCAACTGAAATTCTATAGTGTTTCTGTTTGTATTCCAACAAGAAAAACAGCAGACAAGTTAGGCATCAAGATACAAATTTTCTGTTTTGATTTGGCACAAATTGCACACAAAAACAGGAAATGAATTATGACAAAGCAAGTGAAGTTTACAGCACTGAAAAATATACATTTATATAAACATGAAGGCAGGAATGGGATTGTAAAGCTTCATTGCATTTTTTCAGCTTTCAATAATCAATCTGGGTGGATTTTCTCAGCTGGCAAGCAACACTGAAAAAGCTTTGTTCTCCACTGTCCTGGAAAAAAGCAAAATAATGCAGCATTGTGTGGTTCAGCTATGCAGCCTATACTGGACTAAAGATGACTGTTATAGTGCCAGAGCTTCTCTGTACCAGCAGTACTTTGCCACAGTCCCCCTTAATCATTTTCAGTTGAAAGATTTAAAAAACCAAGCAATCTGAAAGACTACAGCTCACACTACCTGCCAGCCACTCCTATAACTCCGCTATATCCCATACCCATTCCTAACAGCCTACTCCTTATCACAGAGTAGGAAATCTGCAAGAGGTGTAGAACCAAAACAAGTTGTACAGGATCGCAGCTGGTTCAGACTGGATCTCACCTGCCACAACGAAGGTCTGTGCATACCAATTAGCACCTGCAGTGACCAGCTTGTTTAAATGATGATCTACCCACAGTAAGATTCCTTGATTAAACAATTAACAAAATATTATGCCTTTTTACCAGAGATGCATCACTTATGACATCTGCTGTCTTGAAAACCTTTAAGTGGAACATTCTATTCCATCTCAAAGCTCTAGAGGATGAACACACAAATCCATAAGTTTGCCTCTCTCACCAAGAGGTAAGTGGGCTATTCTGTAAACACAGGGCCTCACTATGTACTAGAACATCCGGACAGCTCAAGTACATGTGTGAGGATCCGGTACAATAATTTCAGCTTGACTTTAATAGAGTCAGACCAGATCTAATCTGTCAAAGCTAAACATCACCCTACCCACTTCCTGACAAATATAAACAGGTGTGTGGGGCTACAACACTACTTGCCAGACAGTCCCACCATTACCACCAGTGTGCTATAGGACTGTTTGTTCTTCTCTCTTCTTGTCTCTTCGACTTGCATGCAAATGACTGTACCTCCACTGATCTAGCCACAAAACTGCACTGATCTGCAGAAGACCCCACAATTGTAGCTCCCATTATAAATGGCACATAGCAGCGGATGTTACTTCCTGAGGCAAATAAGGAAATTTAAGATCTACCTATACCAGTGTTTCTCAACCCACTCCTCGGGGACCCCTCTATGGTCCATGTTTTTCTTCCTTCCCAGCTCCTAGCTGTGGACTGTCTGGGGTTCCCCTTGGAGTGGTTAGAGAAAGCTGGCATAAGCCATCCATTGGCCCACTGCAAGTGCCAACTACAGCACATCATTCATTCTGCCGAGGAGGTTCATGGCTGCAAAATGCCCTCAACTGTAAAAGCGGGAGATGAGCAATAAGCATCATGAGCAATAAGCATCATCAGCAACTCTTCCCATCCAGGTCACAATTTGTTCTGCAAACTAACTTCTGAGATACACAATTAGTTACAAAGAACCAGAAAAACCCAGCATCTGAAGAGCTTCTTCCTCAGGGCTAACATCTGAACAAGACCTCAATCACCACACTGTCTACTACAGGGGTGGCCAATCTTATCCGCAAAGGGCCTCTGTGTGTGTGGGTTTTCGCTGCAACTCCCTATTTATATTAGTAATTAGAGGACTGATTGGCTGAAGAGTCCACACACCTGGGTTTGAACAGCTGACCTACAGGTTATCCCAAAAACCTGCATACACACCGGCCCTTTGCGGATAAGATTGGCCACCCCTGGTCTACTACATTACAACCACTATCAGACTGTGACACACAACACAAAATCTGAATTGTATTATAAATTTGCACTAATCTCACAATTTACTGCAATAAGAACATTCGTTATTGTTTCGTGCGTCTACTCACTCTTGTACCTGAGTCATCCCCATTGTGTACCTGTCGCTCTTCTTTTTATGCTCTGTTACTAGGTACGCATTGTACGTTCTTTGTATGCAGCACCAGAAAAATAAAATAGCAGGTACATGCTAGAGTACTTGGCCAAAAAAGCGGATTATGGATGCCAAGACAATGAAGAAATAGCTGTGGGGGAAAGCAATTGTTACACTGTGCAGCCAAGGAAGTATATGTGCCAACTGGCAAAAAATAAGGCGAATCCTCTGAACTTACCTATATGAAACACTTCGAAAACATACCAATTTGATAATAGAGGTGGCTTCTCATTTAAAGGTCTATTGCTGTTGCCCATGAAAACATACCAGATTCTGCTTTGAAATGTCATTTTTGTTGTTTTCAACTTTCCATTAAATTTCATTAACGTAGTTATCCATTCAAGGTATAGTTTCTGTATATTGTTTTGCTTTCCATTCTTTTTGCCCACAGAAATAAAAAGATACCTCTCACACAATCCTCCCTCACCTGCAAAAAGTTAAACAAAAGCTTCTGTTTAATCAGGCCCCATATCCTTTTTGCTTACAGACAGGATTTAAAAAAAATAAAAGCATGACAGCAGTGACCCTAAAGAGGAGAGGCTTTTACTGCTCAGCAGAAGCAGCAGCACTGTAAATAAGGAAATGTGCTGGTTCCTCAGTGTTGGCATTATTCATTTAGACGCAATAAATGCCCTTCAGATGATTCCGTCTAGCCTGTGGCTGTGTCACCCTGTGAGTCATGTTTCAGCAGGCAGCACTGCTGGTGCCAACCAGATGAGCAGCACAGAGAGCCAGGATTCAACAAATATCTCTGCAAAGCGCTTCAATAGCAGAACTCCGGTGCTATATCTTGGTCATCCCAGGTTTCCTCACTGGAGCCACTTATTTTGCATATAATGAAGTAAGATGCAGCACACAGAAAGAAAGATGATCTTCACTCTTGATGGAGGATTGGCCAGGAGAACCTGTGCGTATAAAGTGTATGTGTCCAGTGCATTATAAATGGTTAATATTGCTATTCTCTAAAGACAAATCACACGTGGAAGATTTTGCAAAGCACACACACAAGCACAGAAAAAGTATGCCTAATGGTGTAAAGGCTGAATTCAAGCTGGTCTTCCAAAAAGTGACTATGGATTCAGCTGACATTATTCTACAGTTTTAAAAAACATTTAAAGCAGGCAATTAGAGCACTTACAAACCTTCACATTCTGTGTGACATGCAATAAAAATTATTTGAAAGTGTAACTCTGAACAGCACTGGCACAAATAAATGGGCAAAGAAAAATTAATGCATAGCATAAATCAATGGATATATTTTGACATAAATGGATACATCTCTCACTGCAAAGGTTTTAGACTGCCACAAGAAAACTATCTACGTTGGTGCAAAATTATAATTACATAATTTTGTGTGTCAGCTTGGCCATTTCAAAACCTCTCCTCAAGTCACCCAATTTGCAGTTATAAATATTGTTACTTTTTATTTCTGTGTATTCTAATATTGAATAATTCTTCCTCAGAAAATATGCACTTACTTCCCAGCTAAACAGATGGTCTCAGACTATTGCACAGTACTGCAGATTCATCTGTGTTCTCCAACATGCCATAACAGGTTACAAAATTACCGTTATTAGGAGTGGCTATGCACATGCTGCAAAGAAAAATAATTTTTAAAAAAATCAACAAGCACTACTGATGTATTTAGTGTTTTTTAAACTTTTTTCAGATAAACACTGCAACAAAACAAGCAGACAATTTCATTTTGCATGAAGACCTCCACTGCAAACCAGGCCATGCTCCACTGCAGATTAGCACCAGTGCGTCATTCTCTAAATAAGGTGTTTTTGACTCGCAGCAAATACCATTAAACGCATGCCAAAACTAGTATGGACTGGACAATTTCAAGCCTTACTGAGCAAATATGCAATGCTGTATGACTGTCTACTGTACCTACATATATGCTTACAGACAAATTAACAGGAAGAAAAAAAAGGAACATTTTACTCAGTAGGCCAAATATACTGTATTCAAATATTACAAAAACATAAAAAATCTAATTTTTTTGCTAAAAAAAAAATTACAACATGAATGAAAGTATTTCAGATTACCACCATAAAACAAATTGACCCATAAAGATCATGTAACTAAATTTTGTATGGGCCTACATCAATAATCCAAAGTGGAATAGTTTCACACCTTATCATGCCTTTCCAAATATAGGTATGAATCAAACTCATCAAGTATTAACTACATACAAAAGTACCAAATTACCTTAATCTATTTATTCAGTGTTTTGCCCACTCAAGTCTTTCAGTCAGAAATGGAATTAAATAACGATATCCTTGGCAAATGCACTTTACAGTATAATATTTAACAGTAATAACACAATCCGTTGTTGTCCATTTGAGCCAAGGATGACAGGAAGGGGGCAGTATTTCTGCAAAAAATGGCAGCGTAATACAAGAGGTTTGTCTTAGAAATAACTGTTCCAAAAGTCATAATTCAGCACATTTGAACCTCTCAATACCATAAAATAGTGCTCAAGTTTAGATAATTCATCAGGCTCACACAAACAGCCAGAATTAATACCAAACATTACATCATTTTAAAAGCTTCCACAGCATTTCCAGAAATACCAACAGGGGCAAGAATAGCACTGGTGTCAGCGACAGCACTGTGCAGACTTTGGGGAATACAGCAGGGATTCGGCAAAGGACCAGCTAGGATGTGGCGCTGACATTTTAATGAGGCTGATCTCCATAACACCATGCGAAGAAACTACACAAATAAAACCCGACCCATCTGGAGGACCAGTGCCCCCCATGTAATGAGAACTAGATTAAAATTACCTGGCGCAATACAGTGGCACTGCATTTAACTGAGTGCGACTTATCTTTTGCAGGGTCCATGGTCTACAGCCAAGGGTTGGTGAAACGAGTCCAGGTGTCTGAGGGATCCAGGATAATAGTTGAGAGCACTATTTAAGCCAACACATCGTTAGAATGGAATGCCGCTTCATCAAGCGGCAGAGACAGAATCCTGAAAGAGGCAGAAGGCAACAGAACAGATCTGGTTTATTCCCTCCCAAAAACCCAATGGATGCTGGTCATGAAATTGTCCGGCACACATTGATACAGCACTGAGACTCAGTCAAACCAATTTGTTTTCTGGAAGTATCTGGTTTAATCCCAATGCAAACCTTTTTTTGCTGGCATAAATGCAGAGCAGGAAAAATCTGATCTGAAATAGCGCAGAGAACATCCATGCACAAAACAATCCAGAAACTAGAGCAATGAG
Organism: Gnathonemus echidnorhynchus; assembly: GCA_026776725.1. Lineage (NCBI taxonomy): Eukaryota > Metazoa > Chordata > Actinopteri > Osteoglossiformes > Mormyridae > Gnathonemus > Gnathonemus echidnorhynchus. The sequence goes on along the minus strand of JAODJU010000035.1, from coordinate 11,492,828 downwards.
ATTGAGACCCGCTGTTCTTAAAAAAAAAGAAAGAAAGAAAATGCTACGTGCAGAAGCAAGGTATAAAACACCCAGCACATTACAATCATGGATCATGGACAATCCATCATCACTTGTCCTGGAGAAGAAAAAGGAAGCATTTAATTTTTTGTTCCTGAAATGCTTTGCTTTTCAGATCTGCATACACATAGAACTTCTGCCATAGCTGTTTCTCGCTAACATATCACCTTCAGAAACAAAAAAAGCTACAACCATGCTTACATCTGAAAAGTGACAAACATATCTGATTAGACCTGAGCTAATGTATTCCTAGTGTTAGATTACAAATAAGTAAAATAAAAGTTTTAAACAATTAGAATATAAGCAAAGCATGCAGGTCTAAACAAGACTATCTTAACTGTATTCCTAGCATTAAAACCAATCACCGCAAGAAATACCTCAACGGTTTGCCAGTGTGTAGATACGAAGTGATACTGAGAACACTCAATGCCACAACTGTAAGGTTTTCGCAGAAGCACTTGTGGCAGACTCAGCAGTGTCTATTTGGAATGCTCCCCCTTTCTAGGATTACTTGAAAAAATCAAGTCATTTCCAATTCAATAGCTGCAAAACATTAAGATGTGTACGTTTCTTTTCGTTTTCTGTAACATCTTTAATAGTTTATCCGCAGCAGTTTATAATAATCTCACTTTCATGAGGGAAAGGGTGACAGGTGATTAAAAAAAAAAAAAAACATCTTAGCAAGAAGGGTTAATACGGCAAGTAACATTCAAAAAACAACAGTTCTGTATGCAGCAATCTTATGTAGACAATTCAGGTCCACAGTTAATACTAGATATAGCTACAATCTCACTGGGTACCTGCTGACTAATCTGAACCTAGCTTCTGCCTTGTAACACTTGACAGAATTCCAGTATAGTCAATAGGCTGAAAGCTCATGAAGTAGAAGAGTAACCAAAAATAACAGCACTCTGTCCTGGACATTATGTGAGACAAAGGTTAAATTAACTAAGTAAATTCAATGGATTTTCCCTTTTTTTTTATTTTAACATGAATGTTTTAATGGGGCCATGGTTTTGTTTTATATGCATTTTGCATTTTAATACTTCGTGATTTTACCTAAAGAAATATGTTAATGTAAACTCATACGCATAATGAAACACAGCTGACATGCCGAAAGAAAGCAAGACGACAAAGTCACTGTTATCAGAGTCTTTATGGAAGATCGACAGAAGAGAGGTTCAAGACAGAAGAGAGGTTCAAGACAGAAGAGAGGTTCAAGATCGGCCTTAGAAATGAGGTCGAATGAGACTGCTACTGTGAAAGGAATGATGTGAAATGTGTTCTGCTCCTTCTTGGATATCTGCTTAAAGGACTGTATCACCAATGATGCTGAAACAGATGAGACTTGTAAGAAATGTATATATAAGCCTGGGAGAAAAACAAGATGGGAACAAAAGGAGACGATAAAAACAAGATTAGGATGAAAAAAAATGCTGGTGGGGAATGATACTCTCTTTGATGGAAACAAGTATAGTCTCCAAAACAGCAACGAAATCTCCAAACAAGGCGGAACAAGTTTATCGGGACTAAGGTCCAGAACACTTGGGACATCACAGGCGAAAGTAACTGGAAAGAAATTAATTACATTCAAGGTAAAAAGAAGTCCACAGGTCAGGTCACAAGAAATAAGAATACAGACTTTGCACACAACCCAAGCAAATTACAACATCCACAACAGGGATGGACAACCTCGGGCATCTGCGTAAGCCATATATACCCACAAAACAGCACACAGGTTCTGACTTCTAATATCCAAAAGAAAAATCAGTCTTCCTTTTTGAAATTCCCTTTCTCGGGACCAATATATTGCATTCTGGATAGTTGAGTGGCTCTTCTTTTTTCATGCATGTGGGTCAGAATCACAAGAGGTTGGGAAAAGATTTACCAGCTAAGATCGCCGCCATCTTGGGGCTCCCAAGAAAGGCCCATTCATAGATGGAGGAGGACTCATCTTCAGCTTCTGATAATGCTGGGAAAAGGCTATGGATGGTTCCAAAGCAGAAGATCACACAATGGGGGAAGCTGCCAGATGTGACTGCAAGGTGGCATCCTGTCTGGCATGGTTGATGTGTTTCATTTAAATGCAGTATGTGTTTACACAGAAATTTCTGATCGAATGTTTACACAACTTCTGGAAAATTAAATTTAGGTAAAATTTTTGAGTGTTTTCGCTATTTTTTCCACTATTTTTGCACTATTTTGAGATATGAAAATTGAGGTGAAATATCCACCAAGCAATGCTTTTCAGTAAAATGATTATGCCCTTTTTTCTACTCACACACTTTCTGAGAGCTTCAATATTAAAAGCACTGATTGTATAAAGGACAGGTGAGAGTCATCTAAACAGCTCTACTTTTTGAGCGCAGTTCCAAGAATGGGATTCTCTTAATGACAGAGGGTTTACATTAGCCGAATCAGAAAGGGCTGCTGGATCCTGGTATGATGCCAGTAATTCTTTTATAGCAGTGTTCTAAAAGTTTCCAAGCTAGTGGAGGTTGTGCATGTCATACACCCAACTGGCAGTAACTCAACCTTCCTTGTAATGGCTTTGGGTAACACAACTTTACCAGTCCGAAGCTGGTTGAATTTTGCAGTCCGTCATGTTCCATTTCTTTCTGTTATGGGTATGCCACTAATTATTTAACAGGATAGAAAGAGTTAAAGTGGACAACATTCTAATATATTTATATAAAAAATAGATTTTGGGAAACAGCCAAAACAGTTTAAAAATTTCAACTGAGTTTCTGCAGAAAGTGTGTGGAAAGTAGACGTAGAAGGTTGTGCTAATTATATAGACTGAGGTAGGTTCACATTAGTATTAATGATAGTTTGCAAACTGGTTCTAGAATCAAATGCAACACTGGGTACCTTGAATGTTGGCTGTAAAAGTATGAAAATTATGATGAGAATGATTTAAATACCAATTAAACAGAAGTAAACAATAAAACCAATTTTATATTAAAACTACTATTAAAATTTGTATTTTGGCAATACACGGAGCATTGTTAAACAGATAAAATCATATTAAAAGCTAAAAATTGCATCTAAAAAATATGTTTTTTTAAATACCACATTAGTTATTTTAAAATAATATATTTTTGAATTTCCTAAAGTTTGAGAGCACTAGGATAAACAGATTTGTGGCAACTTATGATAAATAGCATTTAAAACAAACCACAGTATCAGCTGTCTGGTACTTCACCAAGTCCTGAAGTAACTTGCATTTCAACTGAAAAAAGGAGATGTTCTGAGCCTAAACACACAAACCAAACAGCCTCCTTGAATGAAGAATAGGGAGATAGCACTAATGGCTGAAACCATGCTGTTGCACTGAGGGTACAGGAATAGCATGCAGCAAGCCAATTAATCTGTGCATCCGTCTTTCATGTAACTAATGAAGCACCGAAATCAGCAATCCCCAAAGCCAAGATGATTACATCATCGAGCACAGTAGCCACTCTGTAATTATGGTATCAAAATATTATTTCTGTACCAGGCTCACTGATATTACAGTATTCGCAAAAACACAGAGGGAAAAGCAGAAATAAACTACTCCGATAAAACTTATCGCGATTTTTAACTGTAACCAGTTTATCTCCGAAACAGAGTGGCCAAACTTAGGGCAGCATTAAGAATGCCTGGAGGTACACGTGAGGCTGAAAAACTGGCTTCACTTATCCATATACAAAGCATACTCCCAGTAATTAACAACATCAATAATAATAATAAGCAAAAAAAAAAAAAAAGCTGGAAAGACACCAGGCAAACTTCATAAGCAGAAGTTCCACCCACTTCAAAAAGGAAAAAAATCTTCCCTCCCAGGAGGCTGATGGCTGCAATGCCAGTGGCATGTTTCCCAGAATGGGCTACACTTGGTTATTCCATCTTTGGAAATGTCTGCTTGGTCACTCGGGCCCAGGAAGTACCAGATGCAAACAGCTTGTACTGAATAGTCATACTTACGTTTAAATATAGAGATTAATAATTGTTATTAAAAGTAAGTGAAACTAACAGTACATTTTGAAGTTTATAGAATGGTTTGAACACGTTTTCCATAAGATAGCAATAGCAACCCAGTGAATGTCTATTTAGGTAGAAAACATTAATCCATCATTATTTGTGATTTAAAAACATTTTCTTGCAATTAATTTTTATCATGAGTTTTAAATTACAGCTGGAGATGAAAAGACAATCATGAGCATTTTCATAACTAACTGCTCTCTACATCTGTGTTTTTACCTTTTCCCAGCCTGAAACTAGGAGTTTACTGGCTTCCAAAACGCAAAAATGAACTACAGCTGTCAAAGGAAACAACAACAGGTAACAAGATACTTTCAACATGCTTTAAAAATTAACCTTGCAGTATTAATAACAAACACATTACAGTCACTCTCAGGTATAGTCATAACTAATAAATCCATGCACATTTCATCATTTAAAAAAGTGTTCCGGGACATCGGGTTTCGATTCCGGCACTAAAATCCATATACGTGTAGTAAGTTCACATGCCATGTCCTGTTCAGAATGTTTAAAAAGGTATTATCTAATCAGGAGTATGTAACAAAATGATTCAAGTATTCAAAAATCTAGTTTAACCCTGCAGTAGCCAAGCAACTAACAAAAATGGCAAAATACAACCATTAACTGATTCATATAGCTTAAAGTCAAATTAAGGTAGCTTTTAAAATGAGCTACAGCACATTGTATTCTTAGCTGATAAAAGATAACACTGCATAACAGAATGCTCTTTCAGTGATTTTAAATGTAAAACTAATTCAGCAATACATAAATAGCTTTAAACACTGGCTTGAACCAGTAGACTCTGCTATGACCATACAGTTTTCACACAGAAAGATTCGACCACTTCTACGCTTTATGGCCAATGGAGACTGCCACAGTAGAAACATCAACTTCCACTTAAGATGTGCTTTGCTTACTGCTAAACTAACAAGGGGAAGACTGCAGACCCAATGGAATATGTGATTCTATTGGTTCCATTATCTGTTTAGACTGACTCTGTGCTTCAATTCTCCTTGGATTTTGTGTCGTACAAAATCTGGAGGACCCTTAATGCGCACTCAGTTACAGTGAGCAGTGACAAATGCTGAAAGAAGCATGGCATGTAGACCTACTACTGACATGTAGGTAAAGGCTTCAGCCTCGTTTGGGTGTTTTCAAAATTTTCTTAAGTGTGACAGAAAGTGGGTATATTGCTACTGTTCCACAGATAGCATGAAGAATGGATTGTATATCCAGACTCTAATCAGACAGTGTCCAAATTAATTTCACAAGTCCTAAAAGCAAGCCATAAACGGATTCCATTGGTTATATGATGTTATCTGCTTATTCTAGTATTGTTCAATCTATCCTGATATGTAGATTCAGTCCAGTGATTATTTTACATGACAAGATTCATTAGGTTTACATGAGCAGCAACTAATGCGCGTCTTTTCTTTTGTGTTTGTGTAAACCTGCGTCACTGGCACTGGGGATGAATCTTTAAGAGCTGGCTCTGTTTACTTTGCTCTGCCACAGATCGATAATGCAGAGAAGAGTGTCCCTTAATGGGTAGCAAGGCAGGTAAAGCATTGGCGACCCAGAGCGTGTACGTCACTGCCTTCCCAAAACTATGGCACACAATTCATGACATTTTGGTGTCCAATAGAAACCAGCATAGCAGGGAAGCTGAGCCCAACTGCTTGTCAATAGCTGCCTCTGAATTTTTTAAGGACAAATTTTATTCCTCAATAATTAAAGGCAAGATAAATCTATAACAATATCATATCTTCTTAAATCCTTTAGAAATGTTGTCAGACGATACTGGACTGAGTGGGTTTGATGTATCGTTGCTGTAACTACACTATTCTCATATGTAGTTTATTGAGGTTTCAGGTCTAGTTTACTACAGATTAATCTTTCTGAAATGTAAATGTTCATAAGTGTACCTGAAATGTATGCTTCTAATGACCTGTTTATTAGTGTGGGTTGTCAGTTCTTTGATAAGCAAACTAAAAACTGTTACTTATTCTGTATAGAGCTTAGCTGGTAGTGTCTGTACCCAGAACAGCTCATCTGAGATCATGCAGAAGCAAGAGAATCTGTGGAACAGGATGAAGATACCCACTCAAATGGTTGTTATAACCAGAAACTGGTAATACTGTGAACAATATAGGAAAACCCATTTACTGACAAGGGTGTGAGGAAAAGCTATACAGATACAGCAGGGGTAACTGGGCAGCATGTATTTCACTTTTTTTAAATGTATGCTTCATGTGGAGTGCGTGGCAAAATGCTTTGCCTCCATTAAATCTTAGTGTACAGGGAAAGCACTTTGCTATGAAACAAGGAACTCCCCAGGCATAAATTTGAGCAAGGCTCTTTCAGCACTCCATCAGTTACCAAAAACTGCAATGTTGGCATAAAAATAAATTAATGCACAACTGGCTCTCAGTGCTGTGCTCAGAAGTCACCGCCAGGCAGAATGACAAGGCTTTCGCCACTCAAACAAAACCACCCCACCTGCTTCCATTAGCATGAGAGGAAAAAAACAAGGACCTTGTTTCACTGCCCATTCTGCCTTGTGATAAAAATCCTATCACATAAAAAGAAAAAAATACTATAGCAGAAAATACATTGGAGGTTGTTCCTTTCCCTCATGTCCCCCTGCACTACTGGAAGCTAGTGTTGCAGATCTGGGCCAGCAGGACCTTCAAGCCATTAATCTGTCAGGTCCTGAACTGCTGCAGTTACTGAACTGCTCCTTCTTGTACTCAAAGGGCAGAAAAGGTCTGCAAATGGACAGTAATTAAAGGTACAGAGCCCACAGAAAAAGTGACTGTTCTTCTGGAGGATGCACTACACTGAGAGAAAATCAGAAATGTGACCAGCGTGCTGTTGTTCTGAGCAAAGGACTGGGGGAAATCAGCCAGAGCATTACAGCCTCAAGTCAGTAAACAGGATTTAGACTTTCCAATCAAAATTTTCCAATGGGCATTTTGGAATACGTCCTCAGAAAATGCACAGAAAAAGCCTAATCTTTCAAACAATGAAGAAATGTGCATTTGCCTTCAAAGCAGCTATCAAGGTATACTGAGGCTAAAATGAAAACACTTAAACTTTACTGGTTAATGCAAGATGCATTCACTAAAATACTCCGCAATTACATTAGCAAAATATAATACATACAATCAGTGTAATTCTGTAAGGCAGCGTTATTTTGACTGTAAGATCTTAGGATCAAAAAGGAACTCCACCAAATGCTACCATATGATATGGTTTCGTGTATAAAATGAATCTTAAGCTGTTTAATGACCTCAGATCTGAGTGACCAGACAGGAACAGTCGAATGGGAGAGAGAGAAAAAAATCCCATCAGAATTCACCAGATTTTTTCCCCCACAAATTTACTTCTTTCATTTAACTGCAGGCAATACCTACATTCAAAAACTGAATATTTATTATACCTTTCAGACCACATAAAGTGCATTAAATGTCTGCTGCACATCTGTTGTCCTCACCCACACAACTGCTTTATAGCCTGTCTGGTCAGTTAAGGAGTTAGCACTTTCAAAAAAGATTCAAATCTTACACTTGGGGCTAAGCCCTTTTGGATGAGTCCTCTCCTCAAGACGATTTTTCCCCAACTTTCTCACAGTTAAATTAGTTTGGAGAACTGTTACCAAAGGTATTGGAACATGCACAGGTAAACGAAACCACATCTGGAGCACTGGATGGCATTCCCCCATAAAGTCACTTCCTGTTTAATCATTACTTTGTGCTGCACAGTACAGTCGAGTGTGAGCACGCTCTGTGTGGCGCAAGACTTACTCGGCTCTTGCTCCTTGCATCAAAAGAGTCTTTATGCACTCCATGCTGCCAGCCCGGGCTGCCTTGTGGATCGGGGTCTCACCCACATAGTCCTGCAGCAAGGGGGGGGGGGGTTAGGGTTAGGACTTATCATGATTTTAAATCCATGGAATCTGTAGAAACCCAAAAGGTAATGTATTAATGGCACACAGGATTAAGGAGACAAGTTATTCAAGTGATCTGTAATAGGTATATTCAGTCCATTGTGAACAGGAATCCATAAGCCTCTAAGGGGATCACAGAGCGAGAACGACAACGTTCACTGCACAACCTAAACCGGATCTGCTTGCTAGTTGAACTGTCCATCAGCACCCGGCCCTAGAACAATTCAGAAATGCACAAGCTGGGATCTGTGAACCCTGTGTCTAGGCTGAGCCCAGTTATTCACCAGGGAGATCCACAGAGGTGGACAATTTGCATTAAGCTTGCTGTGCAGAGGAGGGGTCGTTCATCTCTGCTCTGACACTAAAATAAGTTCCCCATGATCAGTCAGACCACCTTTACCAAGAGCTACATGGCTCAAGTTAGCATTAGCTTCCCTGTCTGAAGCTGGGATTCCCCAGGAATGCTCACTAGCCCCCAGCAGGCAGGACGGAGGGTAGAAAGGGTATTACTCCATTACTCCGACATTTGTAAGGCTTTTTAGACATTCTTAAAGGCTAAATATTAAGCCTAAACACATTCCCTTCACTGTTACCATCCACGATCCTACCAAAACAGATGTTTCTAATAATCCACTTGCTAAGTCTGACATAATGCATGACGTAAAACTGTTTCTGGTTACATTATTCACCATGACTTCTTTCTTAAGCAAAGCATCATTGAGGGTGAAAAAGGGGCTAACGTCCTTGAATTCAAGTTAACAAAAAAAAGGGGGAAAGGGCAAAAAAAGCAGGTGAGTTTGAGTATAACTGTCCTGCCAGGAGGAATTTTCAGTACATAAGTATGTGTTCAGTACTTCATTTTCAATTCGGCAAACAAAATAAAATTACCAAACACACTTCTTGGCAGGGGCAAAACCTAAATTAACTGGCTGTGGGTTTGTTACAGCTAATCCTGGTTGCAGTCTTCACAAAATCAACAGTTTGATAACATTTTGGTTTTCTAGTAAATTACTCCAACATTGGACAGAGTAGTTGATAAAAAAAAAACCAAGGTTGTCCAGCTGTTACATCAAAATTGTATATGTTGCTAAAAACACAGGAGACAACACCATCCATGTGTATGCGACCAGAGCAAGGCAGGAACAGCCTCTAAGTTGGTCTCTCTGCGGCATTTAAGCAAGTTCAGCTGCAGATAGGCAACCACACTAAGAGAACGCAGGATTTGGTTCATTATGATTTTTTCGATTTTTAAATTTGATATATTTTTTACAATGTACAAACAAGCCCATCTTGTTATTACGATACATTAATGGACACATTGTGTTTTAATAATAAAGAATCTCAAAACAAATTCCATTTTCCCTGCTGTTCCAAAATTGCACCAAACCATGAACCCAAACCACGGTTTGTACTGGACCGTAAATTTTGTGTACCATTACATCCCAACACTAAATATGAAAAGATTGTGAGGATGGCTCTTTAGTTTACACAGCCACTTCCTCTTCAGTTTCTCGTGGCATGGAAAGCAGCAGAATGAGAATTATTTAATATTTTTTTTGCTGAAACACTGGCATGTTAGCCTGTACTTGGCTTGGCCCTAGAAACAGTACTGTCAAGTATTCAAACATCATGACTTAAGCAGACAGTAATATTCCCATGCTCAATGGAAGGTAACTGGAGCTAAACAGAAAGGCATGCTCAAAATCTGATACACCTGTTACATCTTCAAGAATGATCCATGTTTTTTAATTACTCATTTTCTTTTATTATAGCAGTATATAAAGTGGTGAGTACCTTTCGTCTTACAAAAATGGAAACAAATGTTACACATACCTGAGGTTGTATCATTACTGTTATAGAAAATTAAATCAGTGAAACTGAGCTGTAGTCATTATCCGATTCCTTAATCCTTACATTTTAAGTTCTGCAGAAAAGGGTCTAAGTGAACAACCAAAGAAATTTGCGGGGGGTGTTTCTGAGAGTAGTATGGTATGATTCTGCCTGGTTAAGTGTTTCAGAATTGGGGTTTATTCGCCAAGCATAAACATGCACAAGGATTTTTCTTGCCACAGAAGGAGGAGACAAAAGGACAGAGACATGAATTTACTGATTTTTTGTCTGTATAGCCAATACATACACAGATAAACAGAAGTTTAAAAAAAATTATATATATATAGAACAATGTAATGTCAAGCTGCCAATGAGCAAAAGTGATATATAAAAGGAGCAAAAAGTGCAGTATGAACACGATCCACTCATGAGGTTTGGTTGTGGGGGGGCAAACCTGTCTGTTGATGTCAGCTCCAGCTTGCAGCAACCACAGCACACAATCAGGATGACCTCCGAAGGCGGCGATGTGGGTGGGTGTCTGGGCAAACCTTGTGGTCACCGCATTCACACCGCTGCCCACTTGCACCAGACGCATCACACACTCCAGCTTTTGAAAAGTGAGGGATAAGAAAGAAGGCAAGATTACCACTTATCTCAGCAAGTGCCACACATTCAAGGAACACTGTAGCATCACAGAAATGGCCCAAGTTCCAATGGCTAATTATTCTGAGGCCTGTATCACACAGCAGAATTTCTTGTTTAGCAAGAAATTTAGCTTGTTTAGTTAATTCATTTGATTTTAAGATTTTGACTTTAGTCTGGCTTCAACATAAGTGAACGAAGATAAAGTCCATTTAAACTGGGGTATCCGACAAGCTTTCCAGCTCAGTGAGAAAGCCAGCCCTAATACAGGCCGCTGGACGTAACGTCACATAAATGAACCAACAGAGAAAAATATATTGGGCTTTAAAAAAAATGCAATGAAACAATATATCAAACATTGAAACCTTCCCTTTAGGTCTCCCTGTAACAATAACACACTCTTAGTACAGAAACAGTTTCTAAAGAAATCACCCAACACCTCCAGGAAGAGGCCCATTGCATGTAAATTATGTCAGATTGCAGAGAGTCCTCTGGCAGGACAGGCTCTATCAAACCACAGGAGCAAGTCCGCATTGCTATTTAGCACTGTCTTCCTGTCAGATATGCAAACTACAGTACTTAGGGGTAAGTACAACATATGTTCTAAGGAAGTTGTTTAACTTGATTTGCTATAAGTTCTATCTACGCCCTCAGGATAATATATTTGCTAACTACTCTTGCCTATTCCACTGTTTCAGTGCATCGAAAAAAATTATCAAATGTGGCCTGTCATGGAAACAAGACATAACATTCACTGTTACTTCATTACTATTAGTTGTCTAGCCTAACAATTAACTAACATGTTCATCACAGGCATCTGAGATTTTGATGACCTTGTTACAAGACCCAAACAACAAAAATTACAGATACAAAGCTTTTGGAAATACATTTTCCTCTAACAGGAACATGAGCCAACATCATCAACAATTCTGTAAAAATTAAGAAAGCACCAGAATTAGGTCTTTTCATTTCTGGTGGATGAGATTAAATCATCGAAGGTCATGGATATATAAATCGCAAGTAATGTGCCGCTTCTCAGTTTGATATTATGTATTACTCTGTGAAATAAAATAATTATTTATATGGCAGTTATAAAATGTGGCTACTCTCAGCCTTGCTTAGCAGAATTTTCTTAAAAAAGGATGCCAACACCTCCCTTCTCATAGCTTATAAAGCACTTAAGTACCCCTTCCTCACTCTCGAAAAAAATCACCTCAAGCTAAATAGTTTTATAATACCTTTATACTGACAGAAACATAATGCATATATAGAATATATAAAACACGGTATATTTATTTTAATTTTATTGTTCAGCGATTTGTGACGCCTGTCTGTGATAATCGATTAAATAAAGTTCACCTATATACAGTATCGACTAGGTAAAATCGATTATTAAAAAAAGGATATATCATTTGAATAATTCGGTGACGCTGGGACATGTAAAGCAATTGTACAGCCTTGCGCGAGTCGCATAAATCTTACTCTTCTCAATGGTAACAATGTCTACGAAGGGAATATAAATAACTTTAAAAGCTACACCCCTGTAAGTTCGTCAGGGCAGTGAAATGAGCTTAGGTGATGCCTTCTCGGCATTCTTCGCTGGGCAGATTAGCGCCTTCCTGGTTACAGCGGCCGCACTTCGTTGTTTTTTCCTACCCCAAAACCGCGGCTTTGGCGCGTATCACACTATTGGTCCGAGCTTGACCAATCACTGCACAGCCCCACCCACGCCGGGCTATCTCATTAGCTTAATTGACATCTCGCCAGCGACTCTTTCCTCTTGGGGCTAAATGGTTCCCGGTTGTCATACTCGCTTCACGAGATGGCCAATCCAACCCCATGTACCGCGAAGCAAGTCTCCATTCTCGGTTACCGCACATGTAAAAGATAGGCTGTCGTAGGTTAATTCAGGACGTAGCGAAGCCACCTACAATTACAGGCTGCGAGCCATTTTAGGGCAGCTGGACAAAAGTATTCGTCGCACAGTTCCAGACGCCACGAATGCTTTCCCTTTATTATATACCCAGACTTAATATTGTTAATTCACCGCTAACTGGTCACTACGAGACATTTAATTGGTAGACTTGGGCTGAGCTCAGACCCAAAGATTGCAACTGGCTTGCTAAACAGTAGCGTATTATGCTGCGGATGAGGGAGCCCCGTTTTATTTCGACAAAGTTGTAGCGTAACAAGCGGCATAGCATTCATTTTCAATCCTTTTAATGAAGTTTTAGCAAATCAATTACATACAATAAAAGAACTTTTGCCCAAACGAATATCGATATATTTGATCTGCCGGCTAGCCAGGGCGCAATTTTACTCATCGCATCACATTTTCTTACTATCGTTACATTCAAAAAGACGTCAAAGAACCACGGCCGTTAGTTCGCCGGATACCTTTCCGAAATGAGCCGCCCAGTGGATGGGTGTCCAGCCATAAAAAGAGTCTTCTGCGACGAGATCCGCCTGATTTGCGGTGCACTGAAGCAGCGAACACAGGGCACCGACATCCCCGTCTCTGCACGCCCGGTGGAGAGGAAAGTGGGCATTTAGCACCTCCTCACTCGAAAATCCAGACTCCACGTTTATAGACATTGTTGTACCACTTTCCCAAATATGCCTCCTTATATCGGGGGGAAAGAAAAAAAATGCAATTCCTTCCCCTTTTCTGGAAGGCACAACAATGCTCCGGCCGAGATGCACGCCTCACGGACAACAAACAAAACGGCAGCGCACAATGAGCCGAAGCGAAGCGCGCAGCCCAGCTCTCTCAAAGCGAAAGTCAGACAGGCAGCCTGCAAAATCCGGACCGGAGCACGACCCCAATCCATCAGGCAAAACGGCTCTGGAATAGGCATGCGCGTTATGTCTGCTCCAGTACGACGTGATGAAAAAACCGACTATAACCAAAAAATATGTACGCTACATGTTATACATTTTAAGGTATATATAACATTCATTTAAATGCTTTTGGTGTTCGTTACTGATCTGAACATGCATTGATTCATAGGCCTGTGTTCTAGAAATACTACTTTGATATTTCAGGTTTTATATGAAATATTTAAATTATGAATGAATCACGATTATGGAGTAACCTGATTTTTTATGTACTTTTGAAAATAGGTAGCAGTCTAGCACACCGTACCGTCTTTCATCAGAACCATGTGTCGAACTGCTTCATAATAAAAGTCCGGTAGAACCCCTTTGCTGTGCTATATTTATATCTCAACAATTTAGCTCGGGGTACCCTATTGCAAACGTCCAGTGGCAGTGGGTCTCAGCAGTTCCTACCTGGGCGTACGGATGGGTTTAGCTGCCGCACGGAATATAGCGGTTTTTAAGACAAAATAAATGTCACCGAACCAGTATTGTCATTTATTAGTCTGAAATCATGTTACATCTAACTCGTTCAAAAAAAGTAACATCAAGACATGTTTTTAAGGTATTTTCACTAAATTAAATTGTTAAATGTAATTAATAATACCGACTCATTTAACGGGTTGTCTTTGCATCTACTATTATTGGAATCATTATCACGTATCTACGATTCCTTTACTTGAAACGGCAGTATGCATTTGGTATCCGTCGTAGACGTCGTTTAGGACTCCATATTGTAGGGCCTTGAAAAAGCAAACTGAAAAAATGTTCGCACTTTATCCAAGCCAAATAAACATGCTCTGTGGAAATACTGCTCAGAAGTGACACCATCTGGGCAAAGAGGATAAGAAATTTCCAGAACTTCCAGTTGTTGTTTTTTTTACGGCCCAGCCCTCAGCACCAATACGCGGAGCAAATGACATCAGTCTACTGGCCATATTTCCGTGATTGGAACAAACATCCATTACCGAAGAAATAGGATTATGAAACAGTCCCACGCCCAAATGTCAGCTTTACTTAGTTTTCTGATTTATGAACAACTAATTCTCCACAGAATAACGCTCAAAGTCAATCCATCATAAAAACTGTTGCTACTATACTACCACTGCTGCTCCTGCTATCGCAACCTCATTATTACTGGCAGCAGAAATATATGTAACGTGTTTGGATGCCCTCTATTATCAAAGGAGAGGGAAAATAACGTTCAGATTAAATCACTACATCGATAATTACTTAATGCAGAATTCCTTCTTTATTTATTGGCCTGTCCCTTAAGTTATATAGTAGATCTGCCTACATTTCATTTCCAGATGCATATATCCTGCTAGTAACTTCTGACAAATCTTACAATCGAATAGACACCGTGTCAATTCTAGTAACTCTCTATACCACAGACCTGTCTAATGGAATTTCAGTGTAAATAAGAGAAAGGGGCAGCAATCAGAGATTGTAAGAAGGAAATCCACAGTGATAGCATCTCTTTCTGTTTACATAATTAATGGTGCCTTGGAAAAGTCTGTAACAGCTGCTTTGTGTTCCGGCGTTTGCTTCACATTAAACATACTTCGGTACATGTGTGCATTTACATCTTCCACTTCACTCTGTCTTCCACCTTCAGTATCTTAAAAATGTTTTCAATTAAAAACTAATTATAAATGTTCCAGTTCGGTGGATTTAAATCTTTCCATTTGAAGCAATGTCTGGGCTAATCGTTTCAGGTTATGAGATTACTTTTAAATGTTATGTTTCATTACCATAAGATGTCTGTTTTTATCTTGTTACCAGAAGACTGAACATCATTCTGCACAGTGGTTCCCAAACTTTCTCTGCAGGGCCCCCCTTTTCTAGATAGAAACATTATTGAGTATTGATTATTATATTCAAACCACACAGAGGTTCATTCAAACTTTATTTGAAATACAACTCACTTTTCTATATTGAGCGAAACAAATGCAATTACAAAATACAAATGGTGCAATTTCACCACTGTGGGAGAAAAAAAGAACAATCAA
>JAODJU010000035.1:11443847-11475975 GCA_026776725.1 Gnathonemus echidnorhynchus | reverse complement strand
TTATAGATAAAAGATTCCCTTTCCCCTGCCATTCTGTGATCGGCAGTGATCGGCAATCGGCAGATCATGATCTTGGTAATCGGTGATCGGCCCCAAAAATGCTGATCGGAGCATCTCTACTTGGTTTGGTTTTATTAGGATTTTGAGCACAGTATTGTGATGACATAAAAAAGTTAAATGAACCACATGACCTACTTTTATTCCTGAAGTCTTGCGACAAAAGCATTCTGCAGGACTGCAGTAATGTGAAGGAGACATGACTTCCAAGGGGAGAGGGATGAAAAACCCAGTGTGTGCTACTGACATTGCATTTTGCAGAACAAAAACAAACCATTGTAAAAGAAACTAAGCCTGACTTCAGAGGTCATAGTACACATATAATAAAATACGAGCTGACTGCACACTCTAACAGATATAGAGTTTACTGCTTTGTTGTGCAAGGGACAAAGAAAAAAAATATGTAGAAAATTGTTACATTAGATTGTAAAGGAATTTCAGAGATAATGCAAATATTTTTGTTTACTAAAACATCAAAAACATTCACACATTAGTCAGAAGTAGTTAGTGACTGATTATAGACTAAAAACCAGAAATTTGATTTTGGTTAATAAAACGTATTGAATTAACTTAGATAGGCTATATAAGTGTAATTTGTGATACTTCTTAAAAATAACTTCACTTGTTTACTGTTCAACATTTAGTATGTTTACCTTGTATTATTGTTTAGTCATTCACCTGCATTTCTTGCATGTGAGATTGTTAGTTGTATGTCTACATTTTAATTTTTTTGTTTGCTAAAAATTCAATGCGGCAAACATGTACAGTACTGCAATTTAGTATCTCTACAGGAGAGTAAACTCAGAAAAAACAGTTTCATAAACCTAACACTAGGTGGCTCAAAAAATAAATCCTTGTGTGCCAGGGCAGGGCAAGCATGGAGCATTTTCTCAGAAGCAACTGGCTAAAAGGCAGTGTACACCCAGTGTAGGGCACACCCATACACTTTAAGAACAATTCAAAGTAACCAAACCCTTTCATTGTCTTTGAACCATGGGAGGAAACCTACATAAACACATGGTGAACTTACCCACAAAACTCTGAGCCTAGTCCTTGAATCACCAGGCCCCCATTCATTTTTTTCTTCATCAGATGGGCTGCCCTGTTTCCCCAAAATTATTAAAACATTACCTAAGCTGTAATCTGCGTTTACATGAATTGATACCAGTGACAAGTGACCTTAGTTCAGCACTCAGAACTGCATTGGTTATTAATACTGTACAACTCCAGATTGTACTCGATTGATGTAACGCTGCCTGAAACAGTATAGACTCACAATAGACATTCCATCCCCCCACAATTTTACCTTAATGATAAATAGGTGTCTTGACAGTTGTTGTCAATAAAGCCACAGTATTTCTGCTCTGAATATGATTTTTTTTGCTGTATCTGTAGTTTATTTTCATATTCCTTTGTTTTGGTGAAACCCAAATGGTTTCATGCTTAAAAGCCATTGTCTTCATTTGGTTTTTCCGGTTTCAGAGGTCATGTTAGCCCTGTGACACTGAGTTGTGTGAGATGTGACTGAGCTCTAAATCGCTTCGCTCAAAGAGCTGTGCAGACCCACAATACAGAGCCACAGAGGAATAGGGAATATCAGGTTTAAGTAATATCACTGTCTTCCTGTCTGCTTCCCCAGTGCCTGCTATTTGATCCTGATGGTATTGGTGTTATCTTGCCTTTGTACTTTTGTCTATTTTGTTTATATATCTGCCAGGGTATGCAGAAAAATTACAAGGTAAAATTAATTGTAACATTAAAGTCAGAAACATGGTTATTTAATCTTTAACCTTTACTTAACCTTTAAATCTTTCAAACCCTAAATAACATGACATCTCACTGGCACTGCAATGCAATGCAGTGATTTCTCAGAGCACTGAATTGACATTCCATTTGCACATTCTACAGTAAATGATAAAAATTTGTTTTTGTTTGTCGCAGCCTTTGAAACTCACTGCATGGGCTTAGCTGCACTACTGCGAAGCAAGTCAGGTTATTCTATGCTTACTGCTTTTTGAGCATAATCATATTTCTATAGGTTTTCTATTTGACCGTTGTGGAAAAAAATGCATGAAACATAAATACAGAAATAAGAACCATGTTGTAATTCATATGTTTGGAGTTTTTATGAAATAGGTCATAGGAACCTCTCTACCTATCCTGAAGGAATTCTACAACAAAGGCTGCAACAACAGAGCCCACTCCAAAACACATGACCCCTTCTGATCCATCAAATAGCCTGTCCATCCCTTTTCCATCTGGAGGAAGGTCCCAGAGCATTCCATCCACCACCACCCGGCTCTGCAATAGTTTTTTTCCCCAGGTTAAGTAATACCTACCTCATAAACACTGATAGAAAAGGGTCTCCACCTGCATTTTTGCACTACAATGTTTTTGTTATCTTGCACTGTCTATATACTGTCTATACTGTTTTTGCACCACTGTGTACTCCTACTTATTGCAGAATCATTGTGGTTGTGTTGTGTTTTTCTTTTTTTATTTATCCCCCAGTACATGATTCTCTGTTGTTGAACTGTTCTAGCTGTCTGATGTTCTGAAGAATCGCAATTCCATTTCATTTGTGTGAAATGACAGAAAGTGACTTGAATTGATGTCTATACATATCAGTTATTAATTGTAAACATTAGTTGCAAATATATACTGTTTCAGATAGTTTTAGCCTTCAAATTGAATTGCATGTACAAAACCTGTGAACAGTAACTCTAAAGTGGTTTATGCTTTCTGCTGTATATGTCCTCAGTAAAGGAACTGAGACAACAGGTTCAAAGAAAATTTGATGACATCAGCAATGACATTTCATGCAAGGGACCTTAAAATAACAACGGAGAATGACGCAAATGTGGGCAGTGTATATAAGAGGCAAAGAGTGTCAAACCGAGTTAATACATGTGGTGTAATTATTTTCTGAGACCCGAGGCCTCCCAGTCATCAGTGACATGTCCCCTCCCATCTTTCTTGCTAAGGACTAGATGTGCATGCACATGGGCTGCCAGCAGGTGGCAGAATTGTCCACGGCACTCTATGACAGCAGCCATCAAAGCCTATACTGGGGAGTGGTTGCCGTTTTCAGGAGCACAGGTCTCAATTTCAGTTGGACCCACTATTACCTAAAGGCTGGATATATTTCAGCCTTTCAAAACAAGTACACAATAAAAAAGACTTATTTTTCAGAGGTTGATTCGCTTGTTTTGTTTTTCAGTGTGTAATGCCAGAGTGTAGAGATGGAGACATTATAAATTTTATGTATACAGGCTTATTCAAAGATGGAACCCCTAACACTCTCACCATCCTCCATGACTTTTTACCAAAGCCTGTGACGTTATGCACAATTCGGTTCACCATGACTCCCGGCAATACGAATTAGAGGCAGCATTGCTATCCAAGAGACCTTCTTATAATGTCATACCCACATTCACGTGTGCTGCTATCCACGTTGCATTTACAGAGATATAACTCTTTTTGCTTTGTCATTTATGTCCGTTTGTCCTTATCTATGCGCTACAGCCGCTTTACCCAGGAAGCTTATTTACAGGATTACTGCGCTCCCGAGAACTCTGCGCTCCAGCTCACTCGTATTTAAACAGCTGTATGGTCAGCAGTTGCAATCATCAGATGAAATGTAAAAATAAAATGGGCTGATAACCTGTTGGCTATTGCCTCTTGTATTATTTGCATCCATTCAGACATCAGTTCATTTAGTTATGTGTCACAGGTAGGTCTGTGGCTGTTGCTGGCTGGATCCGTTGTGGTATCTGGTAAATGCTAACCCCCACTTTCATCACAACTTACCTTTAGATAGGGATGTTACAGTTAACGCACAGTTATCTGCTCCTGCGGCATCGAAACCGAGCTAAACTTATAGTCACGTTATTGCTGTTGCCAGGCCCCAACATTATTTTATAAGTTTTTAAAGCAAATGATGTATTGGATCATGCACAAAGTATGTATGATAAGAAATGTACAATTATTGTTATATTTCTGTATAAAATATTGGATAAATCTAGAAAGTTGGGGTACCAGACAAGTTCTAGTATCCTACCCGACCACAGAATGCTGGGGGTTTTGCCGAGGGGTCTGTTAATTTCCAAGAATTAACTATGTATTTAAAAATGTTTTATAACCCCTCACGTTCACACGTTCTCATCTGCAAGAAATTAAAACCGTTAAACCTTAGATTGATCCCTCCCCCCAATTTACTGGTCAGGAAACTAATACGCTGGCATCAAAGGTTTGGGAACCTGTACTATTACGTATAGCTTATCATACTTATATAGCTGTTGCTTTTGTATCTGTTTGTACAGCAATACATATTCCTGTGTATGAATGTGTAAGTTTGTGTGATAGAGAGAGTGCAGTTGAGAGACTGGCAGAGAGGGCGTTCACATGGTTATGTGTGTAAAAGTCCATCCCTCTGTGTACTTCTGAGTGAGATATATGGGTTTGGAGTAGTAGTGAGAATTTCTCATGTTTTGGCTGTCGTGTCAAAAGCCCCATACATTAATTATGTCCCAACAGGAGTACCATTCAAAGACAGACGACGCAATGCCGTCTCAGAGAGAGAGAAGTTATGTTGACTGAGGAACAGCATGACCCAACAGCTACTTGGGTAGCTTGGATGTAGCAGGAGAATGGGACACTGGTCAGAGATTAGGTGGACAATTTGGCAAGCAGGGGGAAGTAGTCAACTGTGTGTTAAATAAGGGGGCAGAGAGCCAGATATGGTAGTGAGGGAGAGTCACGCCATCATTTATTTTCAGTCCAGGAGACACTAGTGATAATCAGCATACTGCAAGGACATGTGGGTGTTATACCTGACCATAAGTGGGACAGTGGTATTAATGTATTTCACTGCAGTTATTCCATGATGAAAAGAACCTACCAATTTGTCTACATAGATCCATCCATTCATCCATCCATTTTCTGACCCATGGGGGTGTGGAGCTTATCCTGGAGGCTACGGGAAAAAGGCAGGGAACAGCCCAGGATGGGGTGCCAACCCATCGCAGAATCTACATAGATAGTGAGAAAAATTCAGATTCACTAAATTTTGAGCTGGTAAAATTTAATTCTGAACATAATGTTTTTTTAAGGGAGGGGAAGTCGGGACAGTGATTTAAAATACATATATTTGTCATCTATTTTCATGACTTTGTTTTTCCTGGCAATTACATTTGAAATACTATATAGTAATAATGGTAAGAGCTGCTTGCATTGTGAGCTTTGGAACTTGTTTGAACCATGAAAGCATTTCCAGAATGTTGCTCTTCATGATGATGTTCAGAGTTAAAGGCTACAGGCCAAACTGGCTTGTCTATGTGTCATTTGAACTCGTCATTCGCATGATTGGCAATTTGACCTGGATTGTACAGTATGCAAAAATGTATATACTATATACCATAAGAGCCTAATGACTTTTTAATATGTAAATATATTCTATCCCATCATATTACAAAATGCAGGGGTTGTATTTCAAATTTTGGCAATATAAGTTGTTAAGAATGTCCTGGATGATGAACACCATCCTAGAAAACCACCTTTTGCAGAGGCTGTGAATCTCAGTGCTGTCTCCCATCACCCTGAGAAGGCTGGCTCAGTTCTCTGCTTTTGAAAGATGGATTGAAAACCCATGAGAAGTGGAAGGGAAATTCTTCTCTTCTCTCTCACTTACCCAAATGTAGCCCACCATTAAAAGGCAAGCTTGCAGTTTGGAGTGTAATCAGGTGGACGAATGAATGAAAATGTCCAGCTGGTTTGTTTTAAGTTCCTGATTGCTGCAGTACCTGGTGCAGGGGTTGCGGGGCTGCCTTCTGTAGCTAGCCATGCTAACTGCTAATAGACTACAAGTGATATTGGTAATGGGGTTTAAAGGCTGGGTTTTGTTGTAGTACAAATTATCCTCTTAAGTAACAATTGTCACGATGCCGGGCTACATCTGGACAGGAAACAAGGAATGTGCTCCAGGGTTGTTTTGTGAATGCTATTACAAGCATCTGATCCAACAACTGTGGGTGATGCCAGTTTTTCTAGAGTTGGTGGTTTAACAAAATACTTAATGCGTACCTGTTACAGGGAAATATTTCTGGCAAATGTTTTAACTCATAACACAAAGCAAACAATAGGTAAGGATTTAAGGAGTGAATCCTTTATTCAGGGGGGTGCTCACACATTATAAAAAGTACTATAAAATGCTGACTGAGCTAGACCAGTGGGGGCCACCGATGGGGTATTACTCTTTGTCAATAGAGGAGCAGCTTCAAATGGGCAGGAAAAAGACAGAAGTCTGGTGAATAAGATTAGGTTCAGGCACACGGGTTCTGGAATCTGCTTTGAGAATTCCCACAGTGCAGAGCACAATGTGCTGCACGGCCTGAGAGAAAACCCAAACAGCAGTGCAAATAGCGTGTTAATTATTTGATGTGAGTCACTTGAACCACCAGCTTGCTAAAAGCGACTGTAAACTTCATAAGCGAAAGCAACACCCCCCACTTCTTTTTTGTGTTGGCTGGGGGGGGAGGCCTGGCCGCACCAGAGAAAAGGAGCTCAAAACAGCTCAACACACTCCACAATAAAAAAGCAACTTGTATAAAGCAGAAAAGAAAGACCCAATAAAACAGTACTTAGTTGTTAAATTTTTTATAGCTTAAATTTTCCACCGCCGCTAGTTGGGAGAGAGGGGCTCAGACATACCACAGGATGTGGCTCTTTATGCATCAGCTTCCCACATCACAAGCCTGCTCCTCACTCATTCTGACGTCTAGCTTTTTTTTCAGGGCTCTGATGAGAGTCATGCAGTCCTGCTGCTGCCTGCCTGGGGGGGGTGCCCTCCATTTTGCTCTAATGATCAGGTATCGCCCTTCCAGAACCTTCTTTTTTCTTCTCCTCTCACATGCTCCCTACTGCTGTAGCTAGGAACTCATGATCAGCTTCTATTTATCTGCTGATTGAACAGCATCCAAAAAGTTTTGTGAAAGATTGATTCTTGCTTTTGAATTGTGTACTATTCAAATATAGAGAGAAAAATACTCTTTTAATGTGAAAATCTTGTAAGTTGTAACCATGGTAGGTAATTATTTTTAGATAGTGTGTCAGGCATTTTATTTTTCAGGCGTGTGTTTTTTGTATTATGAGGTACTCTCAGAAACTAGCACCGTAAATGTTTGTCCTGAAGACCTTTTTTGTTTGTTGTTCAGTGTTTCAGTGTTTACATCTCTGGTTGGGTTTCCCTGTTTTGAAATGTCAAACAAAACTGCATCCTGTTCCATGAATGACATCTCTACAAAAAAAAAAGACACAAAGACCTATTGGTTACTGTATCCTGTTCCCGTTTTCAAGTATTGCTTTTAAAAAGCTAATGATCTTTTTTTTTAATTTATTTCTTTTTGCTTCTAACTCATTTAGAAAATACTAAGCGGCATCCAGTTTGGTTGTATTAGTAGCCTAATATTCATTCTATGCTAAGCAAATATGAAGAAATATTTGCAATAATGCTACATTTCCCACTAAACATTTTCCCTCCAAGAGTGGTTTCAGGCATCTTTTGGTTAAATGGGCTTACAGTACTTGCACAGAAAGTTTTTAGTAGCTGTGGGACATTTTAAAGTGGAACAGAACATAAAACAGACTGCTGATTGTGCAGAGAATGACAAAGAGGTGCCAACATCGTGCTCCCTCACCTCTTCTTGGCACTGCAGTAAGTTGAGTTGTTTTTATTTATCCTGAACCATCATGATACACAGAGACGACTCTTAGCAGGCTGACGCACATCTAGATCTCTGGAGAGCATCTGAGACCAAAAACCCAAAGTCATTAAGTGTGTGTGTTTTTTTTTTTTTTACCGTCTCCCCTTTTCTGAGACTTGTTCTGTTGAGTTGACTGCAGTACTGTCAGGAGTTAATATGCACTTTCCTTATACCAATCAGAGTTGTGTTTTTTTATTATTTTATTTTATCTTGCTACAAATGAGGCAGCACATTTGTGAACAGAAGAACATTTCTGAAGGCGGGTGGCAGCTTGAGTTAGTGGACTCTGGAAGTTCAAATTGGAAGCATGTATCAGTTTCCAGCTTGTAATTTTGAGTATGGCTTTGCATTAGATTAATAAATAAACAGACAGAGAATAAATAAGCATACCATTCATGATTACAGTCATGATTTATCCTACCTGTGGGTGTAGTTTATGAGGGTTGGGATTGTTTTTACTGGGATATAGTGCTACTATGTGAAACAACACTCATATGTACATATTTGTTTTCAAGCAGTTGCTTTTTATTTTTAAAGTAAAAGATTACAGCTTCGACCTGATTCTCCCAAATTAGTTAGACATAAACTAACCCGCCGGTAGCTTAATATAGCATTTGATTTATAGTTTCTCATCAAAGTCAAGTGACATGGACACATAACCTGAAAAGTAGTACTTCTGCTTTGTTAGAGTTTTCCTCATGATGTCTTTGACGCCAAGGCTTTTTTTTTTTCTTTACGTTGGAAAAAATGGATGAATTGTTTTACATTGCTACAGAATCCCCTCTTTTCTCAAAGCTCCATTTAAAGCTGAATTTTTGCCCTGAAGTCTTCGAGGCTTCCAACTTTAACTTGCTCTCAGCTTGTGGTCACATGCATACTTCTAGAACATTGTAAACTGGTGTTGAGCGTAGACTTGGTAAATATATGGCATATAGTTCTAACACATTTCGGTATTTATGTTGTTCCCCTGGGTACCACTGGGTTTAGTCAGGCTGAACTTCCACAGCCATCATCAACCAAACTGTGCAGTATCACATGGGCCTTGCAATCTCTTTTTCTTCCTTATTCACAAACACATCTACTCCAGAGAGGTGCCTGGCCACTTGTTTAAGGCAGCAAATTCTTTTGTCTTTCGCCTGTCTGTGATTTGTCTGAATTCTTGTAGCAAAGGGAGTTTTGAAGAAAGCTTCAGTATACATACAAGCCCTTACAGCTCTGGGTCCAAGGCATATGTTATGGCTTGCAGATGGTTGAATTTTGATAGAGCTTAGCCCTGACTTCTTAAAATGGGACAGAACCCAGAGCGTATGATTATTCCTGTCACCATTCATGTTGTTATTTTGTACAACTGACCATGTTTACCGTAGCTAAAATAGATCAGCATTTCACCAGATAGCTATATATTTATAGTATGTGTGCTAAGCTATGTTAAGTGCTGCTCGAGAGCTAATATGTTTGATTTCAGTCTATCGATTTTCTGTTTTAGTTGGTGAACTGAGCTTAGCGATTTTCTCCATACGGAGACACGAAACGTTAATCAGCTATTTAGCTACTAGCTTCTTCAGGACACGTCTGGGTTTGAAGTGAACCTAACACCCATTTCAAAGGTTTATTTTGGTAGCTTACCAAGGTAGCAAATTTCACGTCTTATTATTATTTTTCTGTTTCCACCCGCTCACCACAAAGCCAGGCAAGTACTTAATCTACTTCAGAGCTAACAGCATGTTGCCTTGGTGGTTTTTTTTCCTGCTTGAATACAGCGAGTGATGCAAACAGTACGTGACCTCTGATTAGGGCCGTTTAATCAAAATGCTTGGATGCTTACATAACAGGCCTCACTACTAACCCACATTTCAAAGGCCACTGGGTTGGACCATTGTGTAATCAGAACGGTTTGGTAATCATATGATGACAAAAAAAAGACCAAGGGACTGACAATAAATAGCCCTTCTTCTTTTAAAATACACAGCACCAAACAAAGTACAATAAATGGAAAAAAAAATCATCAAATCAAAAAAAAGTCATATCTTTGGATAGAGAATAAGATATATATTTAGAGACATAATAAATAAAGTTTACAGTGCATATTGTACTGGGTCATAATCTTCATTCATGGAGAAAAAGAGCATACTAGTCCATTTGGACTCGAGAGCTTATTATAAACCACACCATGCGGGTAGAGCTGTCCACAGCAGTCTGCGTCATCCTGGTCTCTCTGTGTCCCAGTGACGTCTCCCAGGCCAGCTTGTGTCACCAGGCACCAGCAGAGAGGGGCAGCAAATGGGCATTGATCTCGGGTGACAGGAGTCAGAGAAGATTACAGATTCATAAGACTACAGGTTACAAAAACAAAAATTGAGACGCAGAGCAAGAAAAATCCCTCAGTCTCATAAATATTTGGTTGGTTTGCAGAATACTCCCCCCGCTGTGCTGACGCCCTGGATTCTGCCGGTAGAGGCACAATCTGATTTTACCTGTCTGCGTAACAGCCGGTGTGTTCCTGAAACATGATATTCCGGGGGGAATTCGGGATTCAGTTTTCAATGGGAAGTGAAACCCACAGGACTTGATGGCTGCTTCCTCCTTTAACAGCGGCTGCTGCTAAAAGAGCGTAATACAGACCAGTGTGCCCAGTTATGAAACCAACATCTGGCTTTTTAATTTAAAAAAAACATCTTATTTACTTTGTTTTAAAACACAACTAATCAGCCACAACAGTTTCTCCTCTTTCAGTGTGGATGTAAGGGGCCAGGTGTTCTTCCTTCTGGCAAAAGGCAAATATTTAAAAAAAAAAAAAAAAAACAGTTTAGAATTACATCAGCAGGCAGATATATCTGACGTAAAAATTGATTGTGCTGTTTAACTATAATATAGTGCCATTAAAAAGCTGAAGTTTAGTAATGAAGTTTAGCAACTTTAAACAGTAACTGGAGTGGGGCTTAGCATTACTGATAACTGGTACTGCTGGAATGTGGTCAGTGATTTGTAGTGCAGTGTAGTACCCACTTAAGCTACAGCCAATCAGCATCTATTCAGCACTAACTACTAAGCAATGCCATAAGCACCTACATAAATAACATAACACATATCTTAAAACGCTGTGCATCCATGCATACATAAAAACACAATATCCTTTATAAAAGCATCAAGTGCTTCAATAAACGTAAAGTTAGTGCCTTGTCAGAGCTCTGTAATACGTATGGCCTGCAGTTACTAACAGCTCTAATAGACAATGTTCTCAAGTTCAACCACAAGACAGCCTTCCTTCCGACCTTCAGCACCTTCTGTTACTTTCAGTTACAGGTTTACTCTGCCTGCTCGGGTGCTGTGGAATTCCCAGTGTGGCAAGGACTTTCTGCATTCCTTCCAGATGTGTTGTTTTTAGAAAACACCAAAGCTGCCACCTCCATCACTGTGTCATAAACTTTAACATTTAACAGCTGGTTCCATTTATTTTTATACCTGTATATATTCCCTGGGTGGTGTGCTGACTCAGTGGGTTGCCCCGTATGTGCAGAGTCTGCGTGTCACCCCGGTATGAAGGGGATTTCTTTTGGGCATTCATCTTTCCACCTGTGTCCCAAAGGCATGCAGTTAGGCTAATGATATTCTCAAATTTGCCTATAAATTGTGAGTGTGTGCATCTCCTTTAGGTTATACCACAGCTGTGTGCTCTGTGCTGCCAGGGATAAGAGGTTTGAAGATGGAATATTTCTTGGATTCCCACTGAGACCTAAACTACAAACCTAAACTACAGGTCCATTTAACTGCTACAGATATGAGTTATGCACACTAACAAGCATATGACCTACCATGACTAAAAAGTCATTCATAGTCTTACATTCTACAACGTAATGGCAAAGAAGCATCTCGTCCGAATCAGGGGTTACTTCAGGCCAACTGTCTCTCTTTATTCAGCCTACAGTTTACCTCAGAGCATAAAATGATGGGTTACGTATCTGCTAATGCATCACAGATGCCACACCACAAACCACAAATAAAACAAGAAAAGATGAACGTAGGACGGTAATGGACAATCTCAGCAAATAACATCAATTCACAGGTCATATCCAATGTATTCATTTATGTCAGTCTTGTTTTGTTTTGGGAAGCTGTTCAAAACCACCAGGATGTTTTCTGAATATTTTCTTTTTTCATTTTTTATCTTCAGTTCTATTTGAATTAAATTATCGCATCTAAATTGGAATTAAAAGGGCTAATGTGTTAGCGCAGAGCATGAGAAAAATGTACTCTGATCTCTGCTTTCTATTCTGTTTGTCCTACATAAAACTGTGATGTTATCTTGGTTTTTCTTTTTCTCACAGGAGGTATAGCTGTTTTGGTGAGGTCCCTCTTTATCATCACTACAATAATCAATACATCTTAAAATGTGATTACTAGACAATATCAACTCTCTCTCTCTTCTCCAGAGCTTTGCTGAGTATATATATAAGATATATATATATATATATATCTTGGTCTTAACAATTTGTCATGTAATCCTGGGATATTTTATTCTTGTATTTTATTTTTAGTGTTTTTTTTTTTTTGCTTTTTATTGTTGGAGAATTATACTATAGATAGCAGTGAGCTGCAAATTATGTGTTTCACCTGAGAAAACAAAATTACTGCTCTGGGTAATACTATTTTCCTATGAGAGGGTTATGTTTTATTCCCGCAAATGAATCGCGAGGCATTCTGATAACGTGCGTGAGCACATACGCAAATAGGTTTTTTGTGTTGTAATTCGAGCTGTGACCTTCAGCTGCATTCCTGGGTTTAGAAGCCTGCAGTAGAAAACGATTCACTAAGGAGTATGGAAAGCCAGGCTGAAGGGCAGGAAAAGAGAGGGAAGACAAATAGAAGGTAAATGAGAGCAGTGCAGTTTATAAGGGGAATTTATCAGCAACTCCATACTTCTATGGTTGAATATCCCTGATGACAGTGACCGCACCATGGAGGCAGACATATTACTCATCAGGCTGAAATGAATCTCTGGCTTGGGGTGGGGTAGGTCAGCTTTCAGCTTTTTCTTCTCTACACTGAGGAGACACGGTACATTGAGTGATCCTCTTCTGTCTTTCTTTGTGACCCCTTGACTGTAGGGGTGGGAGAGTGAGGTCCAGGCGTGTTGCTAACTCCCCCCCCATTCATTGCTACAATGCCCCACATGGCCTGAGAAGGCTGACAGGTGTCCCCTCCCAAGGATAATATCCTGTAATGCCAGCTAAGCCGGCCTTCTCACTAACGCAGTCCCCTCTAAATTCTCTCCCGTCCACATGCCATGAGTCACAATGGTTAGTAGCGACAGCGGGGACAGGGGACGGTTCTGGGGCAGGAGAGAGGAGAAGAGGTCCATTGGATTACAGTGGGTACTAAGGAAGGGCGAAAGCCCTTTAACTGTCTGAGAAGTAAAACTTTGATTAATCTCCGTCCCGCACGTGCCTGCCGAGTTACAGTGACGGCAGGACTCTGAGTCAGTGTTGACGAAACAAAGCTGAGGGTGATTAAAGATTAAGCAAAGGAGGAAATGCTGGTAGCGAGGGGGGTGGGGGAATGAAGATTCACAAAGGCACTTCTCCGAAAAGCTCGAACAATGCATTGTGGGAAATGCTCATGGGTCTAAATTAAACAGATACAAATACGTATGAGTCCATGTGCAACAATTTGTTTAAAAAATGTTTGCAAATCCTTTTCCTATCAGGGTCAGTCTTTTTCTATATAATAGCATACTTAAAATCTGTTCTACAACTAGCTTGCGTATGTAAAGAAGGACCATCCTAAGCTATTTAGGCAGCGAATCTCCCCCCTCCAACAGTTGGACCTCCTACTGGTGACTAAGAGAGTGCCATCTGCATGGCAGACATCTGTAGCATGTCTGTGTCCTCTGTGTTGTGCAAGTCTAACCTGATATTATGTACCAGGAAAATACCCCCTGCCCCCTGAGGGCATGACCTAGCAAATGAAACTGGACACATCGTCAGGGTTGTGACATTAAGCCTTGGCTGACATGCGACGGGGGGGACAGGTCATCCCTGTGGTAAGCACACGCCAGTGTGATGTGACATCAGCCTTTCCTCCCCTCATCGTTTCCTTTTCAACCGCCTCCTGTTACCTTTGCTCACATGTGTGCCTTCCTGTCGTGATATACCACCTGTCCCCAGTCACCAGGGCAAGTGCACCTGGCAAGCACAACTATCCGACTCATCGATCTGTGCGTGCTCACTCCTCGCCCTTGCTTCGAAGAAGAGGCTCAAGACCCGAGGGCAGACCTAGAAGTTCTGGGCCCCCTGACAAAGTGTTAACTTGTGCCCCCCTGTCCAATTTTTATGGATGATTTCAAGCATTCAAAGGCCCCCGTAATGTGCCGGGCCCCGTGAATCTGCCAGGGTATCCATGTCCCTCTGACACCCAAATCTAGAGCCTCTGTTGCCTTGCCACCACATGCTGTGACCAATCCACTGGGTGCTCTTCTACGTCATTGGCCTACCCTGGACACTGTGATCTGCATCTACAGTGTTATAAAAAACAAGAAATTCAATTAATTCCTCTTTCTTTGAAAGAAAAGTCAGACCCTGAGCTGGTGTCTGGCCATGGGACAGAGAGACACTTTCATCACACCATGCATTAGCTTTCAGGCAGTTAGAGTGTCTGTTTTGTTGTTGATATGAAGCAAAAACAGCACAAGCTAAAACCATGCTGTGGCTCAGAAAACAGCAACTCATGTAAAGTGAAGAAATCAGTAGAAAGACATTGACAGGCATTTAGAAATGTCTAGTTTCATTTCTGCAGAAAACTTCTGAAGCTGTAAGTCACTATGTTGATAATGTGTTTACATCACAGAAAGATACTTTCCACATGATTCTAGTCAAATAGTTTTACTACAGTTTTAGTGTCAGAACCATTTTCATTGGGTCACAGATTGTGTGGTAAAAAAAAATAGAAATTCGATTTTCTTTTGTAATGGCTGAGTTTCATGGTTCCGAATGATGTCGTCTTGTTTTTTCTTTTCCTATCAGCCCCCCCCCCCCAACACATACACACACACACACACACAATTGGTGAAAACAACCAAACAAATAAATAAATAAATAAACGTAGGGCAGAGACTTAAAGACTAAGGAACAATGTGTGTCCTGAGGCTAACCAAGTCGAGAACCAATGCTCTAGATGATATCTTTAGTTATTGTTCTCACTTTTATAGCGAAAAGTCACCTTAACAAATACTATTTGTTTCATCCTTGTCTTTTTCCCTCATTACATCACATTACAGCATTCAATTAAGAACGCTAGGCATCTGTATTCTATAAGTTTTGTTACACTTTATGTGTACATGGCATGTCTCCCCTGCACAGCAACATTTATACCACACACATCTCAATAAAAATGTTAGCAAAAACCATGGGAGTAATGTGTGTGCAGTGCCTGTGTTCGGAAGGTCAGCAGACTGATTCCACTGTTGGGCCCTTGAGCAAGGCCCATAACCCCAATTGCTCCAAGGACTGACTGGCCCTGCTTTCTCAGTTGTACTTTTCTTTGGATAAAAGCATCTGTTAAATAAATAAATGCTTTTTTATCCATGTGGCATCAGCTTTCGTGAATTTAGAAAGCTGTGAGATGGTACGCAACGAAGGCCATTCCCAGGTTATATGCATTGAGTGGTGTCTAATGTCATCACAGGACATAGAGGCAAGGTAACAAAACACATAACAAAACCCACTTCCTTGTTTCTTGTTGCAACCCAGAAGTTTAGTTGACACATAAAATCTAGGTTATCTTCCTCTTCGATATGTGATGTAAACAAGGGAATAACTTTTGGTTGAGCACTGGGGGGTTATGGTCTCCGTCCATTCAAGGGGTCCAGGGGCTTGTATTGGCTGTTGCATTGGCTTTATATATATATATATATATATATATATATATATATACACACACACACACACATAAAATGGTTCAGCTGGGTACTCTGTTTTTGCAGCTTAGCATGCTCTCACGGGTTGTGTGAGCTTGAACGCTGCAATGTTCTCAGCATGCATTCCTGGCAATGAAGGAAACACCTCAGCCACATCTGATTATGAGACCGCGTGACGTGCATGCAAAGTCTGGCCACAGCTGTGCAAGCTATGAAACTTAAACCTGAATGTTTCGCTTGAGTTCCCCCTGTGCATCCATGGGTGTAAAGTCCTAGTCATGTGTTTAAACTCTCCAGGACTCCTGCTTGTGGGGGTTGAGCGGTTCAGCTCTGTCTTATTAACTGCATGTAGCTGACGTACAGACTCACATGAAACTCTGTGTTTTCCAGTGAAACAACATAGAAAATAGTTGCACCATCTGACTAGCAGCAAAAAGGAAAAAAAAAAAACTTCTGCTAAACGCCAGCGATAAGGAATTAGTTCTCTATTCCCTGAAATCAAAATTGCTGGTGTGTAACAAAGAGGCCTTCAAAAAAAAGTACTTAAACAATCTGAATTGGCAAGGTAATGAATCAGGGCACGAGGGTCTCGGAGGAGAGCATCCCAGTGGGCATTGCAGTGTGGTACAACACAGTGCTACCCTGTTCAGATAGAGGGAAAAAAACTGGTATTACTTTTGTAAAAATCAGTTGAATACCAAAAAATACATTCGTTTTTTGAGTAGAAGACCAGCTTCTACACTCCTTGAAACTGGCAAACCCTTTCCGTAACATATGGGTTAATTAGAAGCAGATAGAAAAAACATTTCCAAACACCTTGAATGAAACTATTCCAAACAGATTTTCAAAAAAAAAAAAAAAACATTATACTTATGTCAGATGATATTCTACACTATAATCAAACCTCTTTTGCATTAGACTATTATGAAATAGCAATAATTAGTACTAAAGTGTTGT
Source organism: Gnathonemus echidnorhynchus (assembly GCA_026776725.1). NCBI lineage: Eukaryota > Metazoa > Chordata > Actinopteri > Osteoglossiformes > Mormyridae > Gnathonemus > Gnathonemus echidnorhynchus. The sequence goes on along the minus strand of JAODJU010000035.1, from coordinate 11,459,289 downwards.
GCATATTCCTGGCATGAAGTTCACTTTATTCTCATTTGCTGGTACTGGTACAATGTCAGTCTAATACTCACAGGTCCAAATGTTCGATTACAAACCATTCCTTTATTTTGTATTCTCAGGTGTGATACTATTCACTCCCTGTGGCCTGTGTGTAACAAAAAGTGGCTTCATCAAGTTTGTGAGGAAATTTTTTAAACACTGCCTCAATCTATGTCTAAACAACAAACATACCTCATATCAACTATAAACAGCTTCTTTCCACACCCCCCTATTTTAACCGTCTTAATTTAATACGGGGGGGGGGGGGGGGGGGGGGGCTCCTTCAGAATCCTCTAAAGCAAAAAAACAAGTATGCCCAAGCTTTTGCCTAAAATGAGATATGAAAGGTTTCAACTCAAATTATCTAACTACTAAGCATTATGTTAAGACAATTATACCAACAGCAACCACATCCTAGTGGCATCTGAGTATGAGAAAAATTATATCTTAATTCCTTCGTTACAACATGGCATTAAAATGTAAAAGACTCAGTTATTATGATGAGAACTCATGTTTTGTGTTCCACAAATTTAGGAAAAAAAATGCAGGTCATGGAGGAAAGCCAGACAGAAAGCTTGTAATGTGCAAGGACTAAGATGAAACTCACTAATTTAAATTTTAGTATGACAAATCAATTTACCAAGGTACTTCAGCACTCTCCATATATCCATCCATTTTCAATGAGAGCCCATCCTATAAGCGGCCCAGAGTCTGCATAGAAAAGTATTAAGCAAGTGTTCTGTGGATTGGGTGCCAGTCTCTCACAGAAAAGTTTCATATATTTATATTTATTAATTTCTCAAATGCTTTTGTCCAAAGAAACATACAAGTTAGGCACATAATACATCAAAGGCATACAGCTGTCAAGGAGCCATGTTTGATACAAGTGCTGGTGCTAGGTTAAGTTTTAATCAGTGACCAATAACATGTACAAGATGGTTAAGGAAATAAGAGTTATATGAAACACCGCAGAACTCAATATCAGCTTTTCAAAGAAATAGAGTCTAGTAGTGTGCAGCACATTAACTGGTAGTGCTGCCCTACACTTCCGAATTTGGGGTCCAAATTGTACTCTCTGTGTGTGGAGTTTGCATATTCTCCCCATGTTTCCTCTGACACGTCAAAGACATGCAGTTGTTAACCTACTTGCATCTCTGAATTGCCCGTAGTGTGAGTATGTTGCCTACGAGGGAATGGAATTCCATCCAGGTTGCAACCCTACCTTGTGTCCTATATTGCCTGGGGTAGATTCCAGATGACCCTGACCCAGGATAAGTGGTTAGAAACTGGATGGAGGGACACACTTAAAATGAACACAGAAACAGGGGAGGATTAGTGATAGGACAAGGATAGTTTAGGAAGGTTTAGGGGGGTAGTTAGTATGGATCCACTGTCGATGAACCACACATGAAAACTGATATGGTCAACATGTCATTGAATCATGGGAGGAAGTCCATGGGACCACAGTGAGAATGTCCCATTGTGCACATCCAGAGCTGGAGCTACATTCAAAACTCAACCCCATGTTTAAAATTACAATTAAAGTTTTAAAAGCCTGCCATATAAGAGATTTGCAGACCAGCTATGCTTTTCATACAAATGATAGCAAAAGACACAAGATATGTTGATGTTGATGCACATGGTGTGTGTGCTTATGTGTCCCTGGGGTGGGGCAGTGATATGGAGGTCACATTTGTCAAAAATAATCCAAGTTTATGACATAGTAGGAGGCCTGAGTGATATGAATCATTGGCCCTATTATACCCTTTCAGACATCAGTGTTGGATTGCAGTCAGAAGGCTGGTTAGTGACAGGAGGACTTAGATATAACGGTAACGGTACTTCTGCAACCCCCCCCCCCCCCTGCAAAAAAAGGGGAAGCAACTGAATATTAAACACATCACACTACAGTTTCGCTAAGTGTATGGAGACAGTGAAGTGAGTCTGCAAAATAGATTACAAAAATGGCTGTCTCAAAAACATACATTGCAACAAGTTCCTCTACAGCAGCCTTCCAAAATTACTCAGAATATGTAATAGAGGCAGAATGGTAATGACTATTTATATTTTATAATCTGTTTTCTTGCTTTGATATGACATTAAATATTAATGTTATGCTCCCCTTAGTTTGTGAAATAGGTGGCAAAAGGTCAATCTATTTAAAAAATTTGGCACTTTAATACTGACTTGTGTTTCAAAATGCGAACATTTTTACATCTAACACTGTATTATAGAAAAGAGTCACAAGACTGAAAAGCAAGTTCCCTGATGGTCCTCAGCTTCTCAACTCAACTCAATGCTATCACTCTGAACAAGCAGTAACTCACTGATTCGTTAAAATTAATGCAAGTGCAATTCTCATCTGTGCTGTATAACACAGGTTTTGGGGATCTGTATGAAATGATGTCATGCCAAAGTATTTTCTCTTCTTCCATGATTAATACATTATTCTTAACGATGGGTGTCAACACACTTCATGAGGGCATCTTTCAGCTGGGTACTGCATCTTTGCTGTTGAGTCGCAGAGGTTGACATGACATCTAAGCAAAGTTAATGGTTTGTATATCATTTTTGAATTCCACAAATTAACCAGTATGAGCTGACCGTTTCCTTTTTAATGGTGAAATGTGACGTTTACTACTTCTCTCTCCTTTTTTCCATTAGGGTAATTGCTATGGTAGTTCACGAATTTCACATTAAAAATGCTAGCTGACATCATGGCATTTTGCTGACCCTGACCTTCCAATACCAAGCCACTTCTTTATAGACTTATTTCATGCAGAATGGCTGTTCAGCCATAAAGCAATTGAGTTCCTACTGATATTATTATTAATATAATATTGCTGCTTATTCAGAGTGATAGACCTGAGTGATGGAGAGGGCTTTTCAGTCTTGTGACTCTTTTCTATATCAGTGTTAGATGTAAAAATGTCCCCATTCATTATTATTATTGTTATTATTATTATTATTAATAATAATAATAATAATAATAAACAGCAACGGTTATAATGATTGTAAAGCAGAATGTGATAGAAAAAAACAAGAAATATTTCAAATCCGAAACAAAAAAAACTGTAATTGTGGAGTTTTAATAGACCTATTGTATGGGAAACACATCTCAAAGAAAAAAAAAGTACCAAATTCCGAGCAGCGACTGAATATTCGAGAAAACAGCAGATATCTCCAAAATATTGGAGAACCGCGAATTAGCAGCGTAATAAGAGGGACACCATGACTGCTTTCGGAGAAGTAGAAGCAAAAGAACAATGTAATAACACGCCCTGTTGCAGTTCTTCCAGGTATTTTATTAATTTCATTTTTTCCATTCCTCTGCACAGCCTTATTTCTATTGGACGATTGCCACGAAAGATTTAAGGATTGAGATTTACTGATTCAGTGATTACTGGAAGCAAAAGGTCACTAGTACGTTTCAGATCGAAATGTATAAACGCGTAGCTGCCATGCATTCTGACATTAAAGTCGAAGTACAAATAACAACTAACTATAACACTGAAATACGCTCGGTTAGTGAACTCTATAGTGAGAACTTCATTTTTGTGCTACAGTTCATTTGCAATAACACCTGGGAACTATTACAAAAAGTCGACGACAAAAATATACAACTGCATACAGCAGTGTGAGATTATCTAATGCAATAATGCTTTGCGCGACATAACTAAAAATGCAAAAACCATTGTACTTTTAAAAGGTCGCGCCTTCGTTATATAAAAAAAAAACTTGAGAGTTCATTTACACCCCACGCTATACATCCACGAAGCCGCTCAGCTATTGAAAAATAAGTGCGAAAACCAGAACAAACATATTTTTCTACTGTCTGTTGCCTTCTTCGCTGGACAGCCGACGTACTCCGCGCTTACAATAAACAGCTTGAAAGGGAGTATCACGTGGTGGCAAGTCTTCGTTATTTACGTCACCGTCTTCATCTCCAGGCAACCCTTCCATCACCATTAGCGTCAGACCGTGCGGAGCTCCACGGTTGCCCGGCAACTGGCGCCTTGCGCTCTCGCCCGGCCTTGCGGCCGGCTTGGAGCTCTGACGCTAGTGTGACGTTAATGAGGTGGGTATCAATTTGTCATGGCAGAGGGGAGGGGGGTAGAGTTCCTGAACAGAGTGCCCTGTAGCTTCGTGCATGCCAGTGCAATGCACGCTACGTGCAAGCTACAATGAATCTAAGAGTGTTAAACACTCAGTTTAAATAAAATACACGACTAAAAATATAGCATAAATTTGGTCCCTCTTAATAAACCTTTAGTTCAGGTTGGGACTGTTTTGAAGGTTCAGTTTTTATGGGATATTTTGCCAGAAGTGACAGTAGAATGGTGGAAAAAACTTCGAATGTCTTTTAAGGTAAGTGATCAAGATTAAATTTGTATAGGGACATATTCGACCTGTTTTAATCTCGTTTCATTACATGATACTGTAACATAAAAATAGATATGACTAAAATATAATGAATTATAGAGCAAATATTAGATTTGGTCAATTTGGTTACTTTTAACCAATGTTATAATGTATTGCTAACGTTTCTACCGCTTTGTATTTGACAACAGTTATCCATAGAAATGCTTTCAGTTTTATATTATTACACGGTGTGATACAATAGGACATGATTTATCTAGTTTTTTCCCTTCTTTTACTAATTAAAATATCCGATAAAATTGGAGAAACGAGTCCTGAAATGGAAGCTTCTATTATTTCGTATAGGTTTAAAAGAGACGTTGGTGTAATTCAGATGTATTCAGTCAACGTTGTATTTATATGTGTTTTTCATTTTCTGTATTTTTTATTTATGCGTTTATTATTTCGGCTGGGTAACAGCCTTTCGGGGAAATGGCATGCTTAAACACGATACTATTAAAAGGGGATGTGAAGTAACGGTTATGCATTCGCACTGGTTTCATTATTAAGCTGCAGATTTGTCAATAGGGTGATAATGATGCGTTCATTTACAGAATCCGATCACGCGCCTGATGTACAGCATTTGTTCTGCAGGTGTGACGAAGACTACTGAAAACAAATCACACTTGAACACTGAACTGCAACATTCTGCCACCATGGTGATCATCTCCGAAGGCAGGCCAGGGTGTCATGCCAGCACATCACCTTGCAGGCCTCTCCAGGTCGGCTTTTATGAAATCATTCGCACACTGGGGAAAGGAAACTTCGCTGTGGTCAAACTGGCCAAGCACAAAGTCACAAAAACACTGGTAAGTTTCCCTTATATTTGAATGATATTTTAAATCCTATCAATAATCCTGCACAGGATTGTGGTAGATATATCGTTATATCTACCACAATTATGTTTAGGATGACATTTAAGTATAATGTGTATTTATGTTCTATAGTATGCGTTGTAATGTTGATGCATACTTTATTATGTAGGTGGCCATCAAAATCATTGACAAAAAGAGACTCGATCCGGCAAACCTCGAGAAGATCTACCGAGAAGTGCAGATAATGAAGCTCCTCAGTCACCCCCACATCATCAAGCTGTATCAGGTAATGCTGCACCCCTTCAGCTTAATAGCTGAAAAAATAAATATTCTGTATGAATCCATGCCAGTGCCAATACCCAGGACATATGCATCCTTGGAATCATGCTTCAGACAAATGCACCATATCGGGACAATAGCTGGTTGCTTCTTCTTTGCATGCTGTCTGGGTGTCATGCTAGAATGGCTGAAAAGCACCTTATCTTCCATCTGATAAAGGTTCAGATACCACAGGGATGGATGTATACTAGCTGCTAGCTCACAGAGCTTTAGTTTTAGTCTGTTTATTTTGTTTAATACCTCTAATTTGAATCCTTCCTTTTGGTGACGGTCACTGGTTTAGGACTGGAAGATGTATAAGGAAAATGAGAGCAGGGAACAGACTGAGAAATTCCTTTCCTGATATGTTGGCTAATGACCACTAAGGGTCCATTAATATGGAGGCCTTTGAATTCTTCTGCCTGCATAACGTCAGTGAGGTTCAGCCAGGTTGGATATGCATGTGCATATAGTGATATGCTGAAACTTGGGCAAAGAAAATCCAGAATATTTTCTGGCATGTTTGTTTTCATTTGTCTCTCACATTCTGGCATAAGCTAACACACAACTATTGCGCCTGTTGTAAAGCCCCTATATGGATATCTGTGTGTAATGGTTTCCTTACGGCAAGTCGCTGAGTAGGAGGTATCAGCATAGTCCCTTTTTGCCCTTTACCTGGCTTTTTGGCACTTAAGCAGACGTGTGAGGTAGATAGTGCTGGCACAAGTGATCAGAGACTCACAAGTCTGAATGTCTGGCTCGATTAGCATCAAGACATTTGCAGAGTGCCACACAAGTCACCTGAATTTGAAGGCACAAGGGCAAAATTTTCCATGTACAATCTTGCTATTTTACACGCTACTAATCTAATCTTGGGAATTTCAAGGTCTTTTGCTGTTTTTTTTAATTGTCTGGTTTCTGCTTGGTTTTGTCTACAAATTGTACGTTAAAAGATTATAAGGAGCACTGCAGTTAAATAGTTAAATTCCAGAACACTGATATGGACAGATGAAAACTGTTCTTAGCACAACACGCACAGTATAGCACAACATATAGTCCTTGCAAAGAACATTGAAATATTCTTTTAAATCTGATGCAGTTTAATTTCAGTTTGGGTATTAGTCTGTATTGCTTTGGTAATTGACTTCTATTAATTTCAGATTTAAATTATTCTTATATTTTACCATATTTGCTAAATTGTCAGTTTACACTTATTGTTAGGTTTAGAGATGGATCAGTGGCAGAAAGCAAGCTGAATATTGTATAATTGCATTATGTACACTATGTAGGAAGCTTTTTGTTTTATATGAAAAAGATTTTTCAGCATGCAGATGTTTCACAAAAGCTTGTCGACACGTCAGTTTCTGTGAGAAATTTGGGGCACAGGATGTCTTTCATTGTCGCTGCCACTGGTTGTGGTGCATTTCAGCAGCACACGACATCAGTGCACAAACACTGCTCCCCTCTGGACATGCAAGGTCAAGCCCTTCTGGCTTTGCTTCTAGTCTTACTGCAGCCCCTGAGTCTCTGGGGATATGAGGCGGGTGAGGAGAGGTAGAGGCCGATTAACTGAACGGAAACCATTGATATCGGACTCAATGTTAAAAATAAAGCATTTCTTAAGGTTAAATGCGTATACCAACATTTATTCTGAAATGATTCCCTTCAGCTGTCATTTGCATGTAATGAATTTGATTTAAGATCTTTAATGTTTTTATACTACCTTTTTAGATTTACAGCAAATATGCTGCATCATATTCACACGATTGTATAAACAAACAAAGGGCATCATATTTACATAGCTATGAATATTTGTATATATATATAAGGTCTAAGGATATAGTGGGTAAAGTATTGGACACTTCGGATACAAGGGATTAGATCTACAGTGGGCACTATAATACTTTGTATCATTTAAAATTTATGAATTTATTAGGCTACATAAATAAATCACATAGTTATTCATGCACCAATTAACACAGAGCTTTTCTGTGTTTTACAGGTCATGGAGACAAAAGACATGTTGTACATCGTTACAGAATATGCAGAAAATGGGGAAATGTTCGGTAAGTAGTCTTAACCCATTAACCTGCTCTTCTGCTCTCAGACTAAGCATGATATTTGGTAAATGGATTTTTCACTTTGACTTCAACGGCAGCTTTTGCTGATGACGTTAATGTTAAGGTTAAAACATCTGTTTTCGGATTTTTATGGCACTCGTAAGTAACAAGTGTTTGAAGAACCGCAGCCTATAAAATTTAATTTTCCACAGAATGGTTGTGCTCAGCTCTGTTTGATTTTTTAACATTTTGTGTGCAGACTATCTGACCTCCAGTGGACGTATGAGTGAAGGAGAGGCAAGGAAGAAGTTCTGGCAGATACTGGAGGCAGTTGATTACTGTCACAGGTCACATATTGTGCACAGGGACCTCAAGACTGAGAACCTCCTGCTGGATGCTAATATGAACATTAAACTGGCAGGTAAAACAAATGACTTAAGGAGCAGTAGTCTGATGCTTTAGAAAATGGAGCTTTGAGGCTTGCTAGCATCCTCAACAGATATGTTACACACCTAGAATTGTTATCTGTTATATAAATATATTATAACCTGATTCTGCTTTTACACCACATCAGGGGCACTGTAAGTGGAGAGGGGCAAGTAGGACGATTTCAAGGGCCCCTGAGTAACAAGAGTGTGGCTCTGTTTCTTTCTTTTGTGTAGACTTTGGCTTTGGGAATTTCTACAGTTCTGGAGAACCATTGTCCACTTGGTGTGGGAGCCCACCCTATGCTGCCCCTGAAGTCTTTGAGGGAAAGGAATATGAAGGGCCACAGCTGGACATCTGGGTAAGGAGGCCAACTCGCTACAAAAAGGCAACTCGCTCATCCCTCAGGCTTTTTCTTGTCACGAATGCCCTCAGTAGAATCCACAGAATGGCCGGTAATTTCTTCTTGTTCTTCTCCTTCACAGAGTCTCGGCGTCGTTCTCTATGTACTTGTGTGTGGGTCCCTTCCTTTTGATGGTGCAAGCCTTCCTGCACTGAGACAGAGAGTCATGGAGGGGCGATTCCGAATTCCATTCTTCATGTCTGAAGGTATGCACTGTGATTATGGCCTAACGGCCAACGATCACCTGTATGCTCATGCATACACATTCACTCTTGGGAAATGCTGACTTGCCTAGAGACAGATCTCTAAAGTGCAGAGAAAAGAACATGCAAACTTCTAAATTCTACATGAGCATTCCTCCTGCCCACAAAAAAACTCAGAAATATACTCATCTGAAATACTAGGAGATGTTTCCTGACATGCCCCCTTTTGTCCCCTTTTTATCCAGAGTGTGAAAACCTGATCAGGAAAATGCTAGTGGTGGACCCAGCAAAGCGGATCACAATTTCCCAGATTAAACAACACCGCTGGATGCTCGCTGACCCAACAGCACCCCATCAGGTCCTTACCTATAACTCCAGCCTGGGTGACTATAGCGAGCATGTACTGAAAATCATGCAGACGCTGGGAATCGACAGACAGAGAACCATTGAGGTAACAGAACATTGAACTGAACATGTTAAGAAAGTGATTTGTGCCGCAGCTGTTTTTGTGGAATCCCTTACATGTAGTCTCAGTTTTCATGCTACTATATCCTCCTGAGACCCAAGGGAAAAAGTGTCTTTCAATTGTAGGTTATTTGTTTTTGGAGGAAATAAGACATCTTACAATTTAGATTTTTTCAAATTTATTTTTATTTTTAATTTCACACATGTCCTCTTTAGTGCACAACAGGAATAACATCAGTGAAAAGATAAATGCAAAAATAAAATGTCCACTACAATGGACATAAATGAATAGATGGGGTCTCAGGAGGATATGCATACTACTCAATTAGAGAGCTCTCCACATGACAGTGTTAAAGGCTGTTTTGTGTTCCTATTGTGGTCGAGGAATAGATTAATTTGGGTTTTATGCCGAGGCAGTCTACAATATTTATCTCTGGCTCTTGTATCTCCTTCCCTCTGTGTGCCAATGCAGTCCTTGCAGAACAGCAGCTACAACCACTTCTCTGCCATCTACTATTTACTTCAAGAGAGGGTGAAAGATCACTGTAGTCTTCAGTTGGGCCGGCAGTGTGGGAATTGGAACCAGAGGTCTCGCAGCACCTCTGATTCCTCCGTCCCAGAGGTGAGCTTTACTAGCAGATGTGCAGCAGTCTACTGTACTACTGCTTTATTCCTCTAAAGTACTACTTGCCTTTTTTTGTTGTTGCCTGACAGCTGTTTTCTTTTCTCACTAGGTAATGATGGAATCCTTCAGGACAGCCTTTCCCTTCCCAGCCAAAGAGAACATTCCTGTCCAGTCTGAGGTGGAATATGACTCCAACAGCTTATTCCAGGTGAGTTATTTTCATAGCATTATTCTGGGCTGCTCGGCTGTGACAGGAATGCAATTTCAGCCACCGTTGTCCTATGACTTCTGTCTAACACCACTCTTTTTTATGCAGCCTGTGGTCTTCCCGGGAGAGGCCAGCCTGAGCGGGTTGCTACGCACCCGATCCATCTCCCCCAACAGCCTGCTGGAGACCACCATCAGCGAGGAGGCATGTTCCAGAGACCTGAAGGAGGAGGAAGGGCAACAGGCCTCTCCTGTCCACCTTCCCAGCACCACGTCCCGAAGACACACCCTGGCTGAGGTCTCAGCTCGCTTTCACGAATGCTCACCTCCCTGTGAGTAGACTTATCTCATGCATAACTAGCATGTGTCAGAGATGGCACTTTGAGGTACTTCAGGTTACTACTTTAAAACTGAAAGGCTCCTGTGCTTGACTAAATCATTCAGTTCTTCTTGCACTTTGACTGGTTTGTTTCATTTTTATTATTATTATTGTTTCCTTGACTGGGAGAATCATCTAGCTGTTTCACATTCACATTAGTGACGCACATATGATTATAGGATACTGACCAATCAGTACATAGCAAGAACTCAGCATTTAAGTGTTTACAGATCCTATCCTAGCTCAAAGTATCCTCCCTGATATTGATTATCTGGTCACCCTATGCATAGTAGATTATACCAAGCAAAAAATATGTGCGTATAGTGCCAAACAATGGCTGCCTTTCTGCCTGCTTATTAGACACTTTCATCTTTCACATCATATAGGTATCGTGGTATCTTCCGTCAGTCCCACTGATGGTGCCTCCTCAGATAGCTGCCTGATGTCCTCATCCAGCAACAGTGCCACCCTGTCTGCTCTCCTATCTTCTGCTGGAGGTGTTGGGTCCCCTGTAGCCATGGGGACAACTTTTACACATTCCTCTGCCATGCTGCCTCAGGCCCAGGGTGGTATGCCCGGAGCCAGCTTTCAGGAGGGCCGACGCGCCTCAGATACCTCACTCACACAAGGTATATATCTCTGACATGGATCTATAGGCACAAAAGTATATCGCATTATAAATGTTTTCCAGATATGAATTTGTTTCATTTACCACCAAGAGGAGCAAGCAGTGAATATGTTTCCTCGTGAAGCTTGAAGGCCATTAATGACAAGCATCTACATCTCCTCTTTTAGGCATCAGGGCTTTCCGGCAGCAGTTGAGGAAGACCACCCGAACCAAAGGCCTTCTGGGGCTCAACAAGATCAAGGGTCTGAGCAGACACTCTTGTGCACCCAGCTCCACAGGTGCTCGGGAGCACCGCAGTCTGCTTGAGGAGGTGCTGCTCCAACAGCGGTGAGGGGCCTTCCACTTAGTTTTATCCACATCAGCCATTTATATGATCAAGAGACTGTTGAGTCAGACATATCAGTTGAGGCAAATACTGTATATTAATCATTCATCTGTGACTTTGTAGCACATCACATGCAAGGTCATTGCTCCTTGACTTTGCTCCTTTAGCATGTTATGTTCTTGTGGTTTAAATCCTTCTCTTTTCTTCTTCCAGAATGCTCCAGATACAGCACCAACAGATGCTGCCTGTGACATTACAGCAACAAACATCTACTCTATCCCCCAGCCTCTTCTGTTCGAACTCGCTGTCTGCTGACCCCCCTGCCATAGCTCCCCTTATGACTGAGCACCATTTGCTACCCCAGTGTCAAACCCCCCTCAACATGCAGAAGACCTTCTGGCAGCAACCTGTTGAGTCTTCCTGTTCTTTCTCGACCTCTTTATCCCCGGCGGCTTCAGCGGCTCATCTATTGGAGGCACATCTGCACATTAGTCAGTGGCCCCAGCCCAATGTCTGGCCTCCACTACCAGCACACCTCTCCGTTTTGCCCCAGCAAGACGGCTGGAATCTGAGCCTAGCCCAGAGCAGAGACTCGGAGCTGCAGCAGCTTGGGAACACAGGACAGCAACAGATTGGTAGCTGTTTGATGGTCAATTAGACTAACACTTTTGGGGAGACAGACCTAGGAAAACATGTTACATAAACTGAAATGGATGAAGACATAACTGAAGAGCATCCACCTGGAAGGAGTCTGCAGGGACCATTGCAGGTGTGGTTAAACAGACAATTTACAGCAATATGATTGCTCTAAAAATAGAGGTTTATAGTTGCAGTGTAAGGTGAATGGAGAGTATATAATGATAAATGCAACTCATGCACACATGAAGCACATGCATCTCTATATTTACGTGTCTCTGCATTATCGAAAATGAGCAATAATGGAACTTCTGTAAAAGTCCATAGTTCAATTCACTGAAAAGCAATACTAGACTGGGCTGTTGGCCTAAAGAGACTCTAATGCAAGGGTATGTGGCAATCTTTGGTTAGGAATCAACTTAATGTATGTAAATGATATTTCGCAGATAATCAGCAGGTCTGGAGGGATACAGGAGAGTTTTGTCCTTCTTAAGATTGATATCAGACCTGGGTTTATGTAGCTCACGTTTGTTACAAATGACCAAAACTTGCTTTTGAATTAGCATTTAGTACCACAGAAATGTTGGAAACATGCCATATGGAGCATTTGTTGAACCTTCCAGATAAGTTTTTAGCATTCTCCAAAGGAAGAAGAAAAAACAGCTGAAAGGGTATCAGAAGTTTCCCATATAAACTAGAACAATAAGTTTAGAGGAAAAGTATAATTGGTACTGCTTTATGAATGGCAAAGTCACCATTTACAGAATGCTTTGTTTAAGGACATCTACATACTGAACATAGCAGTCAGTCTTTGTAAAGTAGGTGGGGAAAAGTCAGTTTGCCCGTAAGTCTGAGAAAAGAAATCAGAATTATTCTGCATTTTACAATACCTAGCATTTTCACTACCTCTAGCTGTAGAAGTTAGTCTTGAATGAAACATATTAATAAAATCTTGTTCAGTATCCAAAGCTTTGAATTTATTTTCTTTTAGTATCAGCTCCTATAGAATGTTTTTGGTTCACTTAACCTTGGTTTCAAATTACTGGTTTGTAGAATACCTTTTAGCATATGACTACAATTTAGAATATGTGCAATACTTAAAAATCAATTACAATTATCAAGAGGAAAGAATTGTATGACAGCAGCATGGTAGCACAGGGCTAACTGTGCTGGGGTAATTGTATGATATTTTTCTTTTTTTGTTTCTTCTTTTTTTAAATGTTTCTGTCCTGCAACTGAAGAACCATTTTCATTTAGTTTTTTAAAAGTATTATGTGAAAAAAATGTGAAAATAAATATGAGAATAATATTAGGACAAACTTTTTTGTATGCTGACAAGGTTTGTAGGGTACAGGCCATTGCGTTGCCTTTCTGCTGTAACTGGCTTTGTAGAAAAATTACAGTATTAGCAAGCCAAAGACGAGTCCTGTCTATGTGTAAAAACGCTGCTTGCCATTGCACAATCTGTAGAGCACTACTTGAACACAACATTGGATTTGGTTTGTAAAAAATGCTTAAATTTGCTTGATGTTCATAGTGCCAGTCTGGATCAAGGTGACGGATTTTGATTGGCAAAAAGGCCATGGCTGTTTAATACTTTTACCCTTTGTATCTTTTTATGGAAATCATCGACTACTTGTAGCAATAGACTTCATGAAAAATTATTGCCGCTCATATTTATTTAGGTCATAAAATTGGTTTTAAAAGTCTTGCAACCTATCGTCTTCCGTAATAATTGGCTAATTGTAATAAAACGTGTTACCAGTGTTACCATCACCATGAAAGGTTGTGCCTTTGAACTGTAATTTGAAATGTAGCCCTGCACGTTCAAATCAAAACAAAGGAAAACGTAATTCTACATCCCTGGAATAAATTTTAGACTTCTATAAAATCAAACCAATTTTTTGTGAAGGCATGGGCTACCGGATCAATAGTCCTATTTCAAGGATGCACTTTATTTTCAATATTTTCATCCGTAGGTTGTCTTGGTGTTTCTTTTGAAGATGCTTGATGTTGGCACTTCAATCCAACTGTATAACTGAGGAATATTTGACACACTACAATTAAAATTTCATTGCTATCCATGTAATATCATTATTGCAGATTTTTTTTTTTTCTTTTTGAGATTCTCAAGTTGACATTTGTCTGTATTTCACGTGAATTTATTTAAATTATTTATTAAAATAAATTTACTTTAAAAACAGAATTATGCCACTTGTGTCTGTAATACCTCAGACTCCATTTTTTTCAACTGCATGTTCAAGCATACAGGCAAATGCTGCTCAGTATTCTGAAGACACACATGCATTTTGGAATTTGCATCAAGGAGAAACACTCCACAGAAATTGCGCTTGTGCAAGCAACAGTCGTAGGCCATAATGAGTACAGCAGTATGACCCACATATTATGACAAGTTATGCGAGGCAATCTAACAGCAAAAGTAAAATTCATCTTTAAGATCTTTGCGTGGTGTGGTGTGCTGTATTTGCATTGCAGAAAATGACTATTTCAGTGCCATAATTTTTGTGACAGAACATTCAGAAACGCACCTCATTCCAGTTTTTTGTTCATTTCTTCTTGCTCAGGAATGTGTGAAGGTAGTATTGTATTTTAGGAAAATATATTTGAAATATATTTGAAATTTAACTAGCTGTCTCAGTGAATACCAATCCTATTTCAGTGGCTATATTATTGATGTTTTTTTGTCAAATGTCAGAGAATGGATTTCTTACATTTCGGCTGGAGGATCCTTCTACATTTTAATAGCTTCCTATTGCCTGTTGTTCTTAGACTCGTTATCTCTGCTTGAGAGGTATTTTGCGAGTTTATCCAGTTTGACCTGGCCCGAACTCATGACTGACAAAGACCATTAGTAATGCAACAATTTCTAAGCCAGTGTCTAACATAGTAATAAGCTTTTTATCATCAACAAAGCTATGCTTCTATGCTACATAATACTAACTACAATGTTATGCTTCACTGCCAAAATTCTCTTAATTTACTTTTTGGTTTTATTTGCAACCTCTCCTTTTTGGCACTGAATTTCCATAGATGTTTATTTTGTATAATCTGTCCCAAATTACTAAACACAATTTAAATATAGTTCTTAGACTTAACCCATTCCTACCAGCTGTTAAGCTTAAGCTGATGGTTAAGGGCTTTGTAGACATGGTAAGGTCAGGCTTGAACTAGTGACCTTCTGATGACAGGCACAGAGGCTCAGCACACTGAGACACATGTAACCCCTTAAGCTCCATTCCTAAAAGCTCATGACCTTTTAGAAATATCATTAGATACCAATCCAGCCAGCTAGGCAATTTTTAAATAATTTCCTTATTCAGCATTTCCTGAATATTGCAGTTTTATTCTAGTATTAATCTGACACAATTACAGTGGTACCTCGGTTCTCGAACTCATTAGAACTCGAATTTCTTGAAAGTCGAACAAACCAGTTTGACCTAGAACTCGATCTGAATATCAGAAGTCGAACCGTG
>JAODJU010000035.1:11433158-11443747 GCA_026776725.1 Gnathonemus echidnorhynchus | reverse complement strand
TTGGTTTTCCATTATTTCTTATGGGAAAAATTCGATCAGAACTCGAACTTTTTAGGATTCGATCCGGAGTCCAGAACAGATTAAGTTCGAGAACCGAGGTACCACTGTACATAGATAAAATACATTCTACACTATTTTAGCAAGGTGAAAAAAAGTATGGTTTGATCATTCGGCAAAAACAAGGAAATGACAATGGACAATGACTGGTACTGAGTATGCTAAACACATTAAATTTTTTTCAACGAAACAGCTTCACAGAAGCCAATATCTTTTTCTTTGTTTGCTGTGACATTGTTTTTGACTGCCATATGTATAGAGACTAAATAAGTACTATAGCACACGGGTGATTAGTAACTCTGAATAGAAAGGACTGATGTGGAACATTCTTTTAGACACTATTGCCTCCTGCATAATATTAACTAGTGCGTAACATTCCATTGCCCCACGCGCGTCATTCGGCTCCGAGACGACCGGGAGAAGGTGAGGGGATGGTTCTCTCGCACTCTCTTTTCAGCACATTCACAGCATTATCAGGATTCCGCAGTGACAACAGGCAAATTGAATTGGAAACCGGTTCCACTGCTTTGCAGCCTCTCGATCTTTCCTTTTGCAGAGCCTAAGGGTGAGTGTCTGTACGAAGTTGAAAAGGCAACTATTGCAAGCGTGGCTTATTTGTTTTCCACACTGCGGCCTGAGATGAAAAAGCAGCTGGGATCTGTGCTGGTTAATGGGGATTTCCAGCGATAGGGAGAATTTTCACGTTTTGTCTACTGGTGGGATTAGTCACAGTAGCGGGCGTGTTGATACTGAGAAATTTGTCACAGTCTGTAGAATGCATATTTTCCTTATTCCTCACAGACAACACAAATCAGAAAAAACCCTTGATAAGTTAAGCAGGGAAAATATATTGAGAAAAGAAACAGTGCTCCGTGTCTCAAGGTTTATATAATATAGTTTCCAATGGAAATTGCACAGTAATGAATAAGCTGAGGTTAATCTTCGGCTGAAAACGGCCCTCAGCGATCCATCCCCTCCCTACTTTCTGCCCACTGGACAGTGATCAGTTATACTTACTTATACTTCTGTTGAATACATCCACTCTTAAATAGGACAACTCAAACTCATTCTTCAGCTCAAGTCATTTCAAGTATGTGAATGCATCCTACAAAAACTTTGCACATCAGTTACTGATGCACATGCATGTGGTTCATAGTGTACAAGATATGCAGAAACATTGTATCAGTATTCTTCTCCAGCCAGCTGTAAGCTTAAGTCATCAGAAATTACATGTCCTTACATGCAAAGGCTTTACTCTTCTAATATGTACTATTCTTTTAGCATGTATGTGACAGCCATTGGTGTACAAGAGAGTCTGATATTAGGGCAATACAACTTAATAATTTAAATACCAAAGTCTAATTACTGGAGGGGGAAATGGGGCTAAATTATCTTGGGGGTACACATCCCCCCCAATCCCCCCACCCTGCTTGAAACGCCCCCTGGCTGCAGTTTATAACTTTATGTTCAAAAGACTGCCAGAATTGTCTTGTTCACTAGAACATTACAGCCTTGTTTCAAGGTTGACAATTTTCTATTGAACATACTATTGGTTTCAGTACCAATAGTCAAATTGTCTTTACCAGGCTATATTTAAGCTTGTCGACTCACCTGGGGAAATGCACACATGGCATCTTATGCTGTGAGCGTCACCGTACTTAGTATTTTTACACTGCTGCAAGCTCCTGCAGTCATATCCTGATCTAGGTACATGGTTGAGATCTAGAACAGGCTACTGAGGGAGAGAGACCTGCAGTGCTGTGCAAGCCCACCAAAAAAAATTGTGTTTAAATTGTGTTTATTTTGGTCTAAAACTTTGATTTTACATCTGCCATTTCAAATCCTCTCCTCACGTCACCCCATTATATACAGTTTACCTCCAACAAATGCATGCGTTTCTTGAATTCAAAATCTGTAAAGATGGCAGGATTCCAACAGATAGGGAAGTCTAACTGGATAATGAGGGCCATCCAAAATCACAGAATACCTGGAAGGGAATTCATACAAGTGAAAGCCATAAATTAAAACTATTACATACATTGTAGCTCAGGAACAAGGACAAGATTTCACAACTAAAGTGATGGCATAGGGGTTTAGATGTCCAAACAAATCACAAGTAAAAATAATCGTCCAATTAATATTCTGACAAGGGGTAGCATTGGTGATTCTGTGTGGGTGAGATTTACTGACACTGAAGGACGTGGCACCTTAAAGAACGGAGTTGTACTACTGGTTTTAACAACGGAACATAGTATGTGGGATTTATCTTGCTCTGCAGAGGTAATCTGAGGTGGTAAGTCACATGGTTAACCTATTTAACAATTGGGAATGAGCTGGAAAGCTGTGAATTTAAGTTCTTATAGAGGAGCTGGAGATAGATGTACTGGATGAATAGCCGGACTTGCTGACCGAGTTTGTGCTGGGAACCTGGACATCAGCACCGGTCTCTATGGTGTCTCTGTTACCACACATGTTACTGGGGGTGCCCATGATTAGCTAACTTCACCTTTTCACTTGTCTATGACTGGTATGTTCAACAGCTCACCAGACTACAGAAACAAGGGAGGCTGGCAACCTAGAATACACTATAGGATGGGGTCAGATTATTGGATTCATTAATAAGGGAAGTTTAGACATATTCCACCCAGGGATGAAATCATTCACCAGTCATGTTGGTATGAATCACAGTAGGTAGGAAGAAACCTGACTGTCTTCTGATTTAGATGTTTTTTCTGGTCACTGGACTTAGAGGTGATATCCTAATGACAAATTAACCTGCATGGGGAGTTTGTGGGAAAAGGTCAGACCTGAGGTCTATCCAAGAAGCTATCCATAGCCACAAGGATGGAAGTTGATCCAACAAAACAGGTGAGATCTCTGATGAAATTAATCAATATGTGGGACCAGGGTTTGTGGAATATAGATAGAGGTTCTGGGAGTCCAAAGGGCAGCTTATGAGATGACATAAATTAGACCCATTCAAGAAAGGCATTGACAAACAGGGTCAGGTCTAAGTTAGACAAGGACCACCATAGATTTCCTATATCAAAGAGTGTGCAACAGAAATATGGGGTGATGAGAATTAGAATTAGAGTGAATCCATTGTAACAAGGTGAGGCATTCCATTGTAGGAACATATAGCTCATGGCCTAGGTCTAAAGCCCAAGGTCCTTGAGGAACCGGTTCCAACTGTGGGCCTCATAATGGCTAAAAGCCTTTTCACCATTTTTAGCTTGAACATTAGGTACGAAAAACTGACCAGCTCCCAAAGATCTAAGAGACTAACCTGGTTTATATTCTTTACACATATCAGTGATATATTTTTAGCCTAAGTCATTCATAGCTTTATAAACCAATAAAAGTACTTTAAAATCAATCGTAATAGTGCAGTGATTTTGAGATAGGAGTAATATGTTCTTGTTAGAATTCTAGCAGCAGCGTTTTGAATGAGTTGCACCTGTGTAATGGTCCTTTTGGGAAGGCCAGTCAGGAGAGCATTGCAAAAGTCCACCCTACTGGAAGTGCATGA
Organism: Gnathonemus echidnorhynchus; assembly: GCA_026776725.1. NCBI lineage: Eukaryota > Metazoa > Chordata > Actinopteri > Osteoglossiformes > Mormyridae > Gnathonemus > Gnathonemus echidnorhynchus. Next base: position 11,440,161 of record JAODJU010000035.1, on the reverse strand, counting down.
ATAAATTTCTCCAAGTCTGGCTTGGAAATGAAGCAAGGCCTAAGAATTGGGAGACTCCGTAGCCACAGTCATGTTCCCCAAAGAGCAAGCAAACTGTTTCCAGAGGTCCTGCCTTTGACAGGGTGGTGAAAAATATCAGAAAAATGTTTATTAATGGTTGATATGGAACTGGTAATAGGGCCCCAAACTTCCCTTGTTAGTAATGATATGATTGAACACAATCCAAGTGGCAACATTAGGAAGAATGGTGGGCTGATTTATGAAATACCAGGCAGACCCACAAGCACTAGAACTTCTTATTTAGCTAATCACTACCTCATTACTTTAACTAAGCTGTTCAAGTGAGCTGGTACCCCGAAAGAGAGGTTTGGGAACCAGAGATATGGTCATTTAGCTATCCAATAGGATAACAGTCATTTTTGGAGAGCAAAAAAAATCTTATTTTTCTTATTGTATTCCATATTCTCATGTTATACCGCCTGCAAATAAACACGTACAGTCCAGTTAATTATTCTTCGTGGCCTTGAAATGAATTGTATAAGACCCTTCTCTTAAAACCTGCAATGCACCACAGGCTGCTATTCCCTGAATGCAGCTGGCTTGACAATCTTATCAGGAGTGTTAGATAAATAATACACTCTTTCCCCCTGACATGTACCTGCTTTGTTTGAGATATGGAAAGGCTTAGTCCAGATATATGTAGAAGAAAAGGGTGTGTGTTGTGTGTTAAGTGAAAGGCATTCTCAAGTATTTCACAGAATTGTAAGAAACCTCCTGAAACATGTCAGTGCATAATGTTTTACATTCCTCCATTCGGAGGAGATATGAGGTAACAAGCTATCCGTCATCATCATTAGTTACACCTACAGTCAGCTCAAGAATGAATGGCATCAATCATGAAAAGGTACAAAATTAATTTAATAAAATTAACACTAATAAACATTCTACTGACACAAAAAAATCTAGAGAAGTCGCAAACTTTTATTTTAACACAACTTTTCAAGAGGCAACTAGGTTTCAGAATCAGAATCTTAATCAAGTTTATTTGGCGAAGTGTGTTCACATAATTTGTCTCTGGTTGTCAGTGGCTCTCTGCCATTGGGTGACAATATCCGGGGCGCTTGGTGGAATTCATTATAATATTGATCTTAACAAGGACACGAGGCAACAAAACAGCAGTCAAAGCATCGGTAATCCCCATCAGATTTATTGCGAACATTAGGTGCTTTTCCTGCTATGCAGTCCTCTTTTGACACCAAATATAGTCATAGTGTGCACGGTCAAAGTGATTGATTTTAGTTTCATCTGACCAAAGCATCTAATTCAATTTGCATTTCCAATGATGCGTAACAAACGTCAGGTGCTGCAATATGTGAGTTCTAAGAAGAAAATGTGCTTACGTTTGAGTTTTGCCTGTTCCCGTGTTAATAATAATAATACATATATTTAAAACCCAAGTAGCATGATACATAGGGGGGGTTACATGCATCTTGTCACGGGGGTCACTGCCCCCCACCCCCCAGATCCGTCACTGATGGTCTGACATCGCATACAGGTTGTACCGTTTGTGCACTATGATTTGTGGGATAGGCTCATGACCCTGAGCTAGATGAGTGGTTAGAAAACAGATGGATTGATTTTTACTCATTTTTATGAAGGGTGACAGTAGCTTGGACCTGCTTTTGCCTCCTGACCTGTTAGAGACCTAAGAGTAGAGGAGTTATGCAGTCAGAAAAGTCATTCTCCACATCACTGCTGCGCTGAGCTGGTATTTTTGCCCTTGTGACCTTCCTGTTAGCTTTAATTAGTCTCCCATTCTCCTCTGACCTCTCTCATTAATTAAGTGTTTTCTGTCACAGAAATGCCATTGTGCATGAAAATGACAGCACGGTAGCTGTTTCTGAGATGCTGGAATCACCTCTGGCATCGACAGTCACACCATGTCCAGAATCGCTTAGATCAAGTGTCTTAGCAATTCTAATGCTTAGTCAAACAGTAAATGAACCTCATGACCCTGACTGTGTGTTGTGTATATTCAGCTGCAGCCACAATATTCACTGTTTGGAGAATCAGGCAGGTTGATAAACTGGCCACTGTGGCTGTGTGTGTGTATGTGTGTGTGTGTGTGTGTGTGTCATTATTCATTAATTATTTAACATATAACCTTTATAGTATTACAAAACTGTGGTATTATGTGGAGGAATGATTTATACGTTTTTTTTTTTTTCTTAGATGACCTGCTGATATGCTGACTATCAAAAATAAGAGAATAAATTCTGAATCTGGAGTTGAAATAGTTAATCTAAAAAGTGGCTGTATTTAGATACTGTGCAAAGGTGCAGCCAGTATCTCCTCTGTAAAGTGGAAGCAGGGTCTGAACGGATTAGCTAAGGGACCTTGGTTACCGCAGCACATGGACTGATTCTCACGCTCGTCACTGGGGACCTGGTTGATGGCAGCATTAGGTGTCTGGAAACTGTCTCTGACACCTTGTCAGAGAACTGTGATGCATTTTGACCCCGGGGGGTGGGGGGTCATGTTATGTGTTCTTCTCCAGTCAGAGCCATGTCACGTAGGAGTTGGTATCTCCCCGATATGCTGATTGGGACACAGCTGTGCTCTTCTCATTTTGGTGGACAGTCCACATTGTGGCACGTATACTCATTTTGTATAACACCACTGTGTGAGCATTAAGCAGGCCAACAGATAAAATGGTGACCCTCTTTAACAGACGAAATGCAATCCTCACCTCACGTCAATATGCTCTCATCAATATTTTTTTGGTACAGATAGATCTAGCAGACAACTGATATAGGTAATCAATGCTTTATCAGGCATTTAAGGTCACAGCAATAGTCTAGAATAAGGACTTGGAATCTGAAAAGCAGAGAAAAGGCATGAGGGTAAGAGGAGACACCCTGGATGAGTAATGTTCAGAATGTGTTAGCGTCACTGATTACAGCCCTTGGGAGAGTTAAGTGCAGGATATTCTGTGAGTGCATTCTGTTAAACTTTAACAAAACCAAACTGAGTGAACCGTATTTTACCTAACATTCGTCATTCTAGGGTCCTCATCTAACACATACCAGGACTCAATAGGAATTTATTTCATAAAAGGCCACATAAGGACAGATCAAGCAGTGTCACTGTTTTACTGTTTGTACAATGCTGAACCTAGAAGAAAGGAGCAAAAAGTTTTGTTACTTTAGCAGCTTTATTTAATGTTTAGTAGACTTTGATGAAAGGATACCAGATTACAAAGCATTAACTACAAAACAGGAGAGATTTATCATGCTTTCCCTACCTCAGACTCTCCATTCACATTTTCCACTTTCAACAAGACATCTATAAATCTCCTTTTTCAAGCATTTTATTCTGACTTCACTTCAGGCAGAGCAGTAGCTGTCCAAGGACCAAAGTTATGATAACCTTGTGAAATGATGCCTGGACTAGGTGATGTCATTTTCTATTACTTTTCTTTGATCTCAAAGAGCATCAGTCTCCACCTATTCCCACTGCTGTCATTAATGATAATCATGTCACTATAAAGAGAACATAACAAGCAGGTCATATCTGTGATATCCATGACAGATCCTGACATCAGGAGTAGGTGAATGGGATGTGAAGGAAGAGAAAAGGGAAACTAATGAAGATGAGCAATTGGAGACATACCCTGCCTCTCAGGCATAGTCTAGCTTCCTTGTTTGTCTTTCTGAAACCAAGCCCTTCAAAAGCATCCACTGGTGCCCCTCACCCCCCTTAGCTCCTGGCACTCTCCACCTATGAGGAGACAGCAGAATTTGGCTTGTCCTCGTGGGTGACAGGGATGTTGCGGTTGGACTCTGCTGCCATGAAGACCTTGGGTGCATAGACTGTCAGGTGTCCATTGTAAGAGAGTGTGCAAGAGATGGCTGACTGCTCCACATTGAGGGGCAGGCGGTAGCGGCGATGGAACTCCTGGCAGATGAACCCATGGTCATCCTTGGTCAGGCAGTTATGGTTAAACCAAAGACAGAAAAGAAGATTAAAGGATGGAAAAAGAAGAGCAGTAGAATAAGTGAAAAATAGATAACAATGTAATGTGACAAAGGACAATCTGGGAATTAAAAACACAGATGCACAATTTGTCAATGACTTCTCAACCCTAGCCAGTGGCTGTATGAGACTTGATACATCATAAATAGCTAAATGCTGTAATTGCTGTCTGCATTTTTTAAATTATTATTTAGGCCTTAAATTAGAGAGTTTTTCATTAAAGCAGCAAGAAATAAGCAAGCATTCAACATCCAGAATGCCCTCTATAATATTAATGTTCAAGTGCCCTTGATGCACATGCTCATTGAGGTTTTCAATTGACTTCAATTCAGTACTTCATTCACCATTAATTCACCAAAGGAAACCTGCTGTCTGAGAGGGAAATTCTAAATATCACACCCTCTACAGTCTACAGTTTGCACACAAATGAGAGAAAGTTGCAGTCAAAATTGCAGTTTGACTGCACCCATAAGGATTTATTGTGTGAGAAGTACTGCTGGATTGAACATAATTATATTTCATGTGAGCTCCTAGATATTATCCATTGTCTAGAGGAGCAATGATATATCTTCACCAGTATCAAGAAATATAGCACTGAGAGGGTGGAAATGGGGATTCTTTCCTAAAAGCAATTAAACAATTAATGACAAATTTTACTACATAGTTTATATAAGGGGTTTAGAGCCCAGGTCTGCATACAGTAAATATCTGCAGGGTGTCCATGTGTTTATTGGAAATGTGAACTTGATTTTTTATGAAGAATGGAAAACACTCATCCATCTTCTAGAAGCTTATCCTAGGCATCGTCATAGGGGATGGCGCACACTAGCCCAAGCTGCAGGTTTGTGTCCCCCCACCCCCAAACAGTCTTTTTTCAGTCTTTCTTGCTGCCTTCACAACAGACTAGAGCAGTGTTTCCAAGTCTGGTCCTCAAGAACCTATAGCCAGTCCATGTTTTTGCTCCTACCAGGAGCTGGGGGGGAGCAAAAAATGTGGACTGTCTGGCAGGAAGCTAGGAGGGAGCAAAAACATGGACTGAGGCCCAGATTAGGAAACACTAGTGTTAAATGGCACCTAAATATAAAGACTGGTGTCTTTTTGTTGTATTTTAACTTTAAAATAAAAAGGGAAAGACTGGCTGATGGACGTAATAATGGCACAGGGCATGCGGCTATGCTGGACATATTATCCTATGCTGAAAGGTTAGTCATGATATACCAGGACTCCAACTTACTGTTATGAATAAAACCCACTGTCCAATATGAAGGATTAGCAGAAACAATTGTTGCCTGTGTGTTTTAAGTCGTCATGATTATGAAGCAAAAAATAAAAATTGAAGTGAAAGACATTACCTGAGATTTTACAGCTGGCGTCACTGATTACCTTGTACGGTACAAAATCCAGTTACTAGTGACAGAGCTTTCATTGTGCTCGATTCCCGCCTGCGGAGGAGTCATTCGCATGTTTGGTAATTTGCGTCTTTGGGAGTTCCTATGTCAGGTTTTATTTGCTTCCAGGCACAGCCCTAGCATGCTGGTCCAGAGGTCACGGCCATGACGACAATACTAACCGTGAAATATTTACCCTTCTGCAGACTCCCCCATGAGATGGTCTGTAACACACATGCACACACACACACTGTACACTCTCAAGAAATCAAGGTCAGAGTACATATGGAAGACTTCAAAGATATCCTGGAGAAAACAGAACATACTCTGTTTGAATGTGGTCCTTTTGGAAATTCAGCCGACAAAATAAACCATATTCCGAACTGATCTGGCCCTGTATAAACATCCATAGGTTCAGGCAACATTTTGCCTAAAGTGCCGAATGTAAGAACGTCCTGCTCACTGCAGGCATGACTCAGACCTAAGGCCAGGGACAAACAGCCATTTCCCACAGTGCCTCATATGTGAAGATCATTTTAAATCTCTGAGAACGTCAGAAGGGCCTTAATTTCATAAACGGGTGAGAAACCGCAACACTCATCCTCCCCAGGGGTTGTGACGAGTTGGCTTCTTACCCGCCGCTCAGTGTGCTTGCCCTTTACCTCCAAACAGTCATCCTCAACCCTGACGCTCAGCTCCTCGGGGGAGAAATGCTTCACATCCAGGCAGACTGTGAACTTGTCCTCGTCAGACCTCACCTGTACAGAGAAAAAATGGTCCATGCATTTTTTTTTATTTGAAATCTGAACAATTATTTAAAACATCGGTAATTATGGTGAATACAGAAATACTTTATAGAATTTTTATAGATATTTGACCTCATCTGATCCGTCAGTTTCTTCTTTCTGTCTGTACCTTATACTATGGACTACCTAATGTATTTTTTCCACATAACCATAATTTACACCTATATTGATTATTTATAATTTCTTAGAATTTATTGTATTTATTGTATTTGTATATATTTTATGTGCACCTGATTAGATGTAAACTGCATTTCATTGGCTCTGTACCTGTATTCAGCACAATAACAATAAAGATTGTTAATAAAGATAAAGATGATAAACAATAAAGATAAGATGATATGAAGGGGCTAAGACAGGGGTGGCCAATCTGATCCGCAAAGGGCTGCTGTGTATGCAGGTTTTCGCTGCAGCTCCCTAATAATTATTACTAATTATTATCCTCAGCTACCTCCGCAACCAGGTGAGCTCAGCACTGGACCCGCTGCAGTTTGCCTATCGATCTGGCATCGGAGTGGACGACGCCATCATCTATCTGCTGCATCGGGCCCTGTCTCATCTGGAGGCCCCTGGGAGCACTGTGAGGGTCATGTTCTTTGACTTCTCGAGTGCTTTCAACACTATTCAACCACCACTGCTGAGAGGGAAGCTGGAGGCGGCAGGTGTGGATCAACATCTGGCTGCTTGGATTTTCGACTACCTCACTGACAGGCCACAATTCGTCAAGTTGCGTGACTGTGTGTCAGATGGGGTAGTCTGCAGCACGGGGGCACCTCA
>JAODJU010000035.1:11238593-11259081 GCA_026776725.1 Gnathonemus echidnorhynchus | reverse complement strand
GGACGGCTAAACGAACCGCGCCCGGGCGCGATTCGGAGCACTCACACTAGTCAAACGAACCGCGCTTTGGTGGTCAAACGCACTTGGGCACGGTTCAAAAAGACAGCATCTCTGTATAAAGAGATCTTCTTGTTCCATGTATGGACTCAGGGGGGCACTATGGAATTCTGACCTCAGGGACTCCGCACACAGGCACTCCCGGTGACACCGTCTCATCAGTTATCCTCCGCCAGAATCCAAAGTCACCCTTCTGCACAGCAGTTGCACATTTTATCCACGCTCCTCCTGGAACCCTGCCATTACATCTCCCTGCTGATGCTGCTGCTGCCTCACACTTTACTGCAACTCACACTTTTTCCCCTGGATTGGTGCACTCAGGCAACCAACAGCAGAACCCCAGCCAGCGTTCGATAGTGCCAGCGTGGCCCTTTGATGCTTTGCGATGACAGCGATCCCAGAAAGTGGCATCAGCACCTCTGTCCCGCGCGCTTTCAGGAAGGGCATTTTCCAGCAATACCAGACATTGAACCGGACCATCAGGAAACACGAAATGCCACCAGCTCACACTTGCTTTTCTGACCATGTGAAAAGTGGGACATGTTTAGCGGCAGGCACCAAGCTGCCAGCAACCGGCTGGATCGCTCTCTCGTTCCTCAGCGTCTTTCGTTTCGCTTCTGTGCGCTGAAAATGCAGTACACCCAGATGGAGGCTGTCCAAGCTGTACTGCTAATGGCTTTTATGCCCAGTTGCCTCCATAGATGTCACAAATTATTATTACACACCGGTTGAAATCAATCCAGAAAATCCTCTTCCCACAAGCCAGGGCACCATACAAGCTCTGCAAAAAGTGTTGCACGCCATACTGGAACAAGTGAGTCAAATCAATGGTAGGGAATTATGCACATCACTGACAAATAACATATACTTAGGGGTTAAGGGTTCATTGAGTGCTGTTGTTTACCTGAATGTTATGGCCCTTCGCTGAGGCTAGATATAAACTGAGGAGTTAACAGTTCATCAGAGAAGCTGAGCTGAGCATGGCTGTGGGATGGAAGACAGAAAACAGTCCCCTGACATTGTTGACCTTCAGCAACCCTCAGCTAGAAAGAACTGCCCGTATTACCTCACTGCATGTGGCTGCTTTTGCAGCTAGACAGCTAGCCCACAGCTAAAGAAGCAGGAAGCTGCAGGCACAGAGGGAGGCTCTGCACAATGCAAAAGCGGGGAGCTCGCCTCTGCGTCTGACCACGTCTCCGACCCACCTGCGAGCTAAACAAGCCTCTACATCTCAAAACAATGCAAACGCTACCCATCAGCATCCGCCCTGCCTGACTGGGTCACACCACAAAAGTGGAGGTTTTTAACCACTGTCCAAAACTGACATTTATTCACCTGCTCGAGCTCTACATGCAACCAAAAGCATTAATCATCCAATTTACAAACCATGAGCAGAGTTCAAAAGGCCCATTTTACAGCATCAATGTGAATATTCAAATGAAAGATGAAACAAGTACAGAATAAACTAATAATCACAAATATCTGTATATTAATAATGCATAAACTCAAAGAGCAGAAAGCACAATTTGGATTATAGAACAAATGAAATTACAGGCTGACCCAGGAGACAAAATTAACTTCAATCTGTGAGACACTGTAAGAGAAGAGGATAGGGAAGGAGCTGTTCAGGAAATAGCCCAACATGGACACTCTCCAACCAAAACAAACTGCTACTGGCAAGGAATGAGGACATCATAGGACACAGAGGCCCACACACGCCACCTCGGCAACCCCACTTCCTCTGAAAGCCGGAGGCAGCCTATCAGACGTGACCTCACCGCGGCATTGGTCTCAGCCCCGCCCTTCCATGCCCTCTCCAGACAGGGAATCATCTTTCCCACCCCACCTCCAGCATCCCCCAGGACAAGTCAGTGAATCACTGCTGCACAATGCTAGGCTTCGCAAGCCGGTCATGGCATCAGGGACAAATTGCCCCTAACTGGTTAACTGGTGTTTGCCTGCACAATGGGGGTGTTAGTATGGCTGGCATGGCAGTTCAGGGAACAGAAAGTGGAAAAAGCTGTCCTTTCGTTAGCTCGGCTCCACAGCCCAAGTTATATACTCCCCTTGTTAAGCTCCTAAATTATTTATTACTGGGAAGACAAACCCAAGAGCCAACACAGCCAGTGTAGCCCCTGCAAGCACTTCACTGACTCATCAGAACTACAGTATAAAGTATTCTTCTGATACAAAAGTACACTTAAGATGGCCCTTGAAGACAGAGGGAAAGACTTATGAAAAACAAGTAACTTGACTGAAGTAAAGGGCTATCAATGAAAAATCCAGGGAAGGATACTCAAAAGTTTTTTTGAAAAAGACAAGGAAGACACACACAGAAAAACACGTCAGGTAAACATATGTTTATGGGCACCGCTCATTCATTTCTATGGGAAAAATGCTAACGCTAACAATGACAACCTTAACCCCTACCCAGCTCTAACCATAACTATAAGCAACCAAGCAAAATACAAGAGTTTTTGCATTTTCAGTTTTTTCATTGCAGTCACAGATTTTTTTAAGGAAGAAAAGAAGAAAAAAAAAACGGGTATTCATCACATTGTGGGGACATTGTGTCCCCATACAGTAAGGTATATCCGTGTGTGTGTGTGTGTGTGTGTGTGTGTATGTATGTATGGAAATGAAACAATGACAAAACGATTTCCAAAAATGGAAATAGAACAATGACAGGACATAAAGCAAATACAAGCATAATAAAATTAAAAGGCTTCATTTTGATTTCAAAATGGCTACGGTTAGGGTACATCTAAGGTTCTTCTGAAACCGGTTAAACCGTGGACCTCATAATGGCTAAAAGCCTTTTAAAAACATTTTTAACTTCAGCTTTAGGCACAACAATGAGACCAGCTCCCAAGGATCTAAGACACTAACCAGGGGTGCGTTTCCTGAACAACGAAGGGAGTTAGCATTAACGATGCGTTGTACTATGGTACTTCAAACTAACCAACATCCGAACAACGACAAAATCCCAAAACCGTCGTACCACAGTAGTTCGAACCACGTTAGTTAGTTGGGACTTCCGTAGTTCAAACTATAGTGGTTCCAGCACTGATTGGTCAGACTCACGGCGAGTCGTGCGCAACAACTAACAAACTACTTTCACAGCCGGTCGCGTACAAAAACTCGCGAACTGTGTAAAATATATAATAATCACACAATATATATGCGTCATCAATTTGTGTCAGTCACATAATGGCAAAAACATGAAAAACAGCAATCGCGCCAAAATAATGCGACGCTTCTTGGAGTGGTAAACAGAAGAACTTTTAGCTATGACACTGCATTTTGTGAAAGACGCTCCATCGCAATTACGTTGATTGTAGTTCACTGTGTTTCAGTCACACTACGACCACTTACAAATTCCTGGTCCGATGTTGTCGCTTACAGAATGTTAGCGGCTGACTGGAATAGACAAGTGCGTGTAATATCCAAAGATCACAGACGTAATTTCCCCGAGTACAAAGGCATGGATTTGTGTCTGACCGCTGTAGTGTCATTCTACTCTTCCATTATGGCAATGACAGCTGTCAGTGAATAAGGAGTACTTCATCAAAATGTTGTACTCTATTCTAAGGCGACTGTTGTCCCTCTTAAGTTGTGTGTAATGAAGAAACTGCACAACACCCAAAGGTCTGCATAGGGCTACAAATACACATGTACACATATAAGGGATAATGATTTATTATTATTATTTTTGGGTTTTATTATTTTCTTTTTATTTTATTAATGTTTTTTTAATTATTATTTCTCTTTTTTTCCCTATATATGGTGAAGTGTACCATATGGCACACAACATCCTTTACCAAGCAATACACACTAACTGCATATGCCACTACAGGGGTGGGCAATCTTATCCAGAAAGTATGTTTGCAGGTTTTTTTTGTTATAACCGTTCGATCAGTTGCTCAAACCCAGTTGTGCGAACTCTTCAGTCGATCGGTCCTCTACGTTCTACTCTAAGCACGGAGTTGCAGCGAAAAGCTGAATGCCTGATGGCCCTTTCTGGATAAAATTAGCCACCCCTGTGCTAATTAATACTTTGCAGTTTGAGATTTGTCCCTATTGCTCACTACAGACAGTTACCGTACTTATGACCATGCAGAGACCCACACAACAATTACGTTTCAAACTACATTTTCAGACAACTTCACATTATATGTGATCATAGAACTAAATTATTCCTTATTAGGTATTAAAGATTATTACATTTCTTACTTACACGGTGACTATACCCTTATTAGACTGCATTTTCCACCATCGCTGACGAATTTACCCAGAACTACGCTTCTAACTACAGCTCGCGAGCTGTAGTTCGAACTACACAGCTTAACGACAGTGTTTGCGAACGTTCGTTCGAACTATGGTTTCGGGAAACACCTGCGTCGTCCTTACATAGTTCGAATGACGGAAGTTGCTAACGGAGTTAGCAACGATGATTTCGGGAAACGCACCCCAGGTTTGTATTCGTCAAACAATAAGTGATATATTTTGGGCCTAAGACTTTTTTATAAGTTTTATAAGCCAATAAAAGGACTTCAAAATCAAACGTAATAGTAAATGCCACTGCAGTTATTTAAAAATTACGGCTGTCTAATGGTCCTTTTGGGAAGGCCAGTCAGGAGAGCACTGTAATTGTCCACCCTACTGGAAGTAATGGCAGGAATAAGCTTCATGTCTTGCTTGAACATGAAGCCTCTGAATTTAGCTATATTTTTCAGATGACAAAGTGAAGATTTAGTTGTTGCTTTAATATGCCATCTGAAACTAATATCCTTGTCTAATATTACACCAAAATTTTTGATCTCGGTCATTGTCTTTAGAGCCTGAGAGGCAAGGTATACAACTAAATCAAAGCCTTCCCCCTTTGTTACAAATAAGAGTAGTTTCAATCGTGCATTTGTTAAACTGAAGGATGTTTTGTTGCACCCAGTTCATTTTCTCCAGGCACTCACACAGTGAGTCCATAGCTGTAGTCATTAAACAAGAGAGATAAATAGATCTGGCTGTGATCTGCATAATTCTGGAAAATAAAATATTCACTTATCTGGATCTGCCAATAGTGACAAAATAACTCTTGCCTTCAAAATAAATTCTGAACAATGTAAAGATTCCAAATAGCCATGCCCAGTTTTCCAACCTGTCATGTCAACAGTAACAAAGGTTGCCTGAAGGTCCAAAAACACTAGAACTTATTACATCTGCATCAGTATTCAGGTGAGTATCATTTAGCACTTTTTTTGAGAGCAGTCACAGGACTGTGGTGTGACCGAAAGTTGTGGAGAGCTCTTCCTGCCTGTAAAGAACTTCATCAATAACCTTGCCGACGAGGGGTCAGAGTTGAAATGGGTCAATAATTGTTTAGTAAGGAAAGATCCAGATTACTCTTTTCAGGTGTTTTTTTCCAAATGCTAGTGACTTAAAGCCCCCATACTGATGCAGCCTGCATGCAGCCTTAATGTCCGGCTTAAGACTCGTGGCAGGGCGAGCAATCCTTAGTCAGAATCGGCAATGGAACAGTGATAAGCCAGAGGGCAAGTTGACCTGCACATCCCATAACTCTAGTGGAGAGTGTTTAGTAACCCAAATCCCCAAGAGAACAGCTGAGGTCAGCAGGTTTCTACAGTGCAACATACTTCACAAGCTTTCCAAAGTAATTAGAGTAACCTCTGACCTCACGGGTGACATTTTGTTTCTTGTGATTTATTTGTCCAGGTCAACAAAATGGTAACGAGTAAGAGGAGACCTGCAAATGGGAAGCTCTGGCCTGCCACTGTCTTACAAGTATGCTGGCAGAGCAGAAACTGTTCACACTGTGCCAAGACCAGCTGCCAATCCTGGGTATCTGAGGGCAAACACAGGTGGGGCAGGAGCTGTGGTGTGGGGGGGTCAGGTCAGCTAATCGTCCTGCAAAAAACCCTGGGATGACTACCTGCTGCAAACCAGATGGCAAAGGCAACTATAGACATTTCCACCTAAGCAAAATGAAAACCCTACTTGCTTTAAAGTGCGCTCTAAGCATATAAAATGAAACACTGATGCAGCGCCAATGCAGCATCTAAATGCAGCATCACCACCCACACACTCTCTCATCGCTGACTCCAAGTTGCAACTAAAGTTCAAGCCCCTAGTGCAGACCTGTAGATATCAGAAGATTTAGGATCTCATTATCAGTCAGTCATCCATCCCCTTCATCCCAGCTAGTGACTGGTTAACAGCCATTACCAACATTGAAATGCATTTTGTGGGCTTGCTGATTTTCTAATTTCTACCACTGCAATCACCTAGCAGACTGGGCTTCCAGAACATACCATGACTGCCAAGTGAATCAAATCCCTGGTCCTATGCAACATAACACACTTAGACCTCCATGAATCTCCAGAATTCAGAAATACCTTACTAATACAAAACTGCTGCTATTCATATAAAGTCATGTTCTTCTTACAATCATAAAACAAAGTAAGAATGTACCATACACATATTTAAAATATGAAAATCCGACACGACTGAGGCACTAAACATATAATCTTTTAGCCATTTTGGCAAGGTGCATTACTGTGGATGAGAATGATTTTGCTTGAAGAATGTCAGATGGATATAAAAAACAAATAGCATTCACACGTCATCCTCCCTCTCAGAAAACACCCCTGAGTCATAAACTGAAACATTAGTGCATGCAACAGGCAAGGCGCTAAGTAGAGCGAGACTCTACCAAGAAGGAGACCAGGATCCGAAAGAGGCTTACAAATACCACTCACAAGTCCCAGCCGCTCTGACCGAGAGGAGGCTCTTGCCAGCAAAATGCCTCGGCGCTCCGGAAACTGAAAAACGTCATCGGTCGGCTGCTGGGAACTGAGCCCGATGAGGGCAGGAAGGAAATGGCGAGAACAGCAGGGTTCACACACTTTTACAGTGTGATGGACTTGCATGAACATGCGCATGCATGCATGCACACACACACACACACACACAAACACAAACACACACAAAAATATTCCCTCAAGGGCAAAATCTAATGAAAAACGTATGTGAGGACCTCAAAGGGTCCCATTGTGGAAAGTTTATTAGCAAACCATCTGATCAGGCTGATTAGACTGTAATCTCAAGTTGCATTACAGATAGGGTCATTAGAGAAGTAGAGGAAAGGCTTTGAACATTTGGATAACTCATGAAACTGCAGGCACCATGCACAGGGGAACAAACGCAGGACATACACTGACCCAGGTACCTACGCCTTTCCCTTCGTCTAACATTTGTTCCCAGGGTCTTCCACAGCACTTTCTGCCAGAAATATGGTAACCTCAGTGAGGCCTGGACTCACCTTGTCTCCGCTGGAATAGAAGAAGTACCGCAAGCGCACAATGTTGCAGTGGTCCAGCTTCCTCATGATCTGAAGCTCACGATTCTGAAAGGAATGGGAGAACATGGTCAATTCAGGGTGTGGGGGGCAGGGGGGGCAATCAGAGAAGGCTTCATATTTACAGAAGCTAAGACATCAATGTTCAAGCTCCAGTGACCCCAACCGGCCTTGAATTTTTTTAAAGAGGGGAAAAGTAAGTGACACGGGGTGGGGGGGATTTATCTACCTGTGTATTTTCTGCTCTGAGATGATGTAGGGATCAGGCATCGCACGAACCTTTCATAAACAATTACATCAGCTTATCCTGCCAAAGCATGCTTTAATCTCACTGTTTCACAAACATGGCTCCCTCAAGAATACCGCGACCAGGATGGAGTTACGGGACAAGTCACCCTAAATCGAAACACACACCTATACAAGGACACAAACAAGCAAAGTGTCTCCAAATTCACAAAGATGGGTGTGAAATAGAAGCGTAAAATAGAGGGACAGCTCTGATCCCATAACATGCAGCTGACCACATTCTGGCCCTTGGCCGGCTCAGCTGCCCTTTGAAGCACAAACCGAAGGAATTCCGGCTCCTTCCATAGGGCTGGTGTTGATTAACACCGTGTTTACTAGAGCTGAGCCATGTTTTCCACTGGAAATGCCACTCCAGTGTGATTCTCCTAAGGCACACACTGTCCTGATCACTGCACTTGTTACTGATGCTGAAAAAGGGAGCACTGAAAATACTGAATCTAATGAAGTTGTGTAAAATACATAATGCTTTAACAGCTAAATTATTACATTATTATTGTGCGAATTGCCTCAAGGTTGTGAAATGAGGGGGAGCCTACCTATAGCCAATCCTACAGAGGCCTGCGGGGGGACCCTGACAGCTGTAGGATTGGTGGTGTAAAAATGATGAATTTGGACAGAGATGCTAATCCCTTTCAGGGTGGGGGAAATTCATTCAGTGTGTTTTCAACATGATGGCAACCCGCCCCCATTGGGCCAGTGCTTACAAGAGCAGCGAGATGATCTTAGGGGGCAGCGTGTGGCTCAGTGGGCTAAGCCTTTGTGCCTGTAATCACAAGGTTGCAGCTTCAAACCCAGCCTCAGCATGTCTGCGGGTCCTTGAGCAAGGCCCTTTACCCCCAGCTCCCTGGGCGCCCCAACAGGTGGCTGCCCTTCGTGGACAACTTACTCTACAAAGAGCAAGTTGTGGGAGGCGTAAAGACAATTTCCCCACGGGGATCAATAAAGTATCGATTATTATTATTAGACAGAGCGATGATCACACACATATATGGTTACTTAACCCTACACATCCCCGCAGCATTCTTACAAACGGCATTAAATAGCGAATGTGCTCTTCCTCCTCCAGGTATGAAATCGCAACCTGACTGTTTATTACAGGATCCCCGGTGACAACTTCGTCTTTGTTGGCACGACATTGTCAGAGATCGACTCTGGTAACTTAACACACAAAGTTACATAGCAACTTAGACTATCAACAGTTGAATGACGGATCCAGTAGTCAAATATTACAGCATGCTGACTCAGGAAGAGGGCAATGGCTGGGAAGCGATATTAATGCTGAACCAGAAGCCAGGGCAAGTGTGTTCACATATGAAGCAGAATGAGACAGTCTTACCACAGAGACCAACTATACATGCTGATTCAATCCGATGACTAACCACAAGTCATGCGAGGGTTGTGACCACATCTTGGGTTGGGGGGCACTAGATCTCACTCTTTTTTTTTCTTTTTTTCTTTAACTTTACTAATTTTTTTCACAGAACATGCTCTCTACAGCTTGCTGACAGTGGGAACTCTGGCATGGTGGGTTGTAAACTGTTGGACAGCGTTCTTCAAACCTTTCTGTACATCAGAGTTGATGGGGTGAGGGTGTGGTATGTTTGTGTACATGCGTGGGAGAATCACCGAGTAAGCAGGGTGGGGGGTGTGATTATGTACATCTCTGCGTCAAACCTGAACCTCATTCTCAGCAGAGATCAGTCATGATGATATTCACTTGCACATCTCTCTCTCTCATGCACACTTTGGCACATTTTTTAGATTTTCAATATTTCTTTGAAACACAGTAAAATATTTACATGCCAACGTCTTAGAACCAAGGGGGCAGGACATTCCTGAGGAGTGGACTGCAGGTCTGAGGTCAGTACCCCGGGCCAACCGCACCCAGCTTTTTTTTTTTTTTTTTAAACACAAAGGTTCCCTGGACACTATATAGAAGATCTTTGCTGTCAGGAGACAGGCTAGTGATTAGACTTTCACCACTGGAAACCAGGGCAGTTTTTCTGGCTGTAGTCTTCAAAGACCTCCGACCTTGAAGAACTTGCAATCTAAAGACCTCACCTGACCTTTCACAGCAGGAGCTGGGATCCATAGGACAGAACCATCAGTGTAAAAAAGAACTGTACCACAGAACTTCACGATCCCTGCAAGATACAGACAATCTCCTGAGCAGACAGGGTGCTGCACGCAAACGTACGCGTGGAATTCCTGCGTCCTGAGTTGCTGAAGGGACCCACCAGCTGACAAAGGAGTACCCATAAGCAGGGTGTGTACAGAAACCCTGCTGGAACACACCACACATTCCTCTCTTACACTAATGCTGCAAAGGTCATGTGTGGGTGGATATGGCAGGACTCAATGAGGACTTTGAGAGAACACGCATGTTTGTGTCTACAAAGTATTTTGGGAGGGGGGAGGGGTCTATTCATTGAAGACAGGATACATCTTTTGTGTTTCACACCAAGGGGTCCAATGACGAAAAACATCTTTCCCATGTTCACTCATCTGTTCTTGCTCTATGCCCTTCCTTGTGGTGAATCGGTGAAAGGTCAGGGCCCTGCTGCCTGTCAGAGGCACGTCGAGATGCGCTATTCCCAGCCCCCTGCTGAGACTCGTAATTTCATGTCCTCCTGTGATGTCATCCTCTGCATTAAAAAGGCCTTGTTCACACAGCCTCTGGTACCTCCAGCACTCAGGTATGGATAAATGTGCTTTGACCTCTTGGGCTGGATGGGGGAATCTCAGTGCTGTGGGCCACACCGGCACCAACTCAGCCAGCTACCCACCCTCAGCGGACCTCTGACACAGGTGGTCCGGGCCTTTCTCCCCCTCCCAGGTACCATTACAGACTTACACACAAACTGAAAGTATGTTTATGCCATGCAGCTGGACCGAGAAGCCTCAGGGGGGAAAACAACAGGAAATACCACAGCAGCAAGGTATCTGCACTGGTTTTATAGTAAAAAGGAATACACATGATGGGGGGATGGAGGGGAGATTTGTGTGTTTGAATACAAGTGTGGGATCAAAAAATCCAGCTGTGGAAGGGACGGTGCCAAATTACTGAGAACACGAAAGCTGGATGCGTCTATAACCTAGACCATTATACACTTTGTACGGCCCCCGTGAACAGCCCAATAGTGTTCTCCACTTCCTCACAAGCTCCCTGACAGTTTTCAGACCTTACAGGTATACTGACTCCATCACAGCCCAGGGCCAACATACCCTCCCCAGCCAAGATCCTTTTTAAGAGCAGTCAGCAGATTGATAAGAAGCTAGCTGGGTCTCACCAAAAACACTGCATCATGCCCGGATTTTCTTGGGGTGAATAAATTCATGCTAAATCTTCTGAAACTCAAAATACTCCCTTCTGATGCAAACTCAAGGGTGCCTCCCCCAGACCCACACCGGCATCCTCACCTTGAATCGTTTGTCCTGTAGCACCTTCTTGATGGCCACCAGCTCGCCCGAGTCGCACAGCTTGGCCTGGTAGACGACGCCGAAGGAGCCGTTACCGATCACCTTGGTGTCTGTGTAGCTGACCTCCTGCGGCCGGTCGGGCCCTTGGCCCGGTGTCGCCACCACCGTGGTCACTTTGCTGCCATCTTTGTCTCCTACGGAGTGACAGGTACAGCAACATGTTTCATTTTGGGTTACGACAATATTGCCACAAAACACAATTCGCACATTCCAGGAAAGAGGATCACGTTCATGTGGTTCAGGTGCACCTCAGAGAATTTAGGAGGAGACAAACACGATCAGTAATAAGTTAGAATATGTAGAGATGCACCAATTGTATCAGCCAAATCTCAGTATCAGCCGAAAATCGGCCACTGAAAGTTAAAAAAAAAAAAAGCCGATATATACCACTGCTAATTCCCTTTAAAATGGTCACCCATATTGCTTTGCACACCAGCGTACTAACCAGACAGAAAAATCTCTGCAATGTGGATTTATTTTAACATAGTTAGAAATGCATTTTGCAAACACTGCTCTGCTAAAATTTCACAAGGAGGATATACTAATAAGCACTTCAGCTAGGGCTGCCACTGACAACTATTTTTCTACTGATTAATCTATCCTCTATTTTACCAATTGGTCAATTAATCTAAATTATTAATTTTCCTCATGTAAATTTTATTCCGACAACAACAATCTTTATGTCAACTGCAGGACTTTATATAGGGGAGGCTAGCCTTTTGGAACTATACGGATATTATTTTCGCCCACGATTCCATAATCAGATTAGTAGTATGCCTAAAATATTAATGAGATGTGTATCGTGATGTTGAAAAGTTAGTAATCTGCATGATTTGGTGTATCTTTATGCTTATTAAATTAAGCTAGTGGAGCACACCAGATGCGACTCTTTTAGTAAACCAGGGAAGTGGTAAGCACTGAAGTGGCGATGAAGAAGCAGACAGCTCTATAGCTGTTAAAAGAGAGATAACTGTTGTTACACAAGGTAAAAGATGTTGGTGGTGTGGAAATACTTCTCACAGATTTAAGTCGGGCACATTTTTGTTTGGTAAATAGTCTTCATTTATTTATTATTTCAGTTCACAAATAATTTTTTAATGTCCGTTTTCCTTTTAGTTTTAGTTTAACACTAAAAAAAAGCTTTGAAAGCTTTTATCTAAAAGCTTTCAAAGCTTTCAGATAACACTAGCTCCAACAAGCCCAAAGTACTAGTGCCGCCATGGTATGTCATCGAAACTTCAAATTCAAATTCCAAATTCAAATTTTATTTGTCACGTACACAGTCATACACAGTACGATATGCAGTGAAATGCTTGGACGACTGCCCACGACCTTGAATAACAAATTTTAAAAAACTTGAGATAGAAAAATAAGAATAAAAATAAGTACAATAGAAAATAAAATAAACTAGGATAAAGAAAAGAAAGATATTAAATACAACAATAAAAATATGGAAGGGAAAAATAAAATAAAATAAATAAGAAGAATGAAATAAAAAGTGATAAATAAAGTAGAAATTTACAGTAAAAATATAGAATATGGATTTGCAGTGAACTGAACTATTCCCATAATTGCGCAGCGATATTAAAGGAAAACATTTATGATAATGAAGCATTTTCGAAATCATAGTGGTAATTTCATTAAAATTTAAAAAACGACGCGGGGATTTAAAATATTGAGGCCAATGCATTGCCAGCGTCAACCGTCATCAACTACGTCGACTAACTGCGGCAGCCCTAATATCAACACAATAAATTTGATTGCTCACCTTAAAGTGAGACCGTGGAGAGTATGAAGTCTTTCTGAAAAACCATTCGGCCAGAAACTTATTTATCGGTGCATCAGTAATAATACGTCACTGAAAGTGTGTCAAATGTACATGCATACAACAGCAGCACAGCCATGAATCAATGCCAACCCAGCCGCCTTCAAATTCTCCCCTGTGATTTATGTATTGGGCCTGGCCACTGACACTGGGACATTTCACAAGCGTTCTGAAATACCTTCCTGACGCAGACCTCAGCCGAGCCATCTGTTACACGGCTTCTGCAGCTGTGCCTGCTGGAATTCAATCCCATGATCCTCTGCTCTCTCGACTGCCCACATGGCTAATGAGACCAGAGCAGACCTCCAGAGTAGGTTTTTCCACTCCCACACCCCAGCGCTACGCTGTTGGCCTCTTATAGAGACCAACCTGCTAGGCTGATTTTAAACGGGGAGCCCCCAGGCAGTGGCGGGGGCCATGTTTTGTAGCACACAGAGCTCCAGCTAATAGCCCCAAGCTCTCAGACGGGTAATGATTTCCTGACAAAGAGCCTGGTGGCGCTAAATGGACCAGGCCCTCAACAAAGACATCTGGCTTAGGGGTTAACTGATGGTACCATGCCAACTGTGGGATTATCATGCAAGATGTGCAGCTCTTTGAAGTACAAGCAACACTCTAACACTTCCAAACTCCCCAACTGTTACTACTCATGATAATAACAGTTAAATGAACAGCTTTTAGGAGACTTTACAAAAGATGCATACATTTCTCTCATTTTTCTCTGGTTAAGACTTTTATGAATTCTTTCCTGGCACATAAACCAAAATCAGGTCGGACCACTGATCTGAAACCAATACTAAGAGTCAAAGGTACAGATTGAGAAAGAAGAATCACAGAATAAAACTAAATTCAGCCTGGAAACAAATAAAACCTTTTCACTTTTACAACTGGGGGTGGGAGGCAGGGGTAAAGCTAATATAGCACAAGTGACAGCAGACAGCAAGCAGCATAAGGGCCAAAGGTCTTGTTAGCTTGCTGTTAAAGATAAACCAGGCTGGTGACAGTGTGTCATGGGTTCAACTGGAAGAAATCACTGTTCTGCAGACAGGACAGGTGTAAACCTGAATTAAATTATTTCAACATAAAAAATGAGTCCTTGAACCAAATCAAACAGTTGCAACAAGACTGATTAAAAATGTATACACCTCCTTTAATATGCAGTAGAACGGACGCATATTTCATGATAGATCTGTAAAGGAACTGTATCTGAATGTAAATTTCAGTAAAAATAACCCATACTTTGTCAGTGTAATAATAAACACACTTTCACCAGTTATTAGATTTTTCCCCAATTATTAAATGGAATGAAGAGACACGTGACAGGCTAAACGCCCTTAACTCACGAGTGCACGGCTTGTCAACATACAAGTTCCCTTACTGACCATGCACCTTTAAACGCACATCACAGCACAGTCAGACCACAGGCAGGTGCCTTGGCAACCTTAAGGGGGACGTTTCGACACCGCTGTACGCGTCACGCCCGTCTACCAAGTTCTGTTTGGGGAAACACAGAACGGTGAACAAAGGTTTCCGTGGGAACAGAGAAAAAAATAAGTAATGATAAAAAGCCAACACAGTAACACGCGGCAAACTGGCCCTCAGCAGAGGTGGACGGGAAACCCTGCGACCCTGGGAGACTCTGGTTAGCCGTACCTGCTTTTCCCGCAAAGCCCACATATCAGAAAATGTACCTCTGTGCCTCG
This sequence comes from Gnathonemus echidnorhynchus, assembly GCA_026776725.1. Lineage (NCBI taxonomy): Eukaryota > Metazoa > Chordata > Actinopteri > Osteoglossiformes > Mormyridae > Gnathonemus > Gnathonemus echidnorhynchus. Next base: position 11,244,338 of record JAODJU010000035.1, on the reverse strand, counting down.
GACAGATGACGTACAGAGACGGCTTTCGAATGGGGGTGACCTGCTCAGACAGGGAGGGCCTTACCAGCAGACGACACGCTTTAGCACACTTTTAAACAAGCCGTCCGCAACCTCCCCCGTCCTGCTCGAACAAAGACCTACCCCTTGCCATCGTCCGCAGGCCGCCCCTACCTTGCCGCCTCATATCCTGGTGAACTCGCTCTAGCAAGCTGCCTCGGACACTCCACAAAGGGCTGGCGACCAGCCAGCGAAATGTTACCAACTATATATAAGAAAAAGGGCAGTTCAGAAAGTCCAAAGCTGCCGGGGCTCTGAGGTTGTGTCAGCAGCCATTGAGACACCAGGAGCTCCTCACTCACAGATCAGCGATCGGTTATTAGCAGGTGAGCTAACAACTGACCTGCTGATAATGGAGCAATGATACTGTAAAGGAAACCAGCGGCCCTGTAAACATCTTTACGTTTTACAATCTCTCGCTTTTCTTTCTTTTACCCTGTTGATGGCTTAGGAAAGTAAGCAGTAAGAAATTCAAACAAGTGATAATTCAAGCACCGGTCGACTTTTTACGCTGCGTCCCCGCTGACATTTTCCCTGAACGGGCATTTTTTTTCCCTGATGAGAGCGCCGAGGCTGTAGCCTGTGGAGTCACTGACAGGAAGTCCACAGTCCCGTCTTGTAGTCTCTGTGGCGTGTTGCACAACCTCTGCACCTTTTTGCCATTTCAGTTACGGTTTCCCAACTCCGAACATTCTTTTTAAATAGTGTGTGGAGCTCAAAATGAAGCATCACCAAACATCAAGGTTTCGCCGTGACTCATGTCTGCCCTTTTTACTGTCATTGCTGGAGCCGCGTTACCCAGATTTTACTTGAAAGCGACTAAAGAGATAAAATCAGCAAAGATGTGAGCAGTTAAAAGCACACGCATCTACAGGCTCCCAGACTGAGAATAGTCTTGCATGCCTACACGTTGTACACAATAGTCAATAGTGCGGGGGGGGGGAACAGGAAAAAAAAATTTTAAATCGCTTTGAAGACCCAAAGCACAGCGGGACAAGGCTCACTCTGTCAGACAGGGCAGCCGGCAGGAGCAGTAGGGTTTAGTCACCTAGCAATTAATGATCATAAATGCCTTTTAATTTTTACCGAGATCCAAACCTCAAAATAAACACAAGATAACAGCTGATCTATACATGACATGGTTATCACCAGAACTGCTGATTCACACAGCGATCTGCTAAATGATTTTAGCGCATGTTTTAATATGCCGTCCTTCTGACACTATCCTTTATTTTCAGACTATGTTCTGAGGTGGAATTTGAAGGGGGGGTGATTTAACCAGTCAAAAAAAGTACAATTCAAGCAGGAATCATATATGTTATTGAGAGGGTCTCTGAAATTGCCTGCACCCTCTGTCCGGTTTACGGCAAACTCTCACTTTTTAATTTCTAGACAGAAAGGTCCAATTATTCGGAGAAGTTACTCTGCTAGTTACTTACAGGTGATCCAGCATCAATTTAGGTCCCTGGTGAAGGAAGGGGCACATCTGGTGTGCGTGCGTGCGTGTACGTGTGTGTGTGACAGAGAGAGAGAGAGAGAGAGAGTGTGTGAGGAAATGAGAGGGGATGAATCTATTCCTTTTCAATCAAAGACATTAAAAAGCTTTCATGTCAAGATGGAAAGTGCCCAGAAGCCAATTAAACATTTACCAAAACTCGCCAGCGCTCTCAGATCTCACCCACGTCAAGCGAAATGGGTCAAAGTGTCTCCTGCCTTCCACAAGGTTTGCGTTCAGTCAGGCACAGTCCATCGGGGGACCCAGACGACCTGAATGAAAAGGCTCATGGGGCTCCATCCCGGTTCAGGTGGAAGAAAGCCCCTCACCGGGGAACCCTTCTGGCCACAGACCGCCGCTCATGGAGCCGTCGGGTAAACTGAAAATTTTGGTTAAAACCTACAGTGATGCAGACACTGACAAAGGGGTTTGAAACTGTTTAAGGAGGGAACTGAGGGAATGTTTGTTTATTTATGAAGATAAAATGCTGATGCCAGCCCATCAAAAGCAAAAAAATACATGAGACAAAGTACTGATCAAAGTACTGATCATGCATTATAAAAAATACAGAAACAAGGCATTGTCGGGCTCTAAAACAGCATGTTAGCTGTACTGCAGGGCAAACACAAATACACACATATGCATACACACCCTCTGAGGCAGCACCTGTATCGACTGGACTCATCCGGTGCATGACTGCAGTGCGTTCCGGATGCTGCTGTTGCAGGACAAGGGCAGCATTAAGAGAAGCGCTCTGCTAATTACTCGACTGGCCAAACCCCACCCCTGCCACTACATTCTAACCAGTGTGGCATTCAAAGGAAGCCCTTGGTTTGTGGTTAGAAATGTGGTCGATGCAAAAAACGAAGGTGCATATTAGTAGCACATATCTGCAGACGTGCACGGGGATTTGTGGAACAACAACGACGACCACCCGGCAATATGAATTTCCTGTTCATTCTCTACAAGCTACCTTTTAAAATATTTCTCTTAAGAAATGGACAGCAAACCATGAATTATACCATACTCTAGCCCCGAGTGCAAATGCCCAGTCAACCCTTTGCATGAAACTAAATATCCATTTACTGTAAAGGTCGACAGCATGAGAACTGAAAAGTGTTTCCAGTCTAATCCAAAATAACTGCCATTCAAATACATTCCTTGAACTGCTTACACAGGCAGAAACTTCTATTGGAGGTTTAAAAGGTAGCAGCACCTTTAGGAGGCAAATTAACATTTACAATGAAATACGGTAACCCATAAAACCTCTCAACAGCTCCAGACCATTGAGTCGAATACAGCACGGCGTACATCTCCGAGTCACCACAATGCAAGTTCCCCAGCGGGTCCCACACGCACCGTTGCAGCCAGAGGAGAAGTGCGATCACTGGATCCATACAAAGGACTCATACATGGGATCCTTGCAGGTCAGAGCGAAGCCTTACAATGCCTTCCGGTGGCGACCCCTGTAGGACTTCCCGCTTGCCCACTGGCAAACCCCTCCAGCAGGACGGCATTACTCACGGAACCCAGATATGAACCTCCTCTATAAATAAAGCACTTTCCCTCACTCTCTCTCTTTCACGCTCTCTCTCTCCCTCCATGCCACCTACGCTGCAACGGCTGAACAGGGCCAACTGATGCAGGAACTGAGCACAGCCCCTCCTGCGAGATGGCTGTGGAAGCTTGCTGGAGGGCGGACACTGACATAAACATGGGCAGGTTCTCCAGTTGAAGGTACTTGCCAAGGTTCAAATCCTCCCCGGCAATGTCCTTAGAATTATGGCGATAGAATATTTCCTCCTGAGAGGGAAAAAGTGATAAAAACCACAAGTCGGGCTCAGGAGCATGTCTGCGGATGGGGAAGTAGTTTGATGACCCCAACCTTAACTGGTGTTAGGGCTCCAGAGATCTCTAATCCGCTCGTGGTCTGTCATGTCGCCCGCTGGGCCTCATCGAACACGCCAGCTACCTTAGGAAGTTCAAAGATGACGGTTTTAATACTATGGTTTCACAGCAAACACAAACAAATACGTCTGGCCTTCAACTGTTAGGTCTCTTTTGCGAAGGACGGGTCAACTAAAGCTAAATGTGTTGGAATATGACATTTAAAAAGTTTAATTCCCACCCAGGTAGCTCATGGTGAACAACAGCCATTTAAATGCCCGCACAATATTGACCAGGCTAAAACTATAGCCACAGAGAAAAATGCAAGAGGATGGACCAGGACTGATGAGTTATGAGGTTTAACTCAAGATGCCTGGGCTTTGACATAAACAGCAGAGGGGTGGAGAAAATGTGGTAAAAAGAAATCAATTCTCCACCTGTGGGGAGAAGGTCTAAGATGGGGACTTCATGAAATGTTCACTGAAAGGCAAGCTTACTCAGAAAGGACTTCATCTTGGGGTTCAGCCCAGTGGAGAAGAAAGCAAAGCAAAAAAGGGGAAAAAAATATAGAAAAAGTAAGACAATGGAGTGCACCATTCACGGCTTCTAGGATGGTTCCAAGCAACACTTGCTTTTAAAATGAATGGCAGTCCAAATCCGTAATGAGGACTCTTCCAAAACAGAAGCCTTGAGGGAACTTTCTCCATGCAACCCAAATCTGACACCCTCTCACATCCCTTACACTTCACCCAAAAATGTTTAAAAAGCCAGCTAAAGAAGTGATACATAAACACAACTCTGGGTGGTACAAGCTGCGTCCAATGAGCTGCCGCCCCCACCCCCAATGAAAACCGGGTCTCAAAATAGCAACCGGATTCAGCGTTTCTGCCAAGCCGTCGCAACAGGCCGTTTATGCGGCAGAATTAAAGATCAAAAACAATTACGGAAGCCATCCACAAGCGAGCAACCGCATCGTGCTCAGCCAATCGATTCAAATTAAGGACGTGCTACTACAAAGGAGCCGGCCGCTCCCATTCGCAAGCGATAGCTGGAGTACACAAAAGGATCAAACGGAACCCACGCGTTTTCGCTACCGCCTCCAAACTGGATATGCGTTACCGTAAACACAAAGGGAGATGGGAGAGCAAAAAGGGCAGTGAAAGAAACCTTTGCAAAAATAAATAAATAAAGGTGCTTTTATCTCTGCCTTTTCCTGGTTCTCCGTCACAAAGAAACAAGCATATTAAGAACTGGACTCAAAAACACAAAAAGTCCATGGGGCTGGGACAGTAGCAAGATGATTTCTCATGGGGGACAGCTTTGTATGAATGACCCTACACGGATTACTGGTTGGCCACTTCTCCAGTCATGCCTCACACTAACGGAGCACCTACAGATGCAGACACCTAATTTCTACAACTGTAAGAGTGATTGGGTATCTTCACTTGATTGGGATTATATGTACGAAAGTCAAGAATTTGACCTGACCTGCCCAGGATAAACTCCACACCATCTCAGATGTAATTTTGGGAAAGCTACATAAGGGACCCATAATAATACTCATGGAGGCTTAACTCTGGAACAGAAGCTGCAAGCTCCAGGCTGAGGCCAGTAGAGCCTTCCATGCCCAGGCCAGACGGCATCCCTCTGATCTGTATAATGCAATGGAGTCCAGCGTCATGTTTCACAGACCCGTCTTTCCAAGAAGCCTGCTTTCCAGCTCGTTTAGAATGCAGAAAGCGAAACAGGCACCGTCCAGAACACCTCTGTTCCTGACGGGGCACAAAAAAAAAAAAAACACCACCACAAAATGTCAGAATGATGCTGGTGTCAAGTTACACTATATATAGTGCCAGACGACCACAAATGAGGTCAAGTCATGTAGTGTATCCTAATCAGTACACAATAGGGTGGTTCAGCAGCTGGCTCCAGGTTCGAAGACGATGTACTGCGGGTGCAAACCTGGAATCTTCAACAGGTTACCACACTTTTCCCCTGGGTTCTCCCATCTCATTCCACAGCTCAAACATCCAAGTAGTTCTGGTTCTGGAGATTTAATACACACAGGGCCTTCAGCCTTGCCTACAGTACTGTTAATCCAGTAGAACTATATATTCAGCCACTGAGTGCCAACAGCTTTCAGGGATTGCTACTAGATTGCAATGGGTCCTCTTGGGTAAATGCAAATGCCAGAGCAGCAAAAGCATTGGAAATAGCTATTGGAAGTAGGGGTGCAACGATTATTCGACATTGTCGACAAAAATCGACAATAAAAATAGTCGCTGACGAATTTGATTGTCGATAAT
>JAODJU010000035.1:11194931-11215301 GCA_026776725.1 Gnathonemus echidnorhynchus | reverse complement strand
GCATGTATGTCATTGATTGGTTGCATTTGAAGGGCACAAAAGGCAAAATAATAATAATGTTGCATTATCGAACATTAAGTTGTGTGTCATGGATACTTTTCGCTCCAAATCTCCTAACCACTATGTCGATCTGAGACAGCAAGACAAAGACAGCGAGACCAAGACAAGACCGAGGGATCTGAGACCAAGACAAGACTAAGACCAAGACCAAAGACCGTCGAGACTGTGAGAAGACCAAGACCACGTAAAACTGGTCTCGAGACATCCAACTCTAGGAGTAACTGGAATAAAGTTCTGCAATCTCTAACAATTGGAAGTGTTTCCATAATTTTGGCAACTAGTGTGGGCAGTTTCTTCATTACAGTTCAGCCATGCTAAGATAGCAAAAGAAACTGGGGAGGAACAAATAAATTATATGGGGGTGGGACAATGAAAACACTAAAAAATAACAACAGATATTTCCAATTTTATACACTGGATGTGTTCTAAAACACTTGTGTTTATACAGAGAATATACTTCCCATTCCAGGTCGAAGCTTTATTATTTTGCATTGTCGATCAATACCAATACCTGACCCTTCATACCAATGCTGACTGATGTATAAGTGCCCTTTAGAATCATTGTCTGGCTGCCTGTACGTGCTGCCATTTCACTGGGCATTGGCTATTTTGCGCAGGGTACGGTTTCACGAATTGGCATTAAGAGATTGCTCCCAGATCTTCCATGCATGTCAATGGCCGTGAAAGGCGACCGGACAGAACCAAAACAATTGCCAGCTGACTCAGTACTTGTATTGTTGCTGCCCTCAGTGGATGGAAAACCTGTTGCATTTTAATTATGCATCTTGTAAATGGAACAAGGCAAAAAAGAGAACTTTGCCTAAATGGTTATGATGAGAACATTTAAACAGAGTCACTTTATAAAGAGCAGTACATGCAGTGAGAACGTCACTCAGGAGGTGTATGACACTGGCTGAATCTCCACATGCTGACTGTCTCCTCAGCTTTACCTCCATGAGAAGCCTCTTCATGGAGCTGTTCTCCCCCCGCAGGTAGAAGATCTCATCCTCGCTGTACATGGACTGCAGGCTCTTGCTGGGGCTGCTGAAGTACTTGGTCATCTGACTGGAACTGGGGTTCAGCTCCTCCTGAAACTGCTTCCATTGGGCTACCTGGGTGGTGGAAGGTAGAAATTAAATAATGCTTTATTTTCCATTTGCGCAAGTATTGGTACATTGAAATGCTTGTTTGTTGCATATTGCATCTTGCTCTTCATTGAGACATATACTGTCAGAAAAATAGAGTATCGATTTGTACCTTTGTTGTTGCTGGGGCTGTACTGTCGAGAGTCTGCCAGTTGTACCCTATAACTGTAGGTAAATGTACCTTTTAAGGTAAAGAAATGGACCATGAGGAAAATTTTTGTTCCATTCGGGGTACACTGATGTTGTTTGTACCTTGGGGGATGTTCCTCAGAGTCCATTTCTGTACCTTAAAAGGTACATTTACTTACAACTAGGGTACAACTGGCAGAGCCTTGAAGGTACAGCCCCAATGACAACCAAAGGTGCAAATTGGTACTCTTTTTTCTGACAGTTGACAAATTCATGTATACAGCTAAGTGAAGCTTGGAGGTCCAAGTACAGGATCAGCCATTTATCTGGTACCCCTGGAGCATTCGGGCGGGGGGGTCATGGGCCATGCCTAATGGCCTAAGAGAGATGTACTGTAACAATCCTGGCTGGGGCTGGAACCAGTAACGTTCTGACCACAGGTACAACCCGCCTAACCTGCTGAGCCAGACACTGAAAAAAGTTTCACATGTAAAGGCTGTAAATGAAAGGGCCTCGTGCAACATCTCACCTCTTTATCGCGTGGGTAGATTGTGTTCATTAAGATTTTTGTTTCAGGCAGTGTCATGACAAAAATACTTTTATAATATATAAGTTTGTGCTCTTTATATTGTAAAATAATGACAGCTGCAAAGAATTAAGTATGTCAGGAGTAATGAGTAAAGATCGTTATGGCCATCGATGAAGGAAGCAGAATCTCTGTCCCAGAAATTGCCTTATACTCCTTATCTTAAATAAACTGCTTCTTGTTTCACAGTAATTCAGAGAAGAGGCACTCTAAGAGGACCTAGATGAGAGGTCCAGATATTTCACCTGAAGAGATTACAGGTGATTGCTATCTGCACTGGAGGTCCTGAGTTTGAGTTGTCCTAGCCAAATAAGATCCACATATTTCAGAATTTGCACATATCCATGTTAATTCATTTATTAACCGTGACGTCCCCTTCCATGACCTTCATTTAGTTTCATTTTTATTTTATGAGCCTATTCCCTTAAAGGGAGATAAAGGAAAGCTAAGAGCCCCTGAGCACACACAAGAGTTAAGTGCTTCTTAACCCTTTTAAGTCATGTGACCTACATATGACCTTTTAATTAAAGATATTTATCACATTCACATTTGTTTTCCACTTCACTTCTTGTTCCAAATCCTTATCGAGGCAGTTTTCCTTATTCTCATTTGTTTGTTTCCTCTTAGGTAACTTGCAGTTTTTGTTAAATGGATTTGGTAGAAAGCGTACGCCTGGTGTTTCGAAAACAGCCAACACCAAGGCCATTGTGACTGTGCACCTTTTTGCTCTCATCAGTGAATGGGGCCTGCTGTGTGTCACTGCAGAACAAAACATTATTAAACAGCTAAGAGAAGAGTGATAGCACCCATCTCTTAGGTCCTACGTCTGACAGAGGACAGGAGTCAACAGTTTTTGTGCCACCTGTGAGTCTCATTGACTACAATGGATGCAGCCAAGCAAACGACAGTTTGGTAAGACATGTTCCATCGCTAAAAGGTGAAATCTGAGGACGAATGCTCACCTGAGGCACAAACAGCAAGCAGTTTGTGGCTAGTGTGCAGACGAAGATGGACCCCGAGACGACACTGTAGACTACGTTCGGCCACGTTTGCAGAAGCCTGGACACAGGGATGCTCAGAGCCATAGAGAGGGTAACTAGGCAAGCTGCCGCCATTATGGTAAGGGACTGGTTCACCGGGGGCCAGCTGACATCGTTTGTTAGACCAGCTAAGTATGTCCCGTATAGGAGGAGGCTGCCCTGGGGAGGGGGAGGATAGAGGAGGCAGAGAGACAAGAAATTGTCGCCATACACCCAACAGGTCTTGTCTACAGTGGGACAAGTTAAATGAAAACAAATGACCCATACTTGTTACCATGAATTAAATGTCATTCACTGTGCAAAGAAATGGTGATTCACTTTTATTGTACTGTCCGACAAACACAAGCGCTAGCAATGTATTCAGTTCTAGTCAGCATGAATCAGTTCTTTTGGGATTCCTGCAGGATCTTCATTGTAGACATGCTGATGCAGCAAGCGGCAGGACGGAGAAAAGCTACTGAAGGAAGCAGCAGCACGACACAGTGAGTATGTCTGCGCGTGTGTGTGTGTAAGGGATATGGCACTTGTAAGGGAACGGATGACATGGTGCTTATTACTGACTGGGTGATACAGTGTCTCATGAATGAAACACAGTATCCTGAAGGTCACTGATTCAAGGCCCAGGAGAGGCCCTGCTGAAGAACACACTTTAAATAACCTTAATTACTCTAGTCATCCAGTAAGACAGTTAGCTGTAAATAGATATAGTTGAAAACCATAAACTGTCATTTAAAACAGCAGCTTTTCAGATACATGTGAATGAAGTAAGTCAAGAAGGCAGAGGGTGGGTAGGACTGACTTGTCCATTTCACCTTGAGCACTGAGAGAAGGACGATCCAAATATCAGAGTAGTGTGAAGAGCAGAATTCCTGCTGGAACAAGGAGTAGGACACTTCATGTTCCACCACCTGCGACACAAGAGATGGGGCTAGATCACAGAAGAACAGACGCAGACCTAGCCCATTAAATGGATTAATGTGCCACCAGTATCTACAAAGATCCCAATCAATCACCATTTTTCTACCAGAACTTACTCTCATTTTTGAATGAAAGTAATACATTTAGGGTGATTTGAGAGGGAAATATAATGTTAAGGATCGGGGTGGACTTGGTGCAAGGCCGAGGTGTGATACATGCAGATAGGAGGTGGATGACCCACTGGTGCCTCAAAGGACAAGCGGGGTTTATTAACTGAACTAAAAAAACACAAGAAACAACTTACAAAACAAAGGACCACGAGCGGTCAAAAGTAAATGGGGATAAACAAAGACTAATTACAAAAATAGTGGCCTATACTACAAAGCGGGGTTACTGGCTTATAGGGGTAACTTGTTGGATTTAAGGTAGTCTGGGCAAAATGTAAGTGAAGGAAGATGAAGTCCATTTAAACTGTGGTACCTTAAATCTGACAAGTTACCCCAATAAGCCAGTAACCCCACTTTGTAGTACAGGCCACAGGGCACGTAACATACAACTTTACAAACATTCAACAATCAACAAACCACTAGCAAACTAAACAGAGGCAGGGACTTAAATACAAAGGGGTAACAAGACTAACAAGGGGCAGGTGAGGTTAGTCAACAAGGTTGGAACAGGTCACAGGTGAAACTAATAATTAACTCAAGGAATTAAAACTAAGAACTAACCAAGAAATAAGGAAAACAGAATCTAACACTGGGGGAATAACAGACAGGTAGAAACACAAGCACGGGCACAAAGAACGAAACCAAAACCAAATACAGATCACCAGACACAGGAACTAGAAAAACTACAATACGATACAAATGAAACACTAGGGAACAAAATACAAAAACAGAGTGGGCACGATTCAAACAAGTGACAGAGAGGATCACAGACAACCACATGCTCAACGAGTTGAGCCATACGGCCGACAGGGAGCAAGGGAAAACACGAAGACTGACAACACGAGGGACGGGATGATCAGCAACGGCTGCTGGCAAAACGGGAAAGGGATACAGAGTGGAACAGGAGCTGACCCTGACATTCACATAGTAAAGGAATACATTCTGGAGGACTGGCGGCCCAGCATTATGAACTTTAACCCAAACTAGAAATCCTTTGTGGTATTCACAATTATTCCCACCCAATCAGATTTACTCCATCCATCCATCCAGTTTTATACCTGATTGTTCTATGCAGGGTCATAGCAATGCATTACTATCCCAGAAGCTACAGGCGCAAGTCAGGGAATAATCAAATACGGGATGCCAACCTATCACTACATTTAAACATTTATAACTAGTGAAATACATGTTCGAAATTAAAATGGATTTACAAATAGAATGAAATAATAAATAAAATCTACATTAAAATAAAACAGAATTAAAATAAGAAGAGAAGATGTATTTCAGGGTGTTCTTTAAAATATCTATTTTGATTTTTTTATATAAAATTGATATAAATACGTGTGGATGGATAAGACTTCAAATAAGGGCTATGTCAGATGTCATCTATTAAATGCAATTTATATCTGATTCTCCCAAAGGAGTGGCTGGCAGCAGAAATGCGAAATGACTCTGTACTGTACCTTGGCAGTGGCTCTGATGGACTTTCCACACTGGAGAGGGTCAGTCAGACCCCAGGTGCTTAGAACCAAAACATCTATCAGAATCAGCAAGGCCACGAGACCCATCAGCTGGGAGTCTCTGATGATCTGAAAGCACCATTGTTCCACTGGTGAGCACTTTTAGTAAAACTGAGCTCTGTTTATTTTTATGACATGTCCTTACCAACAACACGTCAACAAACACGTCAACAAAGAACCAACAGGAATGCATGTTTGCTTGAAGCAATATCCGCAATTGATGTTGTACTCTACTGAAGCAGTAAGAAGAGCAGGAACAACAAAGACTGCTAGTGCAGTTACAGTGGATGCAAATGTAATCTTTGGGGGATCCAGGACCAACCGATTATCCAATCCCACCCTCCACACGCAGCTCGAACATGCCAGCCACATACAAGTCAAATAAGGTGTGCAGGTATCATTACTATAAATTATCGTTATATACCTGTTAACTTCAGCTGGCAGGACTGTCATGTTGTATATGTCAGCTAAGAGCTTATTACCTCCATCTCACTTCTGGCGCTAAAAATAACAATGTGACGGTGATCTCCTTAGTATGATATCTACTGGTTGATGAATGGTAACAAAATCGCCTAATAATAAAGCCTCATCTCAAAGTTCATTTTTCAATTAGACCATAGCAAAGATTCATGGTATAGCTTAAGGTTAAAGCATGCTCATCTATGATTAGAAATGGGTGTAGTACTTCAGGAAGCACTCTGGGCAGTAGGTAGCGTGGTGGTTAAGGGCATGGCATTGTGCACTGAAGGTGATTCAAGTCCCAGGAAGTACTCAGCTCTAGGGTCCTCAAGCATCGTGCTTAATCCAACCTGTTGTAGTCAAATATACAACTCTATAAGTATATAATTATGTGAGCTTAGCATTTAAATTGGTGTTGAGGGACATGAGACCCTTGAGTTTTCCCATTTCCATCAAGTGACAAAGAACTTGCTCACCGATCCTCCTCACTGCTTTGTCATACCTCTGGGAAATTACCATAATTTCAGGTCTAGCCCTTCTAGCCCCTATCTCATTTCTACTTATCCACTCGCGTAGCTCCTGTCAGACAAGAATAACTATGCAATCCAGGCAACTGAAAATACAGCTGAAGCAGCAACTTCCACAAGCACTGGTACTCATTTAAATTTTCTCCCAGGGCCGGGACAAAGTTTGGATTCCCATTTGAAGTTAAATAACGCTCCTGATAAAGGTACGACTGGGGTTCATTTAAAAGGCTCTGGATTTTCTGAGATCACAGATGTATCAATGTATTTCTATAATGATGGATTAAATATTGAGGAAAATAAAATTCACCAGACTATTTAAATGTATTAAGTACGCAGAAAATCCCAGAAAATCCCAGAATGCATTGGCTCATTAAAAAGTTGTTGCCCTTAACGTTCAGCCTACTATGACAAGCTACCCAGGTGAGCACCACGATAGCTAAAGCTGATATTACTGAGGTACATGCTTCCAGCCAGAATTCCTACATGAACTTGATGTGCAAAGTTAAATGCTTTTATTTAACCTGTTAAATGTTTTTAAAGAAGTACGAATCTGAAACGGTAAAATATAAAATGTTTTTGGGAATACAAAATGATCAGGTCTACCTGGGTATAAAAAACTATCCTAAACATAAATTGTAACTTATTGGACCACTGTTGTAGCATTAGATAGCGAGAAAGAGGAGAGGTGAAGTCACCTACCACCCTCTTATCAGGAACACGCTGGGTGAACACCCGGTACAGCCTCCAAGTTTTCCCCAGGATGGGTCCGAACACCAGAGAACTACCAATGCATAGGGTCCAGATTCGGGCCTGGAACAGAGAGGCACAGTGTCATGGTTTCCCACAATGCTCAGGGGCAACAACTGTTCAACATCGAGCTGCCAAAGTGGGGTACGACCGTACACAGGCATCCAGTGAAGGGTTACCATGTGACGTACAAGTGATGCATTACAGACATTTTATTAAGCCACATCTCTCAAGCTCAGACATGTAAACAAGGCAATCTAAAGCCCATAATCTTTCTGACATTACATTCACGCCATACAAACAGAGACGTGCAGGAATCCCAAGTGCACTTACTCATCAGCTCGTAAAATAAGACCTCTGACATACCATACCAGCATTTCTGGTGACTTTGCCATCCAGAAGAAGGTCAGGTGTAAGTAAGAAACATTTTTTACACATGACTGACAAACGCTTGGAATTTATATTTCCATGGAAAACAGCAGATCTTGGCAAAAAATACTTTATTAATAATAATTATAGTAAAATACTTATTTACATCATCTTCATTCATTCATTCACCTTCTATACCACTTTTCCTATGCATGGTTGCGGGGCGTTAGGTCCAGAACCTATCCTGGTAGCTATGGACGCAAGGCAGAGAATAATTCAGGATGGTACGCAGTTCACATCCACTTTTATGAAGTGGAAATCAATGGCATTGCACTGAGGTCAGGGCTGACAGATAGCGTCCTGCTGTCATGTCATTTCCTCCTCTATCCTAGGCCGGTAGCCTGCCCCTCACCTCCAAATACCCAGCACCGCCTTCGTATTGCACTGCATTGCATCCCACAAACAACCAAGGGCATCTCCGCTAACCTTTTATCTAATGACTCTTGTACCACCTTAACCATCAACCAGCTACCGATGGACTTATCTGAGATCACAAAGCATATATACATACACACATACATACATTTGTAACAAAACTGATTAACTGTTAATTTTTCAAAGAGAAGAAACATGTGAAGTGGCACTGAACGTCTTTTCTGATGATGCAATTCTATAAATGAGTAAGCAGAACAACGATATGTCTGTGGAAAAAGTTATTAATATTAATATTAATATTTAAGATTTTTCTGGCCTACCCAGTTTGGAAAGACACATTTTATTCCCCTTATCTTAGAACACGAGACATCTCCAGACTTTGACGCGTTTCAGAATAGCTTCAAAATTGAAATTCATAGACGACATGCTGTGTGACTGTGCGCTTACATGCGACAGCCCGTACCTGCAGCACAGTCTTGGGCCCAGCGCTGGGAAGGAGGGACTTCTCCTCCATGCCAAAGAGGAAGCCACTGCTGTAGGTCAGCAGGCTTCCACACAGGGTGAGAACGTTCAGATTGGGACTGGACATCTTCACTATCCTGAGGAGACGAGGCACAGGGGTTTAGCGGGAGCGCAGAAGGACAAAGAGCGGATGCTCCCGTCACTGAGGCAGATGCTGAGCTCAGAAGGCAGTAAACTGTATTCCCAAATATACACTACAAAACAGAAACTCTGTTATCAACACATTTGGTAGAAGTATCGAATGATGGCATGTTATTTTTGAAATGTTATGTAAGTACTGTGAAATATTTGGTAGAGTTTCATGAATTACATAGAATTATTATATAAGTCAAATAACTTGTATACAGACATCCCATCTCTCCTGGAAATTGACAGTAGCGCCCTGACACTCACGAATGGTGAGCAATGTCCCAGAAATCTGTTGTTCTGTGGTAAAATTTAACACCACAACCTCATCCCTCTCGGTCAACAAATTGTACTGCCACCCTAGAGACCCAGTTGACTAATTTCGCTACCAGCCCCCCTCCCCTCCTCCCAGTTGGCAAAATTTACTACCCACATCCCAACAAGCGCCCTCCTGCACTACACTTGGGTGATATCTAATTTTTAATACCATCTCATTTCTAATACTGTCCAGGTATTCTAATTCTAATAACGTGGCTGGGGCATCAGAATATTTTCTAACAAAAATACCACAGTATACGATATTACCATAATACTGTCCATGCCTAGCCAGCACCACCCCTCACAATTGTCCCTCCTCTACCTCCCTGAAATGTGTGGGCGTGGATGTGGCATATTTTGTTATTAGGCTGAATTAGGGGCAGGGCGATATGGCCCAAACATAATATCACAATAATTTTGAATATTCTGACGATAACGATAAATTTGACGATATAACAAAATACAGAAAAAAAATGCTTGTTAATCATTTGACAGCATAAACATAACAGGTTACCTTAAAATATTCTGTAAAAACTTAACCTCCTGAGACCCTACGTCCTCATATAAGGACATAATTTTTAGTTTAAAACTATTAATTGTTCAAAAAAATAATGTTTGGTTTTTATGATTATGAGGTCCTACTAATCCCACATAGCCAACGGAAATAAAACATGCACACCAAACAAAAGCCCAGGATATATTACACAAGTTAGTTTTATTTAGTAAAGTATTTAGTCTTAAAGTAAAATAAATTTTAAAAATTAAAATTCTCCCTCTGTTCTTTGGATTGAAAGTCTGTATAAAGCATAAATAGCATAACAAATAAAATCCACCACAAAATATAAGGTGTAGTTTACAAAAAAAATTAAATGAAAGTACTCAAATCTTTTGAGCAATAGTGTAACAATCAACACACTTTCACTGACTGGGGCATGGTCACACATTTCTTTCAATATCATAAACATGGCAAATAAATTATTTCTTATATATTTGTTTTGGTAAAAAACTCATCTTAGCAAATGCTCAATCTTAGTGTACTTAGTAAATATGTCAGATTTATGTGAAGTTTGTAATTTGAGATCAAAGTATAGACATTGCAAAATGCAGTTTGGAACACTTGCAGAAACATTATAAAAGTACATAGTACGCAATGGTGCCAGTTTGTTTTGATTCCAGATATCTGATCACCAAAGTCTTGGCTACATGAAGATGACTAAATGATATAGTTGCAACATTCAGTTGGATAAATAAATAAGAAAAAGCTAACTCATGTCACTATTTCTAGTCTCCTGCCATTGAGTATGTAGCAACTTTCATGTCTATGAATGAGCCATTGACACTTGGCCACATCCCTCCTCCCCTTTTATGGCGCTGATGGCGCTGTATCTGGATCGTGTTTCACCGCTGCGCTGTTCATCAAATTACCATGCGAATGCAATTTGAATACGCGATAATACGGCTATTTATAATGTGAATAGCAATCTTTGGGTGAGAGCAGTACTACACGCCCCCGATGTAGGTAAAACAAAGTAAGGTGACATGGTTTACTTTTTCGCCGATTTAACCTAATTTAAAAAACTTTAATACTTCCGACAATTGACGTTTTGAAAAGACGACAGATTACGGATTTAGCCAGCGTTTCTTCATGTTTCTACAATAAGATTTCAGCGAGTTATGAACTGAAAATACACGAGAAAGATCCAAAATATTTCCACACCACTGAAGTAGCTGCTTTTTGGGAATTAATTTTTCAGCAGTAACGCTTCCAGCCATGTTTGCCTTCACCATCACAACTTTAATAACTTTGTGCCGCATGTGAGCGTAATCAACTACGTAATTGTGTGACGTATTTCCGCCATGAAATTAGCATATCATGATTTTTTTTTTCCCGGGCAAAATTTTTTTACCGGTATTATCGTGAGTGATATGATATGGCCCATCTCTAGGCTGATTTCCCCTTCTTTCTGAAATTTTCCTAAGTTCCCTCATCTGAACTGGAGATTACAGGTTTAGCATCAGGCAAGCAGGCTGGGTCCAGTCCTACAGGGAGGTGCAGTCCGGCCCACTGACTGGGGTGTACGTACCTATTGTTCCTGCAGCGCAGGGTGAATGTCAGGAAGAGCAGGGCTACCAGGATGCCGGATGACAGCAGCGTCCACACCACTGCACGCAGCACGGGGGACAGCGGGCGCTGAGGAGCCTCCCAGCCTGCCTGAACCCACAGGGCCGGATGGGACACCACAAGCAGTGAGTTGAAGTTCATCTGCAATTGGGGGTCCTGAGCCCCGCATAGATGCTGAGATATCTAAAGGGCCGGGGCCACAAGGGCACTGGGCCCAGTTGAAAGCTGATAGGCCCTGAAGTGACCCCTCTGCTGTCACACACCGATTCAAAATATATCATTGATTACTGATAAGGTTGGCCCCGGTGTATAAATTAAGGCCCCTCTTATGCCCCACATCACCAGAAACGCCTAGAAGCACCCTTGCAAATACCTGAAGATGAACCTTCACCACAAATCCTAATTTTCTATTAGTTATTTCTTTAGTTCACTTAGCAGTAAACAGACCCCAAGCCTCAGTCCTCCCATTACTAAGTTTTTCTGATTCAGGCTATCACTGGTAACATCATTTGTAAGGGTCAGTGAATCAGTGTGTAATTCTGGTGGTTCATGTTCACAGGACAGTGAATCAGTTTTTAATCATGGTGGTTCATGTTCACAGGACAGTGAATCAGTTTTTAATCACGGTGGTTCATGTTCACAGGACAGTGAATCAGCGTGTAATTCTAGTGGTTCATGTTCCCAGGACAGTGAATCAGTGTGTAATTCTAGTGGTTCATGTTCCCAGGACAGTGAATCAGTGTGTAATTCTAGTGGTTCATGTTAACAGGGCAGTGAGTCAGTGTGTAATCACAGTGGTTCATGTTCACAGGACAGTGAATCAGTGTGTAATTCTGGTAGTTCATATTAACAGGGCAGTGAGTCAGTGTGTAATTCTAGTGGTTCATGTTTACAGGACAGTGAATCAGTGTGTAATTCTAGTGGTTCATGTACACAGGATAGTGAATCAGTGTGTAATCACGGTGGTTCATGTTCACAGGACAGTGAATCAGTGTGTAATTCCTGTGGTTCATGTTAACAGGGCAGTGAGTCAGTGTGTATTTAAGGTTTGTGTTAATAGTGCCAAAGTGAATCAGTGTGTATTTACAGCGGCAGTGCATAATTACAGTGCTGAGTGTGCACAGCCTCTGAAGGAGCACCCAGGCCTCCCGGCTGCTGATCCAGGGGTCGATGAGGCAGTGACCAGAGCTGCACTCCCTGCTGCAGTTCAGGGCTGTGTCCATAGTGCCAGCCGGTGGCAGCCTGGCCTTACACCATCATCCTGATTGCACACAGCCAGATTTACACCCCTGCAGGGTTAGAAGACAACATCAGACTGGTGGCTGTCTGCCTTTTCAGGTAAGATTTTTCATGGGCAATACAGCAAAATAAACTACCTGGCTGCCAAATTCCCACAATAAATGCCGACATCCCACCTCTCCCAGAAGTTCCGGGACTCCGCAAATTGACCACAGCTCCTGACTGCCATGATTGATGTGCAGTGTCCCAGAAATCTGTCACTCCGCTATTCAGCAGCAGAAAATTAGCAAGAAGTTTTATCACCGCAACTCCTCCCCATCTGGTCAGCAAATTTTACTGCCCCCCTCTAGCCCTTCTTACCAAATTTTACCGCCGGCACCCCTCTGTCTCCCAGGTGACGCTAGGCTTGGTCAGTATCTAATTTTTAATTAAAATTTTGATGTAACAGTCCAGACATTACACTGTGGAATATGGTATTTTCACGGTATTTTAAAAAGTGACACTATTCCAGTATTTCTCAAAAAAATTTGCAGGGTGGGGGTGGGGGGGTATTACCATAATACCGCCCAAGTCTAACCTAGTCAGCCTCCCACCAAGAAACTGATGATCATTTCACTTCTTCCACAACACAGGGGCCCAGGTAATTGTCTATTCTGCTGGCAATGTATACAATATCAATACAAAATGATATATTGTAATTGTGAGACACTTGCTGCTGCCTATCTTGGCCAGGTCTCCCTTGAAAAAGAGGTTTTTAATCTCAATGGGATTTTCCTGGTTAAATAAAGGTTAATAAATAAATAAATAAAATATATACTTTGGCAGGACTTCGTCTGGGTCCCTTTGTGACTATCAGGCCCTGGGCAGCTGTCTAGGCTGTCTATGCTTGGATTTGGTCATGATAATGCCTATATCATGGAAGAGGAATTTTCTAAATATGTCTGAGAGCAAGTTCACTAATCAAAAGAGGCCTTGCAGCGGAAGGTTACATAAATGAGATACCGAAGGGGTGAGCTTTATGTGGAAGCGTCCTAATGTGTGAAACAGGTTCAGGTCAGGGGTCTGGACCACATTGTAAGTAATGGATCCTGTTGCATTTGCGGTGGTGAGAGCAAAGGTTCTCATCACCTCTCATCAGCTGGAACCTGGGGGCAAAAGCGGCCTCCTTCTAACGCTCCTGCTGATTGCACATTCACTGTTTTTTCCCTAAGCAATGACTTTGTGAAGTTAGAAATTCCACTGGACAAGATTCACAAATAATTTTTTTTTAAGTGCGTTTTTGTTTTTCTTCTCAGCATTTAACATCCTAGAACATTCACCTGAATAACAGTTTGTTTAAACCTGGATATAAATTTTCAGGCCATTGCACAAAAAAACCTGGCACCCTGTGACTGCTGTGTACCTCACAGTGCTGTATGCACTTTTACTCTGTTCAGGAATATTCTTACATTATTATGTACTTTTTAATAATCATTTTCACTTTTTGTCAGTTCAGAAAATTAGTTTTTTCTTTCCCTCTGGTTCTTACTATATGTTTCACTTACCTTTCTGTAAAATTATTAAACCTATACTTACCTATATTCCTGACAAATATTCTATTCACCACAAGAGGGTGCTGTGCATATTTAAAAACACTTCAAGTGTGGCTGATTCAGAAATTTCCCTGACATCACTTGGGAACGGATAATAGGGAACTGTAGTCCTTTTACAAAATCAGCTCGGCAACACCGAGTGTGGAAGGAAACGTCATATATGGGATACATCAGTAAACAGGAAATTACTTAAAATTCATTTTCACTGAACAATGAAAAAAGTATTTTAAGTGTAAAAATATTCATTATAAATATTTCTTTCCAGATTTCCTTAACAAAGAATACACTGGCCACCTTCTCTTTGGGTGTGTTATAGTTTTTGCATAATGTTCCCTAAAATTTTTTTTCAACATATCATTTTTTATTGGGTGCCGTCAATATAGACAATATTTCTCCAAAATGTCCTGTCTTCTGTCTGGATCTGAAGGTTTCATCGGATTATTGTGATTATTAATGTTTCAGACATACACTGTAATATTTGGTTCGTGAATATTTTTCACTCTCTAATTGACTGGCATGCCACTGGGACTTGGTGCAATTTTCCACAACCCTGACCAAATAAGCAGCTGTTTAATGATGGATGGATCTGTCCATAGAGTCTAAGAATGTCACTCGAATGATACTGTTTACCCAGACTCTGTAAATTTCTCTAAGTTTAAAATTAGGAATGGTATGTTTTTTATTTTTATTTTGGATATTGGTTGGGGTTTTGTAGAGAATAATTTGTATAAAGGGAGAATAATTTGATATAAAAATAGTTTTTTTTTGTTTCTACAGCATGATACATCATTTAATTCTGAAAAGGATATCTATAATTGATGCCACATGTATAATCTATCACAATTAAAATGCTAATTACCCTCTGGGAATAAAATTATCCTACTGCCACACGAATAGTGATAAGAATTATTTATTTATATTTTTAGCAATTAAAAACGGTTAATTTCTTTCCCTTGTCTCTCAGGGTATAGCCATCTCTCTGGCTTTTAGAGTTTTCTGCTCGCAGAGGCAGCTAAGTGTGGCATTTCCTGTTTGCAATTTACAGAACAGTTATATCCATTTAACATCCTCTATTTTGCCTGGGAGTTCTGTTTATGGAACATAGTGCAGACTGTCACAAACAAATAAAGGCTGCACAGACTGGCCACCCCTGTACATGCTGGGGAAAAATAACAAACATTTAATTGGAGGCATTTAAATGCATTTAAGAAGGCTTTAATGTGTAGTCATTGTTTGGTTTGAGCGTCCCCTGTTCCTGGTTGACTAAGCACTCACACTCCCATATGCGCAACATATCGCAACACGCAATCTACGCGCAACGTGCTATTTCTGAACCGCAAAATATTGTCCATTATAAACGGGTTACACGACGTGCCTTTCTAAAATGCCCGTTCAAGTTAACCACCACCTGTATTTTTTCCCGTAGCATTCCAGGCTTTGTGTGGGCTGCAGATGACTGTCATATCCTGAAATTTGCAGCGGAAGGGTCAGAGAGGTTGTGCTGCACACGATACCGGATTTACAAAGAGCTCGACCTCTCCTTGGTGAGGGACCCTGCATGCACCGCGCTGGCGGAAACATGAGCCCCAAACACCAAGACAACCGCAAGAGAAACACACTATTCTGTCCCTCCTCGCATCATCAATTGTAAAACTGATATTCGTACAAAAGTATAACGTAGGTCTACAACTTAAATGAATTAGTAAATTAAAATAGGCATAGGCTACTTTAGGAAAGGTTCCCATTCTGCATCTCAAATTATTTAATTAAAACTTTCAATGCAGTCTATCCTGTTACTTAACTTTATTATTATTATTGGGTGGAAAACCATTGAGTATCATTATTCACAGAAACCGCAGAAAACGATTTAACGATAATGTAACTTTTAATTCGTGCGCATAATTATATTTAGGCCTATATATGGCTCTCTAATGATGCCAGTTATGCTCATTTTTAATTAAATTTTGAAAAGACATATGTAGGGATATACCTGCAACCTTTATTTTCCGGAAAGAAATGTAAGAGTTTGACAAACATGACGTTACATATAGATGATTTAGTAAATGGGTCTCGCTCATTTCGCCGCTTGTCTTTGCTATAGGTTTTGCAGACTGGCTATTAATGTACAGTATTTGTTAGGTGGGTTTACTCTCCTTTCTTCAGAATGATGAAAATGCATCACACTCCCTGAGGCCTACAATGATGTAAACGCTAAGGTATTAACATCACGCTTAAAATTTGATAAAAAGGCTAATACTGATCACTTTTATAAGTCATTTTGACATGAAGTCCTCCACTAATTTTAATCAGTGTTTTCAAGCCCATTCTTTTTACATATTATTTAAACTTCTTTTAAAATCAATTTTAGCAGACTCCGATCTTGGACCATAGCCTCATCATTTTAGGTTTTCCCTTTATTTTTCTTTTGGTGTTATCGTATGTTTTTAATATTATTTTGTAATAGGGTGGATCAATGAAAAGAACTGCAGGCGGACAGAACTGTTTGGGGTAGGCTGTGATATTGTAAAATTCTTCCTTGTGTAATCCGTTTAGAAATTTTGCTTAAGCTGATCAACACTAAGAAATGAAGCCTATTGGGGTACCCCCCTTCACGCGCAGCACAATAACACCGTAATTCAAAGGGAATACAGGCATTATCCACTAGCGTGTTGCACTTTTTAAAGTAGTAAATGCAACATGTTTCACCCAATTACACTTTTAAAGTGACAATTCTATTGATCATACAAATAAAACGTCGTCTAGATTAACGTGCAACTCAGTAGTGGACAATGCAAACTTGACAGTGTTCTTGAAAAGTGTACAAGATTGTCCTAAAAATATTAATTAACCACTTAATTTCTTTGCCTCGAGGTTCAAATAAACGCTTTGCTATAAATTAGGGTTTGAAATGTTGCGATGAGCTCACGTCCAACACTTATTTTTGGCTTGCAATGATCATATATTTCAAGCATATGAATTCTGCATATTTTTTCAGACATATAGACTACAAATTGAACATCTTGGATGGTATTTTGAAGACCTTTTCAGTTTTGCAGTAAGGGGATAATAACATTATGAGAACTGCGTTTTGTGCTACTTTTGTAGCTCTTAAAAGAGGAAATATCCAAAGAGACCACACGTACCTGTGCGCGAGGCTGGTGCCATTCCAATTATGTGTAATCCCAGCGCTTCCCGGCTGCCCGCAGTCCGTGTCTTACAAAACGAAACAAAATTCCCAAGGGATTGTGCCTTGGCGCCTCGATTGCTTAAAAGGTAATTTCGTTCATCCAGAAGTAGCAACATTTTTAGTCATTAGCAATGCTTAATACTGATTCATGTTAAACACTGGGAACTTGCAATTAACGGATGAAAACCGAAGCACATAACAGAAACCAGGACAGGAAAAGTATTGAGAAAAGGGAGGGTATACAGGAGAGGCACGTCTCAATTACAAAGTGTGGCTTTTAAGCAACAATACTAACATGGGAGCGGGAGTGTGGAAGGAGGGGGAAACACTGTCCGGGTGCTCAAGCACGTGCGAAGTGCTGCCAGCTCTAATTTATGAAGCCTTTCTATGTAAATGAATACGAATTACTGTATAAAATCCACGTTCCCGCAAGAGGCAGCGTCACTTAGAGTCATTCATTATCCGACACATAAATCATGTAGGACTACTATAAACGGCATGAAACGAAAATATATGCAAATGCATAAACGCGCATCTACCATTAATATCGGCATAATTTGTGAATTCTCTGCACTTTCAAGTGGTCGATCGCAGCCGCCATAAAATAAAACCGTGTCGCGCTAAAAAGGATCACAAAGAATTAGATTGGGTAAAGTGATTAAAATAAAAAAGGAATCATTAAAATAAATATTCTTCACGTAGCCTTTTTACACGTCTGTAATCCTGTGTTTCGCGTCTGGAAAACTTGCTGAAGATTTATCATACAACTGATTATGCTTTAAAAAGCTGACATTGCGACATCCATTACATACAGTAAGAGAAGCAGCTATAAAATTAAAACGAATTTTAAGTGTATAACGTAACGAAAATAAAAATCGACTTCTGAAATGGTTTTGACAATTAAAAAAAAAACTTTTACTGATTTCAGCGACCACTAATAAAACAATATGTAGACCCCACCCCCTGACCAACACCCAGGTGAAAGATACGTGGTAGTCGGGTTGGATGACACATGGAGGAGGGGGGCAAACTATATGTTTGTTAATCCGCAAATCCATATCGTCAAAACAACTCATTATCAGACCTCACCATCCATTGTTGCTGGAAACAAAAATAAATGTATTTCTTTCTAAACCCAGCCCCATTACGACATTAACAAAAAGGGGAAACATATTCTGTGTTTTCTGAGGGTGTTGGCTTTTTGCTCATATGCGTTGCAGCTGCGCCAACACATCCTCAGACACCTTTCCGAAAGGGCAGCCGGTGAAATGTTTCTTGTGCGTTCAAAATTTCTCACCCAGAGTCAGAGAGGTGTCTACTGACTTTACTAATCCAGGGAAACCCGCTATGAGAAAGAAGACGGAGTTATTTCCGTCCGCCAATTGTTAACTCAAAAAATGCACTTCAGTGAAGGGAGGAGAGGGAAGTATTCATTTCAAAGGAATTATGGGTAATGTGCGATTATCGGATACAATCAGCATAAAAATGAGTGACGTGGCAGCTATCCTTTATAGTAGATATGGAAGTCCATGCAGAACATACGCTTTATTTAGGCCCGGAATTCCTGTTTCAGTCCTGCGTGATTAACACAGAATGTCCATGGACCAGTAGATGGCAGTGTTTGCTATTACCAGTAACAAACTGCAGTACATCGGATGAAGTTGAAGTCCGTTAAGTGGACTGAGCAATGTTCACAAGAACAGATATCCAGAAACATTATGTCAGCCTAACCCGCAAATGCTCAGGGGACTCATGCTTTAATTATACGCAGTGCTAACTATTGCGTTTCCACCAGAAAGGAATGTCCTTTTCCATTACCGTAGCCGGATCCACACCCATTGTTCCATTCTATCCTTCATTTACCCTGGTGTGGATACAGAGTCTGTTATTTATCTTGCCCACTGTGCAGAAAGTAACCTCTAATCCATCATAATGATCAGGATCAGGTTTGCTTTGAAGCAGGTGTAGTGCATCCAGACTCATGTTGCAGCAGAATTAATATTTCACAAGGGAACATAAGGTGCTATTTGACCAGCTACAATTCTGAGAGACCCATTGCTAGGTTAATTCAGTCTACCATCTAAAATATCCAGACAGGGACAGGCTTATTCTAATAATGAGTATGGAAAGAAGTGTTTTCCAACAGTCCTAGAACTCACTGTTATCATAGGGTCTGGGCTATTTATGTTATTATAAAAGGGCAATGCAAAACATGAGGGTTCCTTAAAAATACTCACAACCAGGCAAAAAAAAAAAACCAACACACAGTAAACCAAAAACCTTTCCCTATCTCCCGTTCTCAATGACAAATCTTTGCATGGTAACTTAAATTGGCCAGCCACCATCACTTCACTGTGCCATTTTGGAGACACCTTTTTGATTGGCATAAACTGGAGAGTGCACTGCAAGCTTGATCATAGTGTTAATTTTAAACCTTTATACCTTTCCTCGTATGCCCATCCTAAAGTCACATCTCAGAATACAGCTAGAAGGACAAATTTGGACCCAGGTAAGCTGAACCAGCTATCTATGCAAGTGAGGCATTGCAAGGAATAAATCACACACTACAACAACGGTCCGTAACCTTTTCTGTACCACGACCTATCTTTTACCATGCCAACTCAGTAACAACCCTATATCAAGTATAGGTTTAAATTAACACTATGATCAAGCTTGCAGTGCACTCTCCAATTTATGCCAATCAATGCCTATCGCACAAATATGATTGGATGTGCCAGTCAATTTTAAATTAAGCATCTGCTGGTTTGGCTTCTTGGATTGGTCGAGTGTTCACTAGTTTTGGGTACCGACCCATGGGTAGAGAATCGCTGCACTACAATAAACCCAGCAGGACTTGGACCCGTCACATTTACAGAAACAAGGTCCGCGAACTCATTCACCTTGTTTACTATCTTATCACAAGAAGCTCATCGACAAAGGAAATTAAGATATGTTTTGTCAACTATTGCATGTGATAAAAAAATTCTATTGTTCATAAATGCGCAGACAAAACCAACAACCAAAGTATTTCCTAAAGACAAAAAATAACCACGATATTTAGTGCAGTTACCATTACCATAGAGTGACACATAAGAACATAAGAACTATACAAACGAGAGGAGGCCATTCGGCCCATCAAGCTCGCTTGGGGAGAACTTAACT
>JAODJU010000035.1:11177229-11194831 GCA_026776725.1 Gnathonemus echidnorhynchus | reverse complement strand
GTAACTATTTGGTTGAACAGCATCCAAACCTGTTAGAATCTTATAGACCTGGATCATGTCCCCCCTCAGTCTCCTTTACTTGAGGCTGAACAGATTTAGCTCAACTAACCTTTCCTCGTATGACATTCCTCTAAGACCAGGAATCGTTCTTATGGCTCTATGCTGCACCTTTT
This sequence comes from Gnathonemus echidnorhynchus, assembly GCA_026776725.1. Lineage (NCBI taxonomy): Eukaryota > Metazoa > Chordata > Actinopteri > Osteoglossiformes > Mormyridae > Gnathonemus > Gnathonemus echidnorhynchus. The sequence continues at coordinate 11,194,658 of JAODJU010000035.1, read as the reverse complement.
CTAAGGCCGCAATGTCCTTTTTAAGATAAGTAGAAACTCTCACTTGTTTTGGTATTATGGTTGTTTTTTGTCTTAATTTCTCTTTTTAATTAAGTAGACTGAGCCTGTAGCCTCTGGGATGGGCTCCAGACCCTCGCAACCTTGAATAGGACAAGCCGTTTCTGAAAATGGATGGATGGATGGATGGATAGATGGATGGAATTAAGTAGACGTTTATTGCTGTTTATCTGCACATTTTAGATATGACTAAACCAAGCTGACTAATGCCCATTTTGACTGCTTTTGCTCTCAGTTATTCAGTTTAATTAAATTCAGTTCATTTTTATATAGTGCCTTTTACAACACAGTTACCCCAATGCAGTGAACAAATGCCTGTTATCTGCCCAATACACAAAAGCACCCATTTTTAATTATATATTTCAGTTCACAAGCAGCAGAGTTGATCATGATGTGGCGAAAGGGGCAACGTCAGCGCCAACATCAGCAGTATCTGAAGTGACAGTGATGATACAAGACTGGGGCCCTAGCAGAGCGCAAACACAGCGCTGACCACATCAGGAGGGGGAACTTTGACTCCCCCGGGTGACATCCCTGACAGTACAGAGAGACAGAAGGGCTCTGCGGTACCGAGCAGATCGCCATATCAGCTAAGCTGGCAAATCCCACAAATAAGACGCAGTACACATTAGCCAGAGGGCCACGGTGTAATAAGGGTTGTATTCTTGCTCTGATAAGTTTCCCCTGTGTCATGCAGAGAACATGCCAGGGCAGGGTGTCTGCGAGTATTCAGCGCAGTCGTGCTGCCCAGAATAAAGTCTCTGCCTCGTGCCAGCAGTATTATGGCCGCTGACTTTTGCTCTCTCGTTTTACTGTGGTGAAGATGAGCTTAGTGCCTTTGTGGCTCTAATCAATAACTGCACTTGCCGCGGTCCCTATAGGACTTGCTGCTCTGTACGGAATTTTATGTCACTCTATCGCTTGAAACATGTATCGGCCTTTTCTCGGCGGAGAGGGAACACTCAATGTAATTCAGATTCAAAAATTCTGGTTTTATTATCCCAGCAGAAACTTAAGAAGGGGCATTTTAATGGTAAAAAATAATTTACAGAGATAGCAATAACTATCAATTAAAATCTGAGCACATTAAAGAGTACAGTAAGAGTATATTACCTTTTTCAGTTAGGAATGTGGTGTCAAACCATATCAAGTGTCCAGTTGTAAGTGGTCCTTCTTCCAAACATTCATCTCAGTATAATAAATATGATAAAATCAATGTCCATGGTAATGTTTCTGTAATAGAACTTAATCTTCATTTTGGGTGGCTTTCTCCTCATCCTCTGTTAATTCTGTCTTACTCTTGGGTAAACCCTGCATTAGGACCTTAATTTTTTTTTTTTTTTGCACGTGTGTCTTAGTTTTCAGCTGACAGGACTATTGCACCCCTCTGGCAATCACGCAGCAGTGGTAACACAATCCTCATGTGGCTCTATGGTATCACAGTAGGTGCAATTTTCTTGAAGTGGCAGGCAGGACACGCATGAATGCTGGCACGGTGACTGCATTCGTAATGAGTTCGGGGGAGAATAAGAACAAAAAACAATATAGGAAACCATTTTCTTCCTTTGAGAATAACAAATGGGCAGAAGGTTGGACTCTGCTTAGAACTTGTCAAATTAGAGAAAATTATGACGTCACATTGTTGCTTTTTTGCATGTTAACATGATTGTCATTCTAAGCTTTTTGATTAGTCAGCTTAATGTTGTTTTTATGTAGACATTTTGGGAATGTATACCCATCATTAACGTAGGTGAAGATCTAAGTCGAATATATTTGTTTATGGATGGTAAAGATAACCTTTCTGGCCCAGTGGTTCACCATCGATCTGGAAGGGTCTCCATAAATCGATCCTCTGCCTGGCTAAGGGACGTCCTTGCAGTTAATTCCATGACATGAAATCTGTTTGACCAAAACTTTTCACCGTCGCATTTCAAATTGTTTTAACTTTATAAATGCCTGATGAAGAACTATAAAAATTATAATTAGGGAATAGCTTTATCAAATAGCTGTTAACTTCCATGTCTTCTCCTCCACTGCGCATTATGTAACTGCTCTGTTAATCTAATTGGGGGGTGGGGGGCTTTTTAGGAATTCACAGCCTGTGCTAAGAACCTGAATTCCAAGTACAGGGAACTTATCAGACTACTATCATGACTCTAGAGGGTGTTGTTATTGTTCATAACAAGTTTGTGCACTGAATAGTAGCACATCTCCAACCCCCCCCACCACACACACACACACACACACACACACATACCACCCAGTCGAGCTGCCAACCCACGTTTACACATTATGTGTTTGTCAAGATAGCTGGAATGCTCAGAGAAAGAATTCAGTCAGCAGACAGTGAGCAGTATTCAGTAGACCTGGAGGAAGTTCTACTGTGTGACAGTGGGAAGTCCAATTCAGGCATAGAGAACTCTACAGAGGTGAAAAGCATTGGAACAAAGGTCAATCGAGCCAAAGAACAAACCAGGGGGAAAATATCTGTCTCTCAAACCTATCAAAGCCTTCGGTTCCCCACTCAGGCGAGAAAAAGGAGAAAGAGAAGCAGAAATGGATTTTGTCAGCATTGTTTGGAAGAACTTTCTAGAGAATAAAGGACCCTTAATGTTGTGTAACAAAACAGCTTCTAAAAAGGCAGCCTAAATGGAAATACATGGGGCCTTTTGTTTTGAGGTGAAAAGGAGGTGCTTTGTATTCTGTCTGCATGATGTAATGATGTTCATATGCAAATGTGTCAGATACAAACTCGAAATTTGTTCTCAACAGCAGCTGGCTAACTAGCTGAATCAACTGTGTAATGTACAATGTTACTGTTTATGCCTCAACAATGCAGAGTATCGTGAAGAGTGTCGTATATGAACTGTATGACTGGAGAGTAGATTTGCTGAGTGCATCATAACAGATTCAGAAATACCAATGAGTGAAAAAAATGCAACATAGTCTGATGAGTTGTCTGTTGACCATTGATGTGAATTCATTTGGCAATAAGCACTCAACAGCCTCAAGTGTTGAATTCCTCAAACTAAAGGTTCAGCGGTTCCCCATTTACACTAAGCTAATTTTCCTGTCAAGTCTTGGGTCCCATAATTGTGTCAGAACACAAGATACTGAGAGCTGACAACATGACTGTTCTAAAGAATAATTTGAACCCCAAAGAGCAATACTTTCTCCTTGCTGTGAATAACATTGCCCAACATGGGTCAAGGAACAGTCTGAAGCACCTAGAGACGTTATCATTGATAGGTTTCATCCTAGGACCAAAAACCTATGAAGCACGTGTGCCTGTGTGGAAAGCTGAAATGACGCAGAGATAGAAACCGTCGACCTTAACCAGGCCCGGCGTGCTCAGTCTGGAGACTTGGGGAAATGGTGGGGGGGCGCTTATCTGCTGTGCTGGTCTGAAACTAATTTGACAAGTTTAAAATTGAGGCGGTCAGAAACTAGTTAAATGTACAAGTTCGAGTGCATTTACAAGTGCAGTCCTACAATAATCCTTTACAATGTTTTCTTATGCGCGCGCGCACACACACACACACACACACACACAAATTTGTAAATATATCTTTGTGGGGACTCTCTATTAATTTCTATGCAGAAAACTCTCAACATAACGACCTTAACCCCCACCCAGCCCTAACCTTACCCATAAGTAACCAAACAAAATACGAGGCTTTCTGCATTTTTAGTTTTTTGATTGCATTCACAGATCTTTGTGGGGACCTGGAATATGAGCTCTACAATGTCAAAATAATAATATCAATGTATTCTAACCCTAATACACACACACAATAGACCACAATTGCTCTGCATAGAGGAAAACACAAATACACTGTATGCACATCTCTCTGATCGGCTGTCATTTATAACAGAGTGAATGCAGTGCACGGTTGCAAAAGTGCCATAGCTAATCGCTTGCTATTGCTAATCACTGGAAGTTTCTCAAATAATGGATGGTAGAAAGAGACCAGGCAGGGCTGAAAAGTGCAGACTCTTTAAAAGTGCAGAATTTTTCTTTTTACCTTTTCGGCCAGAATGATGATAAAATTGGTTGGTCTTGGGCACAAAACTCCTGGGCTGAAAATGAATTCTACTCCGTGCCTGACCATAACTGTACTTTAACTACACATTGAAAAGCAGAGCAAGTCATGTATGACTCACTGGAAACAAAATCGTTTTAGTCATCCCTGATCCAGCTACTGCAGATGTTCTCACCAACAGCAGTCCATTCCAACACATGATCCCTCTCCTTATTTTCCAGCTTGTTAGTATTACAGAATGTGTTACCTCATTAAAATTATCAGTATTATTACTTTACTACCCGATTAGAACATCATTAATTAAAGGAGAGTCAGTAAAATGTGAAAAAAGACATGAATGACGATCAGGGGGATCAGGCTATCTACAGCAATATTTTTTTTCTGTTTGACTAATAATAATAACAATACTAACAACAACAGATAATTCATTGATTCCTTGGGGGAAATTTTCTTTACACTTCCCCTAACTTGCTCTCTGTTGCGGCACCCACGGAGCTGGGGGTCAAGGACCCACAGATGTGCCAAAGCCAGGCTAGAACAAACAATCTTCTGACCACAGCCACAGAGTCTAAGCCCACCGAGCCACACGCTGAAGCTCCAGTCCATTGAAGCTATATCGATATCACAAAGAAATAAATTCACATCACACAGGTAAACTCGTCACCAGCATTCCTTTAATTCTTTTCCATTTTAGCAATGATGAGACTGTATTCGATGTGATGTTCCAGAAAATGTTTTTCATGCATGAAACAAAAAATTATGTGCTGTTAAAATGTGTGTTAAACAATTTCCAATGCTAAGATCAATCATGCATATCTGAAAACAGATAAAAGCGTCATATCAACACATTGACTTCAGAAAAAAACAGCACTGTCCCGAAGAGTATTATTACCTTTTGAACAAAAAACAAATCAACTGAAGTACAACAATAAATGAAAAATAAAAATGGAGAAGACAAAATTTTGGTGCTAATTTGACATTTCTTCTTCATCTTGCTATCTGTGTTTCCTGCAGGCTCTTGAAAACGGACAGAAAGACGAGGGTCAGCTGGCTTTGTAACAGAACTAAATGAACGTGTCATTAGTTCACACAAAAACATCTGCCTACCACATCTCCTGGATTTATTTCAAAGCACAATGAAAGAAAACATGTTTGTCTTTGATCCCGGGTTGCATTTGCTTATGTAACAATGGCGTAAGACCGTTATTGGCTTTCTATGCAGAAGAACCAGCATAATGGTTATAAAGCAAGAGGCTGGCTTGGATTGATGACCTTTGCACCGTGAGCTGCCACATTTGGAAAAACAGGGCAGTTAAACAGTTACCTGTAGAAATGAAACCATCACATCACTGGCTCATAGACAGAGGCTCAGAGAGAAAAAAAAGACTGAAATAGCACCAGGTCTGAGCTTCTGGGGTCTGAAATCCCAGCGTAATCCCACAAATACAGGAAAATTCAATAATTCCATTTATCTGACAAAGAATTCTCCATAACCTGACTAAAATCAAGCACATATATCATTTCAAATGCAAAAAAGAAATTGTTTATATAAATGTCAAGTGACATTGTCTTCAGTCACTCATTTACCTTTTTCATGTTTAAATTCTGAAAAGCTGCACCATCTAGATGCACACCCACCAGTAAAACTGAAGGATTCTTAGACAAATCACTAGGGGTTTTACCCCAACTGTGTGTTGCAAATGAATGCAAATTAAATTCTGCAAGGTTGTAACCACCAGTAACTGGAAATAATCACTCTGTCCATCTCTGTCCACCAATGTACCTGTCAAGGTGAATTTGCTAATGTTCTTTCCAAAGGCTGATTTGGAAAAAAAGTCTTGCACCTAAGAACAACATCCCCCCCCCCCCATTTTGGGGTTCTAGAGGAGGCTGTGTTAGATCAGTCTGTCGCTGGCCACCAAGAGACCACTACACAGTTTGCAGATTCTCTCTTAGACAGTCTGCCAGATCATTTAAGTTTTTTTCTTCTTGAGTGCAATCTGGGTAGTAATAGGAGGTTCCGGAACCTATCCCAGAAGCACCCTCTGCAGTCTGTCAGCCGGCACGCTGTTCTCATCCTCAGAGTCAGCATCGCTCTGGGCAGCCGAGCTGCAGGGGGACGAGCACTCGGGGGAACACAGGTAATGCATGAGGGGCAACCGGTACTTTCCGCAGAAGTCCACGAATTTGATGTGGCGGACACAGGAGTCAAAGTACACACCTGGAGATGGCAGAAAGGAACAGGAGCAGAGGGGATGGATGTGATAAAACACAGACAGACACAAGGACACACAGACAGACATAAGAGGCTGGACTCCTTTACCTGCACACTTTGGGTTTGGACACTTGCTTGCCATGTCCAGGTAGTCGACCAGGTGGACAGGCAAGTCTCGGGGTGAATATTGCAGGTTTCGGGATTTGACAGAGCGCCCCGCCAGCTCCAGCAGCGAGGGAGGGTCATAGGTCATATCCCTGATGAAGCGCACCACTAGCGGGTTGCCACGCAGGCTCAGCTCCTGGAGGTGGACCAGGCTGAGGATCTCACGAGGCAAATAGGTAAGCAGGTTGTTGTGCAGGCTCAGGGAACGCAAGGAATGGAGCCTGGCCAGGAGGACAAGATGGGGACAGGAGGGCAGAATTAGACATGCCTCTTTCCAAATGTCAGGCGATGGACTAACAAGACCAGGCGATGACCCTAAAATGACCAGAAGCTTGACCTGAAACGCTCAGTAGAGATAACTGTACAATCAAATGGTTCCAGTAAATTTATTAATATTAAACCATACATTGACCTTATGCCATATTAGTATAGATTATTATTAGTCTACAAAAATATAAAGCTGCACATTCTCAATAACAATATTCAATAGTAACATTCCTGTCAATTCAACTCATTGCCCAACTGCACTTTTAACTATTTTAAATTGTATTTTTTATTGTATTTTTAGATCTATGTCTTATATCTGAGTCTCAGTATGTTGTGTTTAAATTGTCAGATTGTGTTTAAGTGTCTTTCATATTTATATTCTGTTTGTCATAGTTTCTTGCACGATGACCAAGAAGATGGTAATTTCATCTCAGCATGTGACCGCTGGATCATGTAGCGGAGGATGACCATAAAGACACTGTGACTTGACTACGGCAGCATTTACTGCACAGTTACCTGGAGAGCTGTGGAGGGACACTCTGGATGCGGTTGTCACACAAAACCAGGTAGCTGAGGCAAGGCAGTTTGGCGAGCTCGGGGGGGATGGTAGAGATGAGGTTCCCCCCTAGGTACAGAAACTCAAGACTGAAAGACGGAAAACAAAAAATAGCCCGATGAGGACTATGACTAGACAATAATACTGGAACAAATTTCATTTCAAATAGCACAGCATTACACTCACAGGAAATTACAGTAAGACAGGAAACTCTTTCCCAAGAGTTGTGGAAAAATGTGTATATGGTCAATTTTTAAGCTCTGGTCTGAAAAAACAAGGAATTTCCTATGCAGTACCATGAGAGGAATGACCAGGAACATGATGGACCAATGACCTGCTCCACACTCAAGCTCTCCCAATTCACACAGGAAATATTAAAGATCCTCCCCCATCTCACCCTCCCAGTCCCTAGTTCTAGTCACCAATGACATCATGTATTTATGGTCAGGGGTTCCTACATATGGTCATTTGGAGATCCCTTCCTTTAGGCTGAAATCTCCTAATTTAAAAGGATAAGAGCCTCAGGAACAAAAGACACCTAAACTCAACGATTGACTGCAAAAACTGAGATTACAGTGTCCTTCTCTATCACTTTGTCCAATGGTTGAGCGTCTTTGGAAAAAAAAAATCATCACAGGAGACTAATGATTTCCTAATTTACATACAGTGGATGTTTTGCAATAAGCCAATCACAGCTGGCTGCAAACTCAGCTAAACCCAAAGTGTTTATGTTGAGTTAGCTGTTAACACAGAAGAAACACATCCTTTCTAAGTCACATCAGAATGTTTATGACACTAAAAGATAGCAGAACCCAGCAGTCCAACCTAAATCACACTATGAGTGCAGGGGCCCAAGCTTGGGTTTACAAAATGCCCCTTTATCTCTCCACCACACCATACTATGACCCCTAAAGTCTACAGCCACAGACCAACAGGCAATGCAAAAGAAAGTCCACAGAGGATGCCCTTCCCTGACTCCAGTCTTCTCCTGCCAACTGAAGTCTTGCCCTGCCAAAGATATCCACACATGTTGATTATCTACCTTAAAAGATAAGTAAGATTTCTGTGTGATTTACTCATTATCGGTTAAATAAATTCTTCTAATAGATCTACATTCTGTATCATGCTCTGCAGGTTGTGTAGCCGGTTCGGACACCACATAAAGATACCATCTGCTCAGCTTCCAAGGGAGCTGTTCCTTGCACATCCCACTAGGAGCAGACCCCAGGACGCACCCAAGACACACCGGAGGGAATATATCTCTGAGTTGGATTGGGAACACCAGGCAATCCCTCAGAATGAGCTAGATTCTTGATAGATGAATGACTGTGCCATATTCCACTAGAACTTAAACAATTATTACATCTAAACTACACAAGAAATCAATTTGTCCATCCATCCATCCATCCATCCATCCATCCATCCATGTAAAAAACACATGTAAAGTGGCTTCGCACTTAAATTCTAGTTAACAAAAAAGATTGATGCATGAGGCCTCCATAAGTACAGGATTCTTTGCCAAGTTGAGACACTTCCCCATTCAGCGATATGCCTACTCTGTGGGTGGCGAAGAAGAAGCGGACAATGGGGGAGTCTGGGGAGGCCAGGAACTGGGGGGGGGGGGGCACATGAAAGGCCATGCAAACTATCAGCAGAAAAAGGAACGACGATGACAAGGAAATCATTCATCAGCTACACGGAGGATTCTAGACCTCGATATCTGGGCGGGCTTTGCCCCTGTCTCTGTGAGACCAAGGGGCCACAACATTCAAAACACACCAGCGTAACCAAAGCCTGTCGTATTACTGAATTAAGCCACGTTAAAATACATACAGGATGACAGAGGTAATTAACAGGAGGAATGTGCAATACATCAAAATTAAGGCACACTTAGACTGAAATTAAAACTGTGATTTTTATCATCAGACATTAACAACAACCACTGTGAAGCACCCATCTGTTCCAGGAATTCCTCCTCTAGTCTGATGTCTCTCTGTGTTCTCTGAATGTTCTCAATGTTGCACTTCTCATCAATGAATTGCCTTATTATTGTCTTGCTTTGTTAGAAGCTGTGTAGCTCCTGCTCCCAAAGTGCTTATGCTCGTACCAGGACATTCACTGGAAGCTCAGCCTGGCTACACTTACACTCACTTGTACGTCTCTTTGGACATCTGCTAAATAAAAATTAATCTAAATGCAAGGGAAAAAAGAGAGAAAATTGCTGAAACAACCCCAACCCTTTGGGGGTAATAACATTTCATTTTAACTGGCTACAAACTGTTGAGTCAAATGTGTCACCTTGGACGATGAGCAGTCTCAGTGACCTCATGGAGACCTAGACGAGGCCGGTTGCAGTGCCCCCAATGTCACTCCGCACTTTGTGACCCCAATCACAGTGATGTACATGCCTTGTGATGTTTTATAGACCAAATACAATATCATTGTTTCCTAACTTTAATTAGCAAAAAGTTCAATCAAGAGGCGGAGTTTGTTGCCTGAGGTGTGGTGCCACACATTCTGAAGGCAGCAATGCGGAACTTTTGGTCAACTTGGCTGAGGTAAAGAAGTCATAAATTTCAAAGATGTGTACTACACTGTTGAGAAACATGATGAATCATGCTTGATTGCAATCCTTGTGTTTTTGCTTTACCAAATCAACACATTTAAAGACTCCCATTATGAACATGATTTTTGCCATTTTAATTCAACTCTGGAGAGAATCGATTTTCCCCAGGTAATCATAGTTAGATGCATCTTTAAATATTATACGTTTAAAGCACGTACACCTAGAAAAATGAGCTGAATTCGAAATCACAAATCTTCTAACTCTAAACAAATACAACAAAAGTAACCTAAGATCATTTTTTTACAAGGCTCCAATTATTACAGAACTAAATGTCGCAGCGTGCTATGTGGACACCGTTTAAAACTTAATGAAACTAATTACAGTAAATCAATATGCAGCCTAGTTTTGAAACACTGGACACACCAGTGGGCAGAAGATCCAGCGGGTGGTTTCAATCACTGCATTTTCTCATTGTGATTAGATGTTATCGTCCTCCGTCATACCTGGTTAGGTTTTCTATTTCGGCCGGGATAGATCTGAGTCTGTTGCCCCCCACTGAGAGGGAGCGCAGCCGGCGCAGCTTCAAGAACTGGGCAGGCAGCTCTTCGAACCTGTTGCCGCTGAAGTTCAGCGACTCGATCGGCAGAGAGCCGAAGTCCTTGGGCAGAGACAGCACGTCTAGCCGGTTGTTCTTGGCGATCAGTGTCCTCAGCTTGCTGAGTCGGGTGATCTCCTCGGATATGACAGAGAGCCCGTTGCTGCTGATGTCGAGGAAGCTCAGGTTCGAGAAAAGCCACAGCGAGCCGGGCAGCGCCACCATCTGGTTAAAGGACAGATCCAGACGCTTGGTCTCCCTCGTCCGCTCCGCACTCAAGCTCTCCAGATCCAAGGTGTCCAGATTCAAACGAGACAGATCTAAGACGCTCTCCTCGCTGGTCTGGTTCACAAAAGCTTCCATTTTCAGTGTGACAAACTTTAAAAACACTAAAAACAACCCACAACTCCTTTCCTTTTTAAATCACAGGCCAAGTTAGATCGTCACCGATTGCATTTATCTTGCAAATGACTAAAGAAAAGGGATGCGCATTTCAATATGCATGAAAAATTTCTTCCCAAAATAATAATAAAAAATCCTTCTAATTGTAAACTCAAAATCTCCCTCACACACTCGGACGAGTAGACTCGTCAGGACGCAAAAAAGTATATATAACAATAGTTATAACTCTGCTAGCGTCCTTAGCTCCAGAAGCAACTTAAGAAAGTGCGAAAAATCTCCTGCCCAGTCCACCTTTATCCATGCGTCGTGTTCCGGGGCGACACTGCTGCTCCGCCCCAAGACTTTTTATTTACTGTCTGATCTGTCTCCTTTATATCGCCGTTAGTTCAAGTCGAATATATGTCATAATAATCAAGGAAAGGAAATCCTCGACGTCCAATGACAGTGCTGGAGGTGGGTCTAAAGTTCACCCATGCGGCGGCTTCTGGACCGTGTGAGTGTAGGTACATGTCGAAACAGCAGTGCACTTCTACGTCGCTTACTACCGCATTACGCAACCTGGAGCACATGTGACGTTACTCTAGATCACACGGCCTCGGCGGCCACGGATGATAATCCGGAGTGGCACCAAGGCAGAGAGTCTTGCATCTTTACACAGTTTGGGCTTAAGATGATCACTTCATTATATCAGAGAGCCTGGAATCAATCCCAGATGGCAAAGAACACTAGGCAGGGGACACCCTGGGATGAACAGGACATGTATGGACAATTTATGCATATATTTGGGCTGTAGTAGCTAGAACACTGAGGTATGTGCAAGGATTGCAAGAAACCCAATGCAGGGGAGGGACCTGAAGCCTCATGCCTGGTGATGTGAAGCAACCATGTTACCAACTTAGATCTGTACCTTAGAGATCTGGAAAAAAATGTACTTGGCCATCCATCTATCCATTTCCCATAACTGCTTGTTGTGTGCAGGGTAGTGTTGAGGTTTTAACTTATACCAAAAACACTGGGCACCAGGCTGGGGGGTACAATCTATCACATCTGCACATTGCATCTGCTGGGATGCATATATTTCATTTTATGTATATGTGACAACAATGTATGTGACATTCATTCATCTTCCATAGGCCTACGGTTTGTCCTATACTTGGTTGGGGGGAGCCTATCCCGAAAGCAATGGGTGCAAGACATGGAATAACCCAAGGTATATGCAACATACTCAGGAAAAAGGTATTAATTTGAATTCATCTTGTTTATTGGAATCTACAGTATACCTCAAGTATTTTTAAGACAAAAAACACTGAATGATCAGGTCGCAATAACCTTTTTAAGAATACAAAATGGTTTAATGTAATCTTCACATAACAATGAAAGACATTCATACACATATGTACACACATACATACCTGAAAAGAACTAAAAAATACACAAAACTGGCAAATATATTTGTGCTATTTCTAACTGTAGTCAATCTTCACTGCTGGGTGAGGAGTCGACCATCACTTCTGTAGATCGAACGGTTAGGATTTTTAAGGCACTAATAACCATATGTTGCAAAAGCCATTAGTGTGATTATGGAGAAACAAAAACTAGTTATATAATTTAAAAATGCCTCTAAGCTACAGAACATACATAGATATCCTCATCTTTAGGATTGATTTTTGAAAGCTAAGGTATTACGTAGTTGCTGGGTCCAGAGTAATGGTTTACCTGGAGACATTTAACATCACCTTACATCCAACTTTGGTATCAATATTGTCATTCACTACTAATATATTTGGTGCTTATCGCTAATATCTATTTGACCTTTTACTGTAATCCCTAAAAAAATAACAGTACAAATGTGACACACTGATTTCATACTTAAAATGCAAACTTATGTGCCAAAGATGTCTAGTAGAAACATCATGTTTAAAACCAGCACCAAAAAGACAAGTCTAGTAAAACAGCGGAAATCCAGTAGCCCTGGTGCATGAACCGCAATAATATGAATTAGGCAAGTACAACTACATTTTTACTTAAGCAAATTGCACAAATGCATCATTAATCCACTACAGTGCATTTAGGAGTTTTAAGCAGTTATATGATCTGCAGATATGCACGACGCGTGAAGGAAGTATGCATATTTATCAAAAAAGCAGTATCTCCAACGCTAGATATTGGCTTAGTTATAAGAATATGACTCATAAAGTTTTTAAAGTATAGCTGACAACTTCTACGCATGTGTTTTAAGATTGGCGATACAGTTCATAGCAAATAAAAGTAAAAATCCACCACTAGAGAGTACTGCTGCCAAATCATTAAATAGATCACCATTACAAAGAGTTGTATGGTGAGTTACACCATGGCGAGGCAAAGACACGTGTGTGGTTTCGCATCCACTCCCCCTGACATCTCTGGGTCAGCTTTTAAAAAAAGTGTCACTCATACAGAATAAGCCATAGTGCGACTAAAGAATAAAAAGCCATATAAGAAAAGTGTAATAATATTGTTATACACATATATTTTCTATATTCATTTTTATAGCAACTGTAAAACTGTCTCTGACCTGGCAATATGGGTCAAGCTTTCAATCATGACTTTCAGGATTGGTTTTATTTGCACAGGACCTTATCAGAAAGCCATGCACGTGCACTCATTGTGCACTAACCCAAACTGCACATTATCAGATAGCAAAATGTCAAAGAGTTTTATACCGATGAGTATCAGCGCCTCAGGCCAATCCGGGACGCTCACTTCAATCCTCATCGATATGCTGTAGCTATTCTTGCCAGGGCATAGAATTTTATTGCCGAAATCAGAGGTTAGCGGTTGAAGCGACCTCATTCATTGACTTTTGGCATCGTCACCTGACATCGTAAATTGGCCAGGCGTCTGGAATGGCAGCACTGTAAAATAACAGAAATTTATCAAAAGTCTCGCTTTTACCAGCAGCTTTGAGCGTGGGTTAGGTGTTCTTGGCCGGCTGCAAAATTAAAAATAATTTCTGGATGCTGCTCTGAGATCAGTTTATGCAAAAAAAACCTTTAAAGCAGATAAATAATATCAGCTAAAAATTCTTAATAACACTGTTCAGGGATCAGTGTATGGAAAAATAACAAGGATATGCAGATAAAGAAAGTCCTTCAACTCTACCACTGGTTCTTGGCTCCCTAGAAATTCTTCTACCTCTACTATCAGTGTGAAAAAAAACTCCCATAGTAAAATGATTCAGCTCTTCTCCCAAGGTTTGTAAGGAGCTTAAGGTAAAATGCAATACGGATCACTACAACTTCTAACAAACAGCAAACACAAACATAACAGTATATATATATTTTATCCAGAACCGTAGTATTCTACATGATCACATAAGAAAAAAAAGTAACAAATGACAATGATGTTTTTTTGCAACAGTACAAATTCTCAAGCTATAGCCTGATAAGAGTCTCATTGAGGAGTAACTGGAAGGTTCTGCTCCAGTTGTTCCTTCCGCCCATCCTGTTTAGACGTCCTTTGTGCTTGCCTTCATCTTCTCGACAGTTTCCTGCAAAAAGCAGGTGTAGCTTTGAGAAATCAAGCACTTTGTGGGCCAATAAGACAATTTTGACATATCGCACAGCCAGGACCCCACAGAGGATAAAGAAAAGCAGCAGTAATATATAACTCAGGATAGGCTGGTTTTGACTGATTTGAAAAGTATGTATGGCCAGGAATTTCTATTGATATTCCCCTAAAAGCCATTTTAAAATATTTCCTGCAAATAATTTCCTATTTATTTATTAGAGGAACATTGAAACATATTCCAAGGTAAATAGCACCTGGTAACCATTTGTTTGGATTAAATTCAAAATCTGAAATTGACTTGGAATATATTTTGTAAACTAGTGAGCTTACATCAGAGGGCAAAAGTGAAATACATTTGACTGCTTTTAAACATGAACAATTGTTTCAAGATTAAAATGTGTATTTCAAGATACATTTTGAGCATTAGAAAAGGTCTTGGATTCTCTCTAGGCCTCTGACCTCTGGTGAGCTTGGGTTTTGCTTCTGAGAACTCCAACTAACCTGGTGCTTGTTGAGTTCCGCCACACGCTGACTCCATTCCTCCTCTGTCATCTGGTGATCAGTCACTTCGGTGTCATCGAGGACCTGCTTGTTGTCCTTTCCTGTAGGTACCAGTGGGGACGATCAAAGGGCACAAAATGGTTCTGTTTTTTTGAGAACTGTCACGATTACTCGAATTAAACTTAAGTGAATTGGAGTAAATTGACTGTATATGTGACTGAGTGTGCACCCTGCAATGTGTGGTTGGTTCCTGCCTTGCACCATTTGCAATGTATGTATTATTATATTATATTATATTATATTATATTATAAATGATTACCGGACAAAATATCAGATTAATCAGTAGATTACTTGATTATTTATATAATAGTGACAGCCCTAGTTTTTTCTTTATTTTATACCCTATAGAAGACTGATCCAGCTCTTCATTTCACAGTTTCTAAGAAGTACTTTCAGCCCTTGAAGGTTCTTGAAATGTAAGTCCAATTCACACTGTCCACTGACAATAACAAACAAACAGCAAGCAGTCTGTAACACATAATGAGATGGGCAGCAACGGAGGAGAAACTGTCTTACCCTCACAAGTCATGGCGGTGCAGACCCAATTTCCACAAGCACACACGCAGCGGTTGCACTCGACCTGGGTCTCTGCTCCGTCCTCATATGTCTCGTCTTCCAGGGCGCACTCTGTAGGTGGAGGGAGGGTGTTGAGGGATTTTGAATGAGCTATCTCTCTTGTTTAGCTTGGTATGTCTCTTTTAAAACCGGAAACTCCCTTATACAAAATGTATAAGATGTGCGTCTACCCCTGTATCATTGGTCTGACGGCACAGTTGAGAGTGAGCTCACCAACTACACCACATGTGTTAGTGGCTATAGAGCAGTGTTTCCCAATTCAGTCCTAGGGGACCCACAGTCGGTCCATGTTTTTGCTCCCTCCAAGCTCCCTGCCAGATAGTCCACATTTTTGCTCCCTACTGGGAGCTGGGAGGGAGCAAAAACGTGGACTGTCTGTGGGTTCCCAAGGACCGGATTGGGAAGCACTGCTGTAGAGGATCCGAG
Source organism: Gnathonemus echidnorhynchus (assembly GCA_026776725.1). NCBI lineage: Eukaryota > Metazoa > Chordata > Actinopteri > Osteoglossiformes > Mormyridae > Gnathonemus > Gnathonemus echidnorhynchus. The sequence continues at coordinate 11,178,679 of JAODJU010000035.1, read as the reverse complement.
TGACTATGTTACCCAGAACCCTGAGTGCTTACTCTTCTCTGGGGGATTGAAACCTGGCTTCAGGCAATTGAGGAACTCATCGAAGCTCAGCTTCCAGTCTGCATTTTCGTCGGAGAACTCAATGAGCGCATCCACACACATGCTCCTGGGGGAACAACAAGCATAGATAGTCCATATGTACGGCAGAGGATGCCTCGCCCTGGCAGCCCAACCATGGAGACACAACTGAACATTCACAGTGCCCCGTCCCACTGGACCTCAAATTCTGAATGTCAAACCACTGAAGGGCAAACAAGCCCAAAAGGGGTGAAGTAGACATCACCATCATGGCTATTTTAGGGATTTGCACGCACTGCTGATCTTAAAATAACTGTTATTATAAATAAATTTTGCGGGGAGAAAAAAACAAAGAACATTTATTCCCACAAAAAAGAAAAACTGAAAAATCTTAATGGTGAATAGCCTTCTATTTTTCTTGGCAACATCCACATTCTAACAAATGCTTTCAGTTCAGTCCAATTCCAGTCCTGGAGGGCCAAAATCCAACACTATTTACAGATTTTCCTGCTCAAACACATCAATCAGGTAATTACCATGTTTAGTAGGTGTGTTTGTGCAGGGAAATTTACAAACTTTGTTTGATTCTGGCCCCTTGGGACTGGAATTGGGGAACCCTGCTTTAGGCCCTACAAAACACATATATACATGCCAGATGCCATCTGAATGCTTCCATCCATTGTAGACATAATTTCGTTCCATTTATATTTCCTGTATATTCCTACAGGTATATGCCGTGTTGATCACCCAACCAAACATTAACAATAACTGAAAAAGCAAATCTCATATTTACGGAGATGTTATTAGATGCTTATTTGTCTGTTGTTTTATTTTGAAAGTATCAATTGTTTTAGACAACAATAATCACAGTTTTTGTGTCTGTACAATGACATTAAACATTAGACTGAAGTGCAAGGTTCAGCAAGGTCTCGAAGTTGCCAATACGACCTCCACCAGTTTGTTGCTTAAAGCTGGATATTGTCCATCCAGTAACATTGGAGATAAAGCTACACTCAAGTCTATGTGAGTCAGTCATACAAGTCAATGGGAGTCAGACTGTAAGTACTCTTTATTCGGAGTCATTTGTGTATTGTTGGTATAGATTTGGCGAACTCAGTCACCATGTGCATTTACAATTTTATTTTATATGTCAGGACTTCCGGGATCCACTGGGCACTGAGTGAAAACAAAAGAAGGATAAGAAAAACTGGGTCAATCCAAGCTAGGTCACAGCAGGTCACCTGAGAAGGCGATTACTCTCCTCATCAGCGTAGGAGGTGATGTTGACAGCGGACTCGTTGTGCTGGATGAACTTCAGGAACTCGGAAGAATCAAGCTTTGAGTCTCCGTTATCATAACTCTACCGGTGACACACAGATGATAAAATGTTATT
>JAODJU010000035.1:11146419-11164477 GCA_026776725.1 Gnathonemus echidnorhynchus | reverse complement strand
GGGTGGGGGTGGGCACGTCATGCAATTTTAGCATCGATTACTTTCACACGCAAACAGACTGGGCCAGTGTGATTACAGACAGTAAATAAGAACCAGGGCTGGGGAATGTAGGAAGTGGATTGTTTTCTTAGAGCCTGCAAAAAAAAGGAAAAAAAGGCCCAAGAGTCAGACAGATGAAGCAATCTGCTCAGTGGGTGGAGTAGGCGCAGCCCTGCAAAGAAAATATTAACGGTTGGGGTTTTCCCAGACTGCGTTTGGGAAACACAGAAATGGCTCAGGATTTTCACCCCCCTAGGAGACCATGCCTGAGACAGCTGTGGATACCTAAGGTGAGGGGAGATATCAGAAAGGGTGCCTGCTTCCTCTAGGACTGAGGTTCTGAACTAGTCATGCCCCAAGACGGTCATTCTGTGGGCAGCAAAGCATGACCCTGATTTGTCCGAGGGGGGGTTGTGGTGGTGACTGTAAAAGTTGTTGACTAGGGTGGGGGGTCTTTTTTTTTTTTCAAAAGCCACACACTCTGCAACACTTTTGAGTCACGACCCACTAGTTTTCAGATTTGAAAAGCTCAGACAGTTTTTAGTCATCCTGAGGTAGCCGTCTCAAAAAAAGGGACTGCAAAGGTGGAGAGGAAACAGCTGGCGTGATTTACAGAAAGGCCCAGCCTGAGAATGCAGGTTTGACCATCCATACAAATTCAGAGACCAGGAACACATTAATATGAAAAACTTCAATTTGGGGTGTGTGAGACCTCACTACGTACCTGCTGCCTGCCAAGAAAGTGCAAAATGTAGAGCAGAAAGGAGGAGAAAGACATGCTGTCTTTTCATCTGGTGCTAATTAGCTTTTAGGCTCAGTTTTCAGACTGATGTCAATTTAGACTGAAGAATAACAAGACAATGATTCATCCAAATAGTATGCACATACTTCATAAAGTGGTATAAGCCTAAAAGCTCTCTTTCTACTAACCCCTCAGCATTTATGCTCACCCTGTGACTCTTTTGTACCTTATAACAAGCTCAACATTTATCAGGTTTCGTCCTGCACCACTTACTGCAAATGCCCCCCATCCCACCCCCACAGTTAAGGGGGAGGGGAGCTTCTTAAGGAAAGGGCTCAGATAACCTTAAACGTCCAACCATAAAACCCACGTACCCCTCCAAGCACATATATCTCCAAGATATCTCCCATGGTCTTTAAAAATAACTGAATGAACACAGGACTTCTGCCTGTTCCCTGTGCTTTGGACCAGCAAGCTTTTGTGTCAACTCCAGTCTTCTGGATTATAAAAAGCTCAGCACCAGCATGTAAGATATTGGTAGACTGGCCATCTTCCTGTCCTGTTTCAAGAGTTTTGAGACTCACACAGGATTCGTCAATGCAGCCCAGCTCACTTTCACATGCAGGAAAAACCTTTTTTTTTTTTTTTTAATTTCGAACTCACCATGTACAGACATATGCATCCAACCCAAGTAATAATGAAGATAAAGTGGCTGTCAGTTAAAATTCAACAAAATCCAAATCTGAAAGAAGCTCTCAATTGTACGAGCCAAAAAAAATGCTGAAATGGACCATTTTTTGCGCTTTCCACTAAACTGAGGAAAAACAGTGATAATCCTTCATGAGAAAACGAGGCCACATTCCTGGGATTCTTCTATGGGACGGTGGCCTGTTTGTGGATAATCAGCCCTGTCGGCTGTGCACTGCTAAGGATGACACTGGCCCAGCTGGGGCACGGGGACCTGTGTTACACCAAGAAATGTTGCAGAACAGTGATTCCAACCAGAGAATCTTCATCATCCGAACTGCATGTCCAAGGCATTCTAAGCTGATGAAAAAAAATGTTCTTTTCTAGAAAGGCATAAGCCTGGAAGAAAAACTGAGAAAATGCCGGGTGCTGCCGTGACTGCCAGAATTACAGCTGAGCAAACTCACCCGCAGCCAGCGGCAGACAGACAGAATAGATATCGGCGGTGCTGAAACGCAACGAAGTCCGCCGTTTCTAAAATTCCTGTCTGAACTATTCCATTGGAGCAGGATGCCCAGTTGCACATAAAGTTATGAGTCTGTTGTCACGTGTTGCATGTGATGTGTGGCTGTCTGTGATTGGAAGGTCACTGGTTCCTGCCAGAGTAGTTTCACTGTTGGGCCCTTGAGCAAGGCCTTCAATCCCCACCTGCTCCACAAACTGTCTGACCTTCTCTCAAAAAAAAAAAAAACGTTTATTGCTTCATGTAAAGACATCTGCTAAATAAATAAAAACGTAAACGTTTTTTTACACTGGGATATGCAATGGGTTAACTGGCTTGTTTTGAAAACACTGTGCCGCACCAGTTTGTTGTTAATGACAAACTAAATGAAATACACCTTTGCCCATGCAGTGTGCACACTGTGCCCTGCTATCACACCGTGCTACGCATTCCTATGGATATTCATCTAGGATAAAACCTATTTTAGAGAAAGTAGCTGTATATCAGCGACGCCCACACAGCACCTCAAACACCAGCTGTGAACAAAAGCAGCTCTGTCTCTATAATGAGTCACATGAATCTTTCCCGCTACCTGGGAAAACCAGCATTTAAGTGGCTTTTACCGAAGAAGGAGGCTACACACAAAGAGGCTCCATGGACGAGATTAAAATTGATGGGCTTGCTAAGCCCAGAGTGCTGATGCGGTGGGCAGAGGGGGCTGGATATTGAGCTGTTGTCTAATGCAACATCAAGATGCACACAGCCAACCATAAAACACAAAACTGACATTCCATCCATCCATTCATCTTCTATCCACTTATCCTGGTCAGGGTTGAAGAGACGTGACACTGATATGAAATAAAATTCAGCATGGTGGGTACACCATTTAGTCTGAGATGTCCTCTGTTTCTGTAGTAGCTAACCTCTAGTGTGAAACCCTGTTGCTGTAGTAGCTGACCTCCAAAGTGCGAAACCCTGTTCTATTCCTGTAGTAGCTGACCTCCAGAGTGTGAAACCCTGTTCTGTTCCTGTAAGTAGCCGACCTCTAGTGTTTGAAACCCTGCTCTGTTCCTGTAGTAGCTGACCTCCAGTATGTGAAACTCTATTCATGTAGTAGCTAAACTCCAGTGTGTGAAACCTTATCTGTTCCTGTAGTAGCTGACCTCCAGAGTGTGAAACCCTGTTGCTGTAGTAGCTGACCTCCAGCGTGTGAAACCCTGTTTTTGCAGTACCTGGAATCCAGTGTGTGAAACCATGTTCTTCTACTAGCTGACCACCATTATGAGAAACCCTGTTCCTGTAGTAGCAGGGTGTGAAACTCTGTTCTGTTCCTGTAGTAGCTGATATCCAGTGTGTGAGACCCTGTTCCTGTAGTAACTGATCTCCAGTGTGACAAACCCTCTGTTCCTGGTATAACTGATGGTAAACGACAGTGAAGAGGTCTACAAAGGCAGTATGAACTGTGACCTGCTGATTACTAGAGGTGAGACTGATCCTCTGAAGGAGGGTGGTGTTAATGGAGCCCTGCAAGCATGTCCAGTATGATCAGCGAGCTGAATAAAGAAACAGGAAGATGTTAAGTCGGAAGCTTCATCTCTAATTCAAGATTTTCACTGGAGAAAAGATACCATCTCATAGGCTGTTGCACCAAACATGGCTTTCACACATATATTTTTCTTCTGCTTTGTAAACAGGTGTACTACTTACTTCTGCTTTGCTGCTTTGTCAGCAAAGGACACCAGAATACTGAGGAAGCTACAGTTATTTTCCTGAGGGATGTGTTCTCTGCCAAAGACACATTTGTCTGTGGGTTCTGCAAAAAAACTGGTCGTGGTGGCCCATTTTTAGAAGAAAAACTGCTAAGTGGGTGAGAATGTGAAGGACCGAAAACATGCAGCGTTCACAGAATAACCAAAGCATGTTATGGTGTGTAATGGGGAGTAAATTGTCATTTTGAAATATGGCTAAATGAGAAACAAAAACAAAAAAACCTGCAAATATAAATGGAAACACTGATGCTGTCTAAGTGCTGAAGCAGCGTTTGTTAGTCGATTCTAGAGTTGGGGGGGGGGCTTGGTGGAGAATGGCTTCCTGTTCTGATTCTTTTCAACTTTCTGCCATTTTGAAGGCCTTTGTGAGTCATTCTTGCATGCAAGCCCTCATATTTAATGATGCAGAAACAAAGCGGCGGGTCCTTCAAACACTTCGCTCAAATTAATACCCCTGCTCAGGCATCTGTCTCACTCTCCTGTGCAGCCCATAATGCCTCTACAGTAAACCTCAGCTGCACATCCTCCTTGCTGGCCTTTCAGAGCGTGTTCAGCTTCCAGGGCTCGCTTTGAAAGGAGCCCACAAAAAGCTCAGTGGACGGGGGCTCAGTGGACCCAATTAACTGCCTTTCAGGCTATCGCTGGGGAGGGGGTGGCCAGGAATGCTCCAAAAGCATCCTTAATGTACAGATGGACCTTGGGCAGTCTCAGAACAAACCAGCCCTGAGGGAGGATATAGGGGCACTTTCCTGGAGTGAATAACCCCCCTCCTTTTCTGTACAACAGGGGCACAAGCCTGTGAATGCCCAACCCCCTGTGTCCCCACAGACGTCTAAATACACAGTCGGTTTGAGAGAGAGGACAGGTCTTGAGAGAAAGGCAACAAAGATTTGGACACATCTGCTAGCAGTAAAACGGTACACAAGAAAGAAAAAAGCACACACACACTGCTCCTGTCCCTCAGGGCACATCTGAGAGGTCTACACAATGGCACACTCCTCCTCAAATACCTCAGCAGCCCCCCAGTCATCCCACCTCCCCCCCCCAAACCATCTGTAAAGCAACGAGCTGAATGTGGCAGTACGCCGGATGCCTCTGGGTAACGAGAGCGAGCGTGCCATTTTTTAACCCTTTCCCTCCTCCTTCCCCCAGAAAAAAGGGAAAAAGTTTCACAGCCGTTTCCAAGTTTACTTTCTTGGGTGAAGCCATCTGCAGCAGAGCTAAATAATGGGACGTGAGCCCCGCCCGCTCTAGACGCTCTGGAATGAGGCCTGGTGATCCGGAGAGGGGAAAACCAGCCATTTTATGTCAGGGGCTGCTGCCGTCTCTTTGGTGTCAGTTCTTGGGTAATGGCTGACCAGCGCTGGACAGGGACACGGCCCCCATCTCTCTGCGCTGACATTTCTTGGCAGTGTTAGTCACTCCCACTATCATTTGAAAGAGGCGAGGTGGGGGGCACTGCTACACATTTGAAACCATAGACTTTAAATCACAGTAATACAGCACTATGTTATATATTATAATATATAATACAATTTGTGAGTTAAGAGGCTGCGCCTGTAATCGAAAGGTTGGTGGTTCAAATCCCTTGGATGGTAATGTGATTTCACTGTTGGGCTCTTGAGCAAGGCCCTAAACCCCCCAAGTGCTTCTTATTTATCCAGCTTATCTTTTAAGCGTAGAGCCAGCAGACACGCAGCCTCCCTGCATATCCCCACCTTTCAGTGCTTTCAGCTCTCGCCACTGTCTAACACGTATGTCTTGCTCAGCATACAAAACCCAGCCAATGGTGTGTATCCCTCAGTAAATCTCACACGCCAGCCTGTCATCAACATGAAACCACAGTCATACAACTGTTCCTTCATTCTGGTGCCTTAATATCACACCCTTTCTCTGCCCTAAACCTCGAACAGCATCCATCAGAAACTACTAAAGCCATTTTTGACTGCAGGGTGAAGGCATTCTGTGCAATTCTGACATCTCTTCACCGGATTTTGCACATTTTGTTATGAACGTTCCATTCCTTTATTCATTTTCTGAGAGAAATGCTTTTCCTCAGCACTTGCTCATTTGTAATAGTAGAGCACCAGCCTTTATCTATATGCAATACTGCTGCACTGCAAAATCCTTTAGTGCATTTCTGCTCAAGTCAGCTCATAATGATCTTTATATTGATAACCTTGTTAAATTGCTTAATTAGTAACTATCACATAAATAAATGTAAAATAAATGAAAAATTCAGCCAAGGATAACTTCCAGTTCATGTCGCCCCTCCAGTTCCTATGTGAATGACCAACAGTGTTTTGTCAATTTTAATTCAAGCTCTAAAATGTAAATGACCCCTCTCATTATAGACAGCTAGCGGTACTTGCATATGCATTATAGAGTTTATGCCTGGCATAGAGGACAAGCACTTTCCCTGGTTTTCACCAAGGCGTAATTAACTTCTCACAATGAAGAATGGGCTCTGGTCCAGTGGGGTGTCGGAGGGAAGAGCCAGACGGTGTGACAGCTTCATATGTGCACAGTGCCGTGGGGAGGTAGGGGTCCAGGCAGACCCTGCTGCCAGCCCCTCTCAGCCACTACCAGGGCACGACTCTGAAGATCAGCCAGAACGCCAGGTCATAAAGCACACCCACAGAGAGAATGGAAAATGACCCAACCCCCTCCCCCCTCCCCCCTCATGTTTCCAATGACCAGTGATGGGGGTGAATCCTCACTGTCTCACACCGCCTGCAACAGCTGGCCTCCCACACCGGATCTACACAGGCATGACCAGCTGGCCTCGCTACAGCGCCTCATTGACCCCACCCACCTTCCAAGTCAAAACAGCTGGCCTGCAGTCCTTTGTCATGTGACACCCTGGCTTCCCTTTATGCTGGGTGGTGACGTCTGGCCCTCTGCGTTTTTATAAAAGAGCAACTATCTGATCTATCGTCCTGCAAGGATATATATCTTTATAGGAAACAATGTCCATAACTCACAATACAACAGATGTCCCCCTGCTCAGCTATCTAATTTTCACTTACACAAACCAAACAACTGATATTCAGTTTTTTTTATTATTTCTAAATGCCTTGTTTGACCATCCAAACTTTTTTTCAAAGATGGTGGAAATTAATATATAAAAAGGTTTCAACGTTCTCTGTCATACCTTGGTTTGATTTTGGTTCTTTTTCCATTGCTTGCTCTATTTAATTGAATGATAAGGTTATTTTCATGTGTTTTGTCATTTCTTTTTCTAAATATCACCCTTATCCTAGAAATTGTAGCCTGCTGTGTAAAGTCAAAATGCCTATTTTCACTTTTTAGAATTATCTTTTGTGGGAATGACTCTTTTTTCAAAACACACAATAACACCCTTAATGGTTGTGTGCATTTCCATTTATTTTTCAGTCCACTTGTTGGCCTGGAACAAATAATAACACAAAGAGAAAATCCCATTTTCCAAACTTTCTGAGAACAAATTACCATCTGTAGCCAGTCAGCATTTCGATGGTAATCCACAGCGAGGTGCGCTTGTTTATCTTTGGTTTCGTGAAATATTGTGTCTAAGCCCCCCCCCCCCAGATTTGAGACTTGTGGTGCTGTGAATCTAGCCAGCCGGCTCCACAGCTTTGACAGCTACAAGAGAGTTCCTTTCAGACCGTGCATGGAGGTAATTACTGTCCCTGTGCATGCCGGCAGATTTACCTTCTGCCGCTAAATTGAGATGCCCGATTAAAAGGAGGCCGCAATTAAAATCTGCTTAACTGAGCGACAGACGACACTCACTGCTTCCGGAAGGTTCTAGCATGGAGGGCAAGTGGCCTGGAGGTCCTTCCCCACTGGGGATTTGCTATTTTTAGTGCATCTTCAGCAATGTAACTGGCCACCTTTTGGTACAGAACAAAGAACTGGACCAAGGGAGCAAAAGGAAAGCATGTTTATGTAAGCATTAGGTCATAGCTCAGGACTCCAGGGGTGCGGAAAACAGTCTGGCAGAGGCTGCGTTGGGTGGGGGCAGTGCAGGGGAAACACACTCCTCAGCTGGGCTTGCTAACTAAATAAGCTCCCTGGGTTTGTGGAAACCCAAAGCCTGAGTGATTCAGTCGCTTGGAGCCCTGACGTTCCTCCACAGCTATGCATAAATGCAAGCAGAAGGGCTGAATCGCGTCGTGTCTTGAAGTGTCTGAGATGTTAAGCGGACAAAAAAACGAGCCCGATTCAAAGGCAGATTCAGCGGTGGTAAATGTCTCACTAATAGGCACGGCCTGTCTTCTCTTTAAAATGAAGAAATATATGAAAAGACACGATGGAGAGGGGAGGGAGCCAATTTCTCGACAGTGGAGAGAACATCTATCCTGCATAGAGCAGAATGAAGCACCTGAAAGCATGAATAGCTATTCTCATAATGTCCATGAGAGCTTCCTACAGCAGACGACCTCCTCTCGACTGGTGCTGCACTACAGCACAAAAAACAAACTCATTCACTTTCTCTTTTCTTTTCCCTTTCAACGCATTTGTAAATATTCCCATCGCTCTCTTTTAATTGCCGTTCTGTTACTTCACATATCATAATAACTCTTTGCTACCTTCAACCTTCTTGATATCTCTGTCCCTGGATAGACCCACGACTCTCCTAATTAATGCCTCTTGCTGCCTCCCTCTTTAGTCCTACTGTGTTATGGAACAGTATACAGCCAACAACAGAATAAGGCTCCACAGTCTGCTTTTGACACAGGCTAAGTTAACATGTTACATGCATTGCGAAATTTAATAACAAACCAAACAAGGTACTTCTTAGTTATTACTCTTAAGAAAAATTAGTGGTAGAATATCAGCCATTTATCTGGCATCTGAACTCTCTTAAAATTATACATACCTCAGTCATGGGAACAAGAGTTATACCAAACGCTGTGAAGAACATTTGGTGCGGTAAATCTAACACTGACACATTAATGCACTCCATTTCCCAATTCTTGGCTTCAGCTGGCTGCATTTATCCCTTTGCAGGACACTGAATTTCATTCTGCTGAGCCAAACAAACCCTTCATTAAGATCTGCTAAATCTTCCTCAAAAGGCCAGGAGAAAAAAACTAAGCGATTCCACCATTATACCAAGTCTGTCACCTGGCTTTCACACTCAACACTGCTTTCCCTAAATTACTTTAATTCTTTAACATAGATTAACATAGATTTTTAAAAATTATTTTAACCCTTCAGCCAGCCGAACATTTAAAATGCATCAGAATATGCTAAAATAATCACACGGGACAAGGCTGGGCCAGCATGATTGCCTGTCACCGGATAAATTGATTTTTCTGCTTTTCTCCTCAAAGGTCTCAATATGCAAACTCTGACCTTTCACAGGAGTTCTGCTAACAATTTTTGGACTATATGACTATCCGAGACACGTCACAAAGCACAAACATCCGATGATGTGTGATGTGTTACGTGTGCTTAGCTAAAGGCACCTGTCTCCGAACACGTCACTAGTGGATTAATTAACGTGTCCAAATAAGGTGTCAATATCTGTTGCTATTTACATAGATTTTGGAAAATAGCCTATTGAAAACAACTGCTATCCTTCTTTGGAAAATAAATCTGCTTCATGCTAATGCCCCCTGCATATAAACTGAAAAATTCTGGATAAGCAACGAAAATATTTACAAAATGAAAGCAAGAAATAAATTGAATGGAAGCTGAACCTTCATATTGATTCAAGCTTCAGGCAAGTCTACTGTTTATGGTGCCAGCTTCGTTTAAACCACAGCATGCAGACAGACCCATATCGAGGGGGCTGTTCTCTAGATGCAAGCTGGGTCAAGGAGCACTGGAGTTCAGGAAAAAAGCCACAGTGCTCAGAAAAAAAGGCTGTTTACATCAGGGAGAAAGCAAGGGTGATTTTACCTGACAGTAACAACCTGTAACAAGCCCCCCCACCCCAAGAAGAGTAATAAGGGAGGGGGTGGTCTGGCAGAGAATCTAAATCCTATGCTTAGGTGTTCTTCTCCACCTCTTCTTACCTGCCTTACTGTCAAATCTGTTTCTGATACAGCTGGAAATAGATCTACTTTTCTGCTCCCTTATGGAACTCAAAGGAATTTCTAGTATTTGAAATCCTGGATTACTGGTGGTTGCAGAGCTACCTCAGTTTAAGCCTTCATGGTCCTCTATGTGGAGCAGCGAGGTGGCCTTCAAAAAGAGGACACAGGGCAGAAGAAGGAGCCCGTACCAGTTCCCAGTGGGGCATACGCTCTCTCACTCTGTCACTCAGACCCCACACACCTCAGCCTGTGTCCGTAAGCTGATGTTCTGTCTGTCTACCTATTACAGCTCTATGAATGATGCTTCCCTGCTATGAAGGATCAGAAAGTACACCATGGTATCCACCACTGATTTAGAGGAAAAAACATTTCAGAGGAAAAATTCACTGATTTACTTAAAATGAATCTAATCTCAGATTACTCTGCAGTGGGTTTACAAAATGTATAAGAAGACATTGTTTACCAAGGGATATTACAAAGACATAACTATACTACTGAAGATCCTTATCCCTGTCACTGGCTGTGACCTTAGGCGGCAGAGCAGACTGGGGCCATAACTGTTGGGTGCATTAATCTCCATAAATCTGGGTATTACTGGGATTTCAAATCTGTCTGACAGTTTAAAAACACTCTCCTAAAAAATGTTTAATTTTCACCTGAGATTTTACCATTTACTTACAACCTGAGATATATTATCAAAGTGGAAAATGCCTTTTTATTTATTTTTCCATACTATCATTACAACAACCAGTATCAAAAAGGAACTATCAGGAAGAAACCCTGGTAAAACACAAAGACAGCTCCAGATTATGATTAAAGACTCCAAAATCACCCTGCCATTCGTACGAGCTGCTAAAATCTTCACAAAGGAGTAGCTAATCTATCCTAAGAACAAACTGCGTATTGTTGAACCAACCTCTGAAAGCGGTAACAGAGGTACAAACAGGTGTTAAACAGCTGTTCAATCAGTCGGAGGGCAAAATCTAGTGTGAGTACTGCAGTCATTCCCAAGCCTTCTTAGCAGTGACCTGACAGAGTGTGACTAAACGGGGGGGGGAGGATTGCAAGTACTTGGGGGTTGGGCTTTGTTATCTTTCCCTGTCTTCACGGGCACACGCCAGCACTGAAATCTAGTCCCGAATACAAACACAGATACACAAACAGCAGCCACATTTGTGGGCTGCACCTGACTGGCTTTACAACCGGCATCGGTTGGGTTCGAATCCCGTTGGACCACTGTGGGCGACCTCATGTGGACAAGCAACAAGTTAATTAAGAAGACAAACACTGCAAACAGAGCAAGCCTTTGAATATCAATCAATCGCCAAGGAGTACGGTCCTGTTTGATATATCGATGCTTTCGTTTATGTGCTGTTCTACCCTGTGAAAGGCCTAGCCACTGTTAAACAGATGTTAAAGTGTGATTTCACACATCTCTCAAATGTACTCTCACCAAAATACACTTAATGAGCATTCCTAAAGCACCTTTTACACACAACCATCAATCTAGCAAAAGCAAAATATGTTACTGATTGTGTGTTACCAAACATTTACAAGTATTCTTTGTAATTTCAAGTCAAAATATATTAGAAAAATATAAACCCATAAGCCTATATAAGATTTTAATGAGAACCTAAGGCTATTTATACATTATTGCGGAGTAGATGACTGATAATCACAATAAACAGGCTTATTTTAAACAATTTAACATTACAGGCTTGAACTGACCTATATTTATGTTACACTATACGTATAAAACGGCACAAGCCTGTACGAAGATCTAGTCATTAATAAAGAGGCCAGGAAAAGGCAGGACGGTCTACAGGTTTGAAATAAAGTTGAAACATCTAGCGGCTTAAAAGTTGTTTTACGAATCACATTTTGCGACAAAGATTGTAAACAGATTAGCTTTTTTGATACGTAAATAGAATGCAACGGGGTACAGCAATATAGTTTAGAACACTTAAGAAATATGAAACCACTAGTCTCCCAGTCTGAACCAAAGACTGCGCAAAGAAAGACTAAAACGTCTATTTGTTTTCCCGTTATTTTAAAACACAATCAAACAGTTTTTACGTTTTAGGAAAAAACGTTACTCCAGTTGCGGTCTAACAAAAACTCACCTCTGCTTGACAGCAAGCGACGGCCAGAAGAACAAATACGGGCACAGTTCGGAACATCTGCAGGGAGGAGAGAAAAGGCATGAACCAGGACGCCAATCTCATACCTTTTTCCCAACAATACAAATAATTTTGCTTTTGCAATAAACAGACATGGGTATTTCATGGGATTCATACCATCTTTTACAGCTGGCGCTGCTGGACGACTTGAGTAGGGAAAGAAAAAAGGCGTCGCGTCTGGGATGGGAGACGAGCAGCGGAGCTCTGGAAATAGGAGCAGATCGGAGGAGATCCGCCTGCCTTTCTCCTCCTATTATGACGCGCTGGCCAATGAGGAGCGGCCAGGCTCGGACCTCAGGAATGCTGCCCGAAAGTTCACGGCGGATCGAGGCGGTGTCGGCAGGTTCGAGTCATTAAGCCCTTTGGTGAAAGGAGACTGCAATGTCGTTAAAAACGTAGAAGAGCAAATGCATATGAATTTGTCTTGAACGAATATAACGAAAAGAAGTTGGAATGGGTTCTCTAAGCTTTTGGGTACGTTTTGGCCAGTTTCAGTTCAAATTTATTACAGCATGTTTTTCGGTGAATGCCACTGTGATTTTGATGACATAATTATAGATCTGAGCATTTGGGCACGTCTGAACCTGGTGAATGGACTTTTTACCTCAAAATTACTCCCAGTTTCTGTAGTTTTGTAATGAAACATGTGAGGTCAAAGGAAATACATACTCTGGACATCTATGCTCTGCAAGACGTACAATCCCTTTCCCAAAACCAGTTATTAATTACAAAGGTTCAGTGATTCTGGAAATACAGGACAGGGAGACATTGTGTATGGAAAGTGCATGTCTTTTGGCTTGAAGGAGCAATCTTGAGCATTCTAAGCATTCCAAGGAAGTGATGTGATACCATGGACAGAATATACAACCTCCACACACATGAGGTAGAGGTGTGAGGCCACCATGTTTATAACTTATAAAAATTTATAAAGCTAAATGTAGCTAACAATTATGTAATGCTAATGTCTCCATTGGAAAGCATGTCAAACATTAGCATCACCTGAAGCTAGCTATGGCTGGGGAATAGGCTGGGTGCTGCCTTCATAAGCCACCTGTGGGGCTGCGACCAGCAGGGACCCTCACCTACACAACACCTGCTCCTCCCAGCATGCAGTGGGATGAAACTCTGTTGTCAGGAGAAACGGAAACCCGGTATATTGGCCGCTAAAGCCACCATCCTGCAAATGTGCTGCTCATGCAGAAACATCCCCGGCGAGAGAAGAAAAAAAAATAGATATATATGAAGGTAAAGCAGGAAATGGTATCGCCGTTTCCCAAGACACGCAGGTAATGAACATATTAGTCACTGGAAGCTACCTTCAGCTTGTGTTGTGGAGCCAGGAGGCCCTGACAGGCTGGATATCTTTCCCCGAGCGCCGCACTTCATGACTACTGGGTATATATTTGCCCATAAAAAAACTGCTTAGCAAAGCACTGGGTGCCTTCGCTTCTGCTTACCTCGAGAATGGATGTTGCTGGAAATACACCACCAAGATGGACTTACAGCTTCTTGACAACACAAAGGGCTTTTGTTAGCTTCTCAGAGCTGGAGTGTTAGGGAGGCCTTTGTGTTGGAGAAAACCTTTGCTTACACTGATATTACAGAGCTACATTCGACAGAGTTGGCAGGTGAGCAGTAATGTGTCATTTTGGAGTGTCACTGCAGATTTACAAAAGGAGAAATTTTTACTGGGGGGGACTGACTTCAATGAAAGCGAAGGAGAACACACTATATAAACTAATCAGTGTACATTTATTTAGGAGGGGGCGGGGGTTAATAAGCAGGTAAAACAGCCCTAGCGTCAATGCACGTCTTACAAGTAGAACATGTGGACATTTTTAGCTTTTATGCCAAATGCATTTTTAACAGTGTATGCATTTATAAAAAGAGGTGGTCTGGCTAAATCATTCTGCCAGCTGTGCTGTGGGGCCGTAGTGGGTCTAACACAGTGACATCAGCCAGTTACGCCTTTTAACTCTCCTTGTTGAGTAACAATGGCACTCTGTGTATGTCAGAACCAGTTCAGCGGCGGTTATGCAATATGCAATGGCTAATGATTTTTTAGGTGGCCTAGTGGCTCTCAGTTTCCCCAGTGGGGAGCTGAGTGTTTTAAACCACGCGGTGCTGGCCTCAATGCTGTACACTCAACATTGTGCACTCAACACTATAGCATTGAAATAATTGGCCATCTAAAGAAGGTTCGATCTCGTTTAACCTTTTCTTAAGCTTCATCCTATTACAAGCACAACATTGACATGACGTTTCATTGTCTGAACACTCTTCTCAGTACGGGTGTGAGTACTGCCTCTGCGATGCCCTTCACATGAATGGCACCGGTCACCTGAACACCTTTGTTGGTGATGCTGAGCCTTGGCGTACTTGATTAATGTTTATTTGCCAACATGGCAGCCGAACAGTCGGGATGCTAGAGGATTGATTTTGCACTTGGCTCGGTGCTCTGAACAGCTTGCGTGTGCCTGTCTCATTGTGTTTGCACTATGAGCGTTCACTGTTTAAGTGTGGCTGGAGTTTCTGAATGAAAGCTGCTGTTCACACTGAGAAGCTGTTGCTCGCCCCCAAATATACACTAAACTACCATTACATCTTTAGGACTGCTTTACATCAAATGCACCTTCATAATGCATTCATTATGCATTATGAGAACATTCATAAGCAACATGTACTTTAACCTCCTGACATACCATAACAGCTTAAATATACATTAATAACAAACATTGTATGATTATAATGTTTGTATATAATGTTTGTTATTATCTTATAAAGTTTGAAATTAATACATATTAAAGCTGTTATGTATGTTAGGATGTTAAGGTACACTTACATGCAGCTTATGAATGCTCTATGAGTGCATCATGAATGCATGATGATGGTGCAGTTAATGTAAAGCGTTACCAAATGTTTGTTGTTTTATCATTTACGTATTAATGTATGTAGCTATAGATACTTATGTATTTTTTATTTCTGTGGTTCTGCAGCTTAATACTCTGTTTGTGATTGGAAGGTCATTGGTTCAAATCCCACGGCTTGTGCAGTGATGCCTTCGTAGCCTTTAGCAGCCTCCTTAGCACAGTTGGCAGTGCATCATTCAGTTGTCACACGATTCACTGTGTTTAAAGAACTTCTCTCTGGGGACAATGAAGCAAGTGTGAATCAGTGGGTTATAATGTTATGCCTGTATTGCAAAGGCCATCAGTCCAAGTTCCGTGATTGGCAGAGTGATTTCAGCATTTGGCCCTTGAATAAGGCCCTTAAGCCCAATTGCAGTCTATCCCCGCTTTCTCAAAAATGTGTGTTCCTTTGTATGAAAGCATTAGCTAGGTAAATATAATCTACAAAAATGTATGGAAATTATAGAAAGTTCCTGGCCGCTGAGATTAATGGGTGTTAAGTGACAGTTCAGTTTATCGCCTGAAGATTGGTGAGGCGGCATCTGAAGATCAGCAGCATCTGAATGGAATTAGTAACATGGCACTGCTATGGAAGCTGATGAGGACAGCATCCCCAGGGTGGGGATAATTATACCAGACCCCTCCAAAGAGCACAGGTCAGACTCTCCATGTATCTCTAGCCAATGCCCCACTTCTGAACTTGTCCTAAATTTAACTCACTTCCCCACCTTCTCAGCAGACTCATCCTTCACTCCCTCTCCCTCATACATGGCTGAAAATCTCTCCTGAGGGTTGTATGTTTTCCGCCTGATTGGTACACTTGCACCATCTCCCAGAATGCATCAGTGTCTCATATTACATCTGCACACCTGCTTATTCCCAAGCTCTGAAAAAACTGAGATGACAGGCACTCATTCCCTCCATCTTCAACTTGACCTTCTGCCCACCTCTACAGAAGAAAGCAAGGAAAAGTACTTTATGGACAAATTTCTACTTGTTCATCGATCTCTCACAGTAAGCACACATGGAAAATAATAAGACTTGCTAACAGTGAAGGCTCCTCTCTACACAGCGACGCATTAATTAGAGAGAGAGCGGGCTGGTAATGGAGGTTAAATTAGACTTAACCGCAAGATAGATATTTTGTGTTTCAGTCTTTATCATTTTCTTCATTATTCTGCTCTGTCACTTTAATTACAAAAAAAACGTGTGGCTTAGAGTAAAACAGAGTACTTCACCATCCACTTTACTTTGCTTTAATGTTGTTTCTTAAACACCGCAACTATAATTAACCATTTTCTGAACATCAATCCATTCCTCCACCCCTTATCTATGCCCTTGCGTTTTATTAAAACGGTTATCCAGAAAGAAAAGCCCCATCTCCTCTCTCGCACTGTCTATGGCAGCATTGTCTTTTTTAGATGAGAATCAAATTTGAGGAGAGGATTATTTTTGTAAATATGATAAGCATATTATATTTTCATCACATGGATCAGATTTTGGAAATTTTTTATAACTGTCGCCATTTTCTTTCTGGGCTATAGCCTTTGTGCTGTTTGCAAAAAATTGCTTCAATATCTAATTAAATTTACTGTTTCAATTTTTTTGATCATATCAAAGTTTTTTTTTTAATTGTGAAATGGAAAATCAGATTGGACTCCCAATTTCCTGGATTGCTTTTCATAATTTACATGTAGAGTACAGCTAATTATGTAATTTCCAGCAACAAAGGACCTTTAGTAATTCCTTCAGTAACAAGATTGCCTATGTGTCATTGTCATTCTAGCGCATGTGCCCAATGCACTCTGTATATGAGTGTGTTGTGTATGGCCATGTTGGTGATGGGATGACACTTGAACGTTTGCATGCTGATGTTTTAGGAATCTGGGGTAGTCACATTTTTGAGCTCCTTTGCTTTTGCTTAAGAGTGAACTTGAATGCTTTAGGTTATGCCGTGAAGGATTACATCTCATATCAAGCAGACAGGTTGCATTTCCAAATGACTGATTTTCTATCTAAATACAAAAATCATCCCTCCATATGACCGATTTTCCATCTGGTTGATTGACCGGAGCCGCTTCCTTTGCAATGATCCCAATTCCTTCTAATCGGGCTCGTGTTTCTGCTCTGCCAAGTGAAAAAGTAATTACATATCTGAGTCCCTCTGTGTCCCAGAGCAGCCCAGGGAAGGAAATTTCAGAACAGGGAACAGGAGGCACATGGCAAGAAATCTTTGTTTCTTGTTTACCTTTTATATCATGGCATGGCTTAAATTAACCAACCAGCTCCATCATACCCAAAAGTCAGCCAATCATACCAACGTAATCGGATGAAAGGATCAAATTGTCTTTACATCAGTCTTCCCAGCAGAAGCAATTCTGGGATTTCTTCAAGGTGGAGGGCCTAAGGGGAACCATAATTCATACTGAGGGGCCAATTTTATCATAACCAGGATAGGATCGGAAAATTAGAGGTTTTAGAACCATTAGACGGTAGTGATCATAACATGGTTAAAATCGAGGTTAATTTTAGTGTCAGAAGAGCAAAGTCGAAATTAAAAGTATACAATGTTAGGAAGGCTAACTTTAATGGTATGAGATGGAAACTAGAAACTGTAAACTGGATGGAGTTAAATAGCAAAACAATTGAAGAAGCATGGGAATTTTTTAAAAGCACATTGTTGCAATTGCAAGAGAACTTTATACCTGTTTCCAGCAAAACTAAATCTAGGAAACGACAACCAAGGTGGTTTACTAATGAAATTAAGAATAAAGTCAGGAGAAAAAGGGCTCTGTTCCACAATTGGAAAATAACTAATGATTTCAAAATTAAGCAAGAGGATCTAAGTCTACAGGTAGAGTTAAAAAATAACATTAGACTGTCCAAGAAGGATGTAGAAAGAAAAATTGCATTGGAGGCTAAGGATAACAATAAAGGTTTCTTCCAATACTTTAACTCCAAAAGAGCTCTAAAAGCTGAAATCACTAATTTGTAGGATAGTAAGGGCCTTATCATTGAAAATGAAATTGATATAGTAAATGAGTTTAATGATTATTTTTCACGGGTGTGCACAGTAGAGAACACGAGTAACTTACCACCAATTAGTACGAATACAGCGTCGTCAATGACCAATATATGTATAACTGAGGCTGATGTGGTACTAAGCCTAGCTAAACTCAAAATAAATAAATCGCAGGGCCC
>JAODJU010000035.1:11108638-11133399 GCA_026776725.1 Gnathonemus echidnorhynchus | reverse complement strand
TAGGTCAAACTGGTTTGTTCGACTTTCAAGAAATTCGAGTTCTAGTGAGTTCGAGAACCGAGGTACCACTGTATATTGTTTTTTCTGTCATTAAATTTCATCATGGACTATAAATCAATAATCTACAAAGAGAACAGAGCAATTGTGCTCATATCTACCATTGAGGACAGTGAGGTCATGTCCTCAGTATTTTTTCTGCGACTCCTATAATCGTGATCCATTGTGGGTCACACTTAGGATGGGCTAACCCTATTCTCCTCAATCTTAAAAAATCCAGGCTACGTCCCTGACAGCAATATGCAAAAGATGGGCAGACAGTTCCTTTATATTACAAGCATGAACTAGGGTGATTTAATAAAGAAGTAAATCAATGTAAAATTGTACATTGGGTAATGGACATTTATAGACTATACCGGACTGGCTTTTTATTGGCTGTTGGTGTCTGTGATATGAGTTACAAAAGGTGAGACCCCACCCTAAAGCCTGATAAGCCCCTAACCCTAATCAACACATTGCATGCTGTTGGCTCGGTTAAATCTCCTTTGCCACTGAGCCCAAACAGGCATCTCACCATAAACCACCTGAGGTGGCAATACAATTTTCAGCTTCAAAAAATAAAAAACTCTTCCCTGTTTGTCAGATTTCACAGTCTACCACTCCTCAGCAGTCACAGGAGGTTCAAATAAAAAATACACCCCAGGTTAAACAGCGCGTGTGAGGCTTAACTTTAAGGGTTTATTTCGATCCAAAGGTAATGCAGAACTAGTGGGACCACATTCAAGTATATAGTTAATCCATCCATTGTGTCACAGGAGAGCATCCAAAATCCATACACACGAAGCAGGAGAGGGAATCTAAACTGCAATCCAGGAGGTCTGAAGCAAAGATGCTACCTGAAAATGTATTGTTTAAATGTATTGTTTGCAGTGAATGTAAAGCAGAAAGTCATGATAGCTCTTAGAAGATGGTGAGCTAGCAAATTATGCATAAAAAAACAAGAAATGTATATTGACATTTAAATTTTTCAGAAAGTTTGGTGAGCCGGAGCAACCGGGGAATAGGGGTCTTGCTCAAGTGTCCAAGGGTGAAATCACTCTGCCACCCATGGGACTCGAACCAGCAACCATCCAATTACAGCTGCAGCCTCTGAATCCATAAAACTATGCATTGTGCCCCGTAGATCTACAAAATGAAATAAAAAAGGCAATAAAATGCTAACTATTAGTGTCACAATGTGGAAATGAAGGAGGCGGGAACAGGCGTGAGGGCAACTAAAAGGGGTTTATTAAAGGAACAGGAACAGGGCAAACCAAAGCAGAGCATGTGGGGTCAAACAAAAGGCACAAGTAGCAATAAGGGAAGCACTAGAGCACAGGCAAGGGCAATGCTGATGACCGGACTGGGGCACGCAGGACTGAAGGACGTTTTGTACAGGGTACATGAGGGAGCAGACGAGAGGCACCCAGGGTGATCCACACGAGGGCTGTAACGAGAGGTAACATTAACCGTTCAACAACAGAGAGAACGAGGGGGAAGGCATGCAGGGCGTGACAATTAGCTTGCACCAAATACCCTAAATATTAAATATTATTTAAATATTACTTTTCCTCAAGTAGGGGATCACCAGGAAAACTCAGAGTAAAATACAGTATGTGGACTCTTAGTGATGTATGAGCACAATGGTAGCAGAGTGACACTGGCGTCCCCCTTTACATGCACTACTTGTTGGTACAGCAGGCAGTCGTGTGCTAAGCCTCCTGCGGGACTGTGAATGGCGGCGGGATTTCGCACAAAGACATGATGTCATAACAGCGAGCCTGGGGTGCATTGAGCTGAGGCGCCGAGCCGTGAGCCTGGATGGTGGGGATGAGCGTATAACAACCCGCAACAAAGGTATCTTGCATCGATCTGCCTGTCAATGGTCACGCTGCATGGTTTGTGTCCTTGGGGACATTTTGCTGATGTCCAAAAAGAAGAAAGGGACCCATGAAATGCCACCTAAACTTGGGGGGGGGGGGGGGGTAGGGGGGTGAAACAGCATAGGCCAGGAGTAGGAATTAGTGACAGAAGCTTATGGGGAGTGATGTTTTTATCAGGAAGGGCACACAAGTCCTCCAGTGACTCTGGATTTAACCCCCACCGGGTCATTGAAATGCTACCATCCCAATTCTGGACTGTGTGCCAAAGACGGGCACTCCAACAAGCCCATGTGATGCAAACAAGCCCAGCATATGTTTGGTAATGTGTGGCCATCTGATAGGTTCAAAGTCATGTGACAATTCCCTGAAGGCTAAAAATTATGCACCTGGCCATAATACATTTTATTTTAACAGCAGCAAAAAAAGACCACTTGTTTTTTTTGAAGGCAGGATCTTCATATCCGTTGTGTGAAAAAGTGTTAAAATACTTCAAAATATTTTTTTTAAATGACACTGAATGAAATGAAACCCTCAGCAATCTATATAAAACACTCAAAAGGTCCATCCAAGTGAAATATACCCTGGGGTAAATATTCCCTATTTCAATGGTAATGCTCTAAGTCTGTGAGCTTTCCTCTGTGAATAGAGTGTGGCAGAGATAGTGCTTGCACCTACACAGATATGTTTGGATCAGTTACATTCTCTTGGCGTGGACATTGGGAACAGAAATCAGGGAAGTGTGAAGTCAACAGAAAATCAATGTTACAGTGAGGACTGAAAATCCCGAAACACTGGTGGAGGGGGGAGAGGGTGAAAGACAGAAGCGTGTCACAGCGGGGACTAACCTTCCAGTGTCACAGACACTCTGCCATCACATGATTTCCGCTGCTGAGTGTGCCTCTGACCTGACACTGTGATGGATGCATGTTAGACACACATTATTAATTTTCGGCAGCCATAATTATTATTATGTATTACTGGGTGGGCTCAATTTCCTGCAATCGCTTAGGGGAGAGGACAGGGGAACATTTGAAAAAGGATTTTTGAAACAAAGCTAGGAAAATATTGAACTGAAACCAAAAGTAATTGTAAGCCGTTAAAGAATATTCAAATATTCAGATGCATGCATTTCTCAGTTCTTTTACTT
Organism: Gnathonemus echidnorhynchus; assembly: GCA_026776725.1. Lineage (NCBI taxonomy): Eukaryota > Metazoa > Chordata > Actinopteri > Osteoglossiformes > Mormyridae > Gnathonemus > Gnathonemus echidnorhynchus. The sequence goes on along the minus strand of JAODJU010000035.1, from coordinate 11,130,333 downwards.
GCTGTGGTCTCAGATACAGCTGGTATATTTGTTTATTTGAAAATTTCACACCAGTGTTGTGGCAGCCAGGTGAACTTACCCATTTTGGAGGTGTTTATTTAACTCTGAAATCTCAGGATAAGGAGTGAAGCTTGCCAGCCTTTGTTCCCTACATGCCAACATTTATTTCCCTGTTGTAGAAATAACATCAACATTTGCAGATAGAATTCTGCCAGTCGATCAGCAATCCCAGATAAGACAAACTGGAATAAACCAGATTGCTGCCTGACAGATCTTGACTAAACCAGCATAAATAAGTCCAGAGTGTGATATTTAATTAAAAAAAAAATCTAATTTTTAATTTAGATTGTTTTAGTTTACTACCTGCGTTTGTGTAGTGGGTTTTCCTTTCCAGTCTAAGGTCATTTATTTGTGAATAAACTGTATCCTGTTAAGGTCTCTTAAGTCCTGTTCTAGCTTGTTTTACAAATATATATTTTCTGGAATATATATTTCCCACTCACTTCTGATTTATTAGCTCCCTGAGGCCCAAAGCAGACTATTATTTGAGAATTAAAGATCTTGAGATAGCTCAGCAATTATATAGCTTATGAATGGGAAACTTTCCCTTATAAGAGAACGCATGTCATTTTGAATGTCAGGAAGGGTGATACCACTGCTGAACACTTTTGTTTGCATTTCCAGAAATTGTGATTGTGTTTTAATAAAACATGTAAAACAACTTTGTTCACAAGCAGGAGCTCATAGACAAGGTCTCCCTTCTTGTAGGTCGAGGGAGTGACTTTTCTTTCAAACCAAGTTTTCTCTTGTTCATTTTGTATACCTCAGAATTTACTTTGTGCTGAAATAATGCAAGTTGAATCATGTGACCATTTAACTACAAGCAGAAATAACTTCACATAAAGAAAAGTGTATACCCTTAAACCATCTACTCCAGGGCTGTTGGATGTGTATGTTGCTTTCAACAAAAATGTCTGCTAAATAAGTGTAATGTAAATGTATATAACATCAGTGTACAGCACTCAGGATATTCTGTGTTGCTCCTTAGCGTAAATCAGGATTGTAAATATGTAGTCTGTATATGCAAGTACTTTTTGAGGTTTAATGTCAGTTCTATTGAGTGCAGGGATGGTGAAACATTGCAGGTTCTGGATAGGGTCTTAGCAGCCATCTGAAATCCCAACACTCAAAAAAGAGCTTTTGGGCACAGCTCAGGGACCCTGCACCCCCCCACCCCCCTCCAGGAAGTTGGTCCAATAGTGGCTCCTTCATGGTGCCAGAGCGGCACTAAATCTTACAGTCTTCTGGACAGGGTGGGGGTAGATAAGAGGGTCGCAGGAAGATCAATTGTTCCCTCCAATCAGACAGGAAACGTAAATGGGGTTTTTCCTATTTCTGTTTGTGGGCCATTTTTAACAATACCTGATATGGGGCTGACACTGGGTGGTCTCGGTGGAGACGAGGAAGAGTGGCAAAACTGAGGAGCGGGTGGAGAAAGAGGGAAAATGGTGCTCAGTCCAAGGCATAGGGGTGACAGGACAGTAGCCATTCCATCCTCAATCTGACCAGAAATCCCATAATCAGTGTCTAGAAGAATATGGGGATTCTCTTGTACTGTTGAACCCAATCCCCAATCTCAGAATCCCTTTTACTGGTTCCCATTGGGTTAATTCTTCCTACGTTGAGTTTCAAAGTAGGAGTGGTTCTGGGGGGGGCAGTGCCCCGTGACAACATGCATGCCCCACCACCAAACCCCCCCCCCCCGTGGCCCCCCTAAATATGCTACTTGATGATACCTATGAAATAAATGTATTGTTATTATCACTATTTTTGTTATTTACATTTATATATGTGGGCTAACATTTTGTGCGAATTCTTAACATGGGGGGGTCGAGTCACTTATGAAAAACAAAGTTAAAGACAGAAAAAATAATCAAGTTTTTGGAAGCAAGACAGTCTGAATTAGAAGTGAGTTACATATTTATAAAAACTGTAAAATGTTACCGCAAAGCACTGCATGAATAACATCAGTTTTCAAAATTGTCATTTGCTTCTTAATGCTGGCAATCTCATGTAAGTAATACTTGGAGGACATTAAGGTCAAATGCATCTACCTCCCCTAACAGAACAATTGGCCTCAGTCTGCCCCCCCCCCAGTTGAATTGGTCTCTCAAAGCCTCTTTCCCCCAGTAATACTGTTTCCAAAAGGCCTTCCTCCCAAAGATCTTCCTCACAAAGGTCTTCCTCCCAGCTTCTTCATGACCAGTAACAATGAAAAGTTATGAACCAATACCAAAATATTTTCCATGCCTGCGGTATGCATCAACTGTTGCTATGGTATTCCCAGACACCCCCCCCCCCCCAGAGAACCCCCTCTGTACTCTCATCGCAGCAGCACCAGAATAGGGTTGGGTTCACCCCGGGCCACTGATAGGGGGCTGTGTACACAGCCGGCTCCATAAGCGAGGCACACATTGTCGGTATGCAACCTGCACCTCTAAGGTGTTGCTGTCACACTCTGATGCTGTACTTGCACGGCCTCCCTGTTAAAAATAGGACGTGATGAATGGTGAAGGACACTGCTGCATCTATCGCTTTGCCTGTGCAGTACAGGCAGCTGGCCAAAACACACACGCACACACACCTAATGCTGACTGATTAAGCTGTGATCATGTTAGAGCCTCTATATATCTATAAATACAGGAGTCTAATGTTGGAAATATCAAGAATTCAGCTGTAGGGCCAATGAAAATGGTACATAAATATGCAGTACTGTTACTTTCCGAGCCATTACTATGGAATTCCATGCAATACTTTCCCTGGCATTCTTTTCATTGTTATTTTTATCGTTATCTGTTATTTATTGTTACTGTGTGTTAATGTTGAAAAGTCTATTTACTGTCTAAATTTCTGTATTTAGCCTCCATAAACCTGCAATTTTCATTGGGATTAATGAAGTATCTCTCCAGGGGCTTAGGAACCAGGGACGATGTGTACCCCTTAATATTTAATTTGGATTCATTCACCCCTCTCAAAATAGACCTTTGTAAGTAAATTATTGTGTCCCCCAATATCAAACTCTCTCCTATGCTATTGCATCTATCTGTCTATATGTCTTAGAAACCAACACCTTCTCAACATGGAGACTATTTTTCATTCTGTTAAAATGAAACATCCAGAACAATAGCTATTAATTCTTATTCCCTATATAGTAGAGTTTAACAAATGTCCCATATATCTGTCAGGAATAAGAACAGCAGCCCCATGATGAACAGAAGACTTGGAAAGGCAACAAAATCTGATAAGAAATCTCTGTGTATTTCTGTCTTTTTGTCTCTCTCTGTTTACATGGATATTAATATTGCATGATACTGTCACATTGTTGCAAAGAGTGTGTGCATGTGAAAGAGCAGACATCAGACCTTATTCTGTATATATGAAGGTGGAAGCAGGGCGGTGTCAGAGGACCATAGTTCATTATGTGGATGTCAGGGTGAGCAGACAGACGGAAGTTTCTGCAGGATTTCATCAGCTGTGGCTCGATCCACCTGAAGCGACACTGCAGTGTATCTCAGGTTTCACTGCAAAGGGCGCCGATAATGATCTTCAATGGGACAACAATGACCTTGAGTGGTTCTTCAAATAAACACAGAAATCATGAGAGAGCCCACGTCTTAAGCTGGAGACAGCTCATGCATGCTTTGCAAAAACATTCTTCTGATGGCGTGTTTCATAAGTTGCAGCCAGAATCTGTAGCTGAGGGGACTTTATAACAGACACATTTCCTCTTTTATTCAATTATGACGGATCCCAACAACCACCACATGCCAGAAAATCCAGAATTGTTTTTCAGATCAAGCAAACGCTTTCACTGAGGTGAATGGTAATCGGTGAAAGACAGCTTTTAGTTCCTGTGAGTTTGCAGAGTCAAAAAGGACAAAGTGACAGCGTGCCACACTGAGAAAAGGAAGATAAGGAAGGAAGACTGACATTTTTACCTTTTCCAGAATGTCCATGGGGAAATTTGACACTATATTACTAGAAAGGACTCATGCTCATATGTTTTAAATGACTTTTAATGAGTGTAGATAAATTGACAGCAACAATACTGAATGCTTGTCTAAGTTTGCTTAGACCCAGCTTATATTACTTAATATTTTTTATTTGACACCTTCACTTTTTAAAATAGGCCTGGGTGAAGACTGATGTTAATTGATATTATAATATTTTATAATAGTTTCGTACTAAAAATCATATTAAAAAATAAAAATATAAAGCATCAGTCATACATCATTCAATATTCAGCTTTGAGTTTGCTGCCTTTAATATAACTCATTTGTATTTTCAGAAGTACTGGGGCAAAAGATGGTGATGCAAACATAGCGATTAGAGGAGGGTATTGGAACAAAGACTGTCAGCCACAGAAATCAAATTCAGGTGTCTTCTTAAAGCACAAGGAAACTATACAGGTAACACAAATATGCAAATTTTCAATCTGGTGCTGATTCACCTGCCGCCTCAGATGAATTTGAAATGGGACCAGCTCTGTATTAACAGTATTTAAGGAAGGTATTTAATCATCATTCTCATGACCAAAGCTGGAATGAAAAGATAAGGAAGGTGTCGGGAGTGAAAGAGGTGACAAGTGGGATAGCTTCTAGCCACATATGTCCCAGTACGTCACCCATCTCTCTCACCCCTTCCCTGTTTAAAGAGGATGGGGAGGTTGGGGGGGGGGGGGCATTTTTGTCGGGCTTACTGAAGAGTGACCAGGCCGTTAGAAGGCGGACATGTTTATACAGTGAGTTTTATGACCAGAAATCCGGCACTAAAAGCATTTCGCCTGCCAGGAAGACAAAAAAGCACCCAGGTGGTGTCTGGAATCAGAATAATACCAGGCCTATTTATCAGACCAAAACTGATAAACGTTCTCACTCTCAGGCGCGACTCTGACCAATTCATCATTAACACCAGTGCCCAGCACCCGACAAAACCCTGGGTCATGTGACCGCCTTTTCCTTTCATACCACGACCTGAGCGCCAAGGCTATCAGCCAGCTTGTAACCCTGCGTGCTGCTAACCGGCCCCATCCTGGCAGACCCTCCCCTGCGGTATGGAAGGAGGGAGGAGTGCATGGGAACAGGAAGCCTGGCCTGTGACAGCCACCCTCTGCCTGTCCCGCTCAGCAAGTTCCAGGCTGGCTTCCAGTTACTTCTGCTTAGTGTCCTCAGCACCTCCAGGGATTCTATCAGCCGTCTTTGTAAGAAATTCCAGCAATTGTCTTTCAGGCTCTTTAGTGAAGGGAGTGAACTCAGTCCTCTTTGAATTAAAAAGTACAAGCATTGTGAACAGGCTCTATAAAACACAATGTATTTATGTAGAAAAACACTTTGACTGCACTTGACGGGGCACAAATACTAATGACTCAGTTATTACTGATGTTCAAATTATGAACAAATTATGAACAACTATAGTTAATTCTACTTGAGATAAAAGATGCTTCACGATTCATTAATGATGAACAAACATGAAGCCAGTGAGATCAGAATTTCACTTGTGTTATTCATTACTTGTTCCTTCAGTAGTTCCTTCAGTAGTTCACCATGATTTACAGAATTAACAGATATAGTAACAAGTGTAATTGCTCGAGAAAAACATGGGCCACAATTCATTAGTTTCTGGTGCTATATTATTTGTATACTATATACTACTCTATAGTATATTATTTGTGCAAGTAGAGTGTTACCAACACTGTAATAAAGAAATAGAATAGAGAATCAAGACATAAAGAATGGTATATTCACAGCTGCAGGAGACCTGCACTGATTTCACCTGCTGAGGATCATGTATGCATCCATGTGACAGTTTGTTTTATATCAGTGTAAGGGCACAGTGAGCTTAGAGTCTATCCCTAGAAGCACTGGGTACAAGACCCCTTGGATGGTATACTATGGTCAATATGTCTATGAGCTATGGACAGAAACCTGCACAAACAAGCAGGGGATATAGAAACGTACACACACAGAGAGCCGAAGCCTTGTGGGTGAGACCCAGTGCCCTGCCAGATGTGATCTTCAGCATTCTGTAAACATGCATTGCAGGCATGTTTTATAGGTGTCCGTTTGAAGGTTAAGCCCATCCTTGTCCTTCAGTGATATTAATGAATTTTTATTTACTGATATAAATAGTCCGATAGCAGAGGAGATACGTACAAATACATGTCCAGTCTTGCACTTCTCTGCAAACCTGGATGAAATATCACAAGAGCTCACGATGATTGGCTGTTCTGCAGAAGTTATGAAAATGAATGAATGCCATCTGAAGTGGACACTTTTACTGCAATCTGGTTGCAGCTGCTTCCATAATTCAAGGCCCTGAGCACAGATGGAGAACGATAGTGACATTAAAAAAAATATATAGAAGCTTCATGATTCTTATTGTCTTATTAAATTGCATTAGTCCTTCAGCTTTTAGAATTGTTTGCCATTCGCACAGAACAAGTAGAAAATAAACTCATTCCTGGGTTTATCTTCTGAGACCTCAGGTCAGAAAGCTGTTGTGTTGTCACCCATGGGAAGGTGTGTTTGTTTGGCTTAGTAAGCCACATGTAATGCAAATGATTTTATTCTTTTATAGCTTTCAAATAGTGATGGTAACACAGCAACAAAAATCCCTGTGTTTATATGGGAAACTCACCCCCTCACCTCTCACCCATGTGTCCTAAACATAAACAATCCAGTAATAATCTAATAATGCAATGAGAAGGGGTGTTTTAAATAAGGTGTGAGTGTGTGTGGGTCTGTACGTGGTCATGTATATATTATCCAATGTCCCCACAATCTATTATTTTGACCTTGTGGGGACCACCTTTTCGGTCCTCAAAAGGGGAAATTCAATTTTACAAAAATCTATGAACGCAATCAAAAAAACTATAAATGCCCAAAGTCTTGTAATTTGCTTAGTTACTTATGGTTAAGGTTAGGGCTGGGTAGGGGTTAAGGCTGTCATTGGTAGGATTAGGGTTTTGAATGGAGAGTCCCCACAAAGGTTTAGATATCTAATCTGTGTTTGTGTCTATGGGAAAAACGCTAATGCTAACTATGACAACCTTAACCCCTGCCCATCCCAAATCATAACCATAAGTAACCAAGCAAAATAGAAGAGTTATGGCATTTTTAGTTTTTTCATTGCAGTCACGGATTTTTATAAAATAGAGTTTTCCCATATGGGGACCAGGAAACTGGTCCCCACAAGGTAAGATATACCTGGACCACACACATATATATACATATATACACATATACATACACACACACACAACCATTGTTTATTCCCCATCTGGAGGTCATGCTACTAAATAAAATTTAATAATAAGAAAAAAATAGCAAGAAATGAAATACCAGCTGGAGGCATAATAGCCCAGCTGAGGGCCCGAGTTTCTACATTGTTTTCCAGTACAATCTCGCTTCCTCTGGTGCCTCGCAGGTATTCTTCTGTTGGGAGCGCAGGACCCGGGACTGAAACACGCCCAAAGGGTGGGTGGAGACAGGAGGCGACGCCAGGAGACGACAACAAGGAGCAGAGGAGGAGAACTGAGAGAATGACAGGAGGGGTGGCATGGGGGGTGGGGGGGGGGGGGGGAGAGGGGAAGGGCTCCAGCAATGCCCGACATTTCTTACAATGCCCCCAGAATAAGATTGCATCTATATCCCCGGAAAGCCGAGCGCTGCTGTAAATAACAGTCGGCCGTGGGCAGCTGCTTCTGTTCGTCAGCCCCCCGGCAAGCTCCTCAGCACTCCACCAGCACCGTGCCGTCCTCCACTGGGGAGTTCTCCCTGGACTCTCCCTTGAAAGGGAAATCTCTGAGACGAGGCAGCCCGCAGCATCACCACCAAGCGAGCCGCAGCCCAGCAGGTAATTACAAGTGCTCCCTTGAGGGAGAGTTGTCACAGGAAATATAGCAAACCCTCTGATTCTTTCGAGTGTTGTTTCTCTGTCGAGCTGCTCAACGGCGCCTTCCGGCTGTGCTGTGACACCGGGGTTTTTTGCATCTCGGTTTGCTCGTTAGAAATTCTGAATCATCTAAGGTTTCTGTGGTCGACTCTGAGATGTTGGTCAAGGGGTTCGCCCAGGACTCTGGTTTGGGATGCATGTTTGTGTGTGATACGTGCAGGTACCTGGATGTCCAGCACATCACGGGGTTATGAAAAATGATGAGATCGATATGAAAAGGGCACGCTGGGCTGTGTCTTGAGTGAGGACATAGCTCAAGTCATGAAGGACTGCATGTTTGTAGGTGTTTTTCACAGGCATGTCTTTGGAGCTCATGTTTTGACAATGTCAATGACTGTTTTGTGTTTAAATCTAGAGGAGTGAATTTTAGTATAAGAGTCCTTAGGTGCACTTTGTCTGTTTTTTGGTGTTCAGTGTCTGAAATAAACTCTGGGGGAACCAATCCTTTAGGGTTACTTCCACATCTCTTCAACATCTTCATTAAAACAGCCATGGAACAAAGTTACCACAGCAACTCAATGTCCAAATGTCACTGGCCTGAGTTTGCATTAATGAGAGTGAGGCTTCTTTGGCATCAAAGAAATCTGTTTTAAATGTAAAATTTCCAGAAAAAATAACATATTCTTGAGCAGTTACCTGCTAAATAAAGAGCTGCATTTATGGAGAACAAATGAAATGTCTGATCTATGTTTTTTTTTGTATATGTTGGAACAGAAAGCTATATTGTTCGTTATTTGTTTTCTGTTGATCTGCCATTGGGCGAATAATGGTCTTTCATGTCAAGTTATATACATGAAAAATACTAAAACATCATTTTACTCTCTTTTCAGTTTACCTCTGTCATAGCTGCTATTTTAAGGCGTTTTGCAGTTTCCCTGTCTCAAAATATTTGGGATTTTAAGACACCAAAGCTGACCTTTAACAACAGGCAGCAATTAGGTTTCCAAAGAGGTGGTTCACATCACTCCAGGGACACACGACCTGGGTCGCCATGGAAACGCAAGCCCGAGTCTGCTCTGCCGCACCCCAGGGCCTCGGACCTGAAGTGAGATCGCTGCTCACGCACCCTTCCTGTAAATACTTGAACAGGGACCACGCTATCCTGGCACTCGGAACGAATGAGTGTGCTTTCTAAATATTTATGGATGAAGGGAGGCTTGCCGAATGTGCCTCGGTGAGGAGAGCCACTTATGGTGCGGCCAGAGCAACACCCGGTGGAGCGAGGGGGGGGGGGGGTGCCGCCATACTGGCGAAATGCCTGACATCTCATGCTGGCGAACCTGAGCGGGATGGCTAAGGATGTATCGGGGAAAACATCCAGCCGTCAAGGAGTGGGTGGCAGCAGAGGGAGGGGAAGGGGGTGTGCTAAGCCATAAAGTCGATTAGCGAATTTCTAAATCGAAATTAGAAAAAGAAAATCTAAAATAATATACGTTTTCAGTTAAATATATTAAATCAGTTAATCCAATAATTTTAACAGGTGTGAAACAGCGTCAACAGCTCATACACAGCACAGCGAGAGGAGCAGGGCAATCCCGCCCCCTGCTGGTTCCCTGTCCTGCCTGAGCGGGCAGGACAGGGTACTTTTACCGCTACAACTGAGCAGTAAAAGTAAAGGGGGGGGGGGGGGGGGGGCAAGCTAATTGTGTCTGCATTGCGACCAGAGAAACATTTTTCCGATTCCATTCATTGTCCTTAAACATTAATAGTGAATAATTTCACCACACCTCTATTTTTTACTTACTTTATTCCCGAAGAGTTGTTTTCGTCTCAGACAAGCCAGGATGGCGCCATCTGTGGACTCTTTTCTGCTCCTGTGATTCATTATACATGTCCAGAGAAATATTTTCTGGCACTTTCCATTGATGGTTGGCACCGCATACCACTCCAGGTCATTGTTTCGCCCCTATCCTGAGAGCATTTAATCACGACTATTTCCTCTGAGAAAGTCAAAGCCTCAGAAAGGCCTGCAAACCACTTCACTCTCAGGTCTCGGAAGGGCCTGCTAAGCTTAGCTGCCTCAGCTACCAAAACCATCACGCAGTCATTCTGTCCTTTGAACACTTCTGTCTCCATTCTCTTTCCTTTTATATTGGTCTCGATCTTCTGTTTGCTTTTAAACAGAATCAAATTCAAAGCATCTTTTAGTGACAGCTTCAAATATATGATGCACAGAGTCTTACACTGAGGTGAGGTATCATTCTCGTTGATCACAGTGCAAATGAGAAGTAAGAAATAAATACTAGAGAGACATATACACAGAATATGATATTGTAAGACATGGACATTAAGACAAAAGCATTAGAGTTAATCACCTGATTGGTAGGGAAAGATGGAAGCAAAATGTGCAATAACTGAATAGGTGTAATTTCGGGATTATCAGTCTAAACCTATTAGTCCTTTTAACAGATTTTTTACAGATTTGTGATTTATATTGCAGAGGGCCATTTATTATTTCTTTTAAGTAACATTGTTTAAGTTTAGTTTCAGTATAAAGTATATAAAGTACATAAGTCTATATAAACCTTTCTGTATATAAATCTTTTCCTGCTCATTTTCATGTGTATACACTGTAAGAGAATGCAGTAAGTTTCAAACCAATTTATTGCCAAATTGTAAATTTATTAATTTATTAAATTTTATTTTCAGTGCTACATCAAACCCATTAAACTAACAACAATAAGGTTACTGTAACTAAAAACAAATTTTTAGACCACTTTCCCTCTTATCACCCCAACATAGATGAATAAAATTGACAATTTGACTAAGATTTACTAAGATCAATATATTTTTAGTAAAAGTTTAAATGGTACTTTGTTTTATTATTTTCATTAATGTTGAACTTTCAACTGGACAGTAAGCCACACCCTCCTTCCTCTTCTTTGTTAAAGAGGCTGATTTCTTAAAAAGGCAACAGGAAATTATATTGTTAGAGATTACTTCCTTGATGAAGAAAAAAAAAACTTCAGACACCACTAAAAACAGCAACCTTAAAATAGATGGACATTTGTTTATATCCTCTCCTCCCGTGTCACATGGGAATCTGGGATTCAGTTCCCACAAGTGGAAGCTGAGAACTTGTATGACATCAATATAGGTATGCCAACCATTGAACTGAAATCTCACTCTGCTTGTTACATTTGCTTATGTTAAAATTTATCACATATAAATGACCGCTAATGAAGAGGGTTTCCAGTCTCATCCTTCAAAAAATGTAGACAAAGGCACTATTCTAGATTTTCTCTACTTAATTCTGTTTTGCTACAAGGATAATAAATATTCCCATTTTAGTTATGAATTTTAATGTCTCCTTCCAAGAGTAATGAATTCATACATGCTGAATAACTAAGCCTTAAACAAACTCATGCCAAAGGAATAGTGTCCTCTTGGAAATTGAGTGATTATGTTACGAAATGACAAGTTGTCACAGCCTAATATAACAAGTGATCACAGCCTGAATTTCTTGTTAGGTATGCAGAGGATATACGGACAATACAGCTTTGAACAGCTGGCTATTGCAGACATTTCCAATGCTTGTATTCATGCCGGGCATCTTGCTAGCCTCTGCTCCACCCCCACCCAAAAAAACACCCTCACTACATGCACACAGTCCACCAAGCCAGGGGCGTAAGAGTCTTCATCCCTGTCTGTCGCGTGACATGCCGATGAAACTGTAGCAGCCAAACCCTCAGAATCCTGCCCAGTTTTTGAGAGCAAATGTGGCCGCCTGGAAACTTACAGTTATCTGACTTATTCTGATGGTGCTTCACTACCTGAGGTGGTAAGAAATCCTTTCATTGTATTACAGACTTACAAGCTTTACTCAGTAATTCAGACACTGCATTGTGTGTATGAATCACAACTTTACTTCTCCTTTATGTTTATTTAAATTATTCTGCACATGTATAACAAATTATAACAAATCCAATACTGCCATGTACACTGCATCCTATTAGTCTCTTCACTTATGAAACCTTTTTTATTTGCAACCTCAAATGTAAATATTAAATATTTTTCATGCAAAATGAGTAACACTGAGATTTCTGATGCTCTAAAATATAAAAGATAATTTAGTAACAAGAAAACAATAAGATTTTCAGTTTTTTTGAGTAGTCTTTGAAGAGAAATAATTTCTTATCATTTAAAATTGTATCACACTGTAAACAGTACGTGTGCATTTTTCATTTTTTGTATTACTTTAGAAGCCTAGCCAGGCCTTGAGATAAGGTGACAAAATTGCTGCATTCCAGTAAAAATTACCTTTGGACATTAAATAATAAGTTGAGTAGAATAAGGATTCAGTTCAATTTATATACTTAAATACCTATAAAGAAACTCAGACTGGTGGGCTTGGTGATCAGAAGTCAGTGACTCTGCGACAGTGCTGTCAGCTTCCCAAAGGGTCCAGACAGTGCCTGCCTTTCCAGGAACACTAATCGGCCTCTTTCCAAATTTACCGTGAAACCAGGGGTTGTGGTGTTCCGGGGACTGTGTCACCTCATGTCCGGTATGACGTGGGTACAGAGGAACAGGCCCAGGGTTTATATAATAGGGACTCTGCTAAATCCTGTAGGAAAAAACATAATGGCTTCCCATGGTATTTCCCCTTTCATCACAATACTAGGAATCCAAACACTTATACATATTGAATTGAATATTTAATGTCTGCGTGAAAGACTGAAACCGGTAAAAGTAGTTAATCACAGTCAAATCCATTCAGACAGCAGGTGGTAAATGGGGAAAGACCATAAGTTGTACAAACCATGATCTCAATCAGGACAGCTGCTCACTGATCTAAATGGGGTTTAGGAATCCACATCATACACAGACTGTAGGTCTGCCCCTAAAAAATACCAATGATTATAACGAAGACCTATTTGTCTCTTAATATATTTTTAAACTGCCCCAGGACCAAATGCTTGCTTTTCTCAGAACTTCAGCAGCAGTTGCTGTGGGAAAAGTTCTCCTTCTCAGGCTGGGGTGACCAGAGCACTGGAGTGACCAGTCTGCAGTGGCTCCTCTGGGAGAGAGGGTCTATTTATACTGGTACTTCACATGCCTGCTGCCCCCTCTGTAGAAGAAGCACCGTACAGAGTGACTCTGTGAAGAGCAGGAACCTCCCCAGACAGCTGTCTTTAGAGATACCTAAAAGAAAAAGCACCATTGCTGCTATCAGGGATTTCAATATGGACTGACATACAAATAAATAGGGCAGCAAATAAACATTAATTTCTGAAAGGGATCAGACTGCTTTTTTCACCTTTTTGGTCAGCTTTGTAAAGAAAATGTGTTTTTTTTTTATTTTAATAAATTAATTTAAAAAATGGGACATTCTTACAGCAATCCCAAAGCAAAAATACAGTAGTATCCATCCTTCAGAATCAGAATCAGAATCAGCTTTATAAGCATGTTTTCACATACAAGGAATCCATTTTTTCCCTTGCTCTCAATGTATGTGCACAGAACAGACACACAGCAAAAACCATTTATAGCATATGTACAGTTATGGATACACATCAATGAAGTACAGCATGTACAAGTAAGGACTTCAGCCAAAAGACCATAGTGCAATGGTGCAGAGTACAAAGATGTTGATTAATGTATATAGATGAGGTCAGTGAACATATAGTATATACAACATATGCAATATATATAAAGCATACTCAAATTCCAGTTTGTAGGTACAGTGGATGATTAGTGTGAACATATTTATTGTACAAGTATTGTCTCTGAAAATGTGTGACTGGTATTTGTTGCTACAACACCTCCAACAAACATCTCCATTTCAATGGAGTCTATCCGATGAATCAAAGACCATTGGATGGTTGTTGTGATTTTTTGACTTAATTTCTCCTCCGTCTCCCCTCTCACCCAAGGCACCATCAGAAGGAGTTGTAAGCTGTGATGGGTGATTGGAGTCTCCTAGGAAACTTCCTCGAAGAAGTACAGGAGCACTCGACGACTGTAGGCAAAGTGTGGCTGACCGTTCTCTTCATCTTCCGCATCCTGGTGCTGGGCACAGCGGCCGAGTCCTCCTGGGGCGATGAGCAGTCAGACTTCATGTGCGACTCGGAGCAGCCGGGCTGTGTCAACGTGTGCTACGACGCCGCCTTCCCCATTGCCCACATCCGCTTCTGGGTGCTACAGATTGTTTTTGTTTCAACCCCCTCCCTCATCTACATGGGACATGCCATGCACAAGGTGCGCATGGAGGAAAAGCGGCGGCAGCGGGAGGAGGAGGACCGCGGCGGGGGCGGCGGGAGTGGGGACAAGGTGTATCCCGAGGAAAAGGAGTCTGGGAAGGGGGAGGGAATGGCAAAAATTCACCTGAAGGGGGCGCTGCTCAAGACCTATGTCTTGAGCATTCTGATCCGTACAGTCATGGAGGTGACCTTTATAGTGGGACAATACATGATCTATGGCATTTTCCTCAATGCCCTCTATAAGTGTGACACATGGCCCTGCCCCAACCCAGTCAACTGCTACATGTCACGGCCGACAGAGAAGAACATATTCATCGCCTTCATGCTGGTGGTGGCGAGCGTCTCACTCTTCCTCAGCGTGGTGGAGCTGTATCACCTGGCCTGGAAGCAGTCCAAGCACTGCCTCAAGGCCTGCGCCACCTCCAGGACCCTCAACCGCCAACCCAGCACCATAGTGACCGTGGCCCCTGAGCCTGAAGGCCCGGCCCACCCGTCCATCCCTTGCACTCCTCCGCCGGATTTCAACCAGTGCCTAGTGGCGGCTAGGCCACATGCTACCAGCTGCCAGATATTCAATGATAGGATGGCCCACCAGCAGAACTCAGCCAACCTGGCCACGGAGCGCCACCAAAGCCACGACAACCTGGAGGTAGAGGACTTCTTGCGGATGAACTATTCGCAGGGCGGTGAGGTGTCCAATGGCTGTGGCCCTCCTGAGCTGCTCTCCCACAGCTTCTTCAAGGATAAACGCCGCTCCAGCAAGACCAGCGGCTGCAGCAGCCGGGCACGGAATGATGACCTGGCTGTGTAGACCCAGGGATGAGAGGCCTCGAGCAGCACTGACCCGTAGATACACCCAGACACTGTACAATCCCGACGATTGTGAGTGTACCTCTGGCTGGAGACCATGTGGACAAGAGGAACACAAATGTTGTAAAAGTTTGTTTGATCATGATGAGCGGTTTAAAAACTGCTAGTTTGTATGTGGCACTCTGATTATCGTGCAACACCCTGAAATCTTGAAACATCAGATGCATGCATATCACATTTTAATCACATGAATTGTAGGATGATAAGATCTATCTACAAACATAGAATCAGCATCTATAAAATAAAAGTTAAAACTGCAGTCAGCACCTGCACATTTCGAACCTAAAATCTTAGGCAGAAAAAAACAATTTCCCAATATAGTGGTATGTCTCATCATGAAAGGCATATGTGCTATCTAATAAAATGGTATGATTGACCATTATTATGAACATAGAGGTAGGTGACCAAAAGACTGAATGAGAGTGCGGAAAGGGCTATTCTCTATATCATAAAGTCTGTTGCCATCATTTGTGACTGATGTGAAATACAGCATATAAACCCATTTTTTGCATATAAATCTCTTTGTGTATGAAAATGTCACTTTATGTATACCTGCTGTACTGGTTTTTATTTCATGTATATAATTTTTCCAAATTACTGTGAATTTCACCTTTTTTAAACTGTAATTTGATTTTGTCAGGTTATTTTACTACAAAGCTTATTTTGTTGAATAAATCATGCAAGAGAATGTATAATTAAGGACAAACGGTTTAGAACAAGATATAAGAACAAGTTTATTAAAAAAAAAAAAAAAAAAAAAAAAAAAAAAAAAACAAATATAAAACAACTGCAAGTTTAGTTTCAATCAAATTTAAAACAATATAGAATATTTTAATATTCAGTACTGTGTGAAAGTCTTAGGCAATCAAAGACAATGTGTAAAGCCATTTATCTGGGTAGTAAGTGCATATATATTTGCTCAGATAGAAGCACAATTTACCATTAGAACATATACAAATAAACAGTAAGACAAAAACTAACAAGAATGTATTCTGCAAAACATTTACGATATCTTACTGGATGGCTAAGAGAACACTGCTTTGGTTCCCAAATCTATCATCAGTGGCACGTCAGCAACTGCATGTATTTGTTTGATTTCACCAATAGCTAAACTGATTAATTTAATTATTTAAATAATTTGATGAGGTATCGATTAGCCAAACATGGTATGCTAGTCCATACGTTTACATACACAGCTAAATCGAGCTACAGTTATAGCTCGACTATACGTCATTTAATTGGAGTACTGTCCTTGTCCTAGTATACATGCACCGGAGGGGAATCGATTTATTGACCGAATTATGTCCGACTCCGTTACAATAGGTGGCGATATGGCTCCATTCAGCTTGTTAGTACTGCGGGTTGACCTATTACGTCACATACGTAAAAAATATTAGTAATGGATGCGTGGACAAATTAAGTGAAGCAAGCTTTAATTGCGATCTGGTCGGAAGAACTGATACAACAAGATCAGGATAGCATAACAAGAAATTATTTTGTATACTATACCGTGACAGCATGGAAAAGTTTCAAGTATTGCAATGTGATTTTGTTGTAATAAATTTTGGGGTAGTTATGAAACAAAAAAGGACTTTAACAAATTTAGCTTAGTCTAGCTGACTAGCGATGTAAAAATTGGATTACATAATGTGCGACGTTGGTATTAATATCATGGAAAACCAACATATAATGAAGTACCAAAAGTACGGTATCTGGTGCGGTGGAAAGGTGCCCTTTAGTTGAGCGGTGAAACTGGACAGCTTTACGTCCTCTGCTATGCTCCATGCTTCTTCTGTCGAGTATGCGCAGAGCACCTAGCTGGGCCAGTTGGAGTTCGAATGGATGTATATATGCAGGAGTAAATCGACTCCACATCGCTTTATCTGGGTGTCTTAGTCCGACTTCGAAAAATTCAATTTAGTACGATTTCAGTCGGACTAACATGTTTACATGAACCTTAAAAGTTTTAGTCGGACTGACACAATAATTCAGTTTTCTTATTGTGCATGTAAACGTACTGACTGATCGAATCAAAAATGCGTAATGGATGCTTGCAGCAAATTCAGTGACTTTAGGAGAGGTTTTGAAACGATTCATCTGACACTCTGACAGACGTAAAATCATAGTTTTAAACCAACATGATCTTTTAAACATTTGTTTGCATTGTATGTTTGCAAGCATTAACTAAAAAGGCAGCAAAACATTAAGTGAATGTTCCTGCAAATGTGATTGTTGTATACCAGGGGTGGACTAATTTCTTTGAGGGCTCGATCTTGGCTAACATGGGTAAAAGCCCCCTAAGTGGGCCATTTGAGCTATTTTTTGGAGCCGAGAGAGAAACATGACAATCGTAATCAAATCGTGGGGTGCCAGCGGTAAAACTTACTGATCAGGGTGGACAGGAGTACGTGCTGTCGGTAGAATTCACCGATCGGGGAAAGGGTGCATCAAAAAATCGTGTACTGTGAGAATCAAAAACAGATCACTGCAATTTATGGAATATATTCTTGAATCATTTTGAAAGTTTTAACTGTTTTGCATGTGGTGGCTAACACCCTGATCACTTAAATATATTGATTTTGGTGTAAAATTAATACCCAGGGAAACTACATAATACGTTTGACCAATAAGACTTCAAGTGAAAGGTTTGCCGAATCATGACAATTGTATAAGACTGCCTGCATACTTGTGCTGAAACATTTGGAAATTTGAGTTAAACAATGAGAAAGTATAAGTTCTTGTTGTTTGGCAAATGTTAATTGTCATTTGAGAAATGTGCCAAAGCATTCGAGAGAAATTGAAAAATCAAAGAGTTATGCGGTGGCTTTCTCGATTCCACTAGATGGAGACATTTTCTTGAAATATTTAGACTGGTGACCGTGACCGACTTTCCTAAAGTTCAAATGGCGAACATTAATATGTATTTCTACTTTTAGTATTATTGTTTATATATTATTAATTTGTTTTGCATTTTAACACTTAATGTTTTATTTAAGTGTTGGTTTTAAATATTGATATCAAGAAAAATTGGGGTGTACGTTTCTTTGTGTGATTATGCCGGAAGCTCTATGAAGCTACTTACTATTAAAGCAGGGTAGGACTGTACTACTGTTCACAACCTAATTTCTCAGAGCATGATTACACTTCAACACATTTTTTCAGTTTTTTTTTTTGCGTCCATAATTCAAATCTTTTTGAATCCTTTTGCGTTTCTGGCATACCAGAACTGTGACATGAAATTCAATAAACCTGTACGTGCACCTTTGATTGCTTCATGGCTATTGTCACTTCTTAATTTTTTCTTCTTTGTTTGTTGTAATTAAAAAAATACTATATACACCAAATACCAGGTAGGTACGAAAGCGTTTATTCGCTGCCTGGCCAAAAAAAAAGTCACCATTTGAATTTATATCAGCAAATACTTAAGAGCCAATGACCGGATCATTATTACAGCCCAGCAACGTTATGCAGCAATAAAGTCAGCTGAGTACCTGAATCTACTGAATGGCCAGGTTACACCTTCATCCATCATAAATGGATTTTTTCTTCTCTGTTGGCATGGACATATTCCAGGACAAGAATGCCAAGATTCATTGGGTTTGAACTGTCAAAGAGTGGTTCAGGGAGTATGAGGTATCATTTTCACGTATCACTTGGTCACCACAGAGTTGTGACCTTAACCTCATTGAAGGTCTTTGGGATGTGATAAAGGAGGCTTTACGGAGTGGTTCAACTCACTTATCAATACAGGATTTCTGTGAGAAATTAATGCAAATCTGGATGAAAATAAAGGGTGAGATGTTGCATAAGCCAGTAGAAACAATGCCATGACAAATGTGCACCATAATCAAAGTTAAAGGCGGTCCAACGAAAAGTTCAAATGGCAAATTTTTTTTTGTTGACTTGGAAAAAAAAATGAACAGGCCTATAGTAACTGCTATGCTAGCTGTAGTCCTGGTAGTAACAGTAGCAATAGAACGGGAGTGGTGGAAATGCGACAGTATCGGCAGGTGTAATGCTGAGATGTACACCACCGCTCAAACATTTGGGGTCACTTAGAAATGCCATTGTTTTCTATGAAAGCATACGTGACATGAGTTTGAATAGGAAATATAGCTAAATAATAAAGCCTTCCTTCTTCAAGATCCTCTTTACCCTGTACAAATCTCCCACTTCACCATCACCAAAGCAGCTCCAGACCATCACATTCCCTCCACCATGCTTGACAGATGTCACCAAGCACTCCTCCAGCACCTTTTCATTTGATCTGCACAAATATTCTTTGTGATCCACCTCAAGCTTAGATTTGTCTATCCATAGCACTTTTTTCCAATCTCCTTCTGTCCAGTTTGAGAATGTTCATTTGCCCATCTCAGTCTTTTTATTGGCCATTCTGAGATATAGCTTTTTCTTCGCAATTCTGACTAGAAGGCCAGCATCCCGGAGTTGCCTCTTCACTGTTGACATTGAGACTGGTCTTTTGTGGGTACTCTTTAATCAAGCTGCCAGTTGAAGACCTATGAGGCATCTGTTTTTCAAACTACACACTATAATATATTTATCCCGTCACTCAGTTGTGGACCAGGGCCTCCCTCTCCTCTTTCTGTTGTGATTAGAGTCAGTTTGCGCTGCTCTGTGAAGGGAGTAGTACACAGCATTGTACGAGATCTTCAGTTTCCTGGCAATTTCTCACATGGAATAGCCTTCATTTCTTAGAACAAGTGAGATCATACACATACACTGACGAGTTTCAGGAGAAACTACTTTGTTTCTGGTCATTTTGAGCTTGTAATCGAACCCACAATTGCTGATGCTCCAGATACTCAGTCCAAAGAAGGCCAGTTTTATTGCTTCTTTAATCATCACAACAATTTTCATCTGTGCTAACATAATTGCAAAAGGGTTTTCTAATGATTAAAATTTAGAGATCACTGGTCATTGTTGACACACGACAGCACATAGTGCCCAACAACGAAATGTGTCCTCTGCATTTAACCCATATGTGACATCGTGACATAGAAGGTGGCAGCTAATTCAGTGCCCGGAGAGCAGTGCTTGGAGGCGGTTGGTTGGGAATTCAAACCAGCAATTTTTCAATTACAAGTGCGCTTCCCTAACCATTAAGACACCACTGCCCAGTACCGATCAGTTAATATTTTAAAATAATAAACATGCATTAGGAAACACAACATTCTACTGGAACACAGGACTAATTGTTGCTAATAATTATGTAGATATTCCCTTAAAAAACAGCCGTTTCCAGCTATGATAGTCATTTACAACAGTAACAGTGTCTACACAGTATTTCTGATCAATCTGATGTTATTTTAATGGACAAAAATGTGCTTTTTTTTTCAAAAGTAAGGACATTTCTAAGTGACCCCTAACTTTTGAATGGTAGTGTATAATCATTAAGTATAGCAGGCACATACAGCTTTCCCCTGCTGCCCAAAAGTAGAGTGTTCATATTATAATTTCTTAAGCTAGAATGGAGTAAAGCCATCCATCCATCCATTATCTGCCACTTGTCCAGGGTTCGGGTCGCAGGGGTAGCAGCCTCAGGTGAGATACCCAGACCTCCCTCTCCCCAGCTACCTCTACCAGCTTCTCGGGGAGGACGCCAAGGCATTCCCAGGCCAGCTGAGAGAAATAATCCCTCCAGCGAGTCCTGGGTCTGCCCCGGGGCCTCCTCCCTGTAGGACAGGCACGGAAAACCTCTCCGGGTAGCCGCCCAGGAGGCATCTGCACTAGGTGTCCAAATCACCTCAACTGGCTCCTTTCGACGTGAAGAAGCAGCGGTTCTACTCTGAGGCCCTCCCGGATATCCGAACTTCTCACCCTATCCCTAAGGGAGAGCCCAGACACCCTGCGGAGAAACCTCATTTCGGCCGCCTGTATTCACAATCTCATTCTTTCGGTCATTACCCATAGCTCATGACCATAGGTGAGGGTAGAGACGAAGATGGACCAATAGATCGAAGATCTATTAAAGTCCTTTGTCCGTATCCACGGCTGCCCTTGCCTGCTTCCTTGCGCCAGTCGTGACAGAATGACCGGGCTCCCGAAGACTGCGCCTCGTCTTTATGAAGATGACCAATGGATCGGTCTATCCAGCTCCCGATCTCGCCTACCCTCACTTGTGAACAAGACCCCGAGACACTTGAACTCCTCCACTTGAGGCAGTACTGTGAACTGCCCCAGAGCACACTGGAGATCCCCAGCAGATGAAGCCAACAGGACGACATTGTCTGCAAAAAGCAGCGAGGCAATCCTGAGGCCACCAAACTGGACACCATCAACACCCTGGCTGTGCCTAGAAATCCTGTCCATAAATATTATAAACAGGACTGATGACAAAGGGCAGCCCTGGCGGAGTCCAACCCACACTGGGAACACGTCCAACCCACACTGGGAACGACTTATTACGGGCAATGCGGACCAAGCTTCTGCTCCGTTCATACAGGTACCAAATCACCCACAACAGTGGACCCCGGACCCCATACTCCCGAAGCACCCCCCACAGAGCACCTCTGGGAACCCGGTCGTAAGCCTTTTCCAAATCCACAAAACACATGTAGACTGGATAGGCAAACTCCCAGGCCCCCTCCA
>JAODJU010000035.1:11095833-11108538 GCA_026776725.1 Gnathonemus echidnorhynchus | reverse complement strand
TCACTGGCCAGCTCCCAGGCGGGGAAGAGAGAGCAGGCTCCCAGGAAGAGCGATGGAGCTTCTTCCTGCTGCTCTCGCTGTCTCCCCTGCTTCCCTTCCTGACCGCTTGCAGCGGAAGGCGGAGCTGGCCCCGATGTCTTGTCCAGGCTCCGAGTGATGTGCTCCTCCCGTCGCTTGGTGAGCCAGCATTTCCGGGCTTTTGTCAGTGGGTACTCCTGCCTGGCTGGGCACTCTGCTGACAGGAGGTCCGCGCTCCGGTTGGCCAGCTCCAGGGCTGTGGGGTCCTCCTGGACCTCGGGCTGGGATCACCAATACACAAAGTCTTGCAGCAGACCGAGCCAGTGGTGTTCGGTCTGCCGCGTTGTGCTTTCGTCGAGACTTGTCATTCTGTTATGTTGCGGAGCGGGCGAGCAGGAAAGGAGGTGAAGGGAGTCGGACGGACGGGTAAACGGGGTTTAATTCCAAAACAGGAAGCACACGGGGAAGAACAACAACAAACATCAATGACAAGTCTGGGGAAGACTGACTCTGACAAGGACTAAATACACTAGACAGGTTAAACTAAACAAGCAACAGGTGATTACAATCGGGGAATCACACGAGGTAATGAGGTGGGCGTGGCACACACGAGGATCGTACAGAGCTGGGCGTGACACTTAGGAGTACCGTTTCAAATTTTGGTGTCATGCAGGGCATCCCCTCCTGCTGGGTATTATATGTAGTTGTGCACAGGGAGTAACAGAAATGTTATCAATGCATGCACAGATGCAGGACACAGTACCCTTGCTGAGGCCACGTGGATGTGTAGTTCTGCAGGAATCCACTGGTGGTGTAGAACTAAAGAGCTGTCAGAAGCTGCATGGTGACAGCCGCTCGCCTGTTCCGAGGCAACCCCGCCTCCACCTACCTGTCCCGGCCGGCGCAAGAAGAAAAGGCGCAGGGGAAAAGGGGAAGACGCCCCAACCCTCTTCCTGGGAGCCGCGTTTCTCTCCCCAGCTTCACTTTTGGCGGGTGATTGGTGGGAGTCCCTGCTCGCTGAAGACATCCCTGCTGCAACGCACCCGCAAGTATACAAAGCCCCTGGAGCCGTCATAGAGGAGCCGCTGCTAGCGGTGTATAATTACCGGGTGTCGCGCCTGGCTAACAGGGGAGCCAGGGCTGCGTGGGATGCAATCCCTCGGGTCCCGCAGTCCCTTAAAGGGACCAAGCCACTTCGGGAAGCGCCGGACCTGGACGCGCTAGCTGAAGTGCCCAACCTCCCGCTTGCTCCATCAGTTCTCCAAGGGAGAGATCCAAGAATTGATGGAGGACGTGATTGCCCACAAAGCCCAAAAGCCCAAGACTGCTCCTGCCTAGCAAAGAAAAAGGTGAGACAGCAGACCAGCAGAACTGCTGGAGGGTACTCACAGGCTGATCCTCTCACCACAGAGGAACAGCAGGTCCAAGCCATACTAGGGCCTGCTGTAACTAAGGGACTGTCTGGAGGAGTAGATGAGTGTGCTGGCCAATTTCCATCTACCCCACCACAACTTGCCCCTGCAGTGCATCACTCTCTTTCCACCAGTGATAGTCCATCTCCAGGGCCGTCTCACTCCATGAACACCCAAAGAACAGCAAGCAGTAGTTCAGTGAGGAACTAACCGCATTTGAAATGGAGAAGCTGTACCTTTCCAAAGAACAGCTACAGTAGAGTGAGAGCTGCCACCAGGGGCTGCTGCAGCAGAGGGAGAGGCAGCACCAGGAGCTGGTCCTGCTTGCAAAGGCCAAAATGGATATCTCACTGTTACGTGCCCTCAGGATAACATCTAGGAATGGATTTCACTGGAAATACTCAGCCGAGGATTAACTAAACACAAAACACTAAAAAAAGCGGAACTGGACTGTGGAAGGCACAAAAGGAACGAACACAACAAAACCAAACACCTTCCTTAACAAGTGTCAATAGGTTATCTAACTCAAAAAATAAAGTAAACAAAAGAACACCTAACTAGTCTAAGCATTACTTGTGAAAACATAAAGGGCCGGTTTCCCAAACAGAGATTAAAGCTATTCCTAGATTTAAACAGCCTTTTAATGCAGACTAACAGAAATCTGCTTTCTTAGTCAAGGTATAAAACAGTACTAGACTAAGCCTATTCCTGAATAAACTAAGTTTGTTTCAGAAGGAAGATTAGAGCTAATCCAGGAATAAATTGAGGTTTAAATAAAATCTCCCAGCAGACAGGTTTAACTTCAGATTAATGTTGTTTGCTGAAAACACATAGATTACTTAGAGTATGTCAATGTTGATCAACAAATACCACCTGCTAGACAAATTCTTGTTGACAGAAGTGATCCACTGCAAATTTTGATTAAATCAGTTTTCAGATCATTTTTGAATGCTTAAAGTAAATGCTGTGGAGATCATTTCTCTTTTGGAACCCATTCTTTCATCTTTTACCCAAAGAGTATGGCCTGTTCCAGTTCCAGTCTGCAGGTGCTCATAACTTTAGGTTTTTGGCATGTGGCACCTTTCACAGAGAAACTGGGGATTTATGTGGGGTTAGTGAACCAACAGTGTGTAAAGTTATTCACAGAGTATGCCAGGCCACCATGAAAATATTATTTGAATTCTGACTTTAATCTCAGAATTCTGACTTTTTTCTCAGAATTATGACTTTAATCTCAGAATTTAGAAAAAAAGTCAGAATTCTGAGATTAAAGTCAGGAATCACAAGAACTGGTTTTCCATTAATGTCCAAGGTGTATGCACTCCCCAGTTACAGTTTTTGAACATTGTTGGAAAGGTGCCACTCATGATTCCTGGATTTTACTTAACTCATCACTGTATGCTCAGTTTGAAAGTGGAGACGCCCACTGATGTTGGTGACAGTGGGTATGCTCAAAGGAATTTTTTGTTTACACCATACTTGCACCCAATTTCACCTGAGCAAAGGTGCTACAACCAAGATCATATGTGCACTAGGGGTCTAGTGGAGCTGTCATGGTCCGCTCCTCTCCTGTGCCACGCCCTCTCATTAACCCCGTGTGGATTCCTCGTGTTCATCAGCTGTTTCCTGTTGCCATCATTAGTTCAGTGTATTTAGTCCGCGTTTCAGTTTGTTTCCCCAGTCTGGTCATTAACGTTGCGTGTTGTGTTTAGCGTGTACCCTGCGAATAAAGTCCTTTGTCTTCCCTGCGCGAGTCGTGTCAGAATGACCGGACTTGCCTGGAATAAATGAGGCGGAATACCTCAACCTCACGGACGAGGTTTTATATTGGCTACACCAGCCCAAAGTCCAGGAGGATCCCCTGGTTCTGGCTATAGCCAGCTGGAGCAGGGATGTTTTAGAGGAGACGTTCCTACCTGGAGACGCCCACCTCGCGAGAGAGGTGCGTGACAACTTGCGGCGGCTGAGACGTAGCCAGCGGACTGCCCTTTGGTCTGCTCTCTGAATTAACGGAGGTACTCGAAACGCCGCCGCCCACCACAGGAAGGCGAAAGAAAAAGCGGGAAAGACGCAGGCAGGAAGACGCGCAAGAGGTGTGTCTGGGGGCTCTCTCTCTCTCTCCGCTGCTTCCCCTGCTGTGTGTCAGGAGGAACCCCTCCCGATTCTGGATCCGGCAGTGGTCAGGTATGCCGCCATCGCCCCGCCTGAACAAACGCCCGACGCCTGTCCGCCCGCCACTCTGCTGCCAGCATTGGCAGCTCACCCCTCTCCGGGGAAGCGTCTGGCCCTTAAAGGGGCCAGATCTATTGAGGACTCGATCCCACGGGTCCCCAGGTTCCCCAACCGGGCAGCATCCGCTAAGGTTCCTGTGCTCCCAGTGGTTCCCGTGTCTGCAGCTTCGCCCCCCATGGTACCTGTGTCGCCTGCAGCTTCACCCTCCGTGGTACCTGCGGTACCTGCAGCTTCGTCCACCGAGACAACTGTGGTTTCTGTTCTTGTGGCGCCCATGGCTGGCTCGGAGTCGGCTTTTGCTGTGGCGTCTCCTGCTGGTTCGGAATCGGCGATTGCTGTGGCCCCCCCTGCTGGCCAGGAGTCGGCGGTTGCTGCTGCACCTCCTGCTCAGTTCCCCCAAGGTCCCTGCACCTCCTGCTCAATTCCCCCGAGGCTTCTGCGCCTCCTGCTCAGTTCCCCGAGGCTCCTGCGGCATCCCCTGAGGCTCCTGCAGCCCCTGCGGCGTCCCCCAAGGCCCCTGCGGCCCCTGCTTAGCCCCCAGCGGTCCCTGACGCTCCTGTGCCGCTGCCTGATGGTCTGGCTGCACCTGTGGTTCCTGGCTCGCCGGCCCCTGCATCGCCTCCTGAGGCTGCCTTGCCCTCCATCATTCCGGCTGCTGCACCCGGGCTCCTGGCTCCGCCTGCAGCTGCTGCGCTCGGGCTCCCGGCTCCAGGTCCTGCGGCCTTGGCTGCTACCCCCGAGGTCCTGGTTCTGCCTGCAGCTGTGGTGCCCGAGGTCCCCATGCCCGCGGCTCCTGTTCTGGCGCCTGAGGTGCCCACGCCCGTGGCTCCTGGCCTGTGCCCGACGTCCCGGCTCAGGCTCCAGCATTCCCGGTCCCAGCGGCCGACACGCTGCCCCACGAGCTCCCAGTCTCCCCAGTCCCGGCGGCCGACGTGCCGCCCCACGAGCTCCCAGTCTCCCCAGTCCTGGCAGTTGACGTGCCGCCCCACGAGCTCCCAGTCTCCCCAAGGAGGTCCCTGACGACCTAATCCCCACTCCTTCCTCCATAGTGGAGCTAGAAGGGGAGCTTGAGTGGGACCCCTTGGGGATCACCTTGACTATGCCCGTGGACCCCTCTAGGGGGTCACCTCCACCACTGGCATCTCATCATGGTGGTTCATGGCCGGGTTCCCGCCTCTCGGTCTCCTGGAGAGGAAGGGGACATCGACGTCGGGGTAGATTCCCGGAGGCACCCTTACTCCCCCAGGCTTCAGCTAGGTGGTTGACCCCGGCTTCACCCAGGGCACTTTGTCGACAGGCCACAGCTACAGCTACCCTCTTCCCTCCACCACTGTCCCTTTCGGCTCCCTCCTCGCCATTTCCACCAGCACCTTTACCTGTATCCTCACCACCCTCCATGTCCCCTTCAGCCCCTGTTCCGGCCCCGCAGAGACCAGCTGCTCCAGCTTGCCCTACCTCACGCCCACCGAGGGTCCCCTCTGCTCCCTGCTGCCCCTTGCCCTTGGATCCCTTGGCCCCTGTGTTCACTCCCTGTCCTGTTTCACCATCATTCCCCTCTAGTTCCTTTTTGCCCTCCAGGTTTGCTCCTCGTCCCTCCGTGCCTTTGCTCCCCTCTGGTCCCTTTGTGCCCCCTGTGGTTCCCCCTCGTCCCTCAGTGCCCTCTAGTCCCTTTGTAACCCCCTTGTTTGCTCCCTGTCCTTCTGTGCCTTTCGGTCTCTTTGTGTCCCCTGTGTCTGCTCCTCGTCCTCCTGTTTCTCCTTCGTTCACTCCTGGCCCCTTCGTTCCTCCCGTTGGTGTTCCCCCTGTGTCTCCGGTGTTGCCCCTGTGCTTGTTTGCTTTTCCCGTGGTTTATCGGTTGTTGTCTGAGTTGCTGTCTCTGTGTCTGTTCTGCGTGTCTGTCTTGTTCCCTGTGCCCCATTGATGTGTTTTGCTCTTGTTTTCCAGGTCCTGTGTCTCCGGTCTCGTCTCAGCCATCGCCTCCCCTGAGGCGTGCCCGGTGTGCGCGCCTTTGGGGGGGGGTTCTGTCATGACCTGCTCGTCCAATCCTCCTGTGTGCCACGCCCCCCTCATTACCTTGTGTTAATTCCCGATTGTAATCACCCGTTGCTCGTTATGGTCAGCCTGTCCTGTGTATTTAGTCCGCGTTTCCATTCGTCCCCCAGTCCGGTCATTGCCGTTATGTGTGTTTGGGAGTCTGTTAACCCAGCAATAAAGTCCTTTGTCCGTATCCATGGCTGCCCTTGCCTGCTTCCCTGCGCCAGTCGTGACAGTAAGGAAATGTTCAGAACAAAGAACTTCTTGACAGTACCATCCTTCAAGTTCTTTTGATTGATGGCTTTTAGCCAAGCTTTCTGTCACCTTTTTGGTAGTTCTTCAATTTCTTTGCCTTGATTTTTACGAACCAAAGATATACAAAAAGACCTTAGATTTGAGTTTTTCTTGATGCTGTTACTGCTCGTTTCCCGGTAAAACGGCTGCCACCTCATTTTCATATACGTGTACTTTGGACAATGAAGTCAGCTTAATACGACCAAAAATTGGCTTGCTGAAGAGCAAACGCTTTTTTCGTAACTGAAAATCCTCCTCGGTATTCTGTTTGCGTAAACTGATTTAGCGGTGCTAATTTAGGTCTTTTGTAAAAGCAAAGTGACGTACAGCAAACATTTGTAAAGTGGGGGATACAGGGATAATAAGACCTCGTGAATTGTACTAGAAGTAGGACTACCAATGGAATATTAGTTTATGTATCATATAACAGTTACAATGGAGGTTATACAGACAGAGCAGGCAGCTTATTTAACACACCTGCTAATGCAAACGGTCTGATTTCCAAATAGAGAATACATAAAACACACAGGCAGCCTGAGGCAGGGTCAATTGGTACAGATACTATTTGACTAAGAGGCAGGACAGCGAAGAATTCCACCTGTGGCTAAACTCTGTTTAACTTGTCAGACATGGAGCACTTCTAAATCAATACTTAGTTAAAATCATGTTAAAGGATGTAAGTTAATTAATTAAATCCTTGTGGTGACTGATAACATCTCTTATCTTCTGTAGCAGCATATGTAAAAACTGTACCTTCAAGTAAAAAATATTTATGGATGGCTTCACCTCCAGGGTATGGGTTCAATGTATTGCGAAACTCACATTCCAAAGGCATACAGGTTAAGTGAACTGTTACACTTCTACTGCATAAACAATTTAATGATTTAGGGTATAACTGCCTGGAGTTAGTGCTCCTCATACAGTATGTCAATCAGTCCTTGGAGAGAAAGTGCCTATTTTTGGCTGTTGAGGCAAACCACGGTTAAACTATATTACTGAAAGCAAAATTTTCATTTAGTAGAATATTAACAGTGGAGGAAAGTAAATATGAAACTTGAAGACATTTGTTCTATTTAAAAAAACAAAGCCGAATGATTTGCTGTATCTTGAACCATTCGGAAAGCATTCGTCCATTTACCGGTATGAACACAGGAAGTGACACATGACAACGTCACTGCTTCCCGATGTTACTGGGAAAAGTAGTTTAACGTAACGCACTCATTATGTTTGTTTTCGCTATAAGGACATTAGCAGATGACCTTGTGAAAGACTACAAGTACCGGAAGTCCTTAAATTCTTTACAGCGTACGGTTTCGGTAAGACGTCTCAAACTTCCCAATGAAAAATTCTTTAGTTAGAGTATACCGGCACTCTGTGAATATGGACTTCTGATTAAGGTAACTGAATTTTTATCATACTTTATAGTGGTCATTTACCATATAAGTCTACGGTTTACTTCACAATATCAATTTATGAAAAATTATGACGTTGAAAAATCGGTATGTTATTATGACATTTGTGATTGCACAACGTACAGGGAGTAATACACACTTCACAAAGTATTGTGCTTCACAGGGACATTAAGTCCTGGTGAAGTGAGCAGCGAATTGCAAGAAGTGGCTTGTACGGCACGGCATTGATCTGCATCTTGTCTAGTATCCCCATCAGACACATGCGGGCTGCTTGGATCAAGGCCGGCGTTTTGGGCTCGGTGGGAATCAGCTCAGCGCTTTTATCACATAAATGTAGCGAGCCGGGGCGAAGAGGCACTTTACAGGAAAACATATCTCGGTACGAGCTCAGACTGGTCCAAGTGCTGTTCCGACACGGTGCTCGGACCCCGCTCAAATCCATACCTGACGTGTTGGAGGTAAGATTACTAACTTAGTAATAATGATAATAAAGAAATAAATATGTATTTTGTTATTATTATTTTTAACAATAATTAGAAATCTTAAATAATAGCCATTAAATAATCATGGATAATTATCGATTTAATCGCGGAAGAATACTGTTTTGTCTAGTTTGTAAACTTTATAGTATGTAAGACAACAATGAAGGTTAAAAACAAAGGCTATCTAGATGGCCGAAAGGAAAGAAAATGTTATTTGTCCATACATGCATTTTCTATAACCTCTTATAAAATGTGGGACTTCGGTGAAACAGGAGTGTCATCATCAGAAATACTCTACATGACACAAACCTAGAAGAGAAGCCAGCCCACTGCAGGGCACACACTCATTACACATATAATCCGCACAAATAATGACAATTTCGAAGTACTAATCCTTCTAAGCTATGTGTGTGGGCTGTAGGTGGAAACCTTCAAGAACACACCCCAAAGTGAAACTCATCAAGCTAAAGACTTGAGGCCACTGAGCCACACTCAAGAAAAGAGTTTATTTTCCCAGCTTGTTGATTTGCGTCCAAGTGCTGATATGAACATGTTGCTTCAATGAATAGGCCACGGTGAAATTATTTCTGACAGTACAGAAATATATTTCACGCTGGATAGCAAGCAGGGCCAGCCCACTCTATCGGCGACACAAGTGATCACACAGGGTGCTATTGTTTAGGGGGACCAAAAGAAGAAAAAGAAGTGGAAAAAAATCAGAAGTACCTCTGTTTGCATTCCATGGCCGGTTATTTACACTAGTTTTAATATTTCACTACTTTACTTTTCTAGACGAAAGCTAGCTAGTTAGTAGCTAGATCCCCTTTGCTATTGAAATGTTTTCAATATAAATTCATTGACAAAATTTGTTTTCTTCTGCCCTGTGCAGAGGGGGGCCACTGAGCAGAATCTCACCTAGGGCACCAGAACACCCAGGGCCGGTCCTGATAGCAAGTGTAACTCCTAGATTATCTCTGTAAATGATTTTCATCAGCATGTTCCTCTCACTGTAAAAGGCACAATGGATCCCAAGCCTTCTGAACGCTCCGGTACACACTCAGATGGATTATGTGGTGACAGACCTGAATGGAGGCCCACGTCCACCAGCTCCTGTGGAGGAGAGCTACAGAGCCCGCATGTTAAGTGTGAGTTTGGGCAAAATAGCAGCATCAAGCTATTTTTTGAGGGAATGACTTGCAGAAGTTCAGGGGATGTATACCATGTAAATTTGTTTGCCCCCAAGGACCACATGAGTCGCTCGCGGACCTGTTCCAAAAATAGCACAACTCACCAGTGAGCAGCGTCTAAAATTTGAATTTTCTATAGATTTGAAAATGACAATATCTTAAAATATATATATATATATATATATATATATATAAAACATGTTTATTTTACATTAAGTTTAGATAAGTTTAGGAGGGTGTTTCAAACTGGAAGCCCTTCGTATGGCTCAGTACTCATGAAATAGCTCTCAGTTTCAAAAAGGTTGGTGATCCCTGTTCTAGAAGCATGTTTAATCTGACTGGGGTAGTAGTGAAATATTGAATCTGTATAGTGTTTATGACTTACTGGCATTGTAATTCATGATCATTGACCTTCTCTTTTATATCAGGGTGGTACATATCCAGGTCAGCTGACCACCGTAGGCATGCAGCAGTTATACGATCTTGGCATTAGGCTGAGGAAGATGTATATTCAAGACCTTCCCTTTCTCTCGCCTAGCTTCCACCCCACTGAAGTCTTGTGAGTTCATTGTTCATGTTCATTTTAGCTTTTAGAAGTAGGAACATTTGGAACTGGAACTTTGGGTTTACAAAGAATTGTTCTAAATGATATTTATATACAAAGGACACTTGTTTACCAAGCTCGACTGGATATTTAATAAGTTAATCAAGTTAATATGTTCTTGCAGTGTCCGTTCCACCAACATCATACGGACAATTGAATCTGCCAAATGTCTGGTGGCTGGTCTGTTTCAGCAGAAACAGGAAGGTAATTTCACAAATGGTTCCTCATACTTTCCTTTTGTCTACTCAATTACTTGTATTGACAGCCAAGCAATAGAGAAGTTGTTGGTGCCCTGGCATTACAGTCTTCAGTTCTGAATTCTTTTCCCAACAGCAACAGTGCCTATCCTTACCACGACAGCTGAAAGTGAAATATTCTACCCAAACTTCCATGGTTGCAAACTGCTCAGTATACTTGGCAGGTGAGTGAAGGTTCGGATTAGGTCTGCATATCCAGCCTGTTGCATATTGCTCTGAATTGGCTGTAATCCTGTCACCGCTTCAGTCCTCGCTGGGCAGAGTCATCCCACCTCCCAGATATTGCCGCTGACCTGAAGAATATTCAGAGTGCCCTAGGTATAGCCCCCCACCAACAGGTGGACTTCATCCAGATCCGGGATGACATGGTGGCCAGAGAGGTACCATAAGCCCCTTTTTCAAATGTCAGTTTGCAAAATAGGAGTTGGCTTGTTTTGTCTTATTTTAAGCAGAGGTGGACAGTTCAGGTCCAGAATATAAAAATCCAGACCAAGATTTTGTTTCAACCAATCATTTGAGTACTCAACTGTTTGGTTGAAACAACATCTTAGTCTGGGATTTTACTTTCTGGACCTGAACTATCCATCACTGATTTTAAGGAATGTTTATCCTCTGATTTTCCTAATGGACATTCTACAGTATCTGATTGTCATCTCTGTGAGTGAATGTCTTAGGTCTTATGCTACATCTGTCTGTGCTTATTGCAGACACATGGCCTGCCCAGTCCACCTGTACTGGCCAACTGGAGAGAGACGGTGGAACGAAGAGCAGTGGAAATGATGAGTTACATCTACCAGCCAAGCAAGGCGTGAGTAGGCAGGGGCGTCAGAGAAGGGAGACAGTGTGATGTAATTGCTTCGTGGTGGTGGTAGGCATTCCTTGAATGAGAAAAGAGGAAGGACAAAGTCCTCACGCTGTTTGGGAGGCTAATGAGATGCAGAAGCTATTATGGTTACATTCAGAAATAGACAGGTGAAGGAGCTAGTTTCTGTCATTAGGCACTGAGGTGATGTTGTAACTTTTGAAAAATAACAGAATCAACAAATTTTATCATTGTTAATGTTAGAGAAGGCCTTCAGCTCTGCGTTGGACCACTTCTTCATATCCTGATTAACAACATTGATGACAAAATTCAAGACACAGCATCTGAAAATTCAAGGTCAGAAACAAGGCCCTGTGCTTTAAAGCAGAAATCCATCAGGATTGCGGTGCAAATGTGGTCTTTTCCGGACAAAGTTTCCTTTCCAAAAAAAAGTAAAAAATGCATGTTTCCACTAGGGGGTGATGTTACACTCTTTGTCACAAGGTACTGCACAAGTACTGCTAGGAAAGAGAGTGCTGTACTGTCTAAGGAGAGTGTTTGTGACTTGAAAAAAAAATGTGGATATAATAAAAGCCACAGTGATAACATTAGTGTGATCCATCCTGTTTTGGACATTATCACCAGTCCTGCGCTTCAGACCATTAGCAATTTTAGTTTCAAAAAATAATTTTACCAAGAAGCTCTGTGCATGTGGCTGTTTTTCAGGAAGCTGTTCCTCTACTCGGTGCATGATACAACGCTGATTCCCTGTCTAATGGTGCTGGGGATTTTTGACATGAAATGGCCACCGTATGCTGCAGATATCACCTTAGAGCTCCACCAGGATCGCATCACCAAGGAGGCCTTTGTCAAAGTGTCTTACCTTGGCAAGGTACAGCCGGTGACTACCTCCTGGAGCAATCACTAACCTCCTGGTGGTCCTCATTGCTAAATCTAATCAATGGTGCCCGGCTCTTTACCTATCCAGGATCAGCTGATTCCAGGCTGCAGTGACATCTATTGTCCCCTGAAAGAGTTCAAGGAAGCATTGTCTACCTACACCTTGACCTTTGACCGCTACAGTTCGCTGTGCAAACAAACGGAGAAGATGACAGTATCATAACCAGATCTCCTATCCTACTGGCTATCTTGATCATGAAAACAGAAACCATGTATATACCTGCCTGAGTAGATTATGTATATCAAGATGGAAGACAGGATTTGACTTCAAACTCCACCCCTATCCCATTTGTGTTCTTACACAGTGTACTTGCTCCTGCAAATAAAACAATTTATACTCTGTATACCACAGCAGTAATACTGTATTATTGCAGTTTCCAGTTTTCAAACACAGGAAATGTGGCAAATGACAATACTTAGTTTGAGATCAGTTGAAGTTTTTTTACTTTTGTCTTGGTGCTTAGCACTTGCTCTCTAGCACGCTACTGGCTTTATTCGCTTTGTGGAGGGAGACAGGTGAGTCCGTCTCAGCTGTGCTGCAGGGGTTTGGTTGGAGACGCAGAGCCGAATGTGATGACGAGATGGAATACGCTTTCGCGTCGCGGTGAGCCATGAGAACGTCATGAACAAGTAGCCACGGTTCAGCCAATGAATGATGTCCCAAGGTCATGGCAACCCTAAACCAGCAGCCCGGAGGAACATAGAAATTCTTTCAAAACGGAGGCACCTGTGGGGTCCTTGGCGGCGTCAGAAATGGTTTTTGTGTTTTGGTGCTCAGGGGAGTCAGGCTGGGTGGCTCTCACTCTGGTCTTTTCTCTCACTGTTCGTGCCAAATATCTTGAAATCAGATCCATATAGTACCTTTTTTAAAAAAAAAAAAAAAAATGTGTGTGTATGTTACACGCGTGTAACTAAACTCTTCAGCCAATAAGGACAAAGGTGTGTCGTCACGGAGGCGGTTCCAGTTTGTGCAGCTGGGTGAGAGGTCGCAATGCATCTAACCGTAATGCA
>JAODJU010000035.1:11084322-11095733 GCA_026776725.1 Gnathonemus echidnorhynchus | reverse complement strand
CGTTGCTTTAAGCCAGCGCTGTAAGCAAGTCGAACGCACCCAATGACCGGACTGGGGAAACAAACTGAAACGCGGATTTAATACAGAGGACTAATGACAACAACCAGAAACATGGGGATCCCACACGAGATTAACGAGGGGGCGTGGTACATGGATGGAGCGGATGATCGGGGCAGGACAGGGGTAATGTTGGAATGAGATCTTTATCATTTTGGAAGCCATTAAGAAAAAAATGCTCTTCTTGTTTAATCCTGTTCATTTTTGTGTTTAAATGCTAAAAAAAAAAAAAAAACATATTTAGGTGTAATTTGATGGGCCGGGAACCAATTAATTGGTTTTCCATTATTTCTTGTTTATTTGATCAGAACTCGAACTTTTTAGTATTCGATCCGGAGTCTGGAACGGATTAAGTTTGAGAACCGAGATACCACTGTGTGTTTATGTATATATACATATATATATACACATATATACATACATATATATACATACACATATATATATACATACACATATACATATATATACATACATACATATATATACATACACATATATATACATATATATACATACACATATATACACATATATATACATACACATATATACACATACAGTATACATATATATACACATATATATACATATATACACACACACATATATATTAGACAGACAAGACGTGCATATGCACTCACAGCTCTGGGGATAAAAAATTGATACCACTATAGATTTAAAGAATCTGCATTTTTAAATCCTGGTTCTGCTGGCAGAAGGCTACGCTGAGAGGCAGGCTGCTTCCAGGGTCAAGGTTTCTAAGACAGTGGTACACAAGAACAGGGTAAAGCAGGAGATACTGGGAATAACTAAAAACCAGTTCGGTGGAAGGCAGAAGCGACTTTCTAATGCCAGAGATGACCATTGACTTATCCAGAAGTGACTCATAAATGACCTTCAGAAAAAATGGGAAACAAGTGAACTGGACTGTTAGAACAATTCATAACAGGCTCCTAGAAGCAGGACTGAAGACCCATAAAGCAAAGAAGAAACGCTTCATCAATGAGAAGCAGGGAAGAGCCAGGCTGGATACATTTGGATAGTATTTTACACAGGTGCATACCCTTAAATTGAGAAATGAGTGAAGCTGTTGCAGTCTCTTTTTCCCAGGGCTGTATATTTAAACAAATTTATCTGTTCTAATCTTTTATTTGCAGTCTGTTGCAACGCATGAACAAATGTCCGAATACCTGCGTAACTGGCCTTAATGGTGACTTATCTTTTTAACTTAGCCTGGTACAATTTTTATTTACCTATACTAACAAGCTTTAACACCAGCTTAAGTTTTTAACACATTTTATGTAATAAGAGGTACACAGCACATGCTGGCTTTAGCTTAATCTCTTAATTGGTGTTCTGAAGTAATTAAGGTGGTAAGAAGCATCACCCTCATGTTAAAAAGTACTCCTGGAATAATTATCCTTAATCAATCAGCCAAAAAAAACACTTGCCAACTATCTGCTTTCCCTTAAAGAGCTGTGACAGATACCAGAATGCATTAATCCACTGCCTTAGGCAAATGCGTCGATCTGCGGGTTCTGCGATCAGGTCACCAGTTCAAATCCCATGGTCAACAGTGTGATGCTGTGGTTGGGCCCATGACTAAAGACCTTAACCCCAGTTGCTCCAGGGACTGGAGGAGCCTGCTTTCCTGTATGTCACTCAGCATAAAAGCATCTGCTATATAAATGTCATGCCATTCATTCCATTGTGACATCAGCAAAACCACTCCAGAAATATCAGATTCTCCTCCTGGGTGTCACTGTAAACCATTTAAAACAAAAGGGAGTTAATTCCTACACAGAACCACAAACAAGCAGACGGGGAAAATTAAAGGCATAATGGGGAAAGCTATACAGCCCCCCCCCCCCATCAGCCACAATACCAGCTATTCATAAATAATTCAGTTTCTTAATATAAAATTAGTCTATATTCTTCTCAACGGTGCACAGACACGGTCAAAATCTAAATGCGAAATTCACCCCAACATACAAGTAGTACTCAACTGAAATAAGTCTATAACTGCCTCCCACCCCCTAAAACAAGTCCACAGACCCACACATGGTCAGTTAAAACATTGGTGAGTTTTACAAACTCCTGCTGTTTTGAGATGTAACCTTGAGTAGGTGGGCCTGGTAAGGAACACATAAGGCTGTAGTAAACATTATATCAAACAATATATTTTATTTGTCTTTAACACCACAGCCCTGGGGAGGTGGTTCTGTACCAAACTCAATGGAGTTACACATGACAAGTTTACACTGCAGGGGGGGTGGGGGTTGTAATTAAGAAATAACCTGTTTTTTTATTCCTTTTTATTTTATTTTTTATTACAAAATTCTGGATTCATTACTCAGAAATCCAGCATATCTGGGATATTCTTAAGTAACAATACACAGCAAATTAAAAACAAAAAAAAAATCAATAATAAAGAATAGTAAAATCTGTTGACTGTCGCGATCAGGTATAGTAAGTGTCTGACCCTGAAGCCAGAGCTGACCACTAGTTCAGGACATGAGGCATGTTGTTTGATATCCCCGTACCCCCATCCTATCAGGAAAAAAGAAAAAAGGTAGCTGAGGAACAGGAGAACACACTGCATATATCAGGAGAACCGTTTCTACTTAGTCAATAGTGTTTTTTTTCTCTACAATAAAAAAAGAGAACACTTTACAGTTAATCCATGTTTGTGCTTCTTTTATAATACTATTATCTGTATGAGGTCATAGTTTGGTTTGTTATACACTGGAGTTACAAAGAAAAATAAAACAAAAAAATCTCAGTCCCCCATGGTAAACAGTACTGTTTGGTGGGGGTCACAGCGCATTTATCAACTGCTACCCCTCCCCTAACGCAATATGAAATGAGGAAAAGAAAAAAAAAAACTATACAAGTCACTGCTAAAATCCCTTTTACAATACAAGTACAGTACACAAATACAAAGGGCTTTTCATCTGCGCAGGAAGCAGATTTGATGAGACGTAAACATACAGCCAAAAACGGTGCAACCTGTGACAAAATGGCGGATCCTTTGATTTTTTTTGTGTATTTTAAAACTTTTTTGTTTTTTTTGTCCTTTTCTTGACAAACGTTTAATTATTTTTTAAAAGAACAACTACCAACCTCTAGTCCTGGAGTACTGCTTTCTTCGAGTGTTCCTTTTTTGTGTGTGTATTTTTTTTCTGTCTAAGAGTTTCCTTTTCGTTTCTAAGAATCCCAGGGACAGTTCCCAACGTTCCAGGCCTCCCGACGCAAACCGAAAGCCGAAGCAGCAGACACACCATTTGTTTGGCATCCGCTCTGCCGGGCGCGTAAAGCCTACGCCATTGCCATGCTAACACAAATGTCACGTCTTCATAGCTCGGGGGAGGGGCGGGGCGGGGCAGGGCACTGCTGGGTAACAAGTAAGTGTGGAAGCACCGCATGTTTCCTTCTGTCTGCTCATTTCCTGCTGGCCTATGCATGTGCTTGACGAACCGTCACTTTCGTTCCTTTTAATATTCTCGTATTTAGTCTATTTTTTTGTACGTCCATTTCTCCATGGGATTCTACTATGTGTAGCAGCTCAGAACATTAGATTTCCTGGGTTCCCAGGCCCCGGGTTAAAGCCCATACCCATGTCTGCTGCCATGCCACGAGGCCTCATCTGGGGTGGCATCATCATAGTCTGCTGTGGCCCCGTGATCCCGTGTAGCGGCACCATCATGTTGGGTGAGCCTACAGGCCCTGGGTGGTTGTACATGGGCCCCCTCTCCTTGCCTTGTACCATTCCTGGGCCGCCCATCATCCCCGGCTGGCCAGGCATGCCTGGCTGCGCCGGCGACAGCATCCGATGCTGGGGTCCCATCATGCCCTGGGGCATAAAACCCGCCGGCCGCATGGGGTTGTGGCCTGGGTTTCCCATAGGCATGTCCTGAGGGCCCATATGTCCAGGCCCCGGTGGGCCCCCCATTCCCCCCATGGGCAAGCCCATCCTGGGGTTCCCCTCGCCCATCATCCCCTGCATCTGGCCAAAGCCTGGGGGGCCCGAGGGATGTGGAGGCTTGCCCCCAGGGGCCTCACCCCGAGGGAAGTAGGACAGAGTCTGGCTGGGCTTCTCGGATGGGATGATCCGAGACAAGTCAAATTCCGGAATGCCAGAGGCGCCGGGCCGGATCACCTCATGCAGGTCTGCATCGTTGAAGACGCCAGGCATGTTGCCGAAGGACTCCTGGCCTCCCGGGCCGCCGGATTTACACATGCCAGGCTCGCCGGCAGGACCGTGGGGCATGTTGCCGAGCCGGCCCAGGGGCCCGCCCTCCCCGGGGAAGCCCATGCCATGGGGGAAGCCCCCCTGGTGGCCAGGCCCATTGTGCTGGAAGGGGACCTGCTGAGGAGGAGACTGGCCAGGGGGGAAACCCTGCTGCCGGTGGGGGAAGCCCATTCTCCCCTGAGGTATCATCTGGGAATTGCCCATGCCAGGCTCCTGGGACACCGGGGGCATCATCATGCCGTGGGGCATCATTCCTGGCCCCATGGGCCCTGAGTGAGGGGGCATGTTGGGGCCCATGGGGTTGGGTGAGGGCATCTGGTTGGGCATGTTGTGCGAGTGAGGCTGGGAGCCCATAGTGTTCATGCCCATGGGGCTGAGGGACGGCATGTGGCCCGAAGAGTTGGGCGCCATCATGCGGGGGTGGTGGTTCACTGGCATACCTGCAGGAGGTGGAAGGGAAATGACAGTCAAATGGCCGTCTTGATAATCATATCAATAATACAAATATAAGGAGCCCAATAAACGTATGCAATTCATTTCCAAACTGCCACCCCCAGTATGAAATTGGGTGGTGGGCATGGTGCCCATGACTGGACGATCACTGGTTCAAGCCCAGGCCTCAGTGGAAAAATCACATCTCCGCTGGGCCCTTTAGTAAAGCACCTAACCCCCCAAAGCACCAGGTGTACCAGATTAATGGCTGACCCTGCAAGCTTTGCACTTAACTATATGCACCGTAGGTTTCAATGAGAGCAACGATTGGATATGTGAACAGAAGCATTTCTATGTAGCTGTACTTGTACTTGTGCAAAAGGCAAATAAAGCATTGTTTTTCATTTTTCATTCACGCAGCCCCAGGCGAGTGTACCGGTCATGCTGTTGTTCATGGGGGGTAGGTTGGGGGAGCGCGCTGGGGGCGAGTCGTCATCAGAGCTGGCCACCGTCTTGATGGCGTCATGGTAGAGTGGCGTGGAGCTGGGCATGGCGAACTTGGACATGCGCGACATCATGATGGAGAGCGGGTTCTGTGACAGTGTGGGCTCGGGGGGCATGGCGTAGGGGCTGCCTGACGGAAGACTGCCCGGGAGGCCCATGGAGCTGGGGGGGCCCGATGAGTTGTTGGAGGGGGGGGCCGAGGGGGGGCCGTTTCCTCCTGAAGAATGAGTACAAAGTGCTCACATTTCTTTACAAAAACACCTTTGTTTTTTATACTAAACCCTCCTATCAATTTGATCTTAATAGTACAGTTTGTGTGCAGATACGCATGACAAGCACATGCATATACACACACATATACATACATACATACACACATACGCGTGTCTTTCAGTTCAGTACGCATACGTACCGAATGCATGAACCTTTGTCTGTGTGCGACATTTGGAAAAGGGGGGATGAAGCCGCACCACTACACATGCGCAGGTGAGTCCTCATGTGAAGCTGGAAATTTTTAATGTGAGTACAAGTACAGCAGGGTTTTTTTTTTTTTTTTAAGTTGCACGATAATGGATATTTATTTTGTTACGCTTTGCATTTTTTGAGACAATATTTCTGTTGCACAGTCGAATATGAAGCGGAATGCTGCCAGCCCTGTGAATACATTACAGATCAGGCACAGTTAATTTTCTAAATGTGCACCTCAATGGATTTTATTTTTACTTACTTGACAGAATAGTTACTTTGATTTCCTTTTAAATAAATTTTAGTTTATTAGTAAGTTGCAGCAGTATTGATGGGGACTTTATTTAGAAAGAGTCATACTTCATTAAACAGTGGTTTACTGAACAAAGAGAAAAAGAAGCAATTTATGTTTATTTCTTCTACCCCTGCTGTATTGAAAATCTACCAAACTGTGATTTTCGTGTACTGTTACACCCTTATATATACACATACATACATATACACACATATACATATATATATATACACATACACACACACACATATATATATATATATACATATACAGACACACACACACACATTTTTTTTTGTCATTTTTACTTGCACAGTATAGTATGGACGTGATTAAGTCTGATACCCGTACTTGTAAAGTCTCTGGCATGTTTGAACGGAAAAATTCACACACAATCTTATAAAATTCAAAGCCTAATTAAGGTTTGCACCACTGGGTGGTGCCATTTCTCAGAAAGTAGAAACTTTAGCATAGCGTTAATGCTACACGTATTAATCAGCAGCTGTTTCACTAAGGCATTAAATGCATGAGCAAATTGATGAACAACTAGTAAAGAAAGGGTGTGGTGAAAAAAAACATAACACAGCAATAATACAGTCAGTTATTTATACTGGAATCTATTAAGACCTACTTCCTCAATAAAAATGGCAGGCATCACTGGTGATGTCATTTCCAGCCAATTACAGACCTGCTTCAGAGTGCTGGACTGGGGCATTACTGCTGACATTATGTTAGTGTTGCATGATGCTCTAAATCTCCAAAAATTCAGCGCTTCTTTAAGG
Organism: Gnathonemus echidnorhynchus; assembly: GCA_026776725.1. Taxonomy (NCBI): domain Eukaryota; kingdom Metazoa; phylum Chordata; class Actinopteri; order Osteoglossiformes; family Mormyridae; genus Gnathonemus; species Gnathonemus echidnorhynchus. Next base: position 11,088,943 of record JAODJU010000035.1, on the reverse strand, counting down.
AGAAGTTTAAGTATTTACACATATTTAATTTAAAAATATGCACTAATAATTCGCAACCAAGTGGCTCCCATGGGTAGCACTATAGCCTTATACCTTGAAGGCTGAGAATTTGATTTCCACCTCTGGTTGTGTGTGTGTGTGTGTGTGTGTGTGTGTGTGTATATTTGTGAGGGTTTCCTCCAGATGCTCCAGATTCCTCCAAACTGGTGACTCTAAACTGCACATTCACATATGTGGACTGGGATCCCATTAAATGAGAATCCCCTTTCCTTATGTCTCATGCTTACCATGACCCTGTACTGAATAAGCGGTATGAAAGATGGATGGATAGTAATAATTCTGCATCAATAAAAAATAGCACCATACATACATTTTAAGAATGACCCAATCAGAGGCCATCGCTACAATGACCGTAAGAGGACCCTACCTGGCTCCACGTTGCCCATCATGTTTGGTGAGGTCATGCTGAGGGGTGGCTTGTTGCTCTGGGGAATCCCCGGACTCTGCATGGGGGGCTTCGGGGACGAGGTCCAGCCGGGCGAAGGCGCGGGAAGCGAGGGTGACTTCAGGTGGACGGGGGAGGCGCCCGCCGAGCCCATCATGGGCGGGGACTTGATGGAGGCGGCTGCCGCGGCAGCTGCTGCTGCCGAGGGCGCCGAGAGCATCCCGGCAAGCTGGGAGGGCGTCTGGGGCGATTTTAGGTTACCCGACGGCGAGCCCAGCATGGGGGACTGCACCTGCCGCAGCGTGGGGGACTTCAAGGGGTTGACGCTGGGCGAGTTCACAGGGCCCGCCTGGACACTCAGGTCGGACGGCTTGCGTCCCAGGTTCCTCTGGTTCGGCGATGGGCCCGAACCAAGGCCGGCAGAGTTCGGAGGCTGGACAGGGGGCATGTGGCCCAGTCGGCCATTGCCACCTGGGTTAGTTCTTTGCTCGGGCCCAAAGGGCTGCTCGCCGCGGGGGCCCCTCATATTCCCAGGGCCCTGGGGCATGCCAGGGAAATGCCGCCCAGGCCCCATATTGAAGTCACCTGGCTGGGACTGGTCTGGGAAAGGAGGGCCCTGCAGCATCTTCTGCTGGGGCCCCATGTTCTCAGATGGGGGGCCTCCACCACCCTGCCTCATCTTCATCATTTCCTCGGGACTCATGTTCATAGGTGGTTCTCTCATCTTTGCGGGCATCATCTGGGGGTTGGGGCCCACGTTGACATTGAGGTGCATGTCCTTTAGATTCATGTTCATGTTGCCAGGTCCCATACCGAACTCACCCATGTCCCTCCCCAGCCCCTTGAACTCCATTCTGGAGGACGGGCTCATGGGACCTTCTCCCGGCATCCTAGGAAACATAGCACCACCTCCGTTGTTGTTGCCGGGATCCATGGGTCTTTGGTTCCCCATCATCCTGTTCATGTCCATCACCATTCCCGGAGGCAAACCCATCTGCTGCTTATCACCCATTCCCTGCTGGAACATCGCCTCCTGCACTGACTGAGGGTTGGGGAACCTTTCGCCTCGGCCGCCCGGACCCCCAAACACACCCTGTCCAGGAAGGAAACCCCTACCATCACCCATCTTGGGCATGTCGTCTGGCCAGTTCATGCCAGGCCGGGGCATAGGATTGGGACCGCCATCCATGTCGGGATTCATCATCCCCGGGAAGCCTGGCATCCTCTGCATATGGTGAGAGGGTCCCATTCCTCGGGGGCCCATGTTCATCTGGTCAGGGAAGGGCTCCGGCCCACCTGGCCCCCAAACCTCCCCAGGGTTCATCTGGTAGGGAGGGGGTGGTCCCCGTATCATGCCCCGTGGGCCATGCTGGTGCAGCATCATGTCAGACATAGGTCGGTGCTGCATCTGTTCCTGCTTCCGCTTCTTCTCCTCGTAGAACTCCTGCTGGAGCTTCAGCCAGGCCATCTGCTCTGGGGTCATGTGGTCGCCATGCTCCGGGCCCGGATGAGAATTCATTGGAGGTCCGGGTGGCGGGGGGCCCAGTTCATCTGGGGAGAAGGGCATGTCTCTGTGACTGGGTGGCCCAAAGTTCGGACCCTCTGGCCGAGAAACAGGCCCTGGCTTCCCCAAGTTTTGGGATTGGGCCATCATGGCCTGCAGTGGGCCTGGTTCTGGTTTCTTGGGCATGCCCTCCATCATGCCAGCGCTGGGAGGGGGTGCACCAGGGTTAACCTGCCCCATGGCAGTCATATCCTTGTCATCAGGGAAGAGCATGCGTTGGATATCGCGCAGCGTCTGCAGTGAGCGCTCCCGGTGCTCCAGCTGCTCCTGGGAGAGTCCTTCAGGGTTGTCCCCCATGCTGGACATGATCTCATTGGCCAGCTGCTGGTGGTGCTGGGCTGTCAGCTTGGGGTCGCCCCCCTTGGGCGGCTCCAGTGAAGGGAAGGTGGACTGGGGGCCCGGGGTGCAGGAGGGCTGGCTGCCGGACGTGCCGTCCTGGGGTGTTGCATTGTGTGGGCTGCTGCTCGGAAGGCTCTTGGCATCCAGCGGCCCCGACATGGCGCCATCCTGGGTGAGGCCTCCAGGCTTGGCCCCTGGCGGCTGCTGTTGAGACTGGGCAGGCTGATTCGGCGGCTGCTGGCCGGGCTGTGGCACTTTGGTGCCCAGCTGGTGGTTCTGCTCGGAGGGATGAGCCGACTGGGGTGTCACCGCCCCCTGCTGCATGGGTTTTGTCTCATTCCTAAGGGGCCCCATCTGATTGTTCTGTGCAGAGAGAGAAAGGTTTCATCAGAGCGAAGGCATCACAACGCCGGCAGTTCCTGGAACAAAATAATCCCTCTGCAGTTAGATACCATTGTTGACCTCTAGGTCCGCTTATCTTGCTCGATAATTGACAAACAAAATGAAAATGACCCCAAAAAAAGACACATACACACACACACACGCTGCCTGATAGACCCAAGCATAACAGATAATACCTTGCCCAGGGCCTACGCGAACGTCCAACACCTGGAGAAGTCTGACACCAAGTTTATTAATCGTTCTTGTTAATCTGGAGGCTCCATTAAGAGAAACTGCGTCCAGGGAGTGCTTGGTATCAAGCATCTACTTAGTGCCTCACAATAAAAAGCCATTACTCTGAATGGCCCGATGGGCTGCATGCCCTGAGGAGGCGCTATCAGACCGGGAAGGCTGGCGCTTCTGGGCTCCTTACCACTGGAAGGTGGGGCTTGTCACCCTTAGTGTTGGAGATGTTCTTCATGTGGTAGGTGATGATGGTGTCAGCATGACCTGTGATGACTGCGTCGGCAGCCCTGCAGAGAGAGGTCCAGACAGATGCACCAGTGAGGGAGGGCCAGGGAACTGGGAGGGCAGGGGGGCAGGGGAGGGCCCAGAGGAAGCGGGTCAAGGGGAACGACAGAGTAAATCAATCAAGAGCAGCTGGGGACTCAGGAATGCGCTACGGGGAAACAATTTCAAAAAGCCTTTGTACAAATCAATAAATGCAGAGAATAGCTGCATTAGCTAAACTAAACAAGAATTACATTCTTATAATAATTATGTGCGACTTTTGCAACTACATTGAACAGAGCGCGCAGCTAAAATTGGTGATCAACTGCGCTCAGGTACAAGTTGTGTATAAAGGTCATTCCCAAAGAATGTAAATGTATGAACACAGATAAACAGAGTGTGGAGCAGAGGAAAGGTACCGCTATCCTGTGGTAGCACATTGTGTGTTTAACAGAGCTATAATTCAAACAGGGTGATTTATTACCATTATCTATGCAATGTTTCACCGTTCGGCTGAATAGAGAATGGCAAACCAGTCCTGGAGTTTCGCTAAGTTTTTTTTTAAGCTAGGTAGAGCCCTTACTATTACCGAGCCATTTTGGTGGAGCTTTACAAGCCATTCACAGTACAGGTTAGAATAGAACATCACAAAACACCGAGCAGGAGCAGGCTGGGGGGGGGGGCAGAGGGCGGCACTGCTGAAGCTCACCCTGGCAGAGACGGTAACAGAGAGCCACCGAAGCAGCACATTGCTTCACTCTGCCTTTCATCCCTGCAGAACCGTATCCTTCAGCTACAAATCTGCTCATCCCGGGCCGCAGCTGATGGGGGTGGAGCACGGTTTAACGTCAGAAGCGTAAACAGCTACCAGTTTCAGGCCCAAGCCCAATGCGATGAGTGTCCCAGAAGGCTGACAATTCAGAGTTGGGTGATGCTCAGCTTTACGCGTCGCCGGAACCGGTTTGCTCAGCAGGCGGGAACGGAACTCCCCTCGTCGGAGCAGATTGCGCAGCCGTGTCCGGCGATGAGGCGCCGGCAAACATCAAGGAGCAACCCCACAGCTCCTTGGCCACACAGAGCTGAGCTCAATAGGGATGGAACAAGCACCGGATGCCACTGACTAATGACGCTAAACACTAACAGGCTGATTGCAGTGTCAAAGCAAATGTAGAAGTCACAGCAAAGATTGCAGAAGTTAGACCAAAAATCAGACTACCCACCATTGCCATAAAGTACAAGGCTCCAAGAAAACCATCTGTCACAGATTAATATGGATTGGATTAATATCGCTGTTAGAGCTGGGCAATAAATCGATTTAATCGATTAATTCGAATTTACAGTTCAGGACGATGTGTTTTCATGAAAATCGATTTCATTACTTT
>JAODJU010000035.1:11067840-11080224 GCA_026776725.1 Gnathonemus echidnorhynchus | reverse complement strand
AAAAATCTGACATATTTACAATATACATTAAAATAAAGACGAGTGTAATGGCAAAACAAATATATAAAAAATAATTTGCCATGAATTAAGTTTATGATATTTGAAGAAATGTGATCATGCCCCAGTCAGTGAAAGTGTGTTTCCTACCCCTAGGCTCCAGAGGGTTGAGTCATAAGTCACAAGTTTATAAACAGTTTATTCATGAATGTATAAGGTTAAATTTTCTTTCAGATTAATTAAAAGGCAAACCAAGCAAAATCATCTTTGACTGTTTTGAGATTTGTTTCTGGTCCAGTGAAGGGTTTGCAGTCTCAAAAGGAGTCCAGTACGCCAATAACAGGTAACAATTAACCTCTGTGCTTATTTAGCATGAAACACAAGTGGAGGATGCTCACAGTTTAAATTACAGTTTCACTCCACATCATAATGACGATAAAACATTTTGGCTATAGGTCAACACTCACTGTAAATGGCTGAGACTTCCAACACGTGTGCTTTAATGCACAATACAGCCAAAGGAAACGCATGTTTAACACCATGGTAAGCCCCCACAGCTGACCTGTCTCTACGGCAACAAACTAAATCAATTACTCCTACGCAGAAGGAAAACAAATATCCAATTCAAAAAATAGGATCTAGCTAACAGCAGAAAGCATACATGCACACCGAAAAAAGTGTGGCAAATTTCCACAATTTCAGTGGTTGTGTCTTGATTTTTAATGAATATCGGCAGATACCGATATGTTAATCTGGTATGTCGTGCATCTCTACTTTGACATTTGCTTATCTATCCACACAAGGAATGAACAACTCAACGCACTGAAACCTTTTACCTTATAGTGATGTGAGTGATGATGTTTGAGCGAAAATGTAACTGGGGACCATGCAGAGATGGGGACTCGAGTCTGAGACTTGGACTCGAGTCGCACTTAGGTCGCACAAAGACTTGTGACTTGACTTAGACTTGGGTATTGTGACTTGTGAACAATGTTCATTTCATGGAATTATGTATTTCATTATTTCATTCATTCCAGTTTTCCAGTGTTGTATGAAAGCAATCGGTAGCTGACCGGACGGTCACGGCAGCGTACGTAATACGTATGCATATGTATCTGCTGGAGTAATGGAGACCATGTAATTGCGCAAATGTTTGTTACACTGTTTATCTGTTGCTGTGCGTGATTGATTTAATGGGTAAGTAACTAATATGTTAAATCCTGGTTTGTATTTTATAATAGAACTTAAACATTGTTAGAGTAAACCAGAGATCTAATCATTAACGCGCAATCGTGTTATGTTAATGCGAGTTAAGTTTCTTTCCGGAGTTTCCTGTTAATGTACCGTGCCGTGTATATTTAGTAGGTGAGAGATTTATCTGACATTAATATTATTAATCTGACTTAATATATTGTGATCTAAATCTGCATTTAATTTGTATTATTTAGAATGTGAGTTTGCATTATAATGAATGTTGCAATGTAACGATCTAAGTAGCCACCGAATTGCAGATGCCAGCTGTAAGATTGTGATAATTTACTGATTATATTTGTTTCTGTTGTAGACCACAGCCAGTTATATTCAGGAGACTAATCACAGCTGCCCGTGTAACAGATCAAAATGGTTGTTTACCAGCTATCAATCTGCTTTCCAGCATTAAAGTGTTCATAAGTCCGCTGCGCTCTGAGTGTTCTCTAACCGGAACCACCTTCCACCATTTCTTCACCTACTCAACCAGCATATCCCTGAGAAGCTCCCATAGCTCTCGAACAAACGTGCTATGGGAAAATCGGAAGCAGACTGAATATTTCCCTCCCCTGATATTACGTGCAACGTAACGCATGTGTGCAGCCACAGATTTCAAATCAACACAGACCATGGTGAGGGAAAGTTCACCTGGAGCTGTGCCATTTGTTATTGCATTTGGTTATAAAGCCTTCACACAGACAGCTAACTCACAAAGTGTGTGGTGTCACGATAAATGATGCCGGCTCAACTACGTTGAATTTCTTCAGGCACATCAAAACACACAAGGATTGGTCAAGTCACTTGGCTAGGTGAAAGGGAAATTTAGCGCGCATGGACAGATAACGTTACTGCTAGCAAACTAATCAAACCACAGTTGTAGGCTATACAAACTACATGCAGATTATAGCTTTATTGGTCCCCACCCATTTTATTTGATTAACATCTCACTACGTTCAAGCCTAGGCTACCAGCAAGTAGCAGGCCAATAGAAGCCCTATACTCTGCTACCAGTTACCAGATGGCAGCAGAGTATATATGGATGTAGTCTATTGATGTAGCCTAACGTTAATCCTATGCATTAATCGCTATTTTAGAATAGGCTGCTGTTATGATATCAGTGCACCTGGTAAAACTCCGTTCAGCTGCCCAAGTGTTTATTCAGGAAAAAATATTAAAACGTAACGTCAGTGAAGAAAAAATTTTCAGAATTCAAAATTTCTTTCAGAAATACTGTAGTACTATTCCACTGCAGTATTACTGTTAATATTGCTCTAATATTTTGATACTGTAGTGTATAATTAATGATAGTACAGTACATGCTTTCAATCCAAAACATACAGCAATGCAGTATTATCTCAGATAGCATCTGATGAGAGAACATTCATTTCAGTCATTTGAGACTTGACTTGGGACAAAAGACTTGAGACTTGAATTGGAAAAAATGACTTGTGAACATATCTGGCACTATGCCAGGAAAACACTCTGTCACTCTAGGGCCAAAAGAAATTACAGCCAGTATGGTACAGAAGCAGCTCCTTGTCGTCTACGCCGGGAGGACTGAACAGGAGCGCATCATATTTCTCAGAGTCTCCTGTCCGAACAGCCACACGCTAAACCACCCCAAAGCCTCAGTGCAGTAGGTGCTATGTCATGCGGCGGTTATTCTCAAGGGGGGCTCAAACGTCCATAGCGAGATGGCAGCCCTGATCACGAAGTTCCACTGTTTCTCCTCCTCTGAGGTGGGGCCTAAGCAGGCAGCGGGAAACGTGCCAGGGGCTGTCCTGCACACACCACTGCTTTTGCCAGAATCTTGCTATATGTGGTAACAAGCCCCCCCCCCAGGACCAGTCATTCACCACAGAACTGAAATGGCTTGAAATCGATCTGGTCTTTTACGCCATGACCAAACAGCTGAACTGCATCTAAATCACCCCCACCCCCCACCCCAACACCAGCATTAACTGGGAATGTTGAATATTGGGCGATTGAAAACTAAAGCATGAAAACACAAAGATGCAAAGCTGATGTCTAAAGACGCAGACGGTGGCAGAAAATCGTGTTTGGTGCCATTACTGCACGGCCAATATCAGACTCAATGGCAATTACCGAAAGATACAGTGCTAATTGCTCTAATGTACCTTAGTATCGATTAATTAATTGGGGAGGAGGTCTAACTGAAGCCTGGAGGCAGAATAAACGAACATCAGTCAGGTACGGCTCACAGGAAGACCTTACCTTTCTGCTCCAGCTCATTGTTTGGTGTCCCTGTGTCGCGCTGTTCAAACGATTCAACCGAAGTGCTTCTTTCCCTCTTAACCTTGCCCTTGGCCCCGTTGCCCGAATTCAGGCCCTGTCCGTTTTTCAGTCCCAGGTTGGCCATCGCACCCTGCGGCCCTTTGGAAGTGTGGCTGCCGCTCATTGTCTTTGTGTCACAGGGAGAGGGCTGCGATTGGCCACCTGTGCCCCCTTGTTTTCCCTGATTGGGTAGTTTGGAGTCCAGCTGGGCGGCACTGGACGGAGACATCACAGGGGGTGACCGCACCATGGCCTCCTGCTTGGACTTCGGACTGCTGTTGGGGGGGGGAGGAGAGGAAACCGCAGTTCATTATGAGACAAAAACCTCACGTACAGTGATTCAGAATATTAACATCTCACATGCAAGAAATGAGGCGGTGACAGAAGACATGACGCCTTCAACACAGAGATGGACTGTTGTGTGCTGTCAATCACCGACCTGCTCTGCGACGCATAAACTAACCAATGAGCAGCCGGACGCTGACTGATGGAGCGAAACAAAGCACATCTCGCCGTGTAAACAAACAGGGACTCTGATCCCGCCAAGGCAGAGCCCATCGCGCCAGTTAAAAGATCTGAGGCGAGGTGGATCAGAACTGTAGATACGCAAAGCGTACAAGATGTACGGGAAACAGACATACACTCGGCCCTCTACCAGACTCCCAGTAAATGGAAGCACATTTAGGCCAAGGAAAAGAGCCAGGACCAGATCGGGGGGGGGTTGCTGGTTCGAGTCTCAGGAACCAGAAATGCTTGTGGATAAAAGTGTTAACCGAGCACTGGGGGGGGGGTCAGCCAAGGCTTAGTGGCTTGTTGGGTAGGATGAATGGAGAGTTGGGAGGCAAATGTACAGTGACAGGGAAGATAGCAGCAATGAAATGACAAAAGTGCCAAAAATTGGGCAACAGGAAGGCTGCGACACGCCTGTGGTAATACTGAGGAAAATGCAGAAACAGCCCCCCCCCCCATACTCCTACGAAACGAACATGAGCCGCAGCATTTCATGTAGCAATCGGCCCCCTCCCAACCCCATGCTCGTATCCATCGTTTCAGCTTTCCCAGAACATGAGCCATTTGCTGCACGCAGGAGCAAGAGCGCCCCCGGAGATGAAAGGTGTCGTTTTTGCGAGCGACACCCCACCCGTGGGGCCCCCGCAGGGCCCCTGCAAGGCGATGGGCAAGATCTGTAAGGTGCCGTATCTCACGGGGAGGGGGGAGGTTGGGGAGTTAATCTGTAATCTCAGCGTATGGGCAGAGCAAACAGGGTTGCCAAACAGCCAAGATATACGATTCACCGTTTCTATGGAGACCACATTAACCGGCAGGCGACGGTAAACAGCGAATCAAACACAGACTCATGCACACCATCCCCACACCTGAATTTACCTGATATTAGCGAGAGCATTACACTGAACTGCAATGAAAAAGGCAGGACGGGGTTAGCCAGAGCCCCTTTTAGTGGCAGTGATGTTATGACAATGTTTCAAGAGTATGTGGAAAGGGGCGGAGCTATGATAGAGGGGCGGGGCAAGATTTCAGGTGGGACTGCCCTCGTCTCCACAACCCAATAGAAACACCCACGGCTACACTTACACTTTAGTCCCAGGTTGAGGCCAAGCAGGGGGTTAAGCCCTGACCCCAGTGTTCAGAACCACCCAGGGGGTGGCTAGGGAAACAGTCCGCTCCAGCTGGAAGCGGGACAGGTCTGTCCATGGAAACACACACACACACGTCAGCAAGGCCACAGTGCCTGCTGCGAGACGCACCCGCGGGACTTTTAGCAAGCCTGTCCCCCACTCAATGGCTGGTTCCGCAGCCATGAGTCAGCAGGCGTTCCGCACGGTGCCGAGGCCCCTTCCAAGAGTCCTCACTGAACCCACCAGAGCCTCCGTTCGCTCCGGCTCAGAGGCTGGGAACCGGGCCGCTTGCCCTTTCCTGATACCCTCTCTGGAAGGTGTGACCTGCATGCAGGACACAACTCATCGCAATGCGCAGGGACAGGCCCGGACTTCCCAGCCAGGAAAGGAACCCAACGGGATGGGGATGAGCAGGACAAGCAGGACAAACTGGACAAGGAGAGGCAGATGGAAGACCCATACTGTGTGGTAACCACAACCTCCAACACAACTAAAAAGTTTACTGAAGGTTAATTCAGCACTTTCCAGCTGTGCATTGGATGAAACAGAAGATCACAGTCCACGTGAGGAGCTCACGTCAGCATCTCTGATCCCTGTCCAAAAGCACTATGCTATTATGGAAATCTGGAAGGATTCATTTAGGACCCTTTGTTAAACAAAGTTTCCTGCAAGTGCGTTTGTGTATGTGCGTGTGTGTGTGTGTGTGTGTGGGTGGGGGGGTTAAGAGGTGATGGAGTGTAGCCCTGGAGAGGGGGAGGTGGGTGGAGACCAGCCCCGGAGGCATCAAAGGAGGCTCACCTCTGAGTGTTTGCTGAAGGGGAGTTCCTCACTTTGGGATTGCTGGAATGCATTGACGGAGATCCCAGGGAGGCAGAGGGCGGAGTCAAGTGCTGGTGTGGACTGGGCGTGGGCGTGGCCTTGGCGTGGGCGTGGCCGGCACGGGGGTTCCTGGGGGCTGCGCTGCTGCTGCCGCTGCTGCTGCGGCCGTCCTTGGCCTCGTCTCTCTCCTTCTTTGCTCGCTCTTTCTTGGTGAAGTGTGCTCCTGCTCTCTCTTCTTGCACTTCCAGCATTCTCTGTGTGTGTCCCTGGCGTCTCCCCAGGACCCCTCAAAGCCCTCGGGCACACTGTGAGGAGACGGGGGCGGAGAGGGACACGCTGTTAAGCGTAGTGTCCACCACATTACCAGTTAGCATGGTAGCATAGCAGCTCGAAATTAACGAGAACGCTGAAATGGCGTCCAGTCAACGTGGCTCCATTACAACAGGACCTGCTAGGAACCCACGGGGAAACCCAAAGATCCCCCCCCCCAACTCTGTAGTATGTTCCCACCACCAGCCGGTAACAATATCAACTTCTCAGAAAGCTGCACTGTGATCCAGAAAATATCTAGGACAACTTCCAAGACACTCAAATGGCGTAACGGTTGCTAAGGTTTCCCTTTAGGTAAGAGGGCTGAACAAGCGGAAAACTGAAGCCAGCAAGAAAATGAGTGTTACAGAGCAAGCAACAACAGATTAGGTATAATAGCACCAACATTTCAAAATAAAATAATTAATAATAATACCACCATCATTTTAAAGGTCATTTCAACTCATTTGACTGCCTGTATCGACTGCTGAATACTGTTGTGAATTTGATGCATAAACTTTGATTTGAAACCATTATGTCCAATAACTATTCTGCCACATGGTGTAGATCCAATAAGCACAGACGCCTGATCCAAGCCCCGAATGGGAACCAGAAACCAAAGCAGAAACGAGACCCTGACAGCAGACTCAGCGATGTATTTAACCCTCTGGGGTTGATGGCATCATTGGCGATGCCGCATATCTTTCTCGTGTATTTCAGTTCATAACTTGCTGAAATCTTATTGTAGAAACATGAAATCAGTCATCTGTCTTTTCAAAATGTCTATTGCCGGAAGTATTAAAGTTCTTAAAATCAGGTTAAATCAACAAAAGATTAAGATGAGTTTAACGCCAAAACAAATATGTAAGAAAGTGAAAGTGTGTCCCCTACCCCTAGACCCCAGAGGGTTAAACTCAAACGAGAATGACAACACATCCCGAACAATTGCTGGAGGAAATGGAACATCCAGGAAAATGAACTGAAGACAGCCTGCTGAACATTTGTCCTAACTTATCTGTAAGACCAATAACCAGATCACTGCTAACCAGCTAACTGAACATAACTGACAGTAGATTAGGAAAAAACAAACAAAATTGCAGCGCATTTCAAATCCAGAGCATCCCGAGCACAACCCCCCACCCCCCCCACCCGACCCGTTACCCAGGGCCGGCCAAGCCCAGATTGCAATGCCCTTCCCCCACATTGGGGCTCTGTTTACAGGGCATGGGGCCAGTCGGGACATCCTCTGCCCCGGCGCCCGACCCTGTGGGGCATGCTCATTCGTCACCACTAACGAGCTCTCCGGATGCGTTCCGCTAAGCTGACACAATGGCCATTAACGCCAGAGGACCCGCTGGTGAAACAGGGACTCGTGATTCAACGGTGCGGCTCATCCCCTGACATTTGCCCGCCCTGTTCTTATTGGGTGCTCAGGTGCCTCATTATAAAGCCTGATTGGGAAGGGGAGACGAGGGTGGGGGCAGGGATTGGTGAGATTGCCAGCCACCTCACCTTACAACCACACAAGCCTGTTCAGGCAGGTGTCCCAGTCACTAGTCCTTGGGGCTTCTACAGGTGTCCTGTACTAAACAGCTCTGCACTGCACAACCTCGTAGTCTCAGATCAGGCTGACGTTACAGCATCAATCTGGAAGTTAATCTTTCGCATGCTCCGAGAGCTTGATTGTAAGACTAGGTTCCATGAAGTCTGTCAAACAGTATCAAATTCTTCATATCGTCAATTCTGTCAAGACATTAAACCACGGTATAGTGTATGTATTTTGATGGTATTTTCCAAAAGTAATGCTATTACCATATTTTTAAATCTTGGCATACAGAACATATTCTGGTGCACTGTAACCCACCCAAGCCTGACATACAGCCAGGCAGACAGACACAGAAAGAAAGAACTCGTCATTCTGCAAAAAGCCACAAATGAAGGTGATCAAAGTCACCAGCAGCACCCAGGAAAGGCCCTGACACCCAGCTCTGCATTTCCACTGTTTCCCACCCCGGTGATGAAATCTCCCAGCACCCCCACCACCGTGAGCAGACACCCCTTGCCAGACAGAGTCATAAGGATAGCTTCTCTGCTGTGTGACGCAGGCCGGGTCAGGTTCACCTCGCTCTATGCCGGCGCGCTAACGAACTGCCAATTAGCGTACGTGCAACACAGACTTCAAACATGGGTGGGGTGGAGGAGGAGGGTGGATCAGGAAAGTCGTACTTTCCTCATTCTAAAAATAATTGAAACGCCAGCCATTTCCTGCAGACTGCAAGCATGTAGAAGAAGGTGACGTCAAAGCAAGAAAACTGAACGAATGTCAGACCTGCAATTCACAGATATCTAACAATCAAACCAGAGGAATTCTATCAAATAAACAAACAACCCCCAATCTTATAAGGGCATGGCGATTCATAACGAATCATGGGGAGTGTCAGCATTTTATACCCTTCTCCTCAGATGGGGGACACACACAGAAACACGACCTGGCGGCTGCAAAGAGGAGACATGCCATCATCTTCCCACCCAGCGCCGGTGTATGAGCCGGCTCCCCTCACCCGGGAGAAAGGAGTTTCTGCCTCACCGCTGGCGATGCAAAGGCAGTCGCCATGGTAACAGCAGGGATGTCTGAATGCGAGTGACTCCGAACACGATGCCCTGACAGACACACACAAACACACACGTGTAACCGCCCGCCCGCCCGCACGCGCACACATGCACACGCTTCCTTAATGCCGTCAGATCCAACCTCCAGCTTAACGTTAAGAGCAGGAAAAGGAGTGCGGTTTCTTCTGAAACATTCCAGAGCACAGCTGATATGATTCAGATGTAGAGACGAGACCCAGCGGAGACACTCTGCAGAATACTGTTACAGGCCTGTCCTGCTCTACCCCGGACGGCCTGGGCACACTGCCCATGTCCTGCCATCCACCAGGGAATAGCAACGCTTGGTCTATTGGGGGGGGGGCCTTCCTGAACGTCAATCATGCCTGCATCTCAAATGTGCTGGTGCGAGCTAATTTCACACAATTTTTTGCTACACTGCAGAACACCCCCAAAAACACACATTCCGGAGCATAGTGGGAGAGTCACAACACCCCCCCCCCAAAAATAAAATAAAAAAAAAACTGAATATGGCCATTTCATTCTTTTTACATCAATTAACTTGCAAAATAAGCTCTAGAAAGTATCTTGCCACTGCTTTAACGTAACATACTGTGCTTCAAGACAGAGGCGGAACCCGAAGGCAGCATATTCAACTCCCTGGGGGCCGCCAGTACCCTCGAGAAAGGCACTTAACCTGAATTACTCTAGGAAAAAACCCAGCTGTACGAACAGGTAGATGTATAACAGGTGGGTGGGGTGTCAGATAAGTAGCTAAGCATTAAACGTGAGGTTGTGCAGCAGCAGGCAAACAGTGGTAGTAATCAAAGTGGAAAAGGGTGTCATACAAAATTGCACACTACTATAAGCATTTTACTCACCAAAACCTTTAAAAACGTAAGCAGCCGAACAGAAACAGTAATTTTTCCCATCAGATAAATGACTGAGGCAACTCACTAACATAGTTCACTGTGGATAAATCCAAGATTTCTGCTTTTACGCATGAAGGCGTCGTAAACACGACTGATGTGGGAAGAGAAGGGCGCTCTGACGTTCCTTGATTATGTGACGGGAGCTCAATTTGCACACTGTCTGCACCTCGTTAATTGCGAGCTCACTCCGGATAGGTGCGACTCATCATGGATGACCCCATCGAACGCGCATTTACTCCCAGTTGCTATACGCACTGTAATCTGTCTTGATCTCGTTAACATAGCTTGTCACAGTATTCATTCCCCGCCTCGTTTCCGCTCTCCCCAGCCATGTCAGTACCTTGGGTCAGTGACACTGCACCTGCCAGACCTTAAAGTACAGCCTCTGTCTTGACCATGGTGGTTCCCTAACTCACAGCAGCAGGAGACTGAAGCCAAGAAAACCAACAAACAACTACAGTAAATCACACCGGACCTGCTGGACATTACCTACCTCCCTGCTTATATTTGGACATACAGATAAATTCATATGACGTACATACTCTGGAAAGGCAGGTTGACCAGTTGACCTTAGCTTGGACTAGCTTAGCCTGGACGTCAAAGGGCTATTTGGTCCTCCTCCATTGTCTTCTATTGTGCCGTTCTGTGTTTATGCAGTATATACCAAGTACTCTGGGGACACCATGTTGGAGAGAACTCTTGGTAAAATAAACTGAAACAACCATTTCTCCCTTTTCAACAGAACTGAGGAGTCTGAACTCTTTGACAGAGTGCTGCCAAATACATCATTTGCTTTGGGCTGTCAGGTCATTGCATGTGCGGTGTAGTGAGGGAGAACACACATCTTCTCAAAATCGCTTCGACGTTCACGTCGGAAGCTTGGAATTCATGGTCCTCCTCCATGGCTGCCACTGTGCCCCAGCAAGCCGGCTGATAGGCCTGGCTCTGCTCATGGCCCGGAGAAGCGGATGATGTGCAGGCTCCGTCAGCGACGGCCCCCCGCCCCATTCGGCTGAGTACGCCACGGAGACGGATGGGCCCTGATTAATTGCTGTAGATGCAGCATAAACAAAGCCATAAATTCAAGTCATTCAGGCCCAATTAACAGGTTAGCGGGAGATGGGGTCAGCGGCGGTGCCACACTACACCCGCTATCAGGCAGCGTTGCCGATAAACAGCCCCCTCCCCTGCTCCTGATTATACTATAGGTACACACACTCACACAGCATGGCTCTACACACAAACACACACACACCCCACCGCTGCCAGACCTCCCGTTCACGGAGGATACGGAGAAATAAAAAGACCCGTCAATCTTCTGGCCTATTATGCAAATCCCATTTTAAAGCAGAGCAACAACTGATCGGGAAGAAACTCTTCCTCCATTTCTCTATCTCTCTCTCCCTCCCTCCCTCCCTCCCTCTGATTCTCCCCCCCCCCCCAACCTAACCTCCTCTCTGCATGACTACCTGCAAGGACAAAGCCTCTCAGCCTGCACGCGCATGCAAATATGCAGCAAGCCGGCGCGGTGGATCGCGGAAGCTATCTGGAAGCTGCAGGCCGGCCGGACAAGGACAGAGCGACCGTGTGCGGAGACCACAAAACGGGCGCGAGTCCAACCCCATCCGATCCTGGCGTGAAGACCACATCCTGGGTGCTAAAGGGCAGCCCAAGATATCTTTTGCATACCTAAACCGACTGACGTGGGACAAAATCATTTAAAAAAATAAAGAGTGGACGCAGACGGTGGCCCTGCCACCGATGCATCCTATCCTACCTTGAGTCTTGGAGAAAAGACCCAACTACAATGAGTATCAGTGACAGACCCGGTCATACACAGATCAGACAGGACCTCTTACTGGTCTTATCCGGTTAACTAAAAAAAACAAACGTCTGCAAGGATGATTCAACGAAAGGTGTCAGTTTCGAAGAGACGCCGGATCCCTTAACATGCACTCACCGTGCACCTCATGAATCGCATTCCTCATTAAGCGTCTCGATGCCACTGCAACACACAGAATGCCCTCTGCGATGAGCTGCCCCCTTATTAGCGACACCACTCCCCTGGAACCACAATAATGAGTCTGCCGGCTTAATATTATCTCTCTAATAACCCACAAGGCCTAAACTCTGTCCGTATTTTCACTCCTCCAAGCTAGTACAGGCAATGGTTAAACGTTTTTAAGGACGTTAATAGGAACCATGCAGCAGCACTTTGCAGGTAATTGGCAGTTAGCTAAACAGTCAAAATTAAAAGAAGGCATTTCTTACGGATTGTAAAACTGAGCTCTTTTCTGAGACAGTCCCCCCCCCCCCAAACACACACCTACTAAAAGAAGAGGCGAGCAGCACAGAGCAGTCAGCCTTTCCCAGAGATCTTTGCAAACCCCTTTCCTTCCCCTGACAACCCCCCTGAACCAAAAACTCCACTTTCCAGCCAGGCCTGCATTAGCAGTCTGTCAGTCTGACCCAGTAGGGGATGACGCAAGGAGTCAGGTAACCCCCCCCCCCCCGCACCCACCCCCATACAAAGCCTACAA
>JAODJU010000035.1:11032993-11051474 GCA_026776725.1 Gnathonemus echidnorhynchus | reverse complement strand
GTGGTAGAGGGCGGTCCTGAAAACGTAAATGACCCCAAGATCCAGAGCGGCTGTTTTTTTTTATTTATTTTTTACATATAAAACGCTATTAAATCCCGCAAAAATCTTTGTTTCTTTCTACAGAATTAGAAAACACGGGATACAATGCCACCTATTTCATTTCACACCACGGCTGCCATTGTAATATTGTACATGTACTTCAGCAATGTTAAGTGAGGGACGAATTAAAAAATTAAATACAGGAAAAGAGATTTAAAAAGTTAGTGAAACCTACAACGTCAACACCACCACCACCCCATACAAAAAGGGTTTCAGTTTCAGCTGCAATCAGTGCGATGCATTGATTTCACCCACGTGTACAAACATTGCTCAATATTCACTGAAAGGTACAAGGAAGGATTGGAGGGGGGGTCAGAAACAACTGACCAAGCTTCAATCCTAACTGTGATCAACGTCTCCCCCTTCAAAAAAATATATCTAAATAAATACAAACAGCGCCCTGGAAGCCGAAGCTAACACCGCTTTCCTGTACGTTTCCCCCGGAGTACAAATACTGGTAGGAAAAGAGGAGGAGGGGGTAGCGACCTTTCAGCCTGATCGTTTTATTTTAAGGCAGAGCGGTTTGCGAAAACTGCTAACAGATCATCCCTCGAAAGTCACTCGAAACGAAATCAATCTCCCTGATTGGACCGAAAAGCATATATTTTTGAAGTCTTACGGTGTAATTGATGGGAATAAATGGCTGACTTCCCAGCGTGCAAGGCCAAGCGTGTTTACTGCCGGGCGGCAGGCGTGAGGAAAATCACAAAGTGGGTGCGCTCATGGGGAAGCGATCGCCAAGCCCAACTTACCCATTCAATGCCTCTAATAAACACACATAAAGCTCCGCTTCCCCCCGAGATCCTCCATTCCGCGGGGATCCTCACGCAAATCTCATCCTTTGCCTTTTCGGAAACTTATTCCACAAAGCGAAAGCTTTCGCGAAAGCTTACGATCTTCGACGAGAACAAATCATTTTTTCTCTCTCTCTCCCCCAGAAGTTAGCAGGCGCAGACACTTCTTCATTTAACATCCACCACGAAATAATATCATAAGTATTATTATTTATAAATCTCGGCGCCTGACCGGGGATACGCATGAAAAAAAACATATATTTAAGGTCTCTCCAAGACGTTTCAATCTACTGCAACTTTTTTCTTCTTCTTCTCGGAGAAGTTGTTCCTGTTTCGCCAAAGCTTGGGGGAGGGGAGATCTTCAGCAAAGCTCAGCCAGCGCAGACAAAGGTTCCTCAAAAGAGAAGGGGCACCAAAAGCGGTGCCGATCCGAGCAGGACACCAAACTATACCCTTTATTCAGTTTTGACGTCGATTTAGCAAGGTTTTTTTTATTATTTTTTGGCGCTTACGCGTGTGGACGTGACGGTGGCTGAAGGCGCCACAGAGATCACCCCCTTTAAGCGTCAAAACGCACTTTCTCTCACAAGTCTGCTAAAAACTTAACAGATTTGCGATTATCGTGCCTATTAAATAAAGTCTTCCCCTTTTTTTGCTGCTCGATTGTAGCGACTGAAGCTCGTCCAGGGCGATGTGTTTGTGCTACATTGATTTACCAAAAGCGTCGCATATTCTTTTGTCTGAAAAAAATATATAATTCAGTATTCTTTTCACGCCAGTAACAAAATTTTAAATAATGTAACCTAAGCAGCGCATCTTTATTTTCAGTAAATCCAGGAGCTCCTCGCCGATGCCATCTCCAGCGGCTTTGTTGCAGCACGTAAACATTATGAGGTAGCTAGCTATATTCCACAGGAATCTTCGTGTTCCTATTTTGTTTTCAAATAATTTTTAAAAATGAACGCTTAAGTGCATTTCATGCCTTCTGTCTCTATATTGGGCTTGCTGGAACTGCAGATACTTTACTGTTGGGAGAAAGGAGGGGGTGGCTGAAAAGGAGTCGCGAGCGGCTACCCGGGGAGGGAGCTGTAACACTGCACGCCGGAGGTGAGCGCCACTATTACCTCTTTAATATACTTACATCAAAAATTCTTTTCTTCGGACACTAAAACGTGGGAAGAAGTCCCGGGATAATAATTCAGGTAGAAGGGAAATGTTTTTTTGCAGGTAACTGGGCGAAACGAGCCGGATCCCCCACCCTACGAATTCAGTGCAGTTTTGCTGGAGAATACCTACCACCTATGTGTCTTTCGTCCACCCCCGCCCCGTCCCGCTAGTTGGTACAGCCCGAATTCTAAGTAGCAATTCTAGGTCAGGTCTGTGTGCCATTGAATACATTAAAGGCTGGAATCAATGCAAGAGAAAGCATACTGTAGCTAAGTCTAGCATGCTGACAAAAGACCGCGCTCTATTTTAAAATTTAGTACTCCAAATTTATAATGAATCACTCATGCCTACATATCTCATTGTAGAAAAAATGTTATTGAGTAGTATGTAGATGATGAAGTCAAAAATAAATTGGACATCAAATTGATATGTGCACCAAAGGTATAAAGGTTATTGCATTAGAATCAAATGTGTTGATCTGAACAGTTCCCATTTGTATGTGTTTAAGTTAAAGCCAGTATCCAGTGGCCCAGTGGAGTTATATGGCAGTTAATTATCATCCATATCTTGTAACCTGTGAGACCAAAATGAGCAGTGAAGTTAAGAAACAATCCAAAAGAGAGCTGGAGATGATCTAGGAGGAGATGCCTGGTCTTGGTGCTGGATGAAGCATAGACCTGCTGGTTTGCCAACTCCCACAGCTAGGAAGACGAGTTAAAATGTTCCAGTTAAGGTTTTAATTAATTAAGCGGCTAAGTGAGTTGTGCTCCACAGTGGAGGCCTCCTGTCCCTGTTGGAGCAGGATGGGCCAGCCCTGGTTTGAGAACCTTGAGAATTGCCCCAGGTCTTGGCAATTTGTCCCATGTCCACTAATTATCCAAAGAACAAAGCAATGTCATGACTGGAGAGCTACGGGTGATCTATAGGTATAGAGGTGTTATCTGCTACAGAAGTTGTATGCAGAAAAATAGTAAAAGTCTGGCTCAAGAGATAAAATATTTTGATTTATAAAGTGCTAATTTGCCAGCTGGTTCTTCTTTTTTTATTTTTTTCACACTCCGAAATGCCAGCTGACAAGACGCCCCAGAGTTTCAGAGGTCGGATAAGGATTCCATACACATGCAAGGAAGCTTACATGTACATCACACGTTTAAAGTTGCTGGAGCGGTCAAACGACTCCTCACGGTCTACACCTTCAGTCCACCCCTCTCTGGATGCTGCATTGAAACCGCAACAGAGACACTTCCTGTTAGCAGCTGCATTCTCCTTCATCTCCTTCTCTTATTGGTTCACAGCATTTCCTCTTCATCTCAGGCACTACCTTAGCTGACCGTGTTCACCATAGTTGGGTCCTTTGCCACTGAATAGATTAAAAAGCATTATCTTTATTGCACTACAGTACAATGAGATTACGGAAATATATTTGTTAATGTTGTGTTGGTAGTAGCTAAGAAGTTAACTGAGAAAATAAAGAAGATATAGTACCATTCAGGCAGAGCAAAGCTGCTATATCTATGCATGCCGTCATCTTTCTGCATTTAGGATGCCTGACCACTCATGTATTTCAATTTTGTTGTGTAATTTACATGATACTGTTTTAGAAATGCCTTTATGAAATGATGAGGAGGGGCACTCTCCGCAGTCTCGTGTTAAGGTAACTTAGCATTCAAAGTAGTTTTTTTTTTGTTGTTATTTTTAAAGACCTGCTAGATTCAAAATTTCTCTGACCTTGGAGAGGGCCCTCTGAATAGTATTCATTGGGTATTTTTCAGGCCCCACTTACATACATTTTTACTCCCATGTTAGATGCACATTCAGTAAGACATTATCATTAACAAGAACCAAATAAGGTCATGTTGCCCTTCAAACTCCAAATACGTTAAGCATGGCAGATCCCAGAAAATTTTACCATGTCGAAAACAAAGCACCTACCTGCTTTTAAAACGCATGCTATAGTACTCGTCTGAATGGGAATTAAAAATTCATATAAAGAAGAAGACACTATTATGGTCTTATATGAGCTGCAAATTATTTCAGGTCATTGTAACAACGTAAAAGGGAAATAATCAAGCAAAAGCAAGACACGGTTGAGTCCCTTCAAACAGCTGATGATGTGTTTTTTTACAGAATTTGTCTTCATAAAATGTATAAGGATCAGCGCCTTCACTAGGAAACGTATGGGTATGACCCTCATCACTGTGGTGAAAATATATATGTTAGTGTGTACACTTCTGTAGGTTTGGGTAATTCATCAGTGGTATGTTGAGAAGAAGGTAAGGTGTGGTCAGCAAGCTTCAGGAAATTGGTTTGTTTGATTCCTTAACCTGTTACCATGTGAATTATGTATCACTCGCGATTATGAAAGGGATGAAAATGGAACTGAGAGCACAGTTTCAATCTGTAGAAGCATCTTTGTGCAAAGACTCCTTCCATCAGACATACCAAGACGAGCACGTTAGCACACCGGGGGGATTTAAAACATGTGCGTCATCTAGCACACTGGGGGTGGAATATTGAATTATTAAAATGTCCAGGTATAACTGTTTATGAATAGATGAAAAACAAATAAGAATATGAGAACATTTTTCTTCGTTGAGCAGACGGGAGCTGTTGCGGGGGGGGTAGCAGTAGGGTATTTCTATCTGCCGTTTGCTTGGCTGCATACTAAACGTACGGGAGAAAGCTCAAGGGATTAATGCATTTGTTTGTATCTAATCCTTCGGCTGAACCCACACAACCACAATATACCCAAAAGAGTTCGACAGAACTGGAAAAAACACAAGAGAATCACAAGGAAAAAAAAAACACAACGCAATCATTCACAATACAATAAACAGTTATTTTTATGGTAGTGGTTGTTTTACCATGTTACTCAGTCATGCTGTGTGTGTTTTTTTATAAAGAGAGAAGAGCATGTGTTTTCCTACAAATGGTAAATAAACACAATTCCTTACTGTTTAAAAACAACATTACTGTGCTCTGCTGTCTGTGAGAGCCAGATTTCAGATCTGTATCTTTAAATAATGTATCTCATATGCAACATAAGACGGCATAGATATCAATTTTTGCATACATTGCGATTTGAGTTTGTGTGAAAATACAGTTTCCTTCTGTATTTCTGTGTCTAGTATTTCATATTTTAATAAACAATTGTGTGTCAGTGCTCTCTAAACCATTGCCTAGAGTCTGGTTTCCTGAAATGAAAAAATGTATTTCACCCTTTTAAGGTAAAATAAATATCAAATAATTGTATTTGGGCAAATTAGGGTAAAGTGTACAATTATAAATCATATTAGTTAAACATTAGGCCAGGCACCTACATGAATAAACAGTTATAATCACATTTTGGGCTAAATGTTCTAGAAGCAGAATCCAGCAGGAGCAAAAAAGCACAATCCAGGGACACAGAGCACATAAGGACTACGCTGCTAAACAGAAGTATAGCATGTAGCTTCACGTTCATCATACAAGGTAATCAATACATTTAATACGTTTTACTAACCACTGAATTTATCTGCTACTGGTTTTGAAACAAAACAATAAGTTGAATAAGTAGCACATTTTTTCTCCTTTTTCTTTTTTTTTGATGAACCATTAATATCAAAACCAGTGCATAATCTCTTGCCTTTACTAGAAAAAGGCTAGAAATTGAGGCGGTTTCCATTAAATTGGGAAATTCTCCAGTTGATACAAAATTTGTTTCCTGATTCTTGAGTGTGTTTTACTGAGGTTTAATGTGCACTTTTAACACATTAAGAGAAGGTCCTACCACAGAAAATATAATAAAACCAAACACTGTAGGTCTCTTAGCAGTTTAACACTCAAACCAGCAATGCTGTTCACCATAATGGGGCAATGAGGGGAAACCAGCATCGCAGCACTATAAAGTGGCCAGTAACAGTCATTTAACCACATTTGTGTGATCAAAATGATGCTGGTCTGCTGTTTGTGACCAGTTATGTCCCAAGAACCTTCAAACCAGCAAGAGATCCAGTGAAAGTGTGGAGATTGCGGTTTTATTAGTACTGGCCATCCTGCGAGGAAAGTAAAGTGGAATATCCCAGACAGAACCAGCTCTTCACCACAATAGCTTCTCACCACAATATTACAATATTCTTGACCTTGTGATGGGTGGCATCACGTACGTGCCTAACCTTCCATCTTACAACTCCAAGAATGCATCTGGGAAGCTAGGTGTCCTTGCCGAAGGAATTCAACATACCAGCAACCTCGCCATCAAATCTTGAATTGCTTTCAACAAAAGCACTCAGGCTGTATCACATCAGTGAGGATGTTTCCTGACCGTGAACCAAAGTGCAAGGCTCCCTGGAGATTGTCCTGTACAGTAAACCCCCCCCCCCCCCACTGTGGGAGTATTTTACAAATATGTATGTGTGTAGCCCTGAGCTGCTCCCACATTCGTTGCATGAATGCTGTGTCATAAGAGTGGTTTGCTCCTCCTTTCTTTCTCTACCATCCTTCATCAGGAAACAGTCAGCTCTTTGTCTCCTACCGTATGTCCTGCCTCAACTGGCCCAACCTGGAAATGAATCCTAAGGGATGTCTTTCTCTCCCATTCTCTCTCATTCTCTTGCCTACAAGACTGTTCCTGCTGACCCAGCCAATAACAATTGTTCTTATAATGTTTCTAGAACACTGGAAGTGTGTTACTGTGTTTTTTACACAATGTTACGGCACTCAGAGTGTTTTGTTGTGCGTCTCTCAGTCCCAAAGACGCCGGCGGTGTCATCAAACTGTCACACGAGCCACACTGCACAGCAGAAAGAGGGAAATATTGAGGCACTGGGCTATAACTCTGTTTCCACCGTAAATGGTGAACTGTGAATAATGGTGAAGTAAGGTCATTACGCCGGTGTACATTACAAGTGAGCACCGTCCGAGATCTGTCCAAATTATGTATTCTCCAAATCTAGCAAAATGAGATGTATTCTAGTTAGCAGACTTACCCAGCTACATTCATACAGCTAGGTATATGTAAGAGAAGGCACAGATTTCAGCCTTCTATAATTTCAATAAGATGCATGGCTGGAATCTATGTTTTTATATGAAATGAAATGCTTTATTTGCCCTTTGGTACTACTGGTACATCGGAGTGCTTCTATTCAGAGATCTCATCTTGCTCTCCTTTGGAACATATAGCCACACGTAAAAAGTTGAGAGCAAGATTTGGGGTTTGTGTGTAGAGTCAGCCATTTATCTGGCATTCCTGGGGCATATTGGGGGAGGGGGCGTTACGGATCTTGCCCAATGGCCTTACAGATATATGACTGGTGACTTTTCGATCACAAGCACAGGGGCCTAAAACATAAAATACCACCCCCATAGAAGGAAATTCTGTCTAATTATCTGTGCTACTGGACTGGAATCCCATCTAGGGTTTCCCCCTACTGCCTCTCTACAGTGACTCTACACTGGTTAAGCCTTATGGAAACTGGATGGATGCTTCTCCATTTGTAGAGAGCTAGTTGCTCTCTCTGTTGAACATTATAGTTCAGGGGTTGTAGACATCGCCTCAAAAACAAAAGGAATATCAAAAATTTGTATATTTGCAGAATTATGAACCTGTAAATCCAGAACAAACTTCGTAGTACTTGTTTCTGGACGCCCCACCAAACAAACACGTGATGCGGAGGCGGGAGGAGGGAGCCCGGAGAGGAGAGGGGTTAACAAAACTAGTGGGGAGCAACAAAAACGAAGGGTAGTTGTTTTGCCATCAGCAGGGGGAAAAGACACAAAAACAAAACAGGTTTTGGGGTCGGGGAAAGGGCTGCAAAGGGTTCTGTATGGGTTTTTCTTGGGGGGAGTTAAGACAACAAAAACGCAATCGCATATAATTACTGGTATGGATCTTAAAGGCCCCGTCCCCTGTCCCGTAGGCCTTCTCTGCAAGCCACAAGACAGGCCTCTGGTTTATTTACATTAGCAGGAATGTTAAAGGTGCATAATTATAGCCAGTCAAATATGTTCACTTGAACCACTTCACATTTCACGTCTGTTGGTTGCAACAATGACACGCAGATGGCCTCTGTGGCACTGGAGTTGGGGTGTGCCCCCCTCTGTGGGGGTCCCCCCCCCCCCCCGCAAAGATCACCCCCCGTGGCTCACTGATTAGCAAGTTCGCTCACCAACTGTTGGCATTTTAACACCTCGACCATGTTCAGCCTCCGCTCCAGAAAGCCGTGAGCCCTTCACTGAAGGTCTGCTGTCCGATATGTGGCTTTTATTGTACATAGGCCTGAATCCCAAAGCCATGCACTAACACCCTGTCCACTTAGTTCCACACATTTCTGTGTATCCAATTTGTCGCTCCACATACAGGGTGTGTTTGTGTTTCCCACAGAACATAGATGTTCTAATACTCTCCAGAGCGATAAATGGGGATAAGTTAACTTACAGCTCGCTGTATAAGAATGTACGGTAATAAAGTGATGTTTTTCTTTGTCATGCCCCCTAATCTCTGTAACATGTTAACATAAGGTCACATACACTTTAACACAGGGCATTCACTACTTAAAGGAGGGATTTGACAATTATAAATAACACATTTTAAATGTGTTTTTATAGACCTATATGCACATGCTCCATCTTCATCTTTTAGGCTTAAAAGACCATGCATGAAGCCCAAGCCACAAAAAAAAAGATATTTTGTTGCATTCAAATCCCAGCTTTGTTTGACAGTTTGATGCTTGAACTGTGCCATTGTGGCCTTGGAGTCACTTGGAATCCAAGGCTAGGCTATTGTATTTATCACATTCTCTGCATTTACTCCTTTGCTGTGTAAACTGTGTCTTGAATTTATTCTCTGTCTGCGTTATGCCCTAATTATTAGTTGTCTATTGTCATGGTGTCTAAAGTTTTTCATCCTAAATGTGAGGTATGATCCCTTACTACCCAAAACTCTTTCTGCCGGGATCATGAGTCTGCTGAAGAAGCACAGACATGCAACCATTAGGTCACCCAACGGCTGCCCCTGTGACCGTCAGCGATCACTTATAACATGCTAATCAGATGGCATCCGCTCACATCTGATTAGTGCTGTATATGCCACCTCACAGCAGGTGCCGCAGATATGGCACAGGATGGAGATCAAATCCACATCATCACTACATACTAGGCAAGAGGATTAGATCCCTAAAATAAAGACTCGGGTATCAGGGCTCAGGCGACTAATCAGTCTGTTGCTGGGGGAGTGTAGGTGACATCAACATTGCAGTGGACTCACATATGTGTGATGAGCTCTTGTGCTCATTAATTTAGTAATTTAGAACTATTATCTTCTTGGTGTCTAACTGTAAAGACATTCAGCAAAAGGTTAAAGCTAATCCAAGAAAACTACTTATTGGCCATCACCCTGTAACCTTGTTCCATACTTTATGCTGGATAATTAGATCATTCTGAAAAATTCAATAAATCATGCACACACCTCTACACAGGCACATAAACATTTTCTATGTTGTCATGGTTACGGAGGTTTAAATCCCAGGGACGGCGCAGGCTCCGGCACGGGGGTCCTTCCAGAGGCAGGGATAAATTCTAGAACTCTCCTGTTGTTTTCTAACGTCAACATGTAGTGGAGGCACAAGCAGCCGAGCGTGCTAGGGGCTGACCGGGCAAGTGGGGGCCCGGCTTACTGCAGCAAGGGGCAGGCAGACGGACCCCTGAAGGGAGTCTTTCACCCTTTTCTGCTCTTTCTTTCCTAAGTTCCATAGCAACACTTTGAAGTATTCGACCACTATTTCACAGTAAGTAATATACAGTACAATTCCAAACAAGTAAGTAAATTTCCCTACACTGTGTGCACGGCAGAGAAGTCAAGACGAGAGCCATTTTCCCAACTGTGTTAGAAAAGAGGGCACATACATGGTTTAACCAACCTGTGTGTTTTCTCTCATTTTAGTTGTCACAAGGGGTCACAAGAAAAACACTAAGCACATTCTCTTTTGCTGTTCAGAAATTGACAGCAGCCAGCAGCAGACAGCAGCATGACAAGGCAGTCATAAGCCACACGAGAGGGCCTCGCCAAGCTCTTACCAAGATCGCCCCTCTCCCAAGTCAATTCATAACTATCATTTCATTTGCATGTTTATACTCCTGCCCATCCCTTTGACTTCCAGCTTCCCATTAATGATCCGGCCCTATTTGAGGTGTCACGACCTGTGTCTGCTGGGAGGAGACACCACCCGCTTGTCCAATTATAAGCCGCGTCATGCATAAACAAGCTCTGATTACTCATCAAAGTTAATCACCAGTATCTTCATAGCCATAACGAATGAGGCCTTGTCTCCTCCTCCCATCTCCTCTGGCCCGCTCACCTGCTGATGCATTATCAATCCGCAGCAAACTGCTCCAGGTGAGTGAAAACGCATCGCTAAGCCGAAATAACATCAATTAGCTTGTGATTAACAAGTGTTTTAATTCCAGCCAATTTAATCAAGCACCCACCTGTTCTTGTAATGATATCAATTTACTCATTAATGACTAATCAAGGAACTGGAGAACAATCACACACAGAGTGCTGCGATTATTGTATGCACGGTCAAAATAGTTTTGTGTTGAGAAAAACGAGCAAACAACTATCTGCTTTTGGAAAAATAATGGTGTGTTGATATCGTATTGATTTAAAATGGGCTTTTTTTCATGAACAGGAAATTCTGTGAGTTATTATGCATTGTCCAAGGAGCACCAGCAATCCTGAGCGATTTCTGCTATTTATGGATAATGTTTGACTGAGGGTTACCAGCCGACGCCAGTCCAGGCTCCTGCTCGATGGAGACACACACAAAAACGGTGTGAATGTCACGGCAAACCCCCTCCCCCCAGCTCTGGGATTGGCACCACGCCCTCGGTAATTTCATCAGACTTGACGCAGACCCCGGCTGTCTCTGGGAGCAGCCGGCCGCATCTATGTAACTGCTGTCCGAAGGATTTCAATTTTTGGTCGCGGATGTCATTTTCTCATCAGGGATTTCTTTAAAAATCATTCAGCTTCACCGTGCTGGAAAAGAGGACAGGTCGGGGTTAGATAAAGCTGTTTTTAATCCAGGAGACCCGTGCTACTAAAAATCATACGTGACCTTAACACAGTCAACCTTACGCAGCCGTGTCTCCTGCGAACCTTTCTGGAGGGCAGAGGCACAGAGCAGGCCAGCAGCGACGGCATACCTACTATTTGGAACTTTTCAGAAAGCGTCTGTCAGAGACCTTGTAGCGGTTACTGCATTTCAGGGCATAGGACTCCAGGAGATACCACCATGATGGATGGCAACAGCAGGATCGATTACAAAATCCCCGTGCAGGGGTCCACTGTGTCCATGCAGGGATACCACAGGAGGTGGTCCCCAATGGCTCTTCATGATGTGTGGTTCAGTGGGTTAGCATGCTGTTCCCATTACTGGAAGGTTGCTGGTTTGAATCCCAGGGTTGGCAGAATGATTTCACTGTTGGGTCCCTGAGCAAGGCCCTTAACCCTAATTGCTCCAGGGACGATCTGACACTTCTTGTATGTCATTTTTGATAAAAGCACCCTCTAAATAAATCTATGCATACATGTATCCGTCCCCACTAAGGCGTGAGATCCCACAACCCTCCTGCTAGCGCAACAGGTGCTGGTTTAACAGTCGATAGCACAAGGAGGCCAGCACTCTAGCGGGGGATTTAAATGTGGATTTTCTCATAGATTAGAAAGATGGAGGATTAGTTCAGCCAGCCAGCCCCAAATCGAAGTACGCGATCACTGAAACCTTCACCCCCCACCCCTTCTGCTCTGGATCTTCATTATCTGACGAGGCGGCAGCAGTACACGCATTCTTGGATATTTCCGTCGCGGGAAAGATAACAGAAAACGGACCGAAAGCATGCAAATCTGCCAAGGAGGCCTGACGGTGCGGTTCAGCATGCCGAAAGCGCATTAATGTTTTTAATCGCTTCCCTTCCCCAAGACGCCCGCCCTGGAAATTTCCGGCATCCAGCTCTGCCTTAACCGAGCGGACTTTAGCCGCGAGGTTCTCCGCGGCTCCCCATTCCACCCACTCCTTTGGTCGGCCTCTGTTCAAAAGGAAGATGACGCCCCCACCCAGGCGCCCCACAGCTGCCTGACGCCCCCAGCTAGTGCGTCCTTAACTTAAACGTGCCCTGCGCGGTGTCGGCCTCCCATGAAAGTGGCCCATGGCTCAGCCAATAGGGAAGCTCTATTTATACAACCCTGGCTTGGATTTTCTGGCTTCCGCACCGGCACATCCTTCCCTGGGCTAGAAACCAGGAGAGGAGCATCAACAATGTGCTCCGCTTTATCTTTTTACTTATTCATATTCCCCTTTAATTGGCTGTTCGCTCGAGTGACACGGGATACGACAGAAATGCATACATTTATATATTTATAAACCCGGGGCCGTCCGCGCCTGCCAAGTGCTACCACCAACTGTCCACCTTTAGTGACATGTGTGACCATCTGCAGCCAAGGGAGCCACCCCCCCCAAGTGGGCTAGCAGAGCAGAGCAGACTTTGGGGGGGGTGGATGGGATAGAGCTGACAGACAGCTGCCTTTTAAGCACCCGCCTGCTGACACCCCTCCCCCGATGTGAATTTATACATATACACGTCCAGCTCCCTCCAGGCCCCGATTCACTGTCGCGAGCTGAAAAACCCCATAGTTCATTAATTCTCCATATAAATGAGAGAGACGGATGGGATTCGCCTGTGGGCGCTGCCCAAATGTCGCCGTCCTTTAGCGACGTGGAGATCACTCCCGGTGACGCAATGAGCCTCGCATTCACCCTTAGGTTAATAAAGCGAATTCTTCAACAATGATTTTGTTCACACCAGTAAACGAGGGTGTTTTTTTGGCCCTTTTTGGTGAAGTACCTTTGTATGTAACATTGTCTTTAAACAGTTTAACGTTGACAGAGGACTGATGTTGGATTAAAAACGTGAAAGGGCCATACATAGCAGGAGAGGTAGCTCTTCCCATTGGGCTTGTGTGCTTATGGGCCCCCCTGCTGCTGGATTCTAGCCTCCCCCTGATTCACACCGCTCAGAACACCGTCCCCCCCCGTCCCCCCAAACTAACTCCCTGTGGGCGATGGGGCAGCGCCTCAGCCAATGTGACAGAACCTCGGTGCACCTAAAACAGCACCTCAGCCTGGGCCCCAAAACCTTGATGCAGGAAGACAAGGGGGAGATATGGTGGCAGGATCTTCATCAATATTCATACTAGTCCTGCGATGATCACACAGATTACAGAGGAGCAGGGCGCGTGGGCCTCTGAGAGGGTGCGAAAGGGAAAGGGGGAGAAGAAGCGCAGGAAAAGCTGTGTCCTGCAGCGTGTGAAACAAGCAAATAGTGCACGCTTGTGTGCGTGTGTGCACATGTGTGTGTGTGTGTGCGTGAGAAAGGGAGGGAGAGAAAAATTAGAGGAGCGAAAGGAATTGGTGTCCTGGAGTGTGTGAAATAAGCAAAAAGTACCAGCCAGTGTGCGCGCGTCTGCACGGCACGTGCATCTATCGTGTAAATAATGCGTGTCGCCGTGGCTTGTGGTCACCAGGGTGACCGTGTGGGGTGTGGGGGGGTGTGGATGCTGTAGTCCGTAGCTGGGTAATGGAATATGGATAATGGGTACACGGTGCTTCAAGGAGCCCCCATGGCTAGTAACAGCAACTGCGCGGCCCCCTCCCTAAAAACATGGGGAGGGTGATAGAATGCAACTCCAATTAAAAAAAACCTATTTTTGAGAAAACGGCAGCCAAGTGAAAACTGAGCCATCAGCCATGTCAGACACGCCCTTTTCTCTTAGCGAGCCTCCGACTTCGCCTGTTCACATTCATTGGTCCCGTACACTGTGTGAGTTCAACAGTCGGCGGTCGATAAAAATAAGGGGACCTGAGAATCTCCGAGATTGTAAAGAGACAGAAGGGGATGTTTTCCTTTTCTGTGGGATTTAAGAGAGCGGGGTGGAGGTTTTCAGCGATGATAATGATATTGACGAGGCTCTCGCTCTGCTGGCAATATCGCGATTTGCACGTCCACAGCCTGGCTACTCCCCCTCCCCGACAAAGGTCAACAGCAGCGTGATTCTTGTTTTTTGTGAAACAGCCAGGTACGGGACAAACCTGAAGATGTAGACCCATCAGGCCTGTAGCCAGAAAAAAATTTTGGAGGGGGGTTGATAAATTTAGCCGGTCCCCCTTACTACTTGGCTACATGCCTGATCCGTGGCAAACAAATTTTGGGGACTTCAAACCGGTTATTCTGCCACATAAACATGCCATGTGCCTGGGGCCTCTTATTCAATTGCATTGTTTTCCTCTTAATATTCCATATTAATATTAGTGCACGTTCCAAAAAAAAGTCACATGAAAGTGCCAACATGAATATTTAACGGGTGCCTTCTCTCAGAGCAATATGCACAATTTATATATTTTGTAATTTGAAGTGTTGGTTATGGATTCCCAGAATACATATCGCATAATTAATTTAATATTCATACTGTGTGAGTTATATATTTTTCATGCCTGACAAAACGTTGATTCTACTTAATATTTTGTTTTGGTACATCTGCATTTGTGGAACTATTTAGGAATTAGTGTTCATTAGCACAAGACTAAAAGGCTGGTGGAGCAAATGTAATTTTATGCAAAAATTCTGCCGACGGGCCTCTGACTAGACTAAGACATTTAACAGACACAATTAGCACAGGGTTTTGTCCACATCATCCGTTTATTCGGCTTCAGTCAGTCTGCGGCCTGTCCCAGGGAGCGGAGGGCCGCAACGTGCCTCAGGGAACTGCAATCCATCACTCTTCACACAATCTGCCCAATATAGAGACACCTGTTCATCTGACTGCGCATTTCTGGACTCAAAGGAAAGCCAGGCAAACATGAAAACTTTATACAAACAGAGCCTGGATTCAAACCCACAACCCTTGTTAAGTGAGGACACAGCACTACTCACCAAGGCACTAGTAGGTGTCAAATATATGCTTCAAGCTGGGACTCTGGGAGGAACATTCATGCTAAATGAATGAGCTAAGCACAAGATGCTAATGGTCTGGGAGTAATGTGTATTTCAGTAGATTGGGATTATGGATCTGTGATCAGTAGGTCATTGGTTCAAATCCCACTGGCTTCAAAGACAATGTGAATCTGCATTCTCAATTGTACATTGCTTTGGGTGAAAGCATCTGGTAGCTAAATAAAACGTATGCACCGTAACTCGTTTGAGAGCCACTTCAAAAAGCACCACTGATAATGAGTTGTAGTGCACCTTGATCCTGCTGGTGCTCCTTTTTGTACCTCATTGGAAGAGCAACAGAGCTATTTGGGTTGGCGCTGCCAAATCCCTAACCTCCGGGAGCAGCTTATCCCCCTCGCAGACAGGCGTGCTGCGGGGATGGCACCCATGGGGTCCAGCTGGGGGGGGGGGGGGTTGTCCTGGCGCTGTGCTGCGTCTTCAGATGGACTACCATTTGGGTTTGTAAGCAGAATGAGACCAAGAGTGACAGGGGCACTGGAAGGCTTGGGCTGCCCCGCTAGCCCCTGTAGTGCAACTAATCAGGTTTAATAATATTTATGTTAAAATGCAAGAACCCCCCAGCATGCTTATCATGTCAACTTTTACTTTATTCTATTATTCAATTTCTATTTTTTTTTGTCTTTTTACTTTTTTCTGAAATGTAAATTAGCACTTCTAGGCACATCCAATGTTGCCAAGCGTGGCTTGTGACCTCAGTCCCCCCCCCAACCAGGTAGTAAAACTTCAGGAAACATTGGTTTAGATAGCCATGCCCCACCCCCACCCAGTGCTGAAACCTCCAGACAGAGGCAGTCTGAGGGTCAGAGGTCAGTGGTGGAGAAAGCTGGAGAGAACATCACTCCTACACAGTTTGCATGAGTGGTAAAATGCAAATGTGTGCAAATGTTTCTCTGCAATGTTATGTGTTTAGAACTGTACCCCCCTGACAAAACGACAAGTCAATAGCAAGTGGACCTTGGCAATAAACTGCAGGAACCATTCATGAAAAAATAATATACATGTGCAAAAAGTAATTGTAAACCCATCGCAAAATGATGAACATGCATACTAAGCAATCCCATTGTGCAGGATTCATTCGACTGCTAAAGAGAAAGACATGCCAGGTCAGTGGAGACCTCGCAGTGCTGCTTCTTAACGTTCACCTCAGGGACAGAGAACCTTCTGGTCATATTCAGTGGGGGGAGGGGGGGCTTGGTTATGAGGCGGATGCGTGAGCACAAAACGAATCAGAATGCGCCATACGTCCATCCTGTCAGAGATCACGTTAAAGATCCAACACCGCCAAATAAATAATAAACATGGAGTTGTGTGTGTTGTTGTTTTTCTTTTGTTGTTGCTGCCATGGTGATAAGATTCCAGCAGCGACACATGAGTGGGAAGGACCCAAGAGGCAGACCCCGGGAGCCCCGATTATACGCAACCCACACTACTAACTCCACCCCCCACCCTCCAGCCCCCACCCCCCGCTGCCACCACCGTTATAACACCAACCATGCTGTTCATGGCCCCCAGCCAGACCCTGCTGGACCCAGTCCAATCACACCAGGAGAATCAGGGACTGAGAAAGACAAGAACTCGCTCTCTGAATTCCTGCCAGCTTCTTCTCCTCCAAAAGACTTTTGAATATCAATGAGGTTTGTTTCCCCTCTTCTGCTGGAAAGGGTGGTACAGATGTTAGTTACTCCATTTTTTGGAGACATAATTAGTACATCTATATCTCCTCCAGGACCTCTTTTGCAAAGCAGAGGGCTCTTGACTTGGCAGAATACTTACACCCCGCTCAACTCGACCAGCCCAGATCAGACACACTTACACACACACACACATGCACACACATGTGTATGAGCATGCGGCCGAGGAACAGCCAGCCTTCTAGAAACCTGCAGCATGCTCCTGGCGTATGTTAAAACTCTTTGACAAATATGCAGTGAGAACCACTCCAGACTACTGGACTCTGCAAGGAACCCACAGCTGTGTGTCGCATAGTCCATTACATGCATGCACACGCACACACCCACACACACACACACACACGCACCAGCGCACACGGGGGCCTCAGCTGTGGGTTCAGGTGCGAGAGTCTCCCCATAATTAGAAAACAACAACAAATTAACGGCAAGAGAAATCGCGAGACGCATTCAGTGAGGGCTTCTCCGCTTTCGCGCCAATCGCTGGCTCCTTCCTTCAAGAGGGATGAGAATGCTTCTCTTGGTCTAATTAAGTGAGCTCTTTGGATAACTTAAGATTTTTCGAGGATTCCATATTGCGGATTAGTGTGACATCGACTTAATAACGCTCCCCATACTGGTTTTACAACAAGCGCGACTCCAGCTGAAGAACTGGAACCGCGTGTATCAGAGTCTGTGCGACTCTGCTGCCACCATTACGTCATTCCTTGGATTCAAGACAGGAGTTCGATTAATTCTCCCTCGCCTGGGGGCTTGGGTCTTTTGCCTGGCGAGCTGATCGTGTCTTATGCCTTTGGGGGGGGGGGGGGGGGGGGGGAGATGGCTGTGCCAGGTGCAGGTTTTAGCGACAGGCTGGACGGAGCCTGTTACACAAGGTAAATGGAAATTTTTCTGCCTTTGCTATTTTTTTTCCCCTCGGAAAACTCTGGAAAACGAGTTTCCAGTCTTATGATATGATGAGCCAGGGGTCATTCTAGGAACCTAGACATCTGAATGCGTATTGAGAAGGTATATAGGTTTTTAGTAGGGATTTTCATAAATTTCCAGTAGTTTAGCAATATTGAATCGAGCTACAAGATGTAAACGATAACAAACAAACACACATTTCTGTCATCACCGATAGTAACAGAAATGCCACTATCTGTGTGTTAACAGTCCCAATACTAAGGAGTGAGTAATTCTGAAAGACCTCACCCCATGTAGAGGGTGACCAGGGTTGGTGAACCTTCACTGCAGCATGTTCAGGCCAGACACATGCATCCAGGCATGGTGCAAGTCCCTCAAAACAAAATCCTCCCTCGCAAAATGGCAGACATACACACAGGCGAGTGAGACTCCCCCCCCCACCCCCCCTCCAAACCAAAACGGAATTTTCTGTCTTTAAATCTAACACACACAGAGGAACACACATGTACTGCTAAACCACAGGCACACAAAATAAAAAATGTCAATGTTTTGCTCACAGACAGACAAAGATGCATGTGCCAACCCAAGTCCGCACCTAAAACAAAATCCACTCAC
The DNA here is from genome assembly GCA_026776725.1 of Gnathonemus echidnorhynchus. Lineage (NCBI taxonomy): Eukaryota > Metazoa > Chordata > Actinopteri > Osteoglossiformes > Mormyridae > Gnathonemus > Gnathonemus echidnorhynchus. The sequence continues at coordinate 11,033,158 of JAODJU010000035.1, read as the reverse complement.
AGACATGTTCATAGACATACAGATATTCACACACAGGCACATGCATGAACAGCCTAAATTCCCCTCCCCACATGAAAAAATCTACTCCTCACAGTCACACACAACCACAAGCACACACATGCACAGCCAAACCGCCCCCCGCAACCGCCCCCCCCACACACATAC
>JAODJU010000035.1:11017441-11032206 GCA_026776725.1 Gnathonemus echidnorhynchus | reverse complement strand
CTCCCTTTACCCCCCCTTTCCAAAACAAGAAAAAAGGAAAAACAGACAGGCAGCTAAAGGCAGTCTTTAGCTTCTCCGCTATCTTAATCCACAGGAGCCCAAATTAATATATGCCCACCAGCAACACCGAAAAACAGCAAAAGAAAGCTGCGAAAAGGGACGTCCGCTGTGGAAAACAGCTATTTGGAGAACCGGCTGGAGCCCTCACATGTGTTCTGTTTGCGATTCCCCTCCGTACAGTGGAAACAAAGTGTGGCATTTTGGTACAAATTACTGCAGAATTAACTGGCGAATACACAGACGTGCTAAAATGGCACAGCTCCGCGGTACCGCGGTACCGTCTCAGATATACAGCGCGGTGCTAAGGTCCCTGGTGTTTACAGTTTTCGATACACTAGAATGTTATTACAGAATAAATATAGCAGACTATGTCAATATTTCATTCAATATTGAAAAGATATTTTACCCAGGAACAATATGAATTTTTAGGGCCAGTTTTCCATGTGGAAGACCTTAAGAAAGTGTTGCAGCCCTCATTTCTGCATAAAATTGCCCCGAGATGTAATTAAAAGATATTTCTGGTCTTGTTTTTGTTGGATGTCTGAGGTGAATAGTATCTGGATATCCTGCAAATGATCACTATTTTCTGATTTCTATATCAGTTTTCTGTTAATAATTAATAAATGTATTCAACATTTCAAAACAAGAGTGCGGCAGTGTGATATCGAGCCCCCTTCTGATTTACCATGATTCCCCGTCTCTGCTGAAAGGTCAGGGGGTAACCTGCAAGATGGTGAAACTGCAGAAAACTGCCGACTGCCTGCCGTGATCCGCGGGAATCGCTGGAGCAAGTTTGCTGCATATTCCTAGTGCAGTTAACACGAGGAAAAACATATGGAATTTCCTGTGGGGAATCCCCTGGTGGATTTTTGGCGAATAACTCATTCCAGTGTTTTAATATTTAGCTAGTGATGGAGTTTGTATTAGTATTTAGCTCAGGGACCACACATACTTAGCATGCAATTTTTCTACAATTAAGATACCCTCATGGATTTCTTTAAAGCAGACATTTAAATCCCATTGGCTTAAATCCCACTTTGGTTCCTTTGTCCCTGTTGACGACTAACAACAGTTCCCACTTAATAGAATGCAAGGCTACATGACACAGAAGGTACCTATGTGGTGAGCGCTACTCTAGTATTTTTTTTTAATAGAACAAACATGTCAGAGCATCAGTTGTGTCGTCTGGCTGCTGGGCTCCCGTTGTCACCATCCCTGAGGTACACAAGGCCTTTTTCCTGTACTCTCTAGCCGAAGCCACCATCCCAGTGCTGCAGTGATAGGTCGCTCCATCCCACTCACACGATTCTGGACTGAGACAAACCTCACAGCAGTTGATGGCGTAACATACTGGACTGGTGTGCGACGTAGGATGGCTGCTGCGTCGCACGGCAGCACACATCAGCACCTGCTGCGTCAGAGGGTCGCAGAACATGCACAAAAAAGTTGCGATGGCACTTGGCATTACAGAACATGCCAGAATTCATATCTCGGTCATTAAAACAGACCCGTTCAAAGGGGTTCCGTGTGCAGAAATGTCAATTGGGCCTCCCAGAAATCGTCTAAATGCTTATATATCTCTGGGTGTGACAGTTAATGCCGTTTTCCGGTGTGATCCGCCCAGCCCATACCGTCATTGTTATTATAAGTGAATAAAATGCAGAACTGACACCATCTCCAGCAGTGAGGAGGGTGATGGGGGGGTGTTTTGGAAACAGCCTGAAGTGGGAGGAGCTCCTCCATAAAGAGCATGCATAGAACATGGGGGCTGTTTTTCAGGACACGGAATCTACAACGCATTCTATGACATGGTGTTTTATTTGCCCAAATACATGTACATTGGACTGCTTCTTTTCGCAAATCCCATCCTGATCTTCTTTGAGACACACACACATATGTACGGCTGAGGGTGAAGCTGGGGGTCTGAGCACTGGGTCGGCCTTTTATTTGGCGTCCCTGGAGTATTTCAGAAAGTTAAGGGCTCAACAGAGATGTGACTTTTCTACTGAGGACAGGATTTGAAGCGGTGACCTTCTGATCACAAACACAGGGTCATAATGCCCTGTCATACTGGGGAGTTCCCACGTGGCCATGTCCATCACCATGCAAAGCGGGTGCATTTCCAGCATTCCGCCTTAGGAGGTCAAGGTCTAAAGTCAAAGTATCTTTTATTGTCAACCTGAGATATTTGATGGATGGAATTGTGCACTGAGGTGAAATGTAGTTCTCCTCGGTCATTGTGCAAATACTTCATGAAACATATAAATATTATATGAATGCACTATATGGACAAACCTACAGGAACTTTTATGACATCCCATTATAAATCCATGTCAACATGGAGTTGGTACCCTGTTTGCAGCTATAACAGCTGCCACTCTTCTGGGAAGGCTTTGCACAAGATTTTTGAGTGTGTCTGTGGGATTTTTTTTGCCCATTCATCCAGAAGAGTATTTGTGTGGTTAGGCGTTGATGTTGGCCATCAATGTCTGGCTCACAATCTCTGTTCTGGTTCATCTCAAGGGTGTTCAATGGGGTTGAGGTCAGAGCTCTGTGCGGGTTCAAGTTCTTCCACACCAAACTCACCCAACCATGTCTTTATGAATCTTGCTTTGTGCACTGGGGCACAGTCATGATGGAACAGAAAAGGGCCAGCCCCAAAATGTTCCCACAAAGCTGGAAGCATAGAGTTGTCTAAAATGTCTTGGTATGCTGAAGCATTAAGAGTTTCCATCACTGGAACCAAGGGCCCTAGCCCATGCCCTGAAAAACAACCCCATATTATTATCCCTCCTTCACCAAACTTTACAGATGGCAGAATGCAGTCAGGCAGGTAACGCTCTCCTGGCATTCGCCAAACTGAGACTCGTCCATCAGACAGCCAGACAGAGAAGCGTGATTCATCACTCTACAGAACATGTTTCCACTCTTCTAGAGTCCAGCGGCGGCGTGCTTTACAGCACTCCATCCACTCCAGCTCGGCATTGGACTAAGTGGTGTGAGGCTTGCAGGCAGCTGCTTGGCCATGGAAGCCCATTCCATAAAGCTCCTGGTGCACAGTTTTTGTGCTGGAAGTTTTGAACTTAGTTTTTGTTGTTCCTAAATGCTTCCACTTTGCAATAATACCACTTACAGTTGACCATGGAATATCTAGCAGGGAAGAAATTTGGAATTTTGACTTATTGCAAAGGTGGCATCCTATGATAGTACCATGCTGGAATTCACTGAGCTCTTCAGAACAACCCATTCTTTCACAATTGTTTATAAACCTGACTGCATGGCTAGGTGCTTTATTTTATCCATCTCTGGTAATGGGTCTGAATGAAACACCTGAGTTCAATGATTAGGAGGTGTGTCCCAATACATTTGTTAATATAGTGTATGATATTGTAAGACATAGACAATCAGATGCAGTTAACCACCTGAAGGGTGGAGAAAGATTATGCACATCTGGTATAGAAGTTTGGCATGGAAGTAGAATGTACAATAAATGAATAGTGTTACATTCGGAGTCTATTTTTTGCACATTCTGCTTCCACGCAAAACTTCCACGCGAATTTGCACATTCTTTCCTCACTAATCAGCTGGTTAACTGTCATTGGAAAGATCTCTATCCACCAGTCCTTTCAATAATCTGAACTGTTATTGGTGAACCTTTACAGTCAGACTGCATGTATACATTGATTGTCCAAGAATATGACTATTTCTAACAGAAATACGTCTCACTGAATGACTGAACAGACTTTCTTTCTTTTTACTTTGTCAGTAATTTGAAAATATGAAAACTATAAAAACATGAAAATTGTAAAAATGAACCTGACCATATAGATGGATCAGATTGCATGTGTGTTTTAGGATGTTGCATGAAGACTATCATCATCGATTTATAAAAAGAAATTCAGGCTACATTTTGTGCAAAAAATAGACGAGATGGACTAAATTTAAACATTCCTGCTAAATATTGACAAACAGCTAATTTATGGAACATCTGATACAGACTTTACTTGCCCATGAAGTGGCATTTAAGACTACAACTACTTGCTAAGATAAAATGCACTGTAACCTGCCTATTCATGATGAAATCCCAGTGGAAGGGGACTCTGTGCTCACATGCAGGACATCTTTAATGGTCACTAAGGGTCACCATAATCAGATGGATCTGATAACATATCATGTTACATTATTATAAAAAGGGTTCAGCGCAATGACTTTCAGCTCCCTTCTATCAGTCCGGGATCCATGCCTCTGTGCCTCCTCATTTCAGGTGACCTATTTTCCACACCCCCCTAACCTGGGGAAATATGCTATAGTCTGAGACACAGTACACAAACTCAATAACACCAGCATCTAAGTATGTGCTTGTCTGACGTCGCCTGAGACCCAGGACGCAATCTCAGTAAACCCTTACTTTTTTTTTTGCTAAAGTTTATCTGGTTGCTGTTATTAAGTGAGGGACTTTTCATATTATTATTCTGAGCAGGGAATACTGATAATTTCCTTTTTTTTAATATCATGTATGCTGGAGTATTTTTTCTCCTTTGGCTGCAGAGAGTACTTTGCATGGTGCTTAAATGAACTTGAGGTTGGTGTCCAGAGAATAGGAGAAGGATACAGCAAAATGGGAAGATAGCTACAGGAAAAATGCAGAGCATGATTAAGAATGCGATGCACGCATTTTGAGTCTGTCTTAATTACCAGCGACTGCCTTACTTCCTCAGAGCCACACTTTCTCCTTTATCTCCTTCATTCCTCTCCTTTTCTCTCCCCCTATTCCCCCAGAGATCATCATACGACATGTATAGCGCCTGTCTAAATGAGCACATTGCCCGCAGTGGGCGGGGTCAGAGTAAATACAGGGCCGCTTCCCGATTCGGCCTATTCCTGCCTGCAGCCAGCCTCTTTCTTAGCCCTGCTTCTCCAGCCAGGGGCCTCTGCTGCAGGGGAAACTCACATGTGAAGCCAGGGTAGTGGACCAAGCTATTTGACTACATCTACTGTATCATTGTATGCAGTTTCCTTATTCTATTTAAATACTATTTCATTGTCTTTTTCCCACATGTTCTTGAAAATAGAGATACCTTAAAATGTATGGACTGCATAAGCATTTTTACATTTTGTTACTGTTCATTGAGTCACAGCACAAGCATGTGAATGTATGTTATGCAGGCATGAGTGTAGAGACTGAAACATATTTTTTACATTACAATTTTATGTCTTATATTGGTAGCTAATATATTTTATATGTACTATGCAATGGGTTGTTTAAATAGAGAATGAATTAATTAACATGAATTTTTAATATATTGAAAATATGATTAAAAAAACATAGCAGAAACCTTTAACACAACAAATCATTGGATAGAAACCTTAAATTTTTACTAATAAATTTATATCTGTTAAACATGCCTAACATAACATATTTTTCAAGCAACATCAAATAATCCTGTAAATGAATGTGGAATACAGCACTATGCAAATATGTACATTCATTATCATTAGTATTAAAGCTTTCAAAAATGTCGTCAGCGTTTGGTGTGTAAGCGGGGCCAAGGCTTCCGGAATGTCAGTCATGCTAATGAGTGCTAATCATTAGCAAATGAAAATACAGACCCTGGTTGACCACTTTGTAGCAACAGATATTTACCATATCACATAATAACAATTTGGAACTGAATTTAATTAAACTGAAATGATTTAATTAGAAAAAGGTAGTGCTTATCACACAGTCGTGAAAGAGTGTGTTCTTAAAACTGTTTTGGAAACAAGCATCTGCCACTTTCTAATCGAAACGCTGCTTCCTAGTCTTTGTGCTGCTAACAAGCTGAGGTTAATAGCTGATAAATCTCTCCCCTCCTTCGACACCAGTCATTTGTCTGTTTAACACTGTAAGCTACTGCAGACACACTCATATATACAAGCAGCGTGTGGTTATGCCCACCCTAACAACACATGCGTTTAAAAAAAAAAAAAACATTATTTTAATGTAGGCAGGGACAGACAGATGCTATTTTCCAAAGTGATGTGTGTTTGAGAAGGCAAGGCAGTCCCTGGAACAACTGGGAATTAAAGGCCTTGCTTAGGGGCCCAATGATGACATCACTCTGGCAACACTAGGATTCAAACCAGCAACCTTCTTATTACCGACACAGCCTCCAGTCCAGCTGAACCACACCTTGCCCCCAAATTGTCCTTTAGGCCTTTACATAAATACACATACATACACAGAAATGGGATTCCTTAGGCACATAAAATAATACATGCATACATAAATTACATAAAATCAATAAATAAATGCATAGGTACAATCCATACAATGTCCCTGGCTTCATTTTGAATCCCCCCTGCATGCGCGCACACACATACACACACACACACACACACAGTGCAGTCAATTATATCTCTCTCTCCCAGGATCATTTTCAGCCAGCTGCCCATGGTTCCACAGGCTGGACACCAGATTTCTCTCTCTCCCTCTTGCTGTCTCTCTCTCTCTCTCTCTCTCTCTCTCTTTCCCTCTCTTTTCAGGATTGGCTGTGGTTTAGTGTTACACTCGTCTGAAGGGGTGCAGTCAACAGCAGCCAGCGGACAGCCCAATACTAAACCCTACGCCGGGATCCATGGAGCAGGAGTCCGGGATATGCACCTAACCCGTGCGCTACTCTGTATGCGATCGCAGCCAAAGCTGAGACTGTCCTCTCATAAACATCGACGTCTGTCAGCCGCGCACTAATGGGCTCGTGGGACTGACTATAGACGAATTCACCGGGGTGGGGGTCCTAAGAATTGAACCACCTCCTACAAAGACGGGTTTGGCTCACTGGAAATGTTCTCCAAGTCCAATACGGAGAAGACCCTGGGAGTAAGAAAACATGTCCCCATTCATCACCTAACTGAACATGGCATTTGCATGAAACTTTCTTTAAAAAAAAAAAAAAAAAAAAAAAAAACACCCTTTCAAGCACTCCAGGCTTCAGATAAAATTCCCCAGATTCCTCGCTGCCTGGAGTTGATTTATCTAGTTTATAAAATTACTGCCACATCTGGCAGCGAGGAAGGCGCATTGCTCAAACCGTCTTGCCCTTTCCATGTAGGATTACATCTGCTAACAATGAGCCTTCTGTTCGCGAAAGCGCCTCCTCCGGCCACAAGAAGCGCTTTTTTGTGATCTTTTCGAAATGAGCGCGAGTATGGAAAATGATAGAAAATGAGGGCTGGCTCTGTGCAGTCATGCCGCAGTCCACTTCACTGCTTTGTCCCTGACAGTTCCAGAGTGGGGACAGGGCACAGGAGGGCCACTATCATAACGTCCGTTTTGTGTTCCGGCCTAAAGTATACTGCAGGACGTATTTATGTCCACTGCCACCTTCCCATAACCCCCAGCAGCGGCCAGCTAGTTGTGACATTGTCCCTTTCTCTTTAACTAGCTCATACCAGGCTTTACTGCTGCCTGCTGGGCTCACAGAGGCCCCTGCAGGTTCATGTTACCACCCTCATGTTTGATTTGGTGGTGGTAATGACTCAGCCCATGGAGAGACAGAGAATCAAGTCAAAGTTTAGGGAAACCAAGGAATACAGATTGACAGTCCATAAAGTGGTGTGTGTTTGGCCTCTGTGCCTGTGATCAGAAGGTTACTGGTTTGAATCCCATATTCTGTAGAAAAGCTGCACCATCATAAGGCCCTTGAGCAAGGCATTTAATGTCCAGGGTCACCAGATAAATGGCTGACATTGTGCTCATACCCCAAGCTTCACTTTCACCTTTTTGGGTTAAAATCAGTGCCCTGTCCTTCTTTGGCCAGCAGGTGTTGCTGGCCATCCTGTTCCCGCCTCCGTCTTGTAGCCCTAAGTCCCTAGTGTGATTGCTTGCTGCCTAAGTTGCTGCATGGCTTAACAGGTTAAGTAATCAGCTGCTGTTTTTGACTCTTTTTGGTTGTGGGTTCGAGACTGGTAAAAGGCCAGTTTCAACTACTTATTGTTTAATGTTCATTGGTTTTGTGTTTTCCTGGTTTAACGTTTATATTGGAATCCCAGTTACAGTTCCTTGTTTTTGCTCCTTGTTCCCTGTTCATTTGGTTGTCCTAGTTTTGGTTTTCCTTAGTGTTTGGTCCTTTTTCCCTATCTGTTAATTGACCTCTCTTTGCCTGTTTATGGTAACTACCCCACCTGTACCTTGTTGCCCTGTGCCCTTGATGATCAGTTGATTTCTTATGGTTCTCATCTGTCTAGGTTTGTTAGTAGTGCATTGAAGTGTGCATTCCTGTTCTGTTCCTTGTTGGTTCTTTGGGGCTGTTTCCGTGTGTTGTAATGCATTTGTGGGTTGCAGTCATGATAGTTATTCCTTGTTTGTTATTGTAGTATTTCTGTGTTCATCCTTGCTTTTAGTATTATTATTCCCGGTGTTGCTCCCTGCCTTACTTTCAGTTTTTCCAGTTTTGTTTTGACCCTCCCGTAGTCCTTTTGTTTTATGGTTCTCCTTTTGGCTTGTTTAGTTAAGTAAACCCCGATTTATTGGAGCCAGTACGTAGATTGTCCTTCCTCTGTCATGCCGCGTCATAACTATATGTGTGTGTGTATGTCTCAAAGAAAAGCAACATGGGATATGTAAAAAGAAGCATTCTAATGTACTTATGCAAATTGGAAATAAAGCATTCATTTTACTTTGTACTAGAAGAGGTAAAAATGTTATGTAGTACATACTAAATGTACCACACACATACACTGATTGTGACCCTCATTGCATCATGCTATTTCCTGAGAAAAACAACATTTTCAGATGTGCCACGTATGTACCATGCAGCTCACACGTGATGCGTGACAGTGTCAGTATTCCATTGGCGTTTCCTATCTTGTCCACATTTCTGTAGCCCGCTCAGGCGTCACAGACATGACAGTGCAGACTCAAAAGATACCATGTCAAGGAGACTCGCAAATTGCTGAGATTCTTTTCTATTGAGACGTCTGTCGGTCCATTTTCTGCAGCTGCTGGTTCAGAGATGATCCTGGGAAGCACAAGGTGTGATGCAGAATGGCGGTCCATTGCGGGTGGCTCTTACCCACAAAAACGCAGAGGTCTTTGAGATATAGTGTGAGTTTAGGCTAAATGAGGAAAATTGAGCATGCAGACGGAATCCACATAAACAATATGAGAGCATTAAAGTCTATACACAACCCTGGCATGGATCAAAGGCCAAAACACACTGTATAGTTGAACCCTTGAAAGTAATTAAAATGAGATATTTTAGGACATATCTTGTTGTGCAAATGGACCAATTAAATCAAATAAAGGCTTTTGCAGGCAAAGAGGTGATTATATTATATAATTTGTGGTACTCTAACTGGCATGGGCATATACCTCATTCTGCTACCTTGCATGAGGAATGAGGTTATGATTTTGCGGTGTTGCCAGTGCTGTGGAAAGCATATTCACACAATGACACTAAGTCGAAATTCCAGAGTAGAATTGAAAGAAAACATCTCCCTGTGCGCTGTAAAGTCAAAATGCCAAGAAAATGACCTCCATTCAGTCAGGTACCACTAGTGTAAAATGCAACGGAGATCGCAACTCAGCTGCATCAGTACTTCCCAAGGCATGTGAAAGTACAGCTGCGTAGATTACCAATGCATGTCAAACTTTCCGGGAATTAGGGTACATAGGGTATACAGCCCAGTTTACTTTGTTTATCATGCATGGTAGTGATTCATCCATCCTCCAGCATTTATGCAGTACAGGGTCATGGTGAGTTTGGAGCCTATCCCAGGAATCTGAACACAGGGAACACCCTGGACAGGACGCCAGTCCATTACAAAGTACGCACACTATGGGCATTTTACGGATGATAATTCCCCTAAAGGCAATTTTTGGTCCTCACAAGAAGCCCAACACGCTACATTTTTTTCTTTTATAATATATATATATATATATATATATATTTTTTTTTTTTTTGAGAAAGCAAGGTCAGACATCAATAATCATTGGGGTTTAAGGGCCTTGCTCAAGGGCCCAATCTGCTCATGCTGGGATTCGAACCAGCGACTGCACAATATTGTAACCCACTGAACTACACGCTGCCCCTGGTGTGAAACTCCACACATTCATGGTGGAGCAGGATTCAACCCCCCCAACCCTGAACAACCCTGCCCCCTGTATGGTCATAATAAGCCATAAAAGATCAGTAGTTTCCTATTGAGCCTCTGGCATGGAAAGACTCTTAATTTGTACGAGTCGCCCATCATTGTCTTTCACAGTTACTGCTCGCCGGTATTCTGGAAGGGGATCGTCACGCCAAGCGCCGTGTGCCTTTTGTTTGCTCACATGCACAAAGAGGCACGCATTCCCACACGCAGGCCGCGCTCTGTGCCTTAATTTCGCATTTGTTCGCCTGTCATGCGGATTCAGAAATAGGTCACACGGCTGGTGACGGCTCTCCCACATGACTCCCGGCTCCGATCCAGCCACCCCCCCTCGCAGGAAGAGACAGACATATCCGTATTCCAAAGACTCTCCACACATCCGTCTGCCCGCCCGCCAGCCAGCCGCCGTCGCCCTGTTGCCATGGGAACGGCAGGAGACAGGAGACAGGTTCCCGTTGTCTTCCTTCAGGATTCTTTGGCTCCGGCTCGAATCTGCACACGCGGGGGATTCGTATGTGCCTTGCATGAGCATGTGTGCATACACGCGCCAAACGCAACACGGGATCGGCTCATAGTCACAAAAGGTGGATGCGCCACTGTAGCACTACAGTAGTGATTTTGCCCGGATCAGAGCTGATCGGCAAATAATTCATTATGCGCCATAATCAATTAGGCCAATCACCCGTAATCACAATTCCGGGCTTCACCGGAGTTTTTTGTCCATACCGTCATCTTCCCGCATCACTGTGCACCTGGGAAACAGGCGGATTAAATGCAGTCCTGCCAAACAGCCCAGCAGCCTGCAGAAATGACCCCTGTCCAGAGCGGTTTAGGGTGTGTAGGGTATTGCCACGGTTACTATTCTACTATTTTAGAAAGGGGGGAGAAAACAGACGTAGATATGTCATGCCCTCACCCCCGCCATGCCTTCATGGCCCTTGCGTGGTAGGTGGTCAGGCGTTCACAGTTTCCTTTCGAGGAACCCACATGTCATCTTCCACTTAGTCAGTGAACACCCCCCCCACCATGACTCCCGCCCCTCCTCCTCCCACCCCCATCCCTCTCCTCTGTTGCTCCTCAGCTCCAGCACTGCGCTGAGCTCCCTGCCCATCTCTTCCCATCAAGATTCACCGGTTAGACAGAGATGGGATGTGATATTTTCGGCAGACCGGGGCTAACTGAGGGATTTGAGGAAAGCTGTAGTGTCCTCAGGGGTACCTGTCCTGTTCCCTCACCTGGCTGTGACCAAAAAAAGGCTTAGCCAGCTACATTTTAATCCCAAGTGTTAAATAATTACCCTCTCCCTCTCTCCCCTACCCCCCCTTTGTCCTCCCTCCTCCCTTAAAAATGGATGATAGCAAAGGCTAACAGTCTAAATATAGGCGACCAGTACTTCCTGTGTTCTTATTAGTGTCACGTTGCAGAAATGGTGCTTAATTAAATGAGCAGTGAATCTGGTAAGACGATCTCCAACCTCTCGGATATTCTTTGACTGCAGCATGGTGGGCTGAGCGCCTGGGATGTACCTATAAGGGAATGGCTTTCATTACTTCCTCCTTCATTGTTTTCTGCTTTTGCAAATCCATTTAGTGGGATACGCAACATGAAGCAGATGGGTTTCATTTCATTTTTTGTTTTCGGTTTTTCAATGGGGAGAGGAGATCGGTCACAGGGACTGGCAGGCCGTCTTCTGCTGGCGGTTCAACGCTATGCAGAGTGCTCTGTGGTTGTAGCATGCGGTATGACGCTGGGCTGGAAATTACGGAGGGGGGGCTGATCCAGCCAGCCGTCCATGTCCTGCTCACCTGATCTGCACCGTAGAATCACCTCAGAGAGGAAGTGAACAAGGGGGCTTTTCATGAGGGGTGGGTGTGTCTGCGTGCACAATTGTGTGTGTGTGTGTGTTTGACTGTCTGTGTGTTGCTAGAAAATCACCGCTGGAAAGAACGGGACGCCAAAATAGTTGGAGTGTTGTGTAATAGATGGGTGGGCGGAAAAAATAAAATAAAATAAAGGGAAACTTAGAGGAGCCAAACAGTGATCTGTGAAACGAAGATGGCCAAACAGTGCCCCATTGCGCGTGTGTGAAATACTTCAGTGTGGAGATGTGTGTACCCTAGGGACGCCATTCTGGGTGTCCGTGTTAGAAGAACGTAGCAGTTTGCACAATGGCACAGTGGAAATTAAATTCCTGCTTAAATACATGCAAAACAAAAGTAGAAACAACGACCACCCAATAATTTTTCTCCTTTCTCTGTTACCCTGATGTTTGCCCAGAGTCCAGTTTCTGTCATCATTATTGCTTTAATACTGTTTTATTAAGGTACAAAAGAGTCTGCATGACCATTGTTGAATCCAAGTACATGTGCATGCATACTACATATATTGCAGTTGTTTACACGTGAACACATAGACACATCCGTCACACAACCTGGTATCATTCCGTTATTGGTGAGGCCAATAATCAGACTTAAAGAGGGTGCCTGTCAATCAAAGGTAATTTACGACCACCACAGGCTACAGCTGACCAGTCAATCAGGGGCTAGGTGCATTGGTACCACCCTCTTCCAGAACGATCATTAACAGTCCCTTGAAAACACAAGGGCCACTGTTGAGGTGAAAAATGGCTGCTCATTAACAGTTCAAAGGGACTGCCGCCTAACACCAGGGAAAGGACATTTTGTCATTTCTGCTCTCAGCAGCTCCCATCCTGGAAAACAATGAAGGCCGAGCTGCTCTTTTAGTGAATGACAGATTCTTTGACCGTCTGTATGTACTGAAGTTAAATTGAAACTGCCAAAGATAGAGGGTGGTGTGTGGCTAAGTGTGGACAGTGCCTGTGATCAGGAGGTTGTAGATTTGAATCCCAGGGTTGGCAGGGTTGACTTCATTGCTGGTCCCCTGTCCTTAATCTCATTGGCTCCAGGGACTGGCTAAGCCAGCCTTCTGTATTGTAAATAGGGTTGTAATGGGGCAGAAACTTTACATTTCATGGGAAGTTAAGCCTGGGAATTTTGGAAATATTCCAAGTTGGAAACTTTCGATGGGAATTAACGGGAATATATGGGGAAAATTCCCAGAACTTTGCAATCCTAACTGTACATCACCTTGGATATAGGTTTCTGTTGAATATTGTAAATAAGGTGTAAAGATATGAAAATGATCACTAATGACTTGTGGAAGAAGTATTAGCAGGAGCTTATCTGAAGACCATGAGCAGGCATCTTCTGAACTGCCTTGAGCTTCACACTTGGCTTGCTGACTAACTACTCTGCCATGAGCACTGAGCCAGGAGGCTCCTCCCCCTGGGCCGGGAAGAGCTACTCATTGTGTGCTGGCACTGCTCCGGTCTTCCCACCTCCTTTGCTCCGCCTACTAGTCCCCCCCTCTTTGCCCCCCGGCCTACAACCTCCCTCTACTGGCTGGTACTGCAGACAGCCCTGAGTATGTACCCCCGTTCCTCCCCCATTCCCGCCCCCACGGCCTCCCACACAGAGTGCCCCCCTGAGACATTGGCTCCAGGCAAGGGAGGGCTGCTGGAAGGAGGGGGGGTAGGGGGTCAACGTCTGGAAGGTCTAAAGCATCAGCACTATGCACAGTGCACATATACTTATACATGACATTAAAGCTGTCAGAGCACGTCCCTCTGAAAGCCTCAGTTGAAAATGATTTTTTTTCGGCCCGAATGCCTCGAGGTTCGCATCCCATCTGTCCGACTGCAGTGTCCTGCCCTCACTCGCTCTCACGAGGCGCCCTGCAGCTCACATGACACTCAGTCGCTCCAGACTGACCCTTCATCCAAAGCCACTTTTTTATATACAGATAGAAGGAGATTCACTGAGGAGGCAGATCCTAAGTAGGATCCACCCTATTTAGGGGGATTCAGCCCCTTTATTTTGATTCCCAAAAAATAATGTTTCTACAACCATTTAGCGATTTGTCCCGTATTTTCTTATCATCATGAACCCCCTGCTGCTCGCTCCCTGTTCCCCGCTTGGCAAATTTAACCATGGGGGACCCAGGGAGTGGCATCCCATGTTTCTTCAGGGAAACCCCTAAGGGTAAAATCTTAGAATTACCCCTTGGCTACACGTGGGTTTCGAGCATGCCCATCTTTTTAACTCTGCTGCCCTGTTTCCTCCGAAGGGTCACTATTAAGCCAGTGTCTTGCATGAGCCCACCATGCGTTTGCATGTGAGGTGCGTTTGGCCCAGGCGTCTGGTGTGACCCGCTGACATCACCACAGCAAACTCTGACATCACCACAGCAAACTGAAAAGCCGGCTGACTCCTCTTGGCCAGCAGGAGTGTCTCCACAGAGACCACCTTGCTCAGGTCTCCATGGTGACATCACTGCCGCACCCCTACCTGCTTCACCACCATCACCTGACCAGAGAAGTTTGAGAGGAAATGCTATCTGTGTTTTCTCTCTCTATCTGGCTTTTAATCACAGTAAACACTATCATCTCCTCAGCTAATAGTTTCTGTGGCGGTTGTAGGAAAGTTATTAGCCTCCCCCCTGCAACCCTAGGGCCACTGTCCCTTCCCTTACAACTCCCCCCCCCCCCCCCCCCC
>JAODJU010000035.1:11003103-11017144 GCA_026776725.1 Gnathonemus echidnorhynchus | reverse complement strand
CCATTGAAATGAATGAGCGGTCCCCATAAGGATATGTTTACCCTACATGTGCGTGTGTGTGTGTGTGTGTGTGTGCGTGCGCACGCATGTGTGAGACCACCACAGGGAGCTCACCAAAACTGCCATTCTGCTCTTACAACCATTCTACTCTTTTAACATGTAGTATTTGATATGTAGTATTGCCAAAAATAGAGACTTAAAATAAATAGTTTTATATAAAGATATTAACAGACTGTAAGCTATTGTTGTTATTAAGGACAAACTAATGGATGATCTGCAAACAGTTTTATGTTTTTGCTTTAACAAATTTGTAGTTTATTGTACTGTCATGTCGAAAACTAAACAACTAATACACGATAATTCATAACCACTATACATACACCCACAACTGAGTCAAAGTAAATGTATGTGACTCATACAGAGGCTATGCCTCTGTGCTTGTGAGGGGAAGGTCAACGGTTTGAATCCTGTCCTCAGCAGAATAGTTAGCCATTGGCCCTTGTGTAAGGCCCCTAAGCCCTTGAAATTCTCCAGGGGGGGGAATAAATGGCTGACCCTGTGCTTGGACCCAAGACTCTGCTCTCAATTGCATGTGCGTGTCTCAAAGGAGAGCAAGATGGTACACGTGACAATAAAGAAATCCAAAGTACTTGTACACAAGGCAAAGTGTCGTGTCACATTTTCCTGACACTTTTATCCAAAGTGTGACGTATCCTAAGCTGATTGATGTCTCTGATTGATGTGGTCCACCTTCACAATGTACCTGTTCCCATTTTAAGTGGGCGGGGGGGCTGTTAGTGAGGTGACTTACAGGAAGTGAAATCGACAGCATATGGGAGGTGAAGCAGACTGAAGGTGGCGGACAGGGCGGTGCTTTCTGACACCGCGCTAATGAGCCGGATCCCCTGTGAACCTCGGATACACAGGGCAGGAGGCCACACCTACCGCAGAACATCTCTCAGCTTCTCAGCTGATATCATACAGCACTCACAGTGACACCAGTTCTTCCAGGCTACCTGGAACCATCAAAACGGCCGTCAGACCCAATACTGCTTTCTGCTGTTGTTTAATTCATCTTGGACATGGTCCATAAACTCCACTTTTTACATCCACCATCAAAATCAACTTTCAGAGAATGCAGTATTGTTAGGGTAAGGTCATTATGTAGTAATGCTGGTATTTATGTCACACTTGCGTACAGTCCGATTAATATTCGTAATTCATTAATAATGTCAATGAGCGACCACATTACTGTACAGTTATGTGAGTACATGTTCACACTAGCGAAGGACCACATTACTATACATAGATCCAGGATTCAAGATTCTTTTTTGTCATCTCACCATACAGGGATACAGGTGCACAAACATTTGTGCATCGTGTCCCACATGGCTACCGTGAAATACCATGTTTCTCCAAGGTCACTCTGCCATTTAGGATGGTGGTTTTATTCCAGTGGTCTTCAGTCCAAGTTAAAACCTTGGGTTCTTTTAAATTAGAGCTAGATAAGATTTAACCCACTTTAAGCTATTAGTTGAATTCTCCCCTCATGCTCTTGATGAACTGAATGGCCTCCTCTCGTTTGTAAATTTCTTATATTCTTATGAGTCAGTTCAGGTCAGAGAACATAAAAAATAACTCTCCGCTGTGCTATGCCGAACAATGACCCATTGTGTCCAAGGAGACATGGCTGTACGCGCTGAAGTGCCAGTTCATGAAGCTATCTGGGCATTGACGTTGTGGTCACAATGTGTGCCAGTGAAGAACCAGGCCGAATGAGGCCAAACCAGGCTGGACTTCTGTCATGACAACAAGGACAGAAAGCCAGGGCTAATGTAGTTACAGTTTGTTACATTAATCATCCTGCAGCGTACCTTCCAACTATTATCACATTCAGTAGCATGATTATAAACACTCTTAAAACAATGGAATGCACAAACACTAGCTAGTATTACAGTCATTAAATTTAAAGGAATCTGACTTGCCCCTTCCCTGGAATCATATAAATGAAATATTGAAATTTAACTACAGCTAGCTATATAGAAACAGTGCTGGTCAAAGCTCATTGGTCAACAGCTTCACTGCTGTTGGGGGGGGGGGGCATTGTATAGAAATATAATGTATAGAATATAATGGGATGTGGACTGAAGCACTGAGACACTGTGCATTGTGGGTAATTCGAGATCTCTCTGAAAACATGGTGGCACCCATCTCATTAATATACCCGAAAGCCACTCTTCCAAAGGAAAACACGTATAAACAGGGCCGTACGTGATGAGGCAGCATCTAACAAATTGAATTTATTTTGCACTGTTAGGGCAACCCAGTGGTCTCCGTCCCCGGCGGTCCCAGAAATGAGGAGCCGATGAGAACTTCACGGCTCCTCCTGAAGCAGACACAGCAGTGAATAATGAGCCTCACGCTGTTTCCCGGATTTGTTAAGGCGTCGCGTTAAATAACAAAAAGGTGTGGTAATTTTTTTTCATTCTATGGCCTCTTAGGATGTAGCTTGTGGTTTCCATCATCATTCATGGGGGGATGTGTACTTTCAGTCGTCGTTATTACAAGCTTGGCAAATAAAGCAGTGTGTTAAAATGGGGAGGGGTTATTCCAAGTCTGTGCTCAGTCCCTCCAATAGCTAACGACCACATTGGCAAGACTGCAGACTGGGCCTGGGGGTCTCGGTCACATGCCCACAGTGCCAGGGATCCTTATCGCACCTTTCATTTTTACAAAGCGGGCCAAAACAAAACATGCCAGCGCACCCGTGCTCCGCCATCTTTCTTTCACGTCCGGCCGCATTCAGGACTCATTCAGATCTGCTCTCCATTTCCGACTGGAAACCAAGGTTAGGCTTTGCTCATCGCAGGACGCCGAGAGAGAGAGAGAGAGAGAGAGAGAGAGAGAGAGAGAGAGAGAGATGGCTTCCCCCCTTTTTTTCGTTAAATTGTTTTTGATAACATTTTTGTTAACAAAAAGCCTTTTCAAACACACGTCCATTTCTGCTATTAGAAATGTCAGGTCCTATCCTTTCCAGCAGCATCGTAATCTTCCTCATAATGGCAGGCAGGGACCTGGGCGCGCGTAATGCGGGGAGAGAGGGTGTATTATGGGATGTCTGAATCCTCTAAGCTGCGGCTGGCACGTAGAGAGTCTCATTACTCTTTATGGTTTATGTGTTTTGATGTGCAGGTGGAGCATAATGAACGCCGCAGTATACTCACTGGAGAGATATCGCTGGGCTTTTATGATTAGTAAAACTATGCAACACCAAGGAGCAGAAATCGAATAGCATGTTCTCCTTTCGCTTTCGGACCAATCGGAGAGGTCCTCGCTGGAAACGGCCTGCTCTGGAAATCCTCCTTGGCAACTAGTTAGAAGTATGAGGCTATCGGGACAAAAATAAATAAATAAAATGTAGACGCGGATTTGCAATCACATTTCAATTAAGCACTTAAGACACAAAATGCTCCTCCAGGAGTAAACTAATTTCATAAATATATTGGTGAAGAGAGCGATCCTAATTGAATGGATTCTTTCGGCAGGGGTTTAGCCTGAGGACAAGATGGGGATATGTTGGCATGGACACACGTCCTCCATCGCGCTAAGAGAGTCCGCTGCAGGGCTGAAAGCACGACCGAGGTCGTCTCCCTCCTGGACGATGACGCGACGGTACTGTGGCAGCAAGCAGGCTGGCGTCCAGGCAGTAGCAAACAACTCAAAGCCCGCTTTATCGCCACAAGAATCTGATTGGGGGATGAAACCATGGGGCGTCCAGAGCTGGCATTCGTTGTGTGGCTTGCCGATGTCTGGGATGTGGCAGGGCGCGTGCCTGGCAAATAAACCACGCCTGAACAACACCGCCACACGCGATCCGGGTGCAGCTAAGAGGAGTCGCTCGTGCTTCCTGAAGAGAATATCGAATGGCATCAGGCAGGCGCCGCACTGTGTTCGAGGCCCAGGAGCGGACACCGGTCTGGAGAGCAGGCGAGCACTCAGCAGGCATGACAGCTGTCAGTCCCTGGGTAGGCATGACAACACAGAGTGCGGCTCGCTGGCAGGTGGCAGTCCAAGGGGGCAGGGAGACTGGCCAGGCGGCACCTGTGTCCTCTGCGTCTTCAGGGAGGGATACCGGCACAGCTGCATGGCATGAACAGTGGATGCCAGCTTACACACACACACACACACACACAGACATTCTCATCCACACAGGCTTAGATCCAAACACACAAAGGCAGTACTGAATCACTCACACACACAAACACACATTTGTATTTATATCTTTGTGGGGACTCTCCATTCATTTCTATAAATCCTAATCCCAACAATGACAACCATAACCGCTACCCACCCATAACCTTACAACAAGTAACCAAACAAAATGAAAGTCTTTTAGTTTTTGATTGCAGTTACAAATTTTTATAAAACAGGGTTTCCCCTTGTTGGGGCAGAAAAAATGTCAAAATTACAAGTTTTTATCACATTATGGGGATGTGTGGTTCTCTCTGTGTAATATATGCATGGACACACACACACACACACACACACAAACACACAGACTCATGCATGACAGCCTTGTCACACATATTCCTACCCCCACATATGACTCTCCGTCTCACACACGCACAAACCGTCGCACCAGCTCTATTCCGCTCTAATTAATTTGGCGCTCTCTCTGATCGCGCCCACTCGTTTATGACCGAGCATGTGACCGTAATTAAGAACAAGCGGCGCCGCTAAATTATTCTTGTTGGGCGCGCATTCGTACGTTTGGTAGATGCGGTGTTTTTCTGGCGACCCAATTACACACATTTCAGTGTTTTGGTGTCAAGGCGAGACGGAGCCGGCAGTCTGGCCGGCGCTCCCTTTCCCAGATCCCGAGATCGCTGGGCCTGTACTGGGCCAGGCGCTACGCGACGAAGACGAGCTCACAGCTCCTGGCTCCATCTGTGTCTGTCCTGAGGTTCCAATTTGTCCCTCTGCTCTTGAGACAGTTGGAGTTTCATTGGCGTATGGCTCACATTTCATTGTCCCAGGCTGGGATTCCAGTGATTCTGGGCCTCAGCATGACACGGATCTCTGCTTTCCCTGCTAAAGCTGGGACACTGGCCACCTCTAGCTGGTCAGCTGTTGGTCTCGGGTTGGTTTCGGCGGGGGCGACACATTCACCCTCTGGCGTGTCTCCATTGTCCATTGTCCCCATCGTGTTTACAGCTCTGCCTACAACTAGTTCCTTTAACACCATTCCTCACTCATTATTTTTCAGTTTGGCTTTTTGCATAGTAGTAAGATATTTTTGAGATGTACTGCTCTTAAAAGATTCATATGCTCTAGTTTCCCCCAAAATCAGAAATGGATGTTATATGAAATTGTCTCAACTTGCATTATAGACCGTAAGAGGAGATGCTGTATCGGATTAAAAAATCTTTAAATCAATATATGTAGCCTTTGTGACACTTAAAAAAAGTGTTTGACATGCATCATGGATCATATGATGTGTTTCATGTAAGTTCGAGAGCTGGGAGGTAGCAAAAATGTGGACTGTCTGGTAGGGGGCTTGGGGGGAGCAAAAACATGGAGCAGCTGCGGGTCGCTGAGGACTGGATTGGGAAACACTGGCTTAATGTATCGATATGCCATGTTATCTTACAGTGTTAAGTGATTTGAGATACCATATCTGAATGTATAGCTGGATAGTACTTCAGTTCAGGAGCAAAATGTCACCTCTTAACCATTTTTTATTTCATTACCATGCTTGTGGGGAGATGCAGGTTGTGATACTGGTTCTAATACCTCATATGCATGGATAGCCTTGAGGAATGAGTCACAGGTATTCTTATGAGGAAAGAGGCATCTCACTGCACCAATCCACCACAACTCATAAAAGTCAGGCTACTGTTATCATGCGTTAATAAATATGTGCATAAATAAGGGATGTTCCAAAGCATACAATTTCCCAGCAAATCCAAGACATCAGGTTTGCGGTGGATTCATCAAATCTGTGACTTTAACAGTATGGTAATGTAGTCAAAACATTTGCCCACACACTAAATTCATATGTGAAGTTGCATATGAAGGATGCAAACAAATACCTTTATCAGTTTCGCAGATGGAGCTCTGCAGTAGTCTTCTCAGATGCACCAACACTAAACCGGTTCTTACACTAGCAGCCTTCCTGTGGAGTGTCCTTCTTCCCCCACGATCTTCCATCTATTCAATTGCTTAAGTGGATGATCAGGACACCGCCTGCCATCTCCATTGCCTGGAGAAAGCAGGACGGAGGGCTCTCGGGGTGTGAGACATTAAAGATCCTAAAAACCAGGCTAGAAGAGCTACAGGAATCAGACTTTAACTCGCGATGGAAACCGTCGACCTTGATGACCGAGAGTCCTTGTCAGTTCCGCTGCAGGTCGTATTTATTCCTCTGGGAAGAGTGCAGCGATTCTGCCCATAAAGGCAGCCTGCTGGTGGTGCAGGTGGTGAAGTGGGGTCTCTCGTAATTGGACTGTCAGTCAGTCATCGCCTGTGGCCCTCACAGTCCTTCACAACAGTCGCAATATAACAAGGGCTGGCTAAAGACGGCCAATGAAAGAGTTTGGACGGTCAATACAAAATCCTTTAGCTACGGCAATGCTATGCTGTTACTGCGCCTACATTTTCTGTATTTTTATTTCACATGAAGAGTTTAGTAACAGGAGCTCTGGTCTCACCTCTCAGGCTGAACCTCTGGGACAGCAGTAGTCAGATGACCTAGCCAGGAAATGTTTATGCGGGTTTATTTCTAGACTTTGCCGTTCCACAGATGTTTATAAAATAGTGCTGAATCAGTGTGTCATGCTTAGAGGTCCATGCCTGGGGATTTGTCGAGGTTCCTTTTGTGTTTGCCGGGGAGCGGACGCCTCGGCCTAACACTGCCGTATGATACACACTCGCGCGCGGTTTGCCGGGGAGCAGACGCCTCGGCCTAACACTGCCGTACGATACACACTCATGTGGTTTGCCGGGGAGCGGACACCTCGGCTTAACACTGCCGCACGATACACACTCACGCGGTTTGCCAGGGAGCGGACGCCTCGGCCTAACACTAGCGTATATTACACAGTCACGCACGGTTTGCCGGGGTGCGGACGCCTCGACCCAACACTGCCATACGATACACACTCGTGCGCGGTTTGCCGGGGAGCGGACACCTCGGCCTAACACTGCCGTACCATGCTCAGTCATACACGGTTTATTGCAGTTACTGTAGGTAATGTAATAACAACTATAACAATCATTGTTGCCACCGTCGTTAAATTCTTCTTTGTTATCATTTACATTTATTTAGCAGATGCTGTTATCCAAAGCGACATACATTTTTTATGAAAGCAGGGCCAGACAGCCCCTGGAACAATTAAGGATTATGGGCCTTGCTCAAGGACCCAATGGCAAAATCACACCATCCACTCTGGTATTTGAACTAGCAAGCTTCTGAATAAAGCTACAGACTCTTAATGCACTGAGCCACATATTCCCTTTTTCGGGGGACACCACAGCCCTACATCTGTGCCCTGTGAGGGACTGTGTTTATATGTGACTACCTAAATCTCACACTGCTTATGGCCGACATCATGTTCAATGCTGTCCCTCATTCACTTATGTCTTCATATCTCTTCTTTCATTTATTCTCTTCCTGTGCCTAATCAGCATGGATGTTTGATTTATCAGATTAATATGCCAGAGATCCCAACTCTGAGACTGGGAGATGAATATTTTGAAAGCAGGTGTATATGTAATAAGCAATAATGTTAATCCTTCACCCCCCCACCCATTAACACCATGGTTTGAGTTTAACTGTAACACCTTTTTTCTAAGTGGACCACCTGCGCAGATGCACCTGCAGATCACACCTGCAGATGGCCTCGGAGCGTACACACTGCCCTGGTGGTCAGCGTAGGGCTCAGGGTGCAATCTGTTTGCCGTCTACCATGCGGGCCGGGCTCCGATCACGATGTCTAAGGCCCGGCATCGACCCTTCAGACGGCAGAACCTCCTCATCCTGATCCTGCCCAGCCACTAACATGACCTTCCTGAGACGTGTCCTTCAGCATGTGTGACACCCTGTGGCGTCTGGCCCAAACACCTACCACAGCAGACTGACACATGGGTTCAGACTCCCTAATGGGTTTGCATTGGGCTTGGGCAACCCTGTCTACTAACCCTAATAACACCGGTTGCCCAACTGGAAAGCTTGGAGCCAGTTTGTCCATAGTCTGCAAAGGTACTCACCGCTCATACATCTAAAGGACTTCATTTGGTGGAATAAATCCATCCACCATCTATTTCCACTAAGCACTTTTCCCAGGAAGCATTTGGAAAGAGGTGGGGAACATCCTGCATGTGATGCCCATATAATTTTTTGAATTGTTGGAGAAAACCACTTGAACTTGCATTCCTAGAAGTGAGGCAGGGCTACTTGCTGAGCGCTCATGGGAGTTTTACTTAAACAAAAAATGTTTCGGGAGCAGAACAAAAAAGAATTATTGGTTAAGAGAGGTAACCAATGAGATTGTAGAGGAGGTGGGCCCAAGCAGCTAGCAGAGGCAGGACCAACCAATAACATGTCTTGGTCCCACATCCTCTAATTGCTTGGACCCCACCTTGGACCCAGAGCCCCGCTGAGCCACCGATGAAGAGCCTAACATGGCTTTCTAAGCAGCTCTCTCAACCTGATCCTTGGGGACCCCCAGACAGTCCACATTTTGGTAGCTGGGAGGAAACAAAAATATGGACTGTCTGGCAGGGAGCTGGTCTTCGAAGACCAGGTTGGGAAAAACCGCTGTAGAGACTGCATATTCTACGGAAACTATTTGCGATAGTGATGCTTTCCAGCTTCCTGTTTAATTATAAGCTGATTGTTATTCTTGAAAAAAGGTATGAATGTCCAATTTGAATTCACAAATGCGCTCATTGAATTAACAAGTCAACAAAGCAGAAAATGAAAATCGTCACTTCTCGCTGAACTGTTGACGCATTTTATTTTTTTTTTGTGATGTGATACACTCCATCCATTTTTAAACCAGTCATCCTGTTCAGGGTCATGTGGGGCCTATGTCAGACAGCACAGGGCACACAGGGCCAAAAAACATAGAAATGCCTTAAAGAAGGAGACAAACATGCAACACAGTGACACCCCCTTACCCCCCAATTTTTATCTGTGCCTGTGGATTTCTGGAGCAACGATGAACTGGAGGGGGGCTCTATCTGACTGCACCGTAGGTATGCATCCCCCCTAATATTATGTTTCGAGTTGAGTCTCAAGATTCACCGTCTCCCTGCTAAGGTTGTGTGACGAATTGTGTGTGTGTAGGAGAGAGAGAGAGAGAGAGAGAGAGAGAGAGAGAGAGAGAGAGAGAGAGTGTGAAATTCAGTTCCTGATATAACCTGACAGCACCAAGAAGTTATAACTACAGTAGCTGCCCCGATAGGTGCCTGAAAAAATCATTTCAAATTACAATACTTATAATAATACAAATAGCATGCCTTTCACATTTATGAAACAATGATTCCTGTGAGAAATGGTGTCCTTCACACCCATGCTAGACAGAGACAGTCTGCTAGTCGAAAGTCTTCCAAAATGTGACTCTTTCAAAGAAAAAATAAATTAATGGTCAACAGATGTCAACCCACCCAAGTTAATTCCTGTCATTTTTAATAGCGTTGGCTCTCTGTCTTGGGTTGTGTGAGAAGCCTCCTTAGTCGCAGATTAAATGGGATGGCGCACTGAGAAGCACCAGCAGCTACGGGACAAATGTTTTAATGCAAGGCTTGGTGGAATATCAACTTTCCTTGGTTAAATTGATGGACCACCCATCTCACGAACGCAAACACAAACAAGCTGCTGTATCAAAGCTGGCTGTGAACTCAGCTTGCATGTTGATTGCAAAACTCCCATCATTAGCTGTGTAATAGTGCGCCATAGCGAGGTATATTTATGGCGGCAAGGTGTACTGATTAAGCAGCAGCAGCCGGAGGAGAATGCGGCGTCGTTGAAGATGAACGCCAGCTTTCTGCATTTGCACAGACACCAAGATTTCCCTGCCTCGCCTGCACGGGCTCAGAATCATTACGATCCTTCCAGAAGCATCCGTGGACCAATAAACAGCAGTCAGGCCAGACAATTCTTCACTGGCCCCCTCTCCCCCTCCCCCCCCAACACGCCTCTCCTCCTGAGCAACGGCTCTGCTGATGACTCACCTCCTCTGTGTCATCGATATGCTGGCCACAAAGCATAATCGCCCACGTCTCTGAAACGGAGGTGTGACACAATGCTTTGTCACAGTATGTGTGTGTGTGCGTGTGTGTGTGGGGGGGGGGAGTCAAATATACATTAATTACCCCACAAATGTCCCCACAATGTGATAAAAACCTGTTATTTCGACATTGTGGGGATTTTTTCAGTCCTGGAAATTCAATTTAAAGATCTGTGACTGCAATCAAAAAACTAAAAATGCCAGAAGTTTTCTATTTTGTTTGGTTACTTATATTTAAGGTTATGGCTGGGTAGGGGTTAAGGTCATCATGTTGGGATTAGAGTTTTGCTACTAGAAATGAACGGACGGTCCCCACAAAGATATGAGTACAGGTCTGTGTGTGTGTGTGTGTGTGTTGCATAACACACACACTCCAGTCAATACTGATCCATCCTTCTTATTGATAACATGTTAAAAAATTGTGGCAGATGCACTTTAAGGAGAAATATATATTTTTTTGTTTTTCAAAGTATAATTCAAAGTCATTACTGGTTTTGTGAGTGCATGTTTATACTGCATGCACAATAACTCCCTCCCTCCCTCTCTCTCACTCACTCACTCACTCACTCGCTTCTAGCTCTTCAGCTCAAATTTCTAAAATCATAACCATGTTAGATTTGTAGGGTAGCTGCACAGGGAAAAAAAAACAAGTATGTAAGGGAACCATAAAATACAGCAGGAAAATGGAAAACAGACTCTGATGGAAGTTGAGTAGCAGCACAGTAAGTTATAAAGGAAAAAAAATAGGGAATAATCATATGACAGGGCGGATTTTCGCCAGTACAATACAAACAGCCAGTAAGCAGAAACGCCTTGGTAAACAGAGGAAATGGACGGTGTGCACTGGAGTTTGTTACTGTCTCCTGATTGTTGCCTCCTACTTCTCTGGCCACTAATGAGAGCTATTTTGGGACTATTTACAAACCTGACAGTAAACCACATAGTCATGATTACAATATTTAATGCAATTAAAGAAATTAAGCTGAGTCTTTGCATATATTGACTAATTACAACTACTGCTATGTTTTCAGCTTCTATCCATCACTGCTTATCCAGTAGAGTCATTGTGAACATATTCCACTTTTTCCAGTAAATCTTGCACTAAAAAGTTATTTAATCAATGTTTTTTA
The DNA here is from genome assembly GCA_026776725.1 of Gnathonemus echidnorhynchus. Taxonomy (NCBI): domain Eukaryota; kingdom Metazoa; phylum Chordata; class Actinopteri; order Osteoglossiformes; family Mormyridae; genus Gnathonemus; species Gnathonemus echidnorhynchus. Next base: position 11,005,722 of record JAODJU010000035.1, on the reverse strand, counting down.
ACCATTAAAAATTATTTAAGCCTGTTTCATAAATTTAGTAGTGTTATTAAATGGTATAACAAGCATAGCACCAGTAACATTTTAGCCCAAAGCACCAGACTAGCGACACACAATGCAACGTGTGATTAAATGAACATTCAGCTTCCCGCAAGCCGCGTGTAAAAGTGCTTACAGATTCATGACCCGCACGCTGCGCGCGAATACGCTCACGGCATTGCTGAGGAAGCCGATTCCTCGCCCATGCTGAGATCCTCTCGGCGAGGCGAAAGTGTAAATCTCTGCTGATGCAAGCGGTGTGTGCCAGCAGGGTCCAGGGCCTGTGCAATCAGCATTGGGCCGAGCCAATCAACCCAGGAGGCGGGCATGGAGATGAGATCCTCACCGGCTGGCCGTGCTCATTAAAGACGAGGGCTGAGGCCACAGATACGGGAGATGGACAGACCAGGACGTGAAAATCCTACAAATTGAATGACTTTCCTCCTGTTCCGGAATGCCGCGTCTACCAAACAGGTGTTAACCATCACAAGGGTGTTCCAATTAAATCATCTCATTCAACCAGAACTTTTAATTTACTTGTTATTCTTGATCTATGAGGGTATCATTAAGTTGTGGAGAGGAAATGGTTTTTCCCCCATGAAGACTTGGAGGGGAAAAAAAAAGCCTGAACCACTTTGCCTGTAGTTTGATACACAAACCATTACACAGTGGTCTTTGCTCAAGCTGAGGTTATTCAGCTGAGGCTTCTCCACATAATCTGACAAAACGTATCACAAGCAAACAAGGAAAGTAACGAAAGTGTTCTGGGAGTAAATAGTCCGTCTACTTCGCAGCAGACTACATTTCCCATGATCCACCTGCCGTCATATCATCGGGGTGGGGTGCTACACAGTGGTGGTGGTTGAAGGGAAAAAAACCTTATCAGTCTGAGCATGGAGTGCTATCCAAATCCCTAAGCTGAAAAAAAGCTCTAAACTGTGTATGTGCAATAACCTTAAACATGACATATGAAACGTAAATTATTGTGGCCATGTTGCACACAAGACCGACTGATCCTCAGTCCACTGAGAAAAGCAGAAAACCATTTTGAAGGAAAAGGCCCCTCCCAAAAAGAAAGAAGGACATTATATTTACCTAAATGTGCAATGAAAGGACACTTTATGCTGTGGAACTGAGCACACTGTGCTGGTATGAGGGCCTTTCGAAGTGCCACGGCCTGGCGAGAGTTTTACGTGAGAATTACAGATTAATCACAAGCCTATATTTCAGGATCAATATCTACAGCATTTTTTGGATCCAGCATTCTGCCACCTACAAATGTTGACTTTTCAAGGAGCAGCAGCATAAACCAAGGTGTTTACCACAGCAGCTGGCTACCCCCGTAGCGTGACGCCAAACAGCTTTCCTAGACTGCCACGCGGCTCCTTGAACATGTCCACCATTTTCAGACCTTGGTTTCCTCTAGGTGTTTGCTTGATATCCAAAAATAAAACTGAAGCGTTTTCTTCCCTCCTTCTTCTTTTCACTGTGGTAGAGTTTACTCTCAGTTGTCTGCAGATGGTTCGATGAGGCTCTACCGGGGGAGACCGGCGGTGACACAGAGAATGGCTGCAGAACTGAGTTTGTCTTGTGACAAACCGTTTTGCGGAGCTCTCTCTATCCCTCGCGCACGCACACACACTCATTCCCTCTCTCATTCTCTCTCTCATCCCCCTCTCCCTGGGCAGATTGCCGACTCCATGCTGCTGTTGCCTACAGATGGGAGGAGCTGGCAGGGCTTCCCGTGCGAGGACTCAGGCCTCCGCTTTGAATTGAAGGACACACTTGAGCAGGTTTGTGTATCTCTTTGTCCCCCCCCCCCCCCAGCACCGTCTCTGCAGCCTGATCGGGCATCCCACCCAAATCTATCCGTCACTCTCGTCATAGACGGGGACGCTCTCCTGGAGGTGAGCCGAGACTGAGGCCAGCGTGATCCATTACAGGCTTTGCCAAACACCCAGACACATGGCTGCTTGTGCATCAAGGATGACACTCATCCCAGGCATTTTTTTTTAAAGTGATGGAATATTCCAGAACGACTATTGCTGTAAAATCATGGGAAATACATTTATACTGGTCACATCATGCAGAAAGAGTATTTCTGTTCCACATCATCATCAGAGGCCAGCTTGACTGTCCAAAGCCATTGTAGATGGACTCAACACAGCCAAACCAAGAGGACTGGACTGGGCATTTGGCATGTTCTTGGTGGGCCAATGGGTTCTACATAGGGACTCCACCTGGTCAGCAAAATTTACTGTGGAGGACCCCAAAATCCAGTCCAGCCTTGCACACCAATCTGCACCAATTCTGGTTCTGATTCTATGTAGTCCATCACTTGAACCTCACTACGAAGCCGTCAGTTATCTGTTTTTCAGTTTATCCAGTGTAATACTGTCACGCCATTTGAAGATGCCTCTATGTAAATGAGATTTACAGATGTGGGAGGAAGCAGCAGGTCCCCGATCACCACCGCAGCACCAGACAGAGCCCAGGGCAAGCGCGAGTAGGGGGGTGTACCATGCACTCCCGAGTGGTGGCCTGTGAGTCCCCCCCCTCCCACACACATATGCCCCAACCCCC
>JAODJU010000035.1:10982150-10995504 GCA_026776725.1 Gnathonemus echidnorhynchus | reverse complement strand
CCCCATCCCCTCCAACCACCACCCCTCCTCTACCCGCTCACAATGGTTAGCAATATGCACCTTCAAATTTATTTCCATTTGTTCCGCAGCAGACAAAGCCAGGCCGGAGATGTGAAATGTATCCAACGCAGGTAAAAATAAAAAAGATTAAAAATAAGTTATATATTAAAAAAAAGCCAGGAAATAATCAGAGTGACACAAGGAATCGGTGTATTTGTGTTTGAGAAATGACGTTAGTGCTGCTGTTTACTTTAGCCAATCAAGTGTATCATGCTGTGAGAATGCATGTGGGCATTTTCAAAGCCACACACTGACTTAACTAAATGCTTTGTGCAAAGTGGTTTTTATCTTTATCAGTAGACGCTTTACGTTCATTGTTATGTAGACATAATTTATGCATTAGATAACTGGGCAACAAACCCACTTGCTCTCTTCACACATCACATAGCAAACCTAATCCCAACCTTAAAATAACTGTGTACCTTTGCCCTTTAATTTATGTGACATCCAATGCTGAGATACGTATATAGCCTTAATATATATAAAAAACGTGCCTTTGTTTAGCACTGTGCACAAAAATGCTTTTGCTTTCGGTGCAAAATAAATGAATACAGAAGCTGATTGTGAAGGGCAAACACCAAGAAATGGTGTTTTTTTGTTCTTTGGTGATGTCAGTGAATTTGCGTAACGGCATTGGGGGAACGGCTGCTGGGTTCGACAGATGCCGTCTTTGTGGATACTGGTGTTTCTCCTGCAGAGACGGCGCTCAAATATGGCCACCACAAGTCCTCTGATATCATGTTACCAACTGAGACGCTCTGGGCGTCAGTGCCCAGGCCTGGCATAAATTAACTTCTGCGGCTCTCCAGTTTTCTTTATTTACTTTCCATTTTCACCCTATCTGGTATGAGCGGTGGATCCCATTGAGGGACTCCTCGTCCAACACAGTACCCTTGTCAGTTCTTCCCAGGAGGCTCTGTTTGGCTCCGTGTAATGCCACCCACGGCCTTGCGGGGGCTCTGCCAGCGGCGGACGTCACCACATGGCGATGAAACAGAGAGGGACCCAGTCGTCCCACCTGACTGATGGAACGCCAGCCAGCTAATGTGGCGGAGAGAGGTGCTGCTGTAGTGAGCAAGCTGCTCTGATGGCTTTGAATCATTCACTTCACACCACCTACATCTCTAACTATATCTCCATATCTATGTGCGTGGTTCAGTGTGTTAGGCTCCTGTCCCTCTGAGCAGAAAGTCACTAGTTCAAATCCCATCCTTGACAGAGCAGCCACATCTCCACTGGGCCCTTGCACAAGGCCCTTAGTCCTCCAGGGGTGCCGTAGAAATAGCCAGACTGTTCGTTTGGGTACCTAGCTACGCTCGCAACTCTGTAAGTAGATAAGTAGAGCCAGATGGGATCTTTGAAAACCCATGAATGTTGATGTACTTGTGCAAATAAAGCATCGTTCCATTTTTTTTCATATATACATTATATATCCACATATAATATCTGCATATGCTTTATATTTTAATTAATTTAATTAGCGGCACTCTGGTAATATACAGTATAACTCATTAAGGCACCAACAAACTATACACACGTGGCTTTCCGATATTAAATTAATTGTGGATTATGAGAAGTCAATTCTGATTTAGCGTGCAAGTATCATGAAATGAACAAGTAGCTGTAACAGAGGAAACTACCTACATGCAGGATATGAATTATTGCCCACACAAGCTATTTGTTAATTCCCTGCGGCCTCTCTTCTCCGGTAATTCACCTCTGGTACACTGGCTGGGCCTGATTATGGCTTGTGAAGTAACCACGCATGACTGACAGTCTCTTGCTCTGTGTCATTTCAGCATAAATGAAATTTTTAAAAAATCTTAAAACTCTACATCAAAAAGCAGAGAGCTTAGAAATTGCCACTGTCTATGGATGCAATTGCAAGCGTATTACCTCCATCCATTTGAAAGCCCCTGCAATGAAAATATCCCCGCAGTAATAGGTCTGTAGGTTCTGAAGCTACAATATTGTGAAAAAGAAGACAGCAAATCAGAATATCCAGGCATGGGGCTTCGGACATAATATCTCAAAGATACAAAACCCTGTCCAGCTAGAAGGGACATGTAATTGCAGGTAATTTCTTTTAGAGTACGACTGCTTTTGTGATGTAGTGCCGGTGAACCCTTTTTGTCATAATACTCTTAGATTGTCAGCTATTTAAACTGAACTTCATGGAAAGCCTTAACAAAGAGAAAGTTCCCTGGTGTAGCTAATGCTGAAGGTCTTGGTATAGTCAACATGGATATACACGAGTTCCTGAGTTGATGGATTCATGGTGGGATCCAGAATCAGTGTAGAAGTTCTAAAAACTATAAGGACAAACAAGAAGTTCTGAAACAACTATATCTAGGTTTAGTCTCAAGAGGCACAGCGCTATACGTTACAGTATGTGATCATCTTCTTAGGTGACAGCCACAATGCAAGCAGGCCATCCTATACTGGTCCACCAAGGGCACAAAGGCAAACAGATTCTGATGTTCAGCAACCCGGCTGGATCACGGGTCCAACCGCCCACACAATTACCCCACACTGCCGCCCCAGTGGGCTCTGCAAGGCACATGGGAGATGAAATCTCCAGAAGCAGACACTCATATTTCCATGCTCTCATTACATCATTAATACTCTCTATAATTATGGAGCAAAGAGCAATGTGTTCGAAATGATGGGGATTCGCTGAATCTGCTGTTTTAGTGCCTGTGAAGAATGAACGCATCACCATCCTCTTGGGTTCTGGTTGATGGTCAAGTCGGGTTTGCGTAGGTTCCTGGTGCATTGTTGACATTAAACCCCCCAGTCACTGCTTGTTAAGAGTCTGATAGATCCTGCTGTCACTAACTGGCTTTTCTTAACCACACTAATCACTGAGAAAGTATGAATAGCTGTAGGCACTTATTATTGGAGAATGTCATAATAGTTTTAAATTATTTTAAGTCTTAATTATTGAATCGGCTCTCATTTGAAGATCAGCTGTATGTTCGACTGGAAGTAATGACTTTCCATCTATCAGCTCGAAATAAGTACTAACTGCAGTAACACATCAGTGGTATTAAAGTGTGATTTTAAAAAAAAAGAGATTTCATTTTCTGTAACTGGTGATGGGTATAAACAAGGACAACATATAAGGGGAAAAAAATTAATTTTTAAACATGCAGCATTCACTGGAAAGACCCAGATTACACAAGGTGCATATATATATATGTATATATATATATATATATATATATATATATATATAGTACTACTTGTAATTCCACTTTGCTCATTCCTAAGGCATACAACTGGTACTGTCTTCATTATTATTATAATTGTGGTCAATCACAGCAGAGAAAGGCCCAGGAATCACAGCATGCCGAATACCGTAGGCCAAAGATGGTAGGCCTAAAGAAATTGGTAAGCCTAATAACAAAGCAAGTATTTGGGATGAGTAACATTAATCACTGCGCTCCTTAGGAAGGATTGGGGACTGCTATGCAGTTAACTATCCGATACTTTTTCAACTATAAGCAGTCAATAAGCAAAAATACCTCTATAAACCAATCTTTGACTAATGGCTAAGAAAAATATACCTCAATCCCTGCCAAACCTCAGCCTTGGTACTGGAGTAGAACAGGAAAGATATGGGACAGAATTCCCTTAAATCCCCCTAACCAGAGCATAAATGGACCATAAAGCTTGAATAAAGAAACTTAGCAACAGTGAGGTCCAGTGTTCTGTGCAGCTTCACACTATGTGAAGTCTGCCAGTTGTCCAATGACAGACACATAATCTGAATCGCAGTGAACCCCCACCCCCTCCAGCGACGTGAATCTTCTCCCTCCCCCAAATCACAAATGCACACAGTTTCAATCATGAATAGAGGTGACACAAAATAGGTCTTGTTATCTCATAAACACACATAACCTCCCCCTCGCCATTCTGCCAACCAGCAACAAGCCCATCACTTCCATCCAGTGGCCTGCAATTTGTCTTATTTTAAAAAGAAGGGGAATTTTGGGGTGGGGGGGAGTGACAGGACTTTCTAGTTGACAGAAAGCAAAAGCATTGTTTAAGCAGCAGCATTTTCAGCACGTCCCCTAATACCATCACACACAGACATGCATGCACAAAAAAAAACAAATTCTAGCCAGATAACAAATGATTCTGGGAGGTATCCAGCATGCCACCCCCACCCTGAGCACCAGCAGTGATGCTTAGCTACATCTTTCAAACCTCCAACAATGCATCCAGCGATGACGAATCAGACTCCTGTTCTTACCTTCTTAGCCTCTGCTGCTGCTGCTGCCTTCTCTTTCGCTCTCTCCTTCTGTCGTTCACATGCACAGGCAAAAAAACATCTATGAGCTCTTTTTTTTTACTTGTTTCTTTCTTGTATTTTTTGCCTCTTTTTCCTTTTTCTTTTGTTCTGCTGGGGAAAAAATGCACACATCCACACAAAGACCTTTTCCCTGCAATCCCTGGCCCCCTTTAGCATCAAGACACCAGGACAACATCAAAGCAACTTGGGGGGAACACTTCAGGGGCCTATTGTCTGCTCTAGTCTGATCTGTTTTTCTTGTGGCTCCCCCCTCCAAGGTCTCCTGCACTTGGTATGGTCCAGCATTCATGCCAAGTAGCTTTCACACATGGAAGGGAAGCATGTCTCAAGCAATTGCTGACAAGCCACAAACAAGACACCCCCCCCTCCTTCCCCATTTTCTCTCTCCCTCCTCATCCCTCCCTGCCACCCGCCCCTCTGCACCCCCATCTCTCTCCCCCCTCTCCTTCAGAATGTGAGACTCCCTAACTCTGACATGCGAGCACAAATAGCTGCAGCTCACGAGGGAGATTTGGGGGGGAGGCAACTAGCCGCCACTGTCCTAGTGAGAAACACGGAGACCAGTCACAGAAAAAAGAGGAGCAGACAGTCGGGAATATGGAGAAAAAGAAAGACAATGGGACAGAGAGCAAAAGTGTTTGGGGTTGAGGGACTGCATCTTTCTCACTGTCCTTGTCTCTTAACCAGGGTGTGCATGGCTGGGGGGAGGAGGGAATGGAGGGAGGGAGGGTGGGGGTGGTCGGTTGGGGAACAATAAAACCAAACATTCAGAAGATGCAGAAGTTCCAGTGCAGAGTGGTTCTAACTGCTGTAGCCATAAATATCGCACAGTTCACAGAGTTAATCTGTGCATGGGAGGTTCTTCAGTCTGCCAGAATAAATAAATCGACAGATAGATGCATAAATAAATAATAGAATGCAAATAATTAAATAGAAAGCTGGTATTTGCGTTGAGGAATTACCCATCACCAAGGCAGATGGGGGAAAGCATCAAGTTTGGCTCACATGTTTTTTGCGTCCAAACCATGTCTGTGTGCACTGTACATAGCTATCCTTCTTTGGACATTTCCCCTCTCTCTTGCAACGTCTTCTAATTGCAGCATTGATTTCTGGCTGCAGAGTGAGCAACTGCCTGCAATCCTATTTGCATGGCAAACAAAAATGTAATAAATAGTACGTGGCACCTACCGCAGGGGAGATAATTATAACAGTGAAACCTTAAAATGCCACATAACAAAGGGACCGAAAACAAAACGTAATCCAGAAGCAAACAAGAGGGAGGGTAGTGTAAATCGATAATACAAAGATTTCATTAAGAGTGACGCGGTTTTTCGTCACTGTGTCTCGTAAACGTGCTGGGCGGCTTGTCACTGGGGGTGGATGAAAAAAATAGGAGTGTATTTTCGGGGATCCACCAATTAAAACCCCAATGGGTAGCGTTATGCAGCACGTAGCTGACAGATGTACCTGACTGATTCCCTTATTTACAGCTAAACCTGCACCGTGAGTATGCCGAAGGATCATTATGTCAAATGAGATCAAAATAAAACGCATTTTTCCATTCATCCGAGGTTTCGACATTGAGGGGTAAAAACGCACGTTACTCCATGCCAATTAGACCTGGTATTCAAAATGTACAGTTCTGAAAATCGATTATGAAAAAAAGGAAACATTTTATAATATCGACATATGCCTGGAAAATAAATCAAGGCAGATTTAATGAAAGACGATGACGCTGCAAGATTTCCATCTGCTATTTCTGAACATACTATGGAAAAGAAAAATCTGGTGAAGTTACAAAAGAACAAAACAAAACGCAAAAATACAGCCAAACATGTTCTTTAATTTCAACGTAGAGACAACGCATTTTTCGCGTTTATAAATTTAAATCTGATACATTCGATTAATGCCATACCAATTCTCATTTCTGATTTGAAATACATGTAATCCACGTAATGGTGGTAATAATATTCCGACGACGGGCATGTTCAGCCGATAATTACATCAGGACTAGAGATCGCCAAAACACTGTGATATTGATATATTTTGGGTTCATCTGATTTGTCAACCGTTTTTCCACCTTTTTCTGGTTTGCCCGCAAAATCGCAGGGGCAAAACCTGGAAAGGGAAAGGGGGAAACGAGGCATTTATGCGAAGGAGAAGGGTTAAATTTTCAAGCGGCTAACTGATTAAAGACAGCGGTGGGGGCGGCGCAACTGAGCGGCTTTCCATTGAGAATTGGATGCGATTGCGTTGCCCGAAATGGAGCTAAACTATTGAGGCAGCGGGACAGGGGAGCACACCGATACCTTCATTATTTCAAGATGTCACGTTACACTACTGGTTTTTTTTTTGTTTTTTGTAAAATAGCATTTTTGCAACAGAGGCATTGGCTTTCCGGGGTTTAGACTCCCTCTGTCCCTTTAGATATGTTATTTTTATTTAAACTGCAGCTCGATTTTTTTGTTGCTGCTGGTGTGGTTGAAGGTATTGCATTTCCAAAAATAGACCATAAGCTGAACTCCAGAGAAGCTCGCCTATGCACAGCCGTTTAGGTTTGCAAGCAGGGAGGTGGAATCAAATACACCATAATATAGCCGTGCTTGTGTGAACTTTATTTTACCAGAAATTATTGCGTGTGTGTGTGTAACAAGAGCACCTTGAAAGCATATCTCGCTTGATATGTAATAAGTATTTAAATCGAGATCGCCAGTATCAATATGCACGTTACATCTCGTCACGTAATATTACAGATCCAAGATATCTGTTTTCACGTCATCTTTTATCCTGTCGGTAAATTACTATTGTAAAGTAAATCTAGCTGTGGTTTGCAGTGCGTATTGCAGTATTAAGACGCCTCGCGTTTTTTCTTCCTCGCGGTAAACGTTATTGTTGTGGACTCTAATTTAATGGACCATATGTGCCCATCCATGTCCTGCAGAAATCGTGAATAGTGCTACTGAGACATTTTACTTTAATTAGAGGAAGCCTCTACTTCCGATTTGCTTTAAATTCCTCCGTGTTTCAGTAGAATATAAAACTGTATCGCTTTTGCATGCACCGGGAGTTATTTTTTGACAATCCATATTTTGCACCATTATCTGTTTCGGGAAGGAATCTGAATCACTGTCACTCTCTAATGTCACTGTAACGCACGCGTGTTGAGGACNNNNCCGCCCCCTCCCCCACCTCGGAAGGGAGGAGGTGGACGGGGGGAGGCGGCAGGAGAGGAGCAGGAGGCAGAGGGGCCCGACGGGCTCAGGCAGCGAGAAGAATAGCGCCTGCTGCCACCTATTCACGGGCATCCATTATGCAGCGTGTCCATTAACTGCGGCGGTGAAATACAATCTCCATCAAAAAGAAACTCATTATTATTACTCATCACTGACACCGGGTGAGATAACAAAACGGTGTGACTTGGCATTATTATTCAGTTACTCCTGTGTCATAGGGATAAGTGGTCATTTTTATCCCAAACCCTAACTCCTACCACTCCATTAAAACAAAACCTGATTATTCCAGCTGCAGACAGTAACAATTTTCCTGCCCTCTATAAAAAGCCTGAAACGCTTGAAGTGATTCAAAAAAGTATATAATGTGTATATAATTACATTTGACACGATGTTTAATTAATTTTGCAAGTGGTGCGTGTATTACATAATACCAGCTTAATCTAAGGAGCGCATCGCACAATATGCTATTTGATACTGCAAATGACATTAAAATATGCACAAGGTGTTCCCTGTTCATTCCAACATCACTTTTTATTGTTAAATATCCTCCACGTCTATCAGAAAACAAAATAACCTTTCGTCAAAATGGTTCTGTTTTTTGTACGACCCGTACAGAATGTTGGAAAACAGTTCTTTCTGAATTCTTTCTCCAGGGATCCTGGTTTGAATTAAAACCACAACACGCAACCCATTCCAGTTTATCAGCACTGACCTGGAGTTATTAAAACACTGAATCGCCGATGGATTCTCAATCACGTTATCCATTTGTCCCCTGTGATACAAATGGCATTTTCTCGATCGGGTGCGATAATTATCATCGACATAAACTTGGGGTAATTGCTAAAGGAGGTGAAAAGTATAGTTATCAACAGGGGTCAGTCAAACTTTACAGAATTTGAATACTAACACAAAGAATTAGAACAAGAGATGATATTTAATAATCGATGAGGAGCAGTCGTATGTTGAGCTCTTTCTGAGAAATTACCTCCCACCTCCAAGGCTGAGGATTCAGGTGATGCCCTCTCTCTCTCTCTCGCTCTGTGTGACTAAGAGAGAGTCTCCATATTCCTTCTGCATTGTGCAGATTTCCTTCTGATGTGCAAGGACATAAGTGTAGGTGAACTGACACGTCTAACTGCCCATTGTGTGTCGGGTGGTATAGTGACCTTTCGAGGATATTACCCTCGCATGTGTCCTGTGTTGCCTGGGATAGGCTGTTCTCCAGGACCTCTGACAACCCTGTACTGGATACGGACTTGGACAATTGATGGATAGACTTCACTGATCATAGGGTGCTTACAGTAGAAATATCTCTGTATTGTCTAAGCATGATATCCACTGGTATGATTAACAACAGATCATTTCTATGTACGTGCAATTTACAATCAATTTTACGCTTTTTATTTTACGTTAAATTCTAGAGGTTCTTGCTGTAAAGTTTATGTAAACCACCAAGTTCACCAAGTTTTTTTTTCTTTTTCAGTGTTAGATTTATGATATTAATTTAATACATGTTAAGCGCAGAACTGATTTATCCTAGTTTAGACAGAACCCTACATTGATCACGGAATAACAAAGAACCCCTAAACTGTTGTCAAGAGATTTGTCTTTTTCGGGGTTAATTTAAAGCGTGCCGTCTTTTCGTCTTTCTGAAGCATCTGCCTGTTGCACCTTGCAAAGTCTTGTTCTGTGTTTCTCCTCAACGGCACCCAAAAGGTAGATTATTTCTGGGGTGTATATTTACGATCACACCCACACCGGGTCCCCCACTGTTCTCCGATTGCGATTGACCGATCTGCATGATTTCGCTCGGGGGGTCGGTAATCCACGCTCAGTGCCGATGACATCAGGATAGACATTTTGAAAGTTAATCTGGCAGTAGAAATATTGTGCCTTTTCTCGCTGGCTTGGTGACATTTACAGCCGAGACAGAAATAGAGCAGAACTGGCATCGAGGCAAAAATGTGGCCAATTGTGCTCTGATTATGGTTTGGGAGAACTGGCACAGTCACACGGGGTATTTGCTGCTGTTCTCGCCGCTCAGCCGTATACTGCTATCGTATCTCATGGCAATGAAAAGACCGGGGAAAGAATCTGGAGATGTTTCCTCACATCACGGCTTCTGCCTAATGAATAAACAGTACCGAAACCACTTCGGAAGCTCTGTACGTATTATTTATCCACAGCCTTTGGGGCAGCATCATGAAATAGTCCCTCAAAGACAAGCTTTTTTTGGAGATGATAATGGCTCTCTTAAGTCTGCTCTCTTAAGGCAATGGTTCAGCTGATCACTGGGTTTTCTTCAATATTGCAAACAGACAACAGACTATGAATGGAATGAGTGGACATTCTTTTTTAATTTCGAAAAAATGAATTTGTTTAAAGTTAATGTATGATGCTCTTTCTGTAACCATTCAGGGGATGATCCATGTTCACGATGCGCCCGCAAGACTCGCTAGCACTACGATATTGTTTTTCTACAAATATAAAATATATTCGCACATGCCGAAGCATGGAGAAAACTAACCTACTCAATATGATACAGTTCCCTGCAGCATATTAATAGTTATACCAGAAATACTGAGAAATACCCCTGGAAGAAACAGTATTCTGTTCTCAACATCTCACTGAAAGAATGATCTCACAGCTAGAAGCGTGTTAGTGACACGGGTCCCTCACGGAGACAATGAACTTGCCTGTTGAGCTGAATGGTGAGAGATTGGGGTGAGGCGTTATGATTTTCAGCTTTGTAATGTACCGTGCATGTTACATCCTAAACGAACGTGGAAAATGCGTTTCTCCTGCACCATGGAAATGATATATAACTCCAGAAGACAACGACTGATTTGCCCTTGTGTGCTGGATTCTTAGATAGTATCTTTATGTCTTTTTTGGAATGGGTGCCATCTTGTGGCTGCTTGTAATTCTACACAGAACTCCAGACCGGGGCTCTCAAAGTTCATTTTATGGGTTAATTGTCAGTTCTTATTTTCCTGCAGCACTGCGTTGTTGCCGTTAACAAGTTCAGCGAAGCCTTAAGCCCACTGATTTCCGACCAGCATAATTATTATTTAATACTCTCGCTCTCTCTCTCTCTCTCTCTCTCTCTCTCTCTCACACACACACACACACACACACACACACTATATCATTGTGGAGACCCTAGTTTTATATTTGTACGGTCTTCTGACCCACACTTAAGCCAGAATGTGTTCTGCTGTCTAATGGAACAGCCACAAGCATACGCGCTGAGCTCAGAGTCACTGATTGTTAGGAAGACAATTCTATAGCTACAGCAGTTGTTCCAAACCCTGTTCCTGTCGCCGTTGTAGCAAATCCCTCGTCGACAAGCCCTTGCCTGCAAGCCTGGAGGTTGGCGAGCAGGCTGCACCTTTTAAGCTGTTAAAAAACTGTCATCTTACTAAGTTATTTGATAGTCGTGCAGAACTGAACTGTGGTTCTGGCAGTGCACCAGGTTCCTGGTATTACATGATCAGCATATTTAACAGGAAACTTGTTCTCATTCACAAGTTATACTTAACACTAATTGTATAATATATACATATTGAATGTGTCACTCACTATTGTGTAGTTCTTTGATTTAGTTGTCAGGAACATACTGGTTCTTTTGATACGACGGCATTATGTAGCATGATAGCGAATATCAGTGCTAAGGTGAGCTTAACAGCACACCTGTAGATCCTCTACGTGTGAACAGGCATAAATGCAGGTTGTGATTTTCGGAGTATAAGGAGGAGAGCACCTCGATCGGGAGTGTCTGCGGAACGCAAAGCGCTCCCTGGGATTCCGTCCCGGATGATGGACTTGGCAGGGTGAGGGCAAGGGTGGCATGGGGCACGGGGGTTGTAAAATGTAAGAGAAGTACAAACGAGACGGACGATTAATATTGTGCATTCCTTAAACGATGTCCCTTCCCTAAGAACGTAGGGGAGTGCCAGAGAAGTGACCTTCACGATCTCTGTCAAGAGCGATTAGGGATGATTATTAATAAGACACCTGACGCCGCCCTGAAATTATACTTGTGCCAGACAGACATGTTTAATGTCGATTTTAACTCTAAAGAGAAGATTTGTTGGGAAAGGGGATGCAAAAATGGTAAAATGCATGCTCACATAAATATACTAGAAAATATACTGTTTGCAATGATTTGTTTAAAAAACAAGCCAGTCCATTACCAAATACTCTTCCTCTAATATTCAACAGAGGAAAACTGATATTTTTCAGCAGAAATGTGATATATTAATGAATTAATGACTGAATGAATGAATAAATGAATTGTTTAGGGTGTTAAAAGGACTATGTCCTAAAATGGTCCTTTTTTGCTGGAGGGGATTATTGTTTTGTGGGGACCATTGTCCTTACAAGGTGGAATATGTTTTATAGTCACCATTTTATAATTATGTTTGTTGGGCTAAGTTTGATATGATATGGTATGTGGTGTGTGGTGTGGTGGTCAGCACTGCTGCCTCACACCTTTGGGACCAGCGATGGATATGTAAATGATTAGATTTGCCAGGAGCTGGTACGTCTAGTCACCAGACACAGAGGATGCCTTGTAGACGCATTAGACATCATTACCAGCACTTGATGGAGTTTGATAGGGGTCACATTGTGGGTTTGCATGAGGCCGGGTGGTCGTATTGTGCAATTGCCCAGCATGTGGGGCATGTAGATGTCACAGTCACCTGATTTTGGAATCAATGGGCACCCACACATGTCAGGAAGGTTCTGATCGCCAATACAGACCACACCAACGGGGGCGATCATCATATTGTGCGCCAAGCATTACAGAACCCCATGACGTCAGCGCCTGCCATCCGGACACAGGTATTGGACTCTCTACAACACCCCGTGTCATCCCACACCGTGTCTCAACGACTGGCATCAGCCGGACTACAAGTTCATCATGTCATTCGAAGGCTGCCGTTAACACCAGCGCAGAGACAATGGTGCCATAACCGGGAGGCATGATCTGATGACCAGTGAAGTGTTCAGCGATGAATCTCGGTTCTGCAACACCACGGATGACCATCATGTGCGCGTATGGCAGCACTGAAGGGAGAGGACCAATTCTGCAAATGTTATGGAGTGACACACCTGGCATCATGGTGTGGGGAGCCATAGGGTTTGACTTCAGGTCATCTATGGTAGTCATTCAGGGGATCCTGATGGTTCAGCGCTATATCATTGACATCCTCTGTTCACATATCTTGTCCCTTCTGAGACAGCACCCTGGCACAGTCTTTGAAAAAGACAACGCCTGCCCACACATGGCACGTGTGGTTATGGACTGCCTGCATCATGTTGAGGTCCTCCCGTGGCCAGCTATGTCCCTCAATCTTCACCCAATCGAACATGTGTGGGATCAGCTCAGACGTCAACTCGGATCCAGTGCCGATCTGCAGGATCTCGAGGGCTAGTAACAACAGCTGTGGACTGACTTGCCACAGGAGAGGATACAACCGCTGTACAACTCCCTTCCGCATTGTATCGCCACATGTATCCAGGCCTGGGGGGGTGTCACACCCTACTGACATGGGACCAGCACTGTGCCCATACTACCAACTCTTATATATTCTTCTTATATATTAGTGCTGTCAAACGATTAAAAAATTTAATCAGATTATTCCTACGGTTGCTGTGGGTTAATTTCGATTAATCACGATTAAATATCATTCATTTTTAATCTATATTAATCACATTTCATTTTGCATGAGCAAAC
>JAODJU010000035.1:10938416-10952937 GCA_026776725.1 Gnathonemus echidnorhynchus | reverse complement strand
ATTTTGGGGGGCTGGGAACCAATTAATTGGTTTTCCATTATTTCTTATGGGAAAAATTCGATCAGAACTCAAACTTTATAGGATTCGATCTGGAGTCCGGAACGGATTAAGTTCGAGAACCGAGGTACCACTGTATGTATGTTTGTCTGTGCACTACATTCTCGCAGCTCTTCTGCACCAGAATTTCCCACTGGGATCAATAAAGTCAATGTTCATCTTAATCTTAATATCTTAATATCTGAAAGGAGATCCCCAGAAGGCGATCACTGTTCATTGTATTCACAGTTTGTCGGTGTAGAACATAGATTCCTGTGGTGATTTTTATTAGTTTTATTCTTTTTCCATAGGACCTCAAGCAAGGACCATTTTGATGCAGTCAAGTTTGCCACAAGCGCAGCTTGCTTCGATCTGGTAAGACCTAAATGACTAACGTGACATTTATTTGCATTGATCCATTACTATTAACAGTTACCTGTCAGGGTGCAGTCCATGCATGAGCCTTACAAAACACTGCTGAACCCTGCTCTCCCATGAGCCTTATGAAACACTGCATTACCACAGATACATTTTCAGCTCCAGTCTAGCTTTACTCATCACAAAGTCACGCCTAATTTATGAGTGCTTTCTAGAGAGCTTCCGTTAGATGTTCTATTTAAACAGATACTGGTGGTTACAGGAATGCAATAATTACTGACAAAAATGCCATTTGAGTCTGTATGAATAATGGATATTTCTAGACCGTATTTTTTGGTGTGTGGGATGATTCTATGAAATCACTATATATTTATAGGGCTCGTTACACTCTAATGATACTCAATGGAATGTTGCTGTCTTCATTGCATGTTGTTATAGATTTATAGCATGTCATACTTGAAGGATGAATTATTAATTTTGTTTGCATTAATTTATTATTTATTTGGACATTTTATTACATTTATTTACCTAGATGTTTTTAGAGGGGTCATTACTGATCTCAATTCTTGAAATTAGTGTCAATGTTATGTTTACAGAATTAATAATATTAAGAATTGTACTGTTATTGTCATTTCTTGATGGGCTGTATTTGAGTATAATACGATACTGCCCTTATATTAGCCACTAGTCTCACTATTGTTGGGCATTTCTACCCCCTCTGAGTGAGCATGTGCCCCTTTGCTCCCACAGGAACCTTTCTGACATCGACCAGGATGGTAAGCTGACAGCAGAGGAGTTCATCCTCGCCATGCACCTCATCGACGTGGCCATGTCTGGCCTGCCGCTCCCCCCCGTCCTGCCCCCGGAATTCATACCCCCAACGTTCAGGTGCGTCAGGTCAGTGTTTCTCAGCCTGGTCCTCGAGGACCCCCCAGACAGTCCACCTTTGGAGCTGGGGGGCACTATTCCTGTATTCAGTTACTCCCTAAACCCTAAGTATTCAGAAAAGGAAACCCCAGATGGAGATTCAAAGCAAGAAGCTTTAGCAAAGCTAAAGTGGAGCATCTGGGGGTCCTGGAGGACTGGGCTGATGAATGCACCGCTAGGTCACTCCTGACAAAGTGTGGTCACTCTGGCCTGTGTTATCCTGAACGTACCCTTGGCATATGCAGGTTTGCTTACCGATTGAATAGCTTGCTCGGCTGTGCTGGAAGTACTACTGGCTGATCGTACATCAGTCAGTTCTGATTATGCTGATCTGCTCTGTCTAGTAAGTGTGTGTGGTTATACGTCCTATAGGAGAGTTCGGTCAGGTAGTGGGATCTCTTTGTCCAGCCTGCATTCAGTTGACCAGCGGCTGTCTGAGGAACAAGACGATGAGGAACAGCAAAGTTTGGAGAAGAGATTACCAGGTGAGGGGTGAAGGGTCAGAGGTCAAGGAGCTTTAGGGGCTGAGGGAAGCCTTTTATCATGCAGTACTCCACATCTGCCTTTATGGTGGTATTGTATATGTCTTCTGGTGGCACTGGCAGAAGGGGTGTTCTCAACAACAAGAACGCAAAGATCGTACTTGTGGTCTTGGTGAGACCGGTCTTGCTAACTTGCCTTCCAAGAATGAACTTGGGCTGCAGTGAATTATGGGATTGGTCTCGTTCAGTGAGGATGATATTTGGGGTCAGGCAAAAATGACATCCAGGGATTTTTACCATTCTCTGTACTTCTACTCTTAGTATTGGAACTGGTCTTAAGCAATGGAAGATGACGTAAAACGGGTACACGAGAACACAAGTCGCCTACAGTCAAGTACGCAGATTGAGAAACAACCCAAGGTCTCTCAGTTTCCTATGACCAACAGCCACTTTATGCCCATAAAGATTATTCATTCAAACTGAGACTTAAAGTGAAACTGCTTTTATTTTAAACTTTTATTTTTATTTGAAACTGCTTGGCCCAAACCTCTATGTCCTCCCCTCAGTCACGTTCGAGGACAAGAAGCGGGAGAACTTCGAGAGGGGCAACCTAGAGCTGGAGAAGCGCCGACAGGCCCTGCTGGAACAGCAGCGCAAGGAACAGGAGAGGCTAGCAGCCCTGGAGCGCCAGGAACAGGAGAAGAAGGAGCGGGAGCGTCTAGAACAGGAGCTGAGGAGGCAGCAGGAGCTGGAGAAGCAGCTGGAGAAGCAGAGGGAGCTGGAGAGGCAGCGGGAGGAGGAGAGACGCAAGGAGATCGAGAGGAGAGAGGTGAGGGGGTGGGGAGTGGGAAGAGCTGGGGGGAGATCTGAGGGAGCTAGCAGGAGGTGAAAGGAGGGAGTTGAGAGGGGCAATGAGTGGGCAGAGTTGTAACGACCTGAAGGAGCTGGCAGAAGGTGAGAGGAAGGAGGTGAGAAGGGGAGTCTGCCTTGGATCAGTGTTCTCATTGCAGGTGTCTAACCAATGAGGCTTGTGGGTATGTGTTTGTATTGGGGCGTCTGTGTGTGTGTGTGTTAGAAGGGGTTTTGGGTAAATTCCGTGTTTCTGGTTAATGTGTGTTTTTGTGTGTTCCTCTATAGTAGAGGTGTATATATCTGAGAAATCTGTCTTGCTTCTGCTCTGCGTCTATTTCTGTGTGTCCCCCACTATCCCCCGCCACCTTCTCAGGCCGCGAAGAGGGAGCTGGAGCGCCAGCGGCAGCTGGAGTGGGAGAGGAACCGCAGGCAGGAGTTGTTGGCCCAGCGCAACCGCGAGCAGGAGCACATGGTTATGCTGAAGGCCAGGAAGAAGACACTGGAGTTCGAGCTGGAGACCCTGGTGCGTGCATGTGAGGGCAGGGCTGCAGCGGTACGGCTGCTGTCTCTGCGTTTCTGGAGGCCCTGGTGCGTGCGTGTGAGGGCAGGGCTGCCGCGGTATGGCTGCTGTCTGTCGGTTTCTGTGGGCCTGCTGTTGTGTATGCAACACAGTGTGTTGATGTTGTTTTTGTTGAAATCAGCGGTCTGTCAGTGGCAAGCTCTCAGCATAACTTGGTCATCACAACATGGTCAGCTTGTGGCAAATGTACTTAAAAATAGAGTGAAACAGGGGTGTGAATGAGTGGAATATACAGAATTACAGATTTAGCTGTTCATCAGTCATGTTTATTTCTCCCGCAACTGTTCTTAACATTTTTGTACAATCCTTGGACAAAGACAACTAGAATGCACATAAAAACCTGAATAAAATATTAAATATGAAGAATCAGTGAATGTATCTGCCCTTGCATGATGTAAGCAGAATGGTTTAATTAGTCGAAATTGAAAGGTTGCATTGAGTAAAAGCTGGTTGTTTTCACTCCATCCAGAATGAGAAGAAGCAGCAGCTGGAGGGGAAGCTGCAAGACATCCGCTTCCGCCTTTCGGCCCAGCGGCACGAGATTGAGAGCACGAAGAAGACCCGCGAGCTGCGCATCGCCGAGATCACCCACCTGCAGCTCCAGCTCCAGGTACTACACCCACCCTCCTTTCCTTGCAGGGGGCCTCAGTCCTACACTGGGCCTAATGGATGCTGTAGAATTAGCCCCACCCCCTTCTCCACAGCGGGCCTCAATTATTCGCTGGGCCTGATTGAGGCTGTAGATTTAGCCCCAACCCCTTGTCCACAGTGGGCCTCATTTATTACCTGGGCCTGATGGAGGCTGTAGATTTAGCCCCACCCCCTTCTCCACAGTGGGCCTCATTTATTCACTGGGCCTGATGGAGGCTGTAGATTTAGCCCCACCCCCTTCTCCACAGCGGGCCTCAATTATTTGCTGGGCCTGATTGAGGCTGTAGATTTAGCCACAACCCCTTGTCCACAATGGGCCTCATTTATTCCCTGGGCCTGATGGAGGTTGTGATTTTGGCCTGCCCCTGTCCCCACAGTTGGCCTCTCTCCTACACTAAGCCTGACACTGTGGAGTGCCATCATCCTAATGATGAAATAAAATGTACTTGTACCTGTTTCCTGACATAATGCATCCTTCTATACGACCGACTACAAATCCAGGCACATTATCACAATGTCATTATTCATTTAAAGGGAACTGATCGTTTTTTCCAATCAAAATTTAAAACTGTAAGAAACTGGGAGAACAATGTTTGGGTTTATTTTGTTTTTATTCTGTAGCCTTTTCCTTTCAGAGGTTTTTACATAATAAGTAAGTAAATCAGTGTACTGGTTTTAATTAATTTAATTTAATTTTTTCCCCCCCCCCCCCCCCCCCACAGGAGTCCCAGCAGTGGCTTGGCCGCCTGATCCCCGAGAAGCAGTGTCTCAGCGACAGGCTGAAGCGCATTCAGCAGAGTGGCGCTCCCAGTGAGTGTTTGGTCACATGACACATGAGGGGGAGCCACGATCTGATTGGTCAAAGATAAACACTAAGACCTTCTTCGCATGGCATTTCAGTGGAAGACACTTAAAGGTTTTATTGGCAGGAAATCCTTCTTGCACTGCTAAATAGTACTATGAATATCTAGGCCAGTCTCAAAAGATTTGAAAAATAGGTTTAAAAGACGGGTGAAGCTGTTAGCTACATTGTTCTGTTGCCATGGTTCCGAGCTCTGCTGCTCTGTCGTGTAATGTTGGTGCTTCCTCCAGCCTCGCTCGCTGTTTGACAGTATTGTCCTGACCCTCTTTGGCCCAGGAGACTCCCTGACGAGTTTGCAGAAAGCCCTGGAGCTGAAGCAGGCCACCCGGCGCTACCTCCGGGACCAGATGGACGCGCTGGAGAAGGAGACCAGGTCCAAGCTGTTAGAGATCGAGGCCTTCAACACCCAGCTCAGGGTAAAGTACAGCCGTTGGATGCTGTAGGATTAAAACTAACCGGGGTGCCATGGTTCAGTCCAGGGGTAGGAGGGTCGATGTGGGTGCTGGTTTTTGGGATGGCCTCTCAATCAGCCAATAACAGTGGGTCCCCAGAACTGGCTGATTGAGAGGCCATCACAAAAACCCGCACCGGCTCCCCACGGACCAGGTTCCCCACCCCTGGTTTAGTCCCTCAATTTCAGTGAATGGTTAGTTATCATAACTTCTTTTTTTAATTATCATACTGTAACTTATATGGTTAGAAGGTATTATATGGTTATATCGTAACATAAAGTACACATAATCAGTTTTTATTAAAGAGCTCAGTGGTTCAGCTGCAAGATGACCACAGAGAGAAATCCTGAAAGCTAACATTTAATATACAGATGCTGCCCGGGTTACGTTCCGATAAACCCACCGTAAGGTGAAAATATTGTAAGGTGAAAAAGCATTTTAATATAGTACACCTAACCTAACAAACATCATAGCCTAGCCTAGCCTACCTTAAACATGCTTAGAACACTTACATTATCCTACAGCTGGGCAAAATCATTAACACAAAGCCTATTTTATAATAAAGTGTTGAATATCTCATGTACTGTAATTTATGAATAATCATACCCATTGTAAAGTCAAAAAATGTCATAACATGGACCATCGTTACCCGGGGAATGTCTAGAATTTTTGTGGTGTATTAAAGTTTTATATATATATATATATATATATATATATATATATATAAACCTTGTTGTGTTTAATTAGGTCAGGAGGCTGTGACAGTGTCCCTCTCATCTCTGACCCATGTCTCGCATCATCCTACAGGAGCTGAGGGAGATCCACATCATGCAGCAAAAACAGAAACAAAAAGAGCTAAGTGGGGACGTCCATAAGGTCACAGGTCAGGAGGGCATGGCGCTGGACTTCCAGGAGAGCAGGTGTGTGTCTGTTTGCCGTCTGATCTGAAGCAGAGGCAGGACTGTACTGGGGGCAGAGTACAGTAACTGTCCCCTGACTTGTATCCTCGCTAGGCTAAACCCGCTGCAGGATGGGGTGGTGTGTGCGTGGCGGGATAATGGCAAAGAGGCCCCCCCCACGCTACCCCTGCAGCCGTGGGCAAAGGTGGTGTCAGAGGAGTACAGCCAGAGCAAAATCGAAATGCACGAGAAGCTGAGCAAGATGTTCTCTCAGCAGCCAGACCCGGGGAAGCTGCCTGCCCAATCACCATGGCCCATGGCTGGTGAGAGCGTGTGCCCGCGCGTGTGTGCCCGCCACACCTTTCCGAACCCTTCCGAAGCTCACTTTGCCCGTGTCCTCGCGTCTTTCCCACAGAGAAGGTCCCCGTCACAGGTTTCAACCAGGACAAAGTGAAGGTGGTCTTCTACAGAGCACTGTATCCGTTTGAGGCTCGCAGCCACGACGAGATCACCATCCAGCCTGGGGATGTTGTCATGGTAAGGAAGAGGGTTGGGAAGCCTGAGCCAAGCGAGCTGTGTCTAAGCACCCCCCGGGGGCGGGGTAGGCAGGTGTGGGTAACTTCATGTCCTCAGTGTACTGAAGCTATTAGCACTCCTTTGTGAGGTGTTCTGTAGTACTTTAGGACACCATGATGGTCCATTCAGGCAGCAGTCTGTAGATTATAAGTTATCCAGGTGCTCATGGGAATTAGAATGTGACAGGGGAGGGGGAATGAGTAGGCCTTCTGTTTTCCTTCATGAGAGCCGGAATGACCACTGTAGCGGAGTTTGTTTATAGTAGGATTGGTGGATATTCGCCTTTCCTTGCGGGGGATGGGAAAAAACAGTCGCTTTTGAAAACTATGTGTGCCAGCCCTGTAACTTAATATGAAAAAGTCAAAGGCTCCTCACTTAGACGACAAGCTGTCTGTCCAGTCTCTCATGACATGGACGCGAGGAACACAATCCCCCCTGGTGCATGCATTTTTAAATTCTGTTGGGTGTACAAGGTGACCTCAGGGCAGTAGGCAGCATGGTGTTCAGGTACATGGAGTTGTAGCATGAAGGATGCTGGTTTACGCCCCAGTCCAGCTCTTGTACCTTCTTATAAATTGCTTTGAATACAGATAACCTGATAAAAAGGCTTCTTCTTAAACAACACAAATGCCTATAGTAAATGGATAGAACACGAGACCTAAACCATGTCCCTAGAAGGATTTTGCTTTTCCGTGGTTTTGGTTGGTGTGGTTCTGACTTCTGGCTATCTTCTGTCTGTTCTCTCTCCACTTGGAGGTCAAAGGGGAGTGGGTAAGTATAGATCGGCATGCCCACCCCATCTCCCGTCCTTCCTTTACAAATGGATGAATGTGATGTCACAGAGATGCCATTACCCAGGCAATAAGCACTGTTGCCGAGGTGGAGAATCTCACAAGCTTTTTGGGGGGTTTGGGACATACTACACCTCTAGAAACATCCCTCCAAGAGACAGGGAATGCAGCAGCATCTGTCTGATCCAAAAAACGCTCCTTTGTGTTTTTGGATTAGCCCTTCGCAGAATGCGACTTTTCTCAGGGCATCAACTGTGCCCTGTTAAGGCAGAAAGAGTCCCATCGGGACCTTTGACACATTAGTGCGTCCCCGGAGAGGACGCAGCTGCGGCATGAAAGGGCATCTTTGTCAGGCTGGAATAAGTGGCACAATAATGAGCCGTGTCGCAGTCACCAGGCGCGTCCTGGAGAACGTGCCCCCTATCTCCTCGCACCCGGGGCTCATGGGCTGGTGACCTGATATCTGCGATGGGCACCAGCTTGGGACAGAAGTTATGGGGAGGGGGGTTAAGGGTGTCCCTTTATTCATGTCATTACTGAAACAGACGTGGTATCGAGGACTCAGATCTTATTTTTAACACGTGGGGAGTTGCAGCGGGGACTGGAACACTGAATACATTGTAAAGCAGCACTTGTTTGCTCCAGTCCTGGTGGTCCACTGGGTATACTGGTTTTCACTCCTCACCAGCTACTGACTGCTTTATTGACATAATCTTTTGCCTTGTGTTTAAGTTTCATATTGTACTTCCCCACAGTAGTCTTTTCTTTGATTTTTATGTTTTGTGCCCTCCCAGCCCTGAATGTACATGCCCATATTCACCCCCCACCGCCGTTCTGTATGTTGTTGCTCAGTCTATGAGTGAGCCTTGACCTTTGACCCTCCGTGTCCCTTCCAGGTGGACGAATCGCAGACAGGCGAGCCAGGCTGGCTGGGCGGGGAGTTGAAAGGCAACACCGGCTGGTTCCCCGCCAATTATGCAGAGAAGATCCCAGAAACGGAGGTGCCCGCCAGCATCCGTGCGGGGGCGGGCTTAGGGCCACTGCCTAGCCTCACTGCCTTTGCCACCCCCACCACCACCTCTGGCCCCACCCCCACACCAGCACAAGCACAAGCACCGCCCACCGAGAGCATGGCCACTTCCCCGGCAGCTGTAACCTCCTCCTCCTTGCCTGCCCCTGCATCTTCATTGTCCTCGTCTGGCAACTGGGCTGATTTCAGCAGCACGTGAGTGACATCCGTCTCTCGGTGGAGCACTTTTCTAAAGTGCTGCCCTGACGTCGAGGTTTAATTTTAGCAAAAGTCTGTTATTTATGATGAGTCTAATGTAGGGTTTAAATAGCTCACATCCAGGGCTTTGATAGAGTCCTTTGGATGGTTTATTGTAAATCATATAAATGGTAAATCAGCATTGAAAGGATAATTTGTCTACCCCTGCGTTACTCATAGCTATTATTTAGCCTGCTGAGAATACAGATCCTTGCTGTCTTAGCCATCAAGTGCAAGATACACGATTTTCCTCGCAAGCCTGATTTACTCTCTCTGTGTCCAGATGGCCATCCAATGCTTCGGAGAAGTCGGAGCCAGATGCCTGGGACCCGTGGCCCACGCAGCCCGCCCTGTCGGTCCCCAGCGCTGGGCAGCGGCGTCAGCGGTCCGCCTTCACCCCTGCCGCCCTCACAGGGTCGTCGCCCTCGCCAGTGCTGGGCCAGGTACGGTGCCGCGGGGAGAGCATGGCGGGCCGGGAGAAGAGCGCGTGTCCACTTCCGGTTTCTCAAGAAACAGACTTAAAATGTTGCTCTCTATCTTCTCAGATGATTTGTAATGGTTTGTCAGTGATGTGGTAAAATAATATATAATATAGGCCTAAACTTGGATTGCTCATGTTCTTTGGATAAAAGTGTCAGATGGACGTGTGAATGATACAAAGTAACTTAGAGTATAGCTTCACTTTGGGTTTAACATAAAGGTTTGGGCACTAGACCTTCATCAGCATGTCTGTTTCGCTTCCTGTTTCCCCCGATCCCCATGCTTTTGTTCCCTTTGTTACAGGGGGAGAAGGTGGAGGGTCTCCAGGCTCAGGCCCTGTACCCGTGGAGAGCGAAGAAGGACAACCACCTGAACTTCAACAAGAGCGATGTGATCACTGTGCTGGAGCAGCAGGACATGTGGTGGTTTGGGGAGGTGCAGGGCCAGCGGGGCTGGTTCCCCAAGTCCTATGTCAAGCTCATCTCAGGCCCCCAGCGTCAGTCTGTTAGGTGAGACGATGGGGGTGGGGTTGCCGTTTTTCTAAATCTCCCTCCCTCAGTGACTCCCTGAAAGCACACTTCTGCCTGGTTCGCCAGTCAGTAGGGTCAGTTGATGACATCATCTGTTTATTAAATCTTTTTGTCACCCCCCCGGTCAGCATCGATTCGGGTTCATCAGAAAGCCCCCCCAATGTGAAGCGGCCCACCCCCTCACCCAGCAGCAGGTCCATCGAGGGTGGCGAAGGTACGGGCTTGTGAATGACCTCAGTATGTCACACATGGCTGCCATTTTGCACTAGAATAACCGTGCTGTTCTTCTAAGAACATCTGGAAATATACAGCAGGGAATGAATCAAAATATAAAACTCTGAAGTACTTTATTATTTGATTGCAAAAATATTTAGTTTGTGGTTAGTTGACCGCTCATTGAAACTTTGACTATGGCTTAAGCTTAGGCTGAAGCTGAATTCAGATGAAGTGTGTGTTGTTTCCCAGAATACATAGCGATGTACACCTACGAGAGCAGTGAGCAGGGGGACCTGACCTTCCAGCAGGGGGATGTGATCATCGTCCTGAAGAAGGAGGGAGACTGGTGGACCGGGACAGCGGGGGACAAGACCGGAGTCTTCCCGTCCAACTACGTCAAACCCAAGGACTCTGACGTAAGTATATCTCTACTGAAGCTTGACCTTAAGGGCAGCTGTTTGCACCTCTTGTTATATTGTCTCGTGCACATTTTAAAACAAATATTAATAGCATTTCTGAGAAGAGAACAGTTAACGATGTAGAGTTGAACCAAAGTGTCCCCTGCATCGTAGCTATTAGTAAGCAAGTAACGATATATCATGCAACGATAAATCACGGTACACATTTATTACGATTTGAATCGTGGAAATATAAAATGATCCACAAAATGGCTCCTATTATTATTAGGATGCATAATCTCTTAGTTTTTCTTAGCTGTAATTGCAATGTTCAGACAGCTGAAGACGCAATAGCTTGGCCTGCCCCCCAACCAGCAACCAAATAATGCAACCTGCAGAAATAACGGAGTGGTGAAATGGTTGTTAAGAAAAGGCCTATTTGTTATAAACGTTTTTTCATTTTTAATATGTTAGTCCCATGACCCTGAATAGAAGTAGTGGTTACCAAAAATGGATGTATGAATGGACAAAATATTTAATAGGCTACTACATTTTACTCCAGCCTTTATAAATGTTTCTAAATAATTATTGTTGGTTATTAGGAAAATGAAACGTTGTTTTTGTTTAACAAAAGGAATACTTAAGTTCTCTGATTCTGATTCTTTCTTTATTGTCATTGTATGTCATACAATGAAACTGGTGCAAGAGGGAGAGC
Source organism: Gnathonemus echidnorhynchus (assembly GCA_026776725.1). Taxonomy (NCBI): domain Eukaryota; kingdom Metazoa; phylum Chordata; class Actinopteri; order Osteoglossiformes; family Mormyridae; genus Gnathonemus; species Gnathonemus echidnorhynchus. The sequence goes on along the minus strand of JAODJU010000035.1, from coordinate 10,941,845 downwards.
TCCGGGTCGCTGCGTCTACGCGCGCCGCCATCTTAGACTCTTAAGTTGCTGAAGAATGTGAAAATGTTGCAGTTTTTGATAATAATTTTTTTTTCACAAAAATATCCCGGGAAGATTGAATTATGAACCCAATATCGAACTGAATCGTGAATTGGGTGAATCGTTACATACCTACCTATTAGGTACTTACCCCTCAATCTAAATGGCGTCAGCAGGTTTGCTGTATAAAATGTGTCCGCTGAGCAGCTTATAGCTAATAAGTAATAGGTTGCTCAGTGGATAATACTGCTGCCTCGCACCTCCAGGTTTGTCGGTTTGATTTCCACTCCATGTGATTTTGGTGTTCATGTGCTTACCTTGTTCGCTGTAGCAGTATGGAAAAAACAAGCTGTTAGGTTTTTTGTTTTAGGTGAAGTGGCATCTCTGAAGATGGTTCCTTAGATGGACATATGATACACGTAGTTTGCTATTCATTTTGTTTTAAAAACAGAATAAATAGAATGATGTGTTCCCTCCAATGCTGTGAGTTTTCTTGTCCTGTAAAATGAACCTGAATAATGATCGCCTGCTTCATTTTCACCTCACCTACCGTATGTGTTTTTCGGTATTTGTTGCTGACTAACTCCACCCCCCCCACCCCCCATTCTTCCCACCTCCAAGCAGGGGCCGGGCCCAACTGGGAAAAGCAGCAGTCTGGGAAAGAAGCCAGGTGAGTGATGGGTTAGGTGGTCGGATGCCAGTGTCCCGGCTCTCTAACCATCCTCGTGGTTTTAAAAGGGGTTCAGTCTGCCCAGGGATATTTTAGGGATTTGAACGCAGCCAGGGTCTCATGTGTGTCAGCAGGACTTTGGCTCTGAACCTGCTCGTTTTGTCCTGCTGCAGAAATCGCCCAGGTCATCGCCCCCTACGCCGCCACGGGTCCGGAGCAGCTGACTTTGGCCCCTGGACAGCTCATCCTCATCAGGAAAAAAAACCCCGGAGGCTGGTGGGAAGGGGAGCTGCAGGTAGGTGGCGCTCTTCCTGTCAAAGCCGCCTGGAGTGCCCTTTCAGGAAGAAAAGGTTAGATCGTTATTACCGTCCTGCCAGCTGTCAGTCTGTGACGTGTGTGACGGGACCTACGCTTCTGTCTCACTCAGGCCCGGGGAAAGAAGCGTCAGATTGGCTGGTTCCCGGCCAATTACGTGAAGCTATTGAGCCCGGGGACTAGTAAGACCACACCCACGGAGCCCACACCCCCAAAACCCAAGGGGCCCAGTGCAGGTATGAATGAGGCCGGTGATCTCGTGTCTGGGGGAGCTTCAGCTGTCTTATCTACAGTCTCATATTTATTTCACTGATATCGAAGTTCTTTTTGGTTCAGTGACCGTGAGCACTGACCTTTGCCCCCCCCCATGTCGCAGTGTGCCAGGTGATTGGCATGTATGACTACATCGCACAGAACGACGACGAGTTGCCCTTTGCCAAGGGCCAGATAATCAACGTGCTGAGCAAGGACGACCCTGATTGGTGGAAGGGCGAGCTGAATGGCACCGTGGGCCTCTTTCCCTCAAACTACGTCAAGCTCACCACGGACACGGACCCCAGTCAGCAATGTGAGTCTCTGCTATCAGCACCCCCCCTCCTTGCTGCCGTCACACCTTACACTCAGGGAGGCGTTAAGAAGGGCTCTGAATTAGATCAGTCATGGCTAAAACACAGGCCTGTTGACAATGGTGTCCCTGAAGACCTGTGGTAATGTGTCATTAAAGCATGTTTGACCTCCGCAAGATGGGAGAGCCATGCCCCCCCCCCCCACCTACCCACCTGCACATCATGGATCCTTTCAGAATTCCCATCTTCTCCTTTCTTAGCATAAGAATTTTCATTTTTCTTTCTACCGTGCATCTTATCACATTTTCTAAACCTTTCCACCGTGGTGTCTGTAAGATCTTCTTTCATTTCCTTTCATTTCTCCAACTAAATGTTGTTTTATTTCCTTTTTATTTTGTAGGTTTTTTGCTTATGTGCTGTGTTTTCCTCCTCTTTCTAGGAATCATATGTTGCCCATATCCCACTCAGCCTTGAAAGTCCTCAAAGAGACCCACTATCCCCTAAACACTGCCCCGAGGGATGATGGGAGATGCAGCCCCTGATCATGTGGCTCCTGCATGATTGGCCCCTGGCCCTCTGGCTGGAAGAACACCTCTCATTTTTTTCTTTAAGCGATAGATGCACGCAAATCCTACAAACATCCTTAATTTGATTTTTTTTTTTTTTTTTTTTTTTTAAATCGAAGACAATTTTTAACTTGTTTTAAATGATAACAAATGAGTACTAATAAATGAGTCTGGATAGTGGGTCTTTTTGTGGCTTTCTGAGCACTAATGTTTTTTTAACCTCTCCCTCTTGTGGTGGTGCTGCTATCAGTGTTGCTTTTTGGGAAATCGCCATTTTTATGTCCTTGAACTTGGGACAGCAATGTGGACGGAAGGCCCTGAGGCCTCTATTGGATGTCAACTTCCTCATCCATCCCGACTAACAGCCTCTCCCAGCTTCCCCCCTTGCCTGTAGCTCCACAGAAAGACCCACTATCAACCAATAAATGCTGCATGCGATGAGAAATGTTTTATGCGTCATTGGGAAATCACACCCGTATAACTGTGCTTGTTTTGCGATGGTGCATCGCTCGGCTGCTGAAGGGATGTGAAGTAGTTGGCTCTGCAAGAGGATGGAGAATCACGCCTGTGGGACTGGGGCGGGGGTCACACTTGGGTTATCAATGTTCCTCTGCTCACTCTTTCCTGCCCCCACTGGAACCAATCATAGCAGCAGATACCTGACCACCTCGGGGGGGGGTCACATGACTCACTTGTTCTCACATTTCTTGTGACTCTGACTTCTCTGACATCTTGTGTTATTCCTCACCTTTTTCTCTTACAATGAAATAAATATTGGTTTGTTGAACTAAATGATGTGACCAATACAGGGTAAAATTACAATATGTGTAAATGATGTGTGCTTACCCTCTCGCTGTTAAACCCCCAATATGTTTTTTTTCAGATTATTTGTTTTGGTCATATGACAATATTATGATGTCCATAATTGGCTGATTGTCTTATGAATCAGCTGGAGGTTTACATATGTTTTATTATTATTGATTTCTTTTTGATCAATTTCAAAATTATTATTGAATTGAATCACAACAGACAGAACTTTACATCCTAGGTCACTGATGACATAGGCTATTTTTTATAATTGTATGAAAATGTATTAGATCATGTTTTTAAATATATGTGTTAAATATAGTGTGGTTTTTGTCCGTATGAAAATGAAGTATTTAGAGAGAATGAGTGATTGGTACCGACTGTCACAAACCACTTGGATCAGCAAATTTTATTTGTTCATTTAATTTCTCTCTCTCTCTCTCTCTCTCTCTCTCTCTCTCTCTCT
>JAODJU010000035.1:10894877-10905593 GCA_026776725.1 Gnathonemus echidnorhynchus | reverse complement strand
CCCCCCCCCCCCCCCCAAAATTGGGGAGCTTTCTACTGTATATTGGATGCCAGTTCTTGGCAGCAACCTGCAACACCATCATCTCAAAATGATTTCCACATTTCTGTCATCCTGTAGGCAATCTACCAAGTGTACAATTATATAATATCATAAAGTTTAGTACAATCATCGCAAACAAAATAACATAAGTACATTTAAAAAAATCCCATTATCTGCAAGAACTCAAGACATGCCCCCAGGAAATCAGTGATTCGGGCTGCTCCTTCAGCACCATCGGTGCTAAGCTATGCACCAAGATCTGCATAAATCACAGGAATGAACATCTACACTCCACACAGCACCCCAGGGGCTTGGTGTGGCCTCCAGATTGTGGCTCCACTGCCTCTCTTTATATAATTCGGTGGTTAACCACGGAAATTAACGACCAAGGTGTGCAATGTATCAGGTCTGTGCATTTCATGGTTAAACTCATGGATACAAAACACAAGACAGAATGAGATGAGATGATTAACACTATCTCGCCACACAATGTACTCAAACACAACCCAACATAACAGCCCAGAATACCAGTCTCTATTTCAGCACCGGCGGCAATACAGGCTCGAGTTACAGGTCTCTGCAGTGCTGAATTCAGCTCCTCAAACACAAATAACAGTGAGAGTGTAAGTAAAAACAGATATCGTGCTTCCTTTGCTGTTTGTCCATGTAGGTGTTACTTGGTGAAATGCATGCTGTGTCAGCAAACTAGAATAGTAAAGCTTGGCTTGATGATTCCTGGCACAGAAATGGTTATATGATATTAAAGGGAATTACTACAGCATTTGAAAATAAGACAAATTGGTGCAGGTCAAATGCAGTGGAATGAATCTGCCTTTTCCCAGAGCAATACAACATTTCGGTTTTCGTTAGTGGATTAGACAGATTTATTGCCATTTGTACTAGTTCAGGTACACTGAGATGCAGACAGACACAAGATAACGAGACATAGGACATACAACTGATAACAGGACATAGGACAATCATTTGATATCAGTAGTAGCAAGTACAAATATGCAAATCTATCCATTTCCCAAAACCGCTTATCCTATTCAGGGTCACGGCGGGTTCTGAGCCAATCCTGGAAGCTACGGGCGAAAGACAGGGAACAACCCCGGATGGGGCACCAACCTATCACAGGGCACCAAATATGTCAATATAAGTACAAATATGTAAATATAGATATGGAGATATGAATGTATCTGGAATAATAAATATATTATGTATAATGTCCATGCGTATCAGCAGATAATAGTGCAAATATGGGTGTTGAGGGCTGCTTCGCTGTACGGTGAGGATTCAGATTGTGAAAGCAGGCAAAAGACGCACCTCAGCTGTCTGATGGCTCCCCTGCTCTGCATGTGAGGTGCCACTGGGGTCAGAGATCAGAGGGCAGATTCCAGGATCGGCCCGTTTGGGGCAAGACAGGCTCGGAGTGCTCTACTTTCACATACCAATTAGGGGGGACTAATTACACTCCCTCCCATTGGAAAATCTATTTGGAGCATCTGCTCTCAGCCCTTCCGAATCTAGACGCGGATCTGGTAGAAATATGCCAGTCTGACTGGATTCGCTCCAAGGGTGTATGCAATGATTTACGTGGCTGAAAGATCAGACGGACGTGCTGTGAGCCTCGTAACTCTACCGCCTGTTTAAAGGTATAGTCCCTTTTGTGTTTTGACTATACTTGGCCATGTTCTGCACAAGCACACCGTTGACCTTTTTACAGTGTAGTCGTCACATTTTACATGCGGCATACATGGACCAACAAGCCAAATCCCTTAAACTCTACTTAACTGTCCAGAGTCTCAGGTTACTCAATGAGCTGAGCAAATGTACAGTATGCCCGTCCACATGCTTACATTTGTATTTGCGCCAAGCTATTATCTTGTCACTTGACTTGGTTCATTTAAAGGCTGAGGCTATTACTAGGTTACATTATGCATAAAGGAAGAGCTCATAGTATGATCCGGGAGTGAATAAAGCCTTACAATTGTTTAAAAATTAAGCGTTTTGACTAACCTTCTACACATTCTGACCAATCATCTCAGTAAGAAACTAAACCAGTGTAATTTTTGTTGTTGCTGTCTCTGAGTCCTTAAACAAATTCAAAAAACACCTCAGATCTTCCTGCCGTCACTGTGGAGGGGGTGGTTCATTATGCATGGCTCTGAAACGCAGAGCAAATCCCTGATTGTGCTTCTATCTGTCCTCCTTTTTGCAAGCTCCTGGTTTATTTATAGACCAGAAACAACTGGCCTCCTAAAAATGGTTCTGAAATGGCAGGGGATATGGGCTTTGCTATGTAAGGTATCCAGCACCAAAGCTCCCACATCCTGATACCGGCTCCCATCGTTTTTGTCTTTCTCTTTGTCTTCGGGAAAGACGGGGAGTGAAAGAGGCAGCCTGTGGTCAAGGTGGCAGATAGAGCGACAGGACTAAAGAGAGTAGAAGATCACCAAGTCCACTTATTCCAGCTCTCTTCCTGAGCCTCGGCACCGCTTCTCAGTCCCAGTGTCCTGTGGGCCTCTTCTCCTCACCTGTAGCCGGGTGCTGATCTCCATGGGAACCATGAAGGCCCTCTGCCTTTTCCTACTGGCCTGCTTCTACCTGGCCTCCTTCAGTGATGCCGAGGAAGGACTGGAGTTCCCCAGCTTCGATGGCAAGGATAGGGTGATCGACATCAGCGAGAAGAACTACAAGAAGGCATTGAAGAAGTATGACATGCTGTGCCTGCTCTACCATGAGCCTCTGACCTCCAGCAAGGAGCTTCAGAAGCAGTACCAGATGACAGAACTAGTGTTGGAGGTAAGACTTAGAAGATGAGTGCAGCTGAATGGTGTCCACCCCTAGGTTACCTGACCAAGTGTCATTTGGCGTCATGGAAAATTACGTCATATAAATTTCTTGAGCTTCGGGAGAACCGTGGAAAACCGCCTGAGATTGTGCTGAGGTAAAAAATTTTAGCTATAAAGCTACTTGGAAAGGAGTTTAGAAGAGGAGTGTTTTAAACATAAAGGTTGAGGAAGAGTGAGGCAGACAATGGTAAAAAAATTCTGGAAACATAAAAGGCACTTGCAGATTTTCAGGTCTGACAGCAGGATTTATTGAATGTGATCAAACCATTCTGTGTGTACCTTATACTATGGCATGACTTTGGCTTCGAAAAGCATCACACATCAAGTTAAAAGGTTTTATGCAACCTGGTAATTGAAAGGGATTGCGAATTTTATGCGCTGGGAGATATAGGTGCAAGAAAAATAAATTATTCAAACCTTTTTGTGCCTGTAGCATTTCATTATACCACTCATTCAGTCTAACTCTGCTGGGCGAGAGAGAGTTAATGTTCTGTTTCATTTTCAGAAAACATAATATATCTGCTCACATCAGAGTTTTCTGTGCCCGATTCAAAGAGGTTCTACAAAAAGTTCAAACTCCATCATGTACAGAAAAATTCAAAAAGCCATTAATTGGCTTGTGCTGTAGGTTTGTAATTCGACTGTGTGAAGGCATTGAATGTAATTCTTTATTTGAAATCAGCAAAAATATATAAACAAGTAATGTCTGCTTAACAGAACTTTCACACCCTGTACCAGATACATGGTGAGATTATGCATAACGGTATTATGCTTTGTATGTAGGTACATTACAGAGGAATATACTGGTGATGCTTTTGTGAGGGACATGAGATGTTCATGGCCATGTAACAGAATATTATCTGTCATTTGGTATGGATTTCTCAGTTCTATAAATGCATCATACTAACCAGTACAATCAACTGATACAGACAGCCTAGATAAAGCACTAGATCAAAACAGTACAAAAGTTGAACATTTGTCCTTGACACATATCAGGTTAACTTTTATTTAAACTTGGAATAGTTAGCTCTTTAGTTTAGCCTAATGAACAAAAATTGGGAGCACAGTATTTGGAATGAAGCCTCAGTGCTAACTTTATAGGTATTTTTGGTAACAGAAAACAGAAGTGTTGATGAGTTGTGCCAAGCTGTTGTTAAGATGTGTGGATTCACATTTTCAGCACTTTATTTTTACTTTGCATCTCTGGAGGACAATCAGCCTGAGCTGTCCTTCTCAGTCCATTATGGAAGTTGGCTTGGTTTTATGGTCTGATCACCTTACATGTGGTTTTCCACACCAGACCATATGGGTCGTGAGTCTGGAAGAGTAGAGGCACATGCGGCGTTGATAAGCTCATCACCAAGCCAAATGAATGAATTTTCAGTCCATTCTCTTATGCGACAATCCTTTGGCTTTTCAGGCCAATACCACCAGTCAGTTTGTCATCAAAGACCACAAATTGTGGATATAGACCAATGTTTCCCAATCCAGTCCTCACAGATAGTCCACGTTTTGCTGGGAGCTGGGAGGGAGCAAAAAGAGGACCAGGTTGGGAAACACCGATATAGACAACAGATTTCTCCGCTGTCCTTGTCCCATTTTTATCAGGCATTACTGACAGATGATATCTTTATTCTTAGATGTGTGGCTTGCTTTGGGTCATTGGTCACCGCCTTAAGGCCAGGCCTCTTCTTTCTATTGACATCACTTGGGAGTTTCTTTGTGACTCCATTTAAAGAGCTGATCACTTTTACATGGTTATACAACAGGGTCCATTTATCTTGCAGCCAACTAATTCTCTAAATCGTTCCCTGATTAACCCATAAACCATTATCTCCTATTACTGATCTCCTTTGATTCTCTGTTGCCTGAAAAGTAATAAAGCTGATTATCATGTTTTGTCCCCTCACACAAAATTTGTATTATATCAAGACGCATTGCGTAGCTGCAGCAAATCTGCAGAGCTCAAATAAACTAATAATTGCATCATGAAAAATTAATATAAATAAAAGAAACACATTTGATTAGTGTTTTTTTTTCTCCTAGTGGATTTAAGATTAAAGCATTTCAAACATGAGCTGGTGTTATCCCAAGGAAATGAAATGCTTAACGTCTAGACTGTTAAATTAGATCTGTTAAATTAATTCAAAACTGAAAACAGGAAACCGGAAAAGGTGGGAAAAAAGAGTGACACAAAATCCTCCCCAGCGGGACGTCACTCAATGCAAGGTGTGGCCTTCCATGGGAATGTGGTCTTAGCTCACACTGTGCTGCAATAGCTGTGGTGAAGAGGTTCGAAGAATGACAGCCGAGCCTTATTTTAAGGGGTGAGCCGCGACAGCTGGATGCCTGTGTGAGTGTGAGTGGAACTGAGCATGTTGCCAGGTCCTCCAGACATGTCAGTGAATGAAGCCCGCGGCCCATAGCAGGTGGCTGACAGCACAGGCATCGATGTGCCAGCCTTCACCCGGGCCAAGATGGCGCTAAAGGGTGACCTTTGATGAGATTAATTGGATTTTCCAGACTGGGGAGATTCATTTTTTTTTTTTTTTTTATATTTAAAGGCACAGTGAGAAACCCAAAATTCTGCCTTTATCAGTGGCACCAATAAGGTTCTCAACATACAGTTCTCACAAAATAGTAAGTTAATAATGGTGTGTTATGATATAACAAATCTCTCATGGTGCTCTTTCATTAATTCCTCATGGTCTTCCCCACCCACAGCTGACTGCACAGGTGCTGGAGGACAAGGACATCGGCTTCGGAATGGTAGACTCCCAGAAGGACGCCAAGGTGGCCAAGAAACTGGGTAAGACATAGGTGTGGCAAATAAATGAGCTTCCACATTTGAATGCCACTGTTATGTAAAGCCTTTCATTGCCTGAAGTTGGAGGTCTCCTGAAAAGACCTTCTTTGAGTCCCCAGGACTTGAGGAAGAGGGCAGCATCTACGTCTTCAAGGAAGACCGCGTCATCGAATTCGATGGCCAGCTGGCTGCAGACACCCTGGTGGAGTTCCTGCTGGATGTAAGCACTCTCCGGGGCAGATGGGTACAGGGGCAGCCATCGTCCAGCTTCCTGGCTTGTGTGGGGCTTTTTTCTTCAATAACTATGTTATGAGTTATGAGTCGATAAGAGGGCTGTTAGGATCCGTTAATCATCCCCTCTGCCCTGAAAGGATGCAATCATTCAGAAATGATGCAATGATTAAATGAGTTCCATTTAAGATTTGCATCCGTATCTATATACAAGTTCATTTAAGAAAATTAATTTATAATGGGTAATTTTCACTATTAGCCAAATCAGCTTTTTTCTATTCAAACTGAGTAGAAATGTCTGCCCAGTGTTGGCAGCCCACTTAATAAAACCTGTCTCACACGGCCAGCTGCTGGAGGATCCTGTGGAACTTATCAGTAACTCTATGGAGCTGCGTGCCTTCGACAACTTGGAGGAGGACATACGGCTCATCGGTTACTTTAAAAACGAGGAATCGGAGCGTGAGTAACAGGCAGGGCGAGTGTGCTGACACACTGCTCTCCACAGCACCATTCTGAAGGAGCTGCTTGCATTTACAGTCCAAGAATTATTGTTAATTTTTGGGATATTCCGTTGCCTCGGATCCCTGATAAAACGCAGAAGTGAATGCATTAACTATTTTCAGCTCTTGTAAAGCCAAGGGGTATGGTTGTCCCTGTAGCACTTCTCAGACAGTGTTTGTAAGTTAAATATCAGCCTCATACTGATTTTTATCCCATTTGGTCTCCATGTAAACCTTTGGATCATTTTCCTGCACAAGCACTTATAGGGGCGAAGATGGAGTACAGAATGTTAATGGACCCAAGGCCTTGCCAGAAGTTCCCCAGTGACTTGCCAGGCTTCAAATAGCCTAGATCTTCTGGTTGAGTAAATCAAGAGCAGTTATTGTGGTATTTAAATATATATATTAAAAAAAAAAAACGCATAAGTTCATAGAAAGAGGCTGCAGGGATAAACTTGTACTTGTACTAACATCCAACAGCTAGCTAACTTTCCCCTGAAGTTTTATCTTGAAAGGATTCAAGGGTTCCTTGAACTTCAAACGGCTAACGGGAGTTAGGCAGAGGCTGCCTTAATGCCTCTTGACTAGACATTCATAGTTTTTCTGACTTCACAGTGGTTAGTTTCCATAATGGCACAAATGGTGCAGACACAGGGTATGTCACACAGGGCTGTTCTCTCTGTCCTTCTAGACTTCACCGCCTTCCTGGAGGCTGCAAAGCATTTTCAGCCCTACGTCAAGTTTTTTGGCACGTTCGAGAAAGCCGTAAGCAGCAAATATTTTTGTATGCAAAAAAAAAACACAAATAATGATGAACGATACAAACTTCAGATTTTATCCTCATTACGCCAGTCGCTACTTGTTCAAATTGGTTTATTTTTCAGCAAAATAAGGGAGCCTAATTTGTTGCAGGTGGCCAAGCAGCTGACTCTGAAGATGAATGAAGTGGATTTCTACGAGCCCTTCATGGAAGAGCCCGTGACCATTCCAGGAAAGCCAGTTTCAGAGGAGGACATTGTGGACTTCGTCAATAAACATAGACGGTAATGTTTGCATATACCTAACAGGAGCATGCACAGTTGTCAAAATTGTCATGTCAGTCTTTGCATGAGTGATGTCGTAATCTGACACAGACCTAGGTATTTTTAATGTACTTTAGAATTGGGCATAGCCTTAGGGAAATGTTTCATTTTGTTTTTGCAGCCTCAAGTTAAACATATAGGCTGGATTGATGTCAGTTTTGGCCACTGTGGTCTTGACTTCTGGACTTAAGAGTGACTTGCAGGATTAATTGGATTAATTAATGAGATAAGTCTGTCTACTCTGTGAACAAGCCGTGATGCTGCAATTATTCTATTCCAGGCCTACTCTGAGAAAACTGCGTGCTGAGGACATGTTTGAGACCTGGGTTTGTTGTCATTTACAGTTGATGAGTTATTCTAAGCAAAACAACAATAATACTGGGCCAAATTCATATAGGATCATACTTACAAACTATATTGTTTTAAAATGTATGAATGAAAAATGCGATACACTTCCCTTGATTTTTCGTAATTCCACATGTCTGTAATAAATACAAAAACATCTAGAATCTAGATCATGCATCATGACTCTGATTCTCTCTGAAATCTTTCTAAATCTTCCTTTCGCCTACCAGGAAGATGACATGGACGGGATTCACATTGTCGCTTTTGCAGAAGAGGAGGATCCTGGTGAGCCAAAAAGATAGAGAACAGTAAACTTCAGTTATTCATTTGTACATTTTGTGGTGTTGAGTTATAACCTTCTGGAACCTTCTCAGACGGCTTTGAGTTCCTTGAAATCCTGAAGGAAGTGGCCAGAGACAATACAAACAACCCTGACTTGAGCATTGTGTGGATTGACCCAGATGACTTTCCCTTGGTGAGTAAACGATTGTAGTATGTTCTATTGCTATTGTATGCATAAAATAGAGAGGTTCAACTAAAACTAAAACAGCTGGATCACAAGATTTAATTTCAATATTACTGTCCCTAATTCAAACTGAATTCATTTTCTGCTGTACATTCTGCATTTCTATTTGATTTTCAGCTGGTTACCTACTGGGAGAAAACCTTCAAAGTGGACCTCTTTAAGCCTCAGATTGGCGTGGTCAACGTGACAGATGTAAGTCAGAAATAGATTACTCTCATGTCCAGTAGAACCACCATTGATTTAGTAGATGAAACAAATCTTCAAATATAGAGAAAGAGGTACTTCTAAAGCCATGTATTATTGGGACCTAACTTTGACTCTTGAAGAAGTGATTTAATTGGTTTTGCATCCTGATCTTTCTGGCAGGCGGATAGCATTTGGCTAGATATGCCTGATGATGAAGATCTGCCTACAGCAGAGGAGCTGGAAGACTGGATTGAAGATGTATTGTCTGGAAAGGTCAACACTGAAGACGATGATGATGACGCTGATGATGATGATGATGATAATGACGATGATGATGACAATGATGACGACGATGAAAATGAAGATGATGATGATGACGATGAAGATGAGGAAGATGATGAAGATGATGAGGACAATGATGATGATTAGATTATACACATTCTCAAATTAATTTTGGAACCTGGCATTACCGGCATCATTTAAAAAAAATCTCATCTCATGCTGGACTCTGCATTTCAAAGAAGCAACAATATCAAAATGAAATATGTACCTTGAATGCTTTTATAGAGAATTTTGTACATTTTGTACGTGTATTTATCTCCTACTACAATGCCTATTTTTCATCCCAAAGAAAAGACAATTTCCACTTGATCAGTTTGGGCACCAAAAGTTGAAGGTATCAAGTGATCAGAGAGTGATCAAAGAATGATTTTTTTAACATCACCCATTCTGTTGGTATTCTATGAGTTGCTACATTTGTTTTTAATTAAGTTCCATGTTAATTGCTGCCTATTGTATGCAATTAAAAGAATATTTCCCACAGACTGTCATAAACTCACAGTACAGTCTCATAGCTATATCCCGCTGTAATAAACTTCCTGACAGATAGGTTTGGCTGGCTGTTATTTAAACCTTTTTTAAAATTAATACAATATTATATTTCTGACATTTTGAATTAAACTATGAAACTGAAACAAAGAAAACTGTTTAGCCAAAACATAAAATAAATATTTTTGTAAATAGCTTTTTTTGTGCTAACATTGGACAAGTCAGTGTACTTGAGATGTTTTCGTCCTTTTCGTGTTTTCATATATTTCCTGAACGATGCCAGGCAGCACATTATAAAGTGAAGTGCCTTTTACTCGTTGCTCCGTTGTGGCTTCTGAACATCACTGAGGTTCTGGCAGCAAATAATTACACAGAATGCACTTTTACAACATATTCTTGGGGGACTGTCTTTTAGCCAGGGGGACAGATGAAGAACAAAGGAGCAGAACCTTTAGTCTGTAAGTATTTATGCGTGAAGATAACAAAAGTGCAAGAGTAGAGACCCTCAAGGTTATTGTGGCTCATGTTTTTTTAAATACCGCTTGGCAGAGTAAAACAGCTCAAACTTGATGAGAATCTTAAGATACCTGAAGTGGTTGTATTATAAATCTACATGAAAGGAAAAACCAACTTTTGTCCAATGTTACACAACTGTTCTGTTAATTGGGAAGTCAACAAATTCCACAGCAACGGAAATATGTCAATAATGCCAGTCCAGATAGGGTCAAAATGATCTAACATTTTTTAAAGTGTTGTTGTTTTATTTAATATGAATAAACCCATCAAAACATTGCTGAGATTGGATTTGTAAATCGCAACTGGGGCAGGTGAGATTCTTTTTTTTTTGGGTTAATTCAAGTACTATTTCAAAGAAACTACTAATTAAAACTCAGAAGAGCCTCTCTCACCGGACCCTACAGCAACAAAGGTATGACAATAATGAAACATATGCTTAAAAAGATTTCATGAAAAATTTCATGAAAATGTAAGTTACAGCCAGGACCATAAATATTTGGACAGAGACAAAGGTTTTCAATTTTTAAGTTCTGTACATTACCACAATAAATTTTAAAAGGAACAAGTCAGATGCAGTTGAAGTGCAGACTTTCAGCTCTAATTCAGTGGGTAGAAAAAAAAAACATTGCAGGAAAATGTGGGGAACTAAAGTAATTTTTCTACACAATCTTCTCCTTTCAGGGGCTCATAAGTAATTGGACAAATTAATATGACTGCAAATAAAATGTTCAATTCTAATACAGTACTTAGTTGAAAACCCTTTGCAGGCAATGACTGCCTGAAGTCTTGAACTCATGGACAT
>JAODJU010000035.1:10883297-10894777 GCA_026776725.1 Gnathonemus echidnorhynchus | reverse complement strand
TTTTCTCTGTCATTTTATCTAGTCTATGACACTGCAAGGCAAGTTTATTTATACTGTAGCACATTTCATACACAATGGTAATTCAAAGTGCTTTACATAAAGTAAAACTATCATAAAAAAATAATCACAACAATAAAAACAAGGAATTAAAAAAAGGTTTAAAATTAATTAAGACACTTAAGAACAGAACAGAAATTGATTATACAAAAAAATACAGTGGGGTCAGTTCGGATCGACGTAGCACAGTGCTCAGTCCCCCCCGGGATTTACGCCCATGGATGCGGTGTTCTTTGGATCATAAGCTGTTCAAGCCCTTCTCCATACTCTTTTCTTTCCATCATTCTGATACAGTTTGATCTTGGTTTCATCTGTCCAAAGAATGCTCCAGAACTGTGCTGGCTTTTTAAGATGTTTTTTGCAAAGTCCAATCTAGCCTTTCTATTCTTAAGGCTTATGAGTGGCTTGCATCTTGCAGTGAATCCCCTCTATTTGCTTTCATGCAGTCTTCTCTTTATGGTAGACTTGGATATTGATACGCCTACCTCCTGGAGAGTGTTGTTCACTTGGTTGGCCGTTACGAAGGGGTTTCTCTTCACCACTGAAATGATTCTGTGATCATCCACTACTGTTGTCATCCATGGGCATCCAGGCCTTTTTGCATTGCTGAGTTCACCAATGCTGTCTTTCTTTCTCAGGATGTACCAAACTGTGAATTTTGCCACTCCTAATGTTGTGGCAATTTCTCAAATTGTTTTTTTTCTGTTTCCGCAGCCGAAGGATGGCCTGTTTCACCTGCATACTGAGTTCCTTTGACCACATGTTGTATGTTCACATCTTGCAAATGCAAACAAAACACATCAAATCAACTCCAGGCCTTTTATTTGCTTAATTGATAATGAAAAAACGAAGGAATTGTCAACATCTGTCCAAGAAATAGCTTTTAAGTGAATTGTCCAATTGCTTTTGGCCACTTTAAACAGAGGGTGGCACATGTTAACGAGCTGAAACTCCTAAACCCTTCATCCAATTTGAATGTGGATACCCTAAAAGGAAATATTAGAGTCTGCACTTTATGTCCATGCCCATTGTACAACTTCAATTGGAATATATTTCAGTAAACAGGTAAAATAGTATAACTTGTGTCAGTGTCCAAATATTTATGGTCCTGATTGTATGTCCTTTAAAACCAGTTTAGAATGTGTGAGACATCACAACTAGAAATGAAGTCTATTCGCTTTTCGATGTCTTACACTGATACCTTCTAAGAATGATAATTTTGTGGTCTTAAAATATTAAAGACAAAAGTAACCGACATGTATGAACACAGGCAGGGACATTTACTTGCCAGTGTGTTCCTGGACTGGTGCCCTTGTTTGCAATATCTCGAAATCTGATCCCCTGCATGCCTTTCCTCTCCAGTATAGAGACCACACATCACAGGGCTTACAGCGAGCAGGCAACCAGAAAGGAAAACCAGGCCTCTCTGGAAACCGTTACAGTGGAAGGAATAAAATGTGTGTGTGTGTGTGTTTATAGGAGCAATAGGTTGGGGTGGGGGGGTGGTTCTGCGAATAGCCCTCTTTGGGATCTACTGTTGAGGCCAACACCTGGCTGCCCTGTGGCATGAATTATTAAAAGGGAACGGAATATTCCGATACTGCTAGAGAGGAAAAAAGGCAGCGAAATGTGAATGGAAGAACTGGGATAATGTTGACAGTTCAGTAACAATAAACAATGAAAAATACTACTATTAATACATATGACTAATACTAATACTAATACTACTATTACTTATCATACTAGTAGAAGTTTTCTGTTTAATTTTTTCTAACCAATTGTCCAGACTATGTCCAGAAAGCAATGCAACCTTACAGATAATGTAATCTGTATTATACCAATAACCATGACAATGTAAGTGACAAGTACAACAGCTACAGTTATTACCCACAGATTTATTATAATCTCTTACTGCTCGACAGTGTTGGTACAGTGTTGGGTTTGTCTTTGCTGCTGTTTTGTCAAATCAGCACTACCTATCTATTCATGCTAGTACTCCAACAAAAAAAATATAATCCAGAGGTCCAGAGGAAGGAACTGCAGAGGAATAGACTATGTTAATTCAGCTTGTCAAGATCAAGTCCCATGAAACTACTGAAAACATGCGCTCATGACCGTATCTGGGCACAGGGCATATGGAAAGCTCAATTTGCCTCAACAAAAGACAATCAGGGAGCTTTGGAGTTCCTTACACGTGTCTTAGATCTTGATTCCAGGTACAAACATACAGCTTTTATAACTGCTGCCCCCTTGTGTTGCAGCATAAAAAGCGCACCCTGAGCCATTAACGACTAACCTACCGCAGCAGGCATTTTAAACCAGTGGATCTGAACAAATAATGGAGGGAACAAAAAAAAACTAATCTGTTGTGAGCGTTGTGGACGCTCTCAAATGACTGGAGCTTAGCTGGGGAATACCATACCACTACAGGATCACAACAAGTCCATAAAGGCTTGTGTTTGTTTAGCATTACAAAGCTAGTGGGATGCAGAAGTATTCTTCCAAACTGATATGTTTCCAAGGGATCGTAGGAAAATTACTCATTGTCTAAGACAACAATGTGAAGACTAATCCGTTTTTTTTTTTTTTCTTCTTCCTGACATCTGCATTCCTCACGCCTGTTGGAATCTGCTACTGGGGACAAAGGTTCAGTGAATATAATTATATTGTCCCCTTCTCTGTATGCCACACAAATCTTGCACGGATGCCGGGGCAGCTAACACTAAATCTGTAGGGACAGAAAACATATTAAGCAGTAATTTGAACCCCTATGAAGACTGCTGTATGAAGAGCATTGGTAGCAGCAAATTGAGCTAGACGTGATGTCAGCATTGTGATCATTTCTCTACCGTCTCAGAGCTGAGGAATGTGCAACAACAGTAAACATGTTTTTTTTCCTGCCCCATATAATGGCATAATGCAAAAAAACACCATTTTTAGAAATTATAACTAGTACCCACATTCAAACACATGAAGTAAACAATGCAAATGATGCTAGCCACTTCCAAATTCTTTGTGGCACACCGCAAATAACTTATAGCAAGGATCCTAAACCTTTGCATTCCTACTCACAAATCCTCATATTGCATCGGGCCATATGGTGTGATTGTTAAAGAACTCAGAAGCCAGGAGACTCCTATTTCAAATCACTGAAGGGGAACCTCTGTCGGACAAGGCATCAAACTCAAAGTTGGTTCTGTATTATTGCTGAAAGGGTAACAACCAGGTTTCTTTAGTGGCGAAGTTTGTTAGTGTGGCACACGGTGACCAAAGGCAGCCGTGTTCAGTCTGGAATGCGAGGGGAATATGTGAATGAAGTGACTCAGGTGACAGACTCTGACATATGCTTGAATACAGCTGACTATAAGCAACTATCTTCCAGGTAATAACATGATAGCGGGTTTATAACCTGCAGCTATGGACAGAAGCTGTTATTGAGAAAGCTTTATGATACACAGGCATCCATAAAATTACATCACAAGACAAAGCTGGTTTGCCCACTGCAAACCCCCATGACCCTGTATAGGAAAAGTGGGAACAGAAGATGGATGGATGGATGGATGGACAGATGGAAGATGTTAATGAGGCCATTCAGTTTGCCTTTGCCTTGAATATTATTTTTAAGGTGGAAAGTATTTTGTATGACATGGAGCATACTGGGAACCATTGTCTATTACTGGGAAGAAAGAGAGCCAGTCCTTTATGAAAAGCACTCACAAATTTTTATTTCTTCATATAAATACTGTAATTGAGTTGACTATGATGTCAGTTTTAGGGCAAAGAGGGCATTTTTAATGCAACCAGGACACATGAGTATTTGAAACTGGGAGTCTTTAACATGTAGACAAGACTTACATTGACAACGGGTGTAATCCAGGTACATAGTCACACTGGGATACACCATACATATAAAACACACCCACCATCGGTAAAAACTGAAAAGGTGGGTTGTATAAACTCCCCCCCCCCAAAAGTAGTAAAAATTATTTAACATGTACAGACAATTTAGTTTCATATTGTTTTACCCTTTGCGCATACAACTTTTTTTTAAATACAACATATGCATTTCCAAACATTCACAGTGAAGAATATCAGTGTTGTAACACTTTAAAAATTATTGCTCCAAATAGGGCTAAGTACCGGGAAAAAAAAAATCAGGTGGCGATACTGGGGAAGGCTGTGGCTGTTCCAGTCTTGTGTGTATTATATGTGCGAACTGCTCAACATATTTTACTATTTGGACTATATATGCCTACAGAAAACGATCATCGTTGTTGCTATAATACTCTTCATGGATTAAAAGTAACAGATCAGAACTGATTGAAAATATTTGTGTGGGGAGACATTACTACATTTCAATGCAATGCTCAAAGCAGGAGTAAAGCACATATCCCAATTCCCCGAGATGCCAGTGTGTCTTCTTTGGTCTTTCTTGTGGCTCTATGTTCCTCAGGAACACTGCTGATGAATTTCCCAGCCAATGTATACCATTCTCTCCCAGAGTAATCAAGTATGGTACTGCAGGACTTCATCAGCCTCGTAGTGCCGTGATACTTTACTGACTCTCAATTTATTTTTTTTACCCCAGAAAACAATAGCTATTTTCCCATAAAACTTCTGACAACACAAGACACCGAAAACGTCGCTCCTCCCACCTCATAGTGCCCTTACAAGCTGCTCTGTTCAGGAAAATTAAAGATCGACTCAGAAACTAAAACAGAAAGATGTGTTTAATATCTATAAATCATATATTGTGCAATACTCATGAGCCCAAACTGAAAATCAGGATCTGATTTCAAAACTGAATTCAGCTTTTCGTGGATTTTTTTTTTTAACGTGTTAATGTTTCAAGGTTATCCAAGATACACCATACAGATAGGTGAGCTTTGCTACCTGCTCTGCATGTTCTCCCTACAGTCGATGCAACACTGGCAACATTTTCCAGGCATCTTATAGTAATTGTGTTACTTCGACTAGAGATTGCAGAACTTTCAAACATACATTAGTGTTGCTACTTAGATGTAGGATGAAATGTGCTGCTTTTGTTTCTCACACAAACTCCAGTCCTTCCTCTGTAACAAAGTTACACACATTTTTGCATAGGGTCCACATTGCTGGGAAGGAGGACATGTGTAGAGGTGCCTGACTGTACAAGAAAAAAGGCAGTTCGGGTCACCTGGCTCCATTAAATGCAACGTAAACCTGCCAAGATGACAGTGGTCTTTGGCCTTTCTGCACAAAACAACGAAAACACGCAGCAGGAACTTGTCTGAAATTAAATTTGTACGTAGACGGTGAGTGCGGGAAAACAAGAGAGACGAGCAGATCTAGCAAGAGTAACGAGAAAATACAACTGAGCAATAATCAAATTTATTCCCCAAAAACACCGAATACTGCGGAGAATCCATTTCTGGTCAGACAGACACGGGCTTTGTTTTGTGTGTAGAAAAAAATTCATCGGAAGGACAAGCCATGACTCAGGGCATGGAGAACACCAGATTGGACATTTTAAACGTGGACTAATGTGGCAGCAGATTCCTGCAAGAGTTGCAATAATGCAGTAATAGCGTTTTCTGCAATGAGGCTGGTACATTCTCAGGAGCTCTCAGTTAAAATAAAAAAGCTATGAGAGTAGAGTGAGGGGTGTCCATCGGAGTCGTTTTTTTTTTCTTTTTATATAAAAAAAATGTGTGTGAATTATGCGAGCAGCTTACATTCCTCATGTGCACAAAAAGTTATATATTACAGACACGCACACATCCAAACATACATACAGATATACAGTTCCTCAATAAAAAAAATCTTTGAAAATGCACCTGAACAATTGTAGTTGGTCAAGATAATTTCGGTGCACTCGAAAGGGCCGTTGCTATAACAACTTGTAAGAACGCACTGAAGCAGTGAGCATCCAGACGTTTTTGTTCAAGACGTAACCAAACTCCAGCTGCAGGTAGTGTCATTTTAAAAAATGGAGGTATAAAAAACAGTAATAATAATAAGAATTAAATAACCGCTGGTATACTGAGTGCTCACAAACCTCTTGTTTATGGAATGAAATAAAAGTAATTGAAAATTTCAATCTCTGCTCCCCCACTTTCACTATCAGTTTGCAGTCGTCAGTAGTCCACAAAATGTCCGTAGTCATCAACAGACCCTGTTGTCTTTTGGCTCTTTGCCATTCCCTAATTGTCTTTATTGGTGGGGGTAGCAGGGAGTGAGAGTACACATGAAAACTCACTCCAGCATACACAGTCCGGTTCTTCATCTTGTTCAGTTTTGTTTGTTTAGAGCTTTCAAATTTGCCAGTTCCTCCAGAACTACACAAAAAAAAATATATATATATATTTAAAAGCATATATTTATTCATATACAGATATATATGAATATTATAAAGTTGAATAAAACCAAAGGACAACAGCAAACTGAACTGAAAAAATGTACAAATGTGGAAAAAAAGAAAACTGATTAAAAAAAATTAAATTTAGAAAGTAATTAAAAATATATTTATATATGCATTTCTAAACAGATGTTTCTGACTGCAGTCGAAGGACAAATTTGTGCGACTTGGGATCAATAAACTCCTCGGACAGCTTAATGAAGGGGATCCTCCTGGCGGTCACCACCAGGCTGAAGTCTATACACTTGAGCAGAAAGACGGATCCGTCCTTCAGGCCGCTGGTGACAGAATCCTCGCTGACGAGAGTCCAGTGCCGGGCCAGCCAGTGCTCGCGGGCATACTGCAACGTGGGACCGGGGCTCAGGTAGCTCTCCAGGAAGGCCTGAGCTCACAGATGTGGGGAGAGGCAGAGTGGGACGTGTGATGAGCCAATGAGGCACAAACATAAACTAAGTCATGCTCGAGAGAACCACTGAACAGTGGCCACAAACTGGGAAGGAAACTGTACTGTACAGCTCTCTAATATTGTGTGTGTGTTTAAATTTATTTTTATAATATGCTGAGTTCACACAAAGTTTTGTCGTACATATACAATTACAATAGAGATATTCTATTCTATTCTATTCTATTCTATGTTGCTAAGGGATTAATCATCATGTTTAGTTACAGAACATCTCAATCGCAGGTTCCTCCTTGTCTTGCAAAAAGATTGTTAGTCGCAACATGCCATACAGTGGTTAAGTCAAGCTAACAAGCTCTGTAGTCACATCAAAAGTACTTCACAATGGTGAAGTATCTAGACCAACCTTGGGCGTCATGTTGTTGGTGATGCAGAAAGCCAGATGTTGCTGAATACTCTCCATGGTGTGGCAGTGCTGCTGCCTAGTGGTGCGGAGGTACTTCTGCAGGGCGCGCGCCATGGAGGGGAAGATGGCCTGAGCTGCCTCTCGTGGGTCCATCACCTCTCCAGGGGTCTTCTTCTGCTCCTCCTCCTGCATGCGCTTGATGTGGGTGAAGGCCTCCTCTACCGCCACCACCAGCCTATTCCAACGAGGCCCAAGTCACATGGCTGTCTGCTGTTCCCACCCTCATTTGTACACCCCCTGCTCATCCAACCTATCCTCTACTGCTTCATCATCAAATCCAATTCATCTCTCACCACACTATTCCTTCCCAGATTTGCTGTTTGCCTTCATATCCAAATATTCCAGTAATTGTGGTTTTCATTCAATTTTTTTTGGTAGCTAAAATATTGCTTAGTGGTCATAGCATATATATATTTATGGGGGACCCGCCTCACCCCCAGAACTGCCCCTGATCAGTGGGACCCTTCTTGGTGCTGCAGAACAGGCCAGCATCGTCTCACCTGGCTTTCCTCTTCCTCACGCGCCGTTCCTGATCCATTTCTTCGTAGTACAGCTCGTTGTGGCTGGTGTCCCGGCGGCGGGCAGCTGCTGCGATCATGGCCCGGGATTGGCTGGGGGTGGTGTTGTTCGCCGGGCCTGGAGTGGTCAGGGAGGAAGATGGTGAATCACCTGCAGCTGTCACAGAGGCCGACGGCAGCGTCAGGTTGAGCGCTGCCCCGTCTGCTGGGTCCCCCATTACCATGACGACCCGATAACAAGGTCCTCCCAACATTTTTGACACAGGAGGTCAACAAAGCAACTGCCTTCAGGGCTGTGACATCATCACGCCATATGACTCCCTATGTTGCAATCCACTTCCTTCCAGAGGTGTCATTCTAGCTGACCAAACATCTAAACTTTACAGATATAAAACATCTGGGGATATGTTTCAGCCCAGGGCTATAAATCATCCTCGCTTATAACCCCCCACCCCACCCTCACCAGCCCGTCTCCTTTTGTCAGCGGTTATTTTTGCCAGCACATTAACCATGTTTGGCCAATCCGAACTTACGAAGCTGGAAAGAGTGTGCGGCCGGCCTTACTGTGTGCCCCCCCAGCCCCCACCCCGCCCGATAAGATAACAGCGAGTGGCAAACAGACAGGAGGGCTGGCCCCCCATAGGATGGGCCTGCTCCATTTCCTGCTGGAGAGTGGGTTTGTGTGGAGGTATCTGTGCACACTAACGTGACCTTCGCTCTTCACACTTTGAGCATTCAGACATCTGGAAAAGGATTCTCATGCATCTTCTGTTAAACTGCACCAAAATATCACCCACAAATACACATTTCCTGGACACAGTTAATTTTTAAAAGAAGCTGTTTTCACAAAATGTGGAAACAAAGAGTTACACCTGGGTAGCAGTCCGCATGCCACTCAGTGGGCTCTAGTTCTGGCACAATGTAGAAATGTGTTTTGGATTTCTATAGCAACCTGAATCCATAAATAACCCCCATTCCTCAATTTCTCTGTCTAAAGTCCTTCTTATAACTATTAAGAGTTTCAGGGGTCTTACATTAATATTCAAGACATGCCGTTTTTGCCCAAAACTGACTTTAATCTGGGTTAAGAGTGCAGGTCTGGCTGTATTACATTGTAGATGCCTATTCAGGTCAGGGTTGGTGAATTATTCATACCTCGGGGCATGAGAATCTGAGGCCGCTCATCAGGGCTTGGCAAGGAATCCGTAACTCTGAATAGAAGGTTGATAATGAGCCGGGAATTTTAATGTGGAGTTCATATGGGTACTTTAACGCAAATTATTTGGATCTGCGGCTATTTTATAAAAGGGGGGGTGGGGGGCATGAAATGGTCTCATGCATAAAAGACACAGGGTTGTTATTTAGGGACCTAAAGCGTGGCAAATCCATTTAAAACCCTGAGATATCAAGTTCTGCAGGAAGACCTGGATTAACGTCAGACATTCCAAGGTGCTCAAGATCTTAGGAGAGGTAATCCAAGGCCATGCCTTGCTCTGCAGTGATAGGACTGGTGATGAACTGGGTACTGGGACAGCACAGCTTAAACAGTTGGAACGGGGTCTCGGCAAGGCCGTCCCTGCCCCAAAGTGGGCTCAAGGCTGGGCCATAGCCGGAGACGGAATGATACTGACTGTGCTGAGAAAAAGAGGGTCTGCTGCTCCCCCCCAAAACATTCACACCTCAGGGAAGGGATTGTTGGGCAGAGGCAGTGGTAGACATTTCCATTCAGGTTCCTCACGGACCTGGTTCTGCCATTGTAGGGCAAGGATGGAAATGCAGTGGACCGTCCCACAGAGAGGATGCACATTGTCCCTATGTAGACTGTCACCTCTTTAAGGTGGACCTACGTGATTCAGGTTCACCCATCTTAATACTTATGCTCACTGTGTTTCTATATTCATAATAATAATATGAAATAGTTAATAATTTTCATAGTCTACCTTATCAAACCCAATACAATAAACAGCATTACAGCAGTCTTAATTCTGGATTTTTGGTTCTGATTTTTATATAGAGCAAGAGTCTAAGTCTGGACACACTAACTGAAAATCATTTGTTTTTCAACAAGATAACAAATATTAAGGTTATGCAGTAAGTATTATCTTGTGAACAAGGAAAGACAACAATCCCCAGACCTATAACCTATAAAGCTGGTTTGGGATGAGTTGGATCGAAGAGTAAGAGCAAGGTAGCCAACATGTGCCCAGAACTTGTGGAAACACCTCCAGGAATATCGGAAAAGCATTCCAGGTGGCTACATCTGGAAGCTGGTTGAAAGAATGCCAAGAGTCTGCAATGCTGTCATCAAAGGAAAAAGGAACCATTTTGAAGGGTGTAAATTTCGATAAAATCTTGAGATTCTGAAAATTTCGTTATACCCGCATGAGACCAGGTTGAGTATCCAGCGCTCCTCTGCTCCACTCACCGTCCACGCTGTAGACCTTCAGACCGGCCAGATGCTTGGCTGCACGAGACTTGGCAGCCATCAGCAGAGCTGGGTTGTGGACGGCAAAGTCCCTGTAGTAGTTCTCCAGGACGGCTAGTGCAGCACGCTGGATGCTGGACGAGACGATGGACAGGAATTAAGCACGGCCATAAGTATCATTCCAGAGACACTTAATGAGGAGGTGACCATTCACTCATTTAACCATATTTTGATCATAATTTCAGACTTGGCTTGGAAGTAGCTCTCAGAATTCCAGAATACTGTACAGCTATGCAAAGAGGGCATTATGCATTTGTTTAAATGTGGTCTGTAACAATCACTATGGTGAAGAAGGTGAACAGGACTGCAGAAGAATGTTTTAATTGAGGCTAACACAGCAGAAAGAGGAAACTTACAGTCAAAAACACTTTTATGCAGAAAGAAAAAGATAAAATCGGGGCACGTGTGTTGGGGAACAACCGGGACTTAAGCGGGAGACAGGATGCGTGTCAGGGTCAGGCTGGGTACACAGGGTCCCAGAGGTATGAAAAAACAGGTTATACCTTCAGTCATGACCCTGGGGCAGGTGAATCTACACAAACAACGTGGTCACATGACCCTCTCCTGGGACAGCAATGCCTCCTGTTGTCACACACTCTTTAGAGAGCATTACACCAGTTTAACATTTTTACCCCATTATTTAGCACTTGTACCACAAATTTATTTGAGATTTCTGCAGCTTTTAATATGGTCCTCCCCAGCAGGCAGCCATGAAAACTTCAGCTGAGGACCCGCAGAGACTCTGCTGTGCTCGTTCCATACAGGGGCGCGAGAAGGTATCTGACCTCTACATCTCCTCAGTCCATCACACCCCTCAATGGAGTCATGTGATACTGAATGAGTTCCACCATTTTTCCCCCTTAAGCTTTCACATCAAACTGACTACCAATTATCGCTGTGAATCATGTCCTTGGTGGATTTCCAAGACTGCACTTTTACGCAGAGATTCACTAAAGACCCTCCACTGAGGTTTGTATACGTGAACAATTTGGTTTAAAATATATAAGTACGGTGGTACCTCGGTTCTCGAACTCACTAGAACTCGAATTTCTTGAAAGTCGAACAAACCAGTTTGAACTTGAACTCGATCTGAATATCAGAAGTCGAACCGTGAACGCTGACCTAATATAAATTGTACGTGCCAGGAAATGAGTCAT
>JAODJU010000035.1:10829381-10844794 GCA_026776725.1 Gnathonemus echidnorhynchus | reverse complement strand
CTTATAGACCTGGATCATGTCCCCCCTCAGTCTCCTTTGCTTGAGGCTGAACAGATTTAGCTCAACTAACCTTTCCTTGTATGACATTCCACGTTAAGTGTTGTCTGTTCATGTTTATTAAATTACCATTAGTACGGTAAGCTTTTAAATATCCTTTGTCCTTGTAGTTGCTAAATACTGTCAATATTAAAGCCATAAATTTGTCTGCCTGCTACCTTAGAATCTCATTGAATAAGTGTTTGAAAAAATGTCTACGTGGATTGACGGTGCCAGTGTGTGTTCGTGCGCATTGGGCTTATTGGGAATTGAGACCAGTGTTATTATCGTAAACTAAAACTGAAATGAAAACTAAAAATAAAAGAAAATAATTTGTGAACTGAAATAAAAATGAAAACTATATTTACAAAAAAAAAAATGTGTACTTTAATCAGCAAGAAATAACGCCACACCACCAACATCTTTTTACCTTGTTTATCCACAATATCTTCCTTTAAAAAATATCTCGTGGTTGCTATGTCTACGTTCACCGCCACTATAATGCTTCCATAATTTACCAAAGCAATAGCACCGGGCGCTCCACTAATCGAGATTAATAAAAATAAGGATACGCCAAATTTAAGCAGACTACCAACTTCTAGGCGTCACAATACACATGCAATTAATATTTTCCGCATACTACTAATTTGCTTATCGAATTGTGGCCAAAAACAATATCCTTACACTGCCGAAAACCTTGGCGTCTATTATGTAAAGCCTTGCAATAACGCAGTTTGTTGTCAAAAAATAATAATAATTAAACGGTCTGTTTGATTTTCTGGAGGAAAATTAATCATTTAGATTAATCGACCAACTGGTAAAATAGTTGATAGATTGATCCATAGAAAAATAGTTGTTAATGGCAGTCCTACTAAGCTTTGATTCTGTGAAAACTCTGACACAGGACATTTGTAAACCCCACTTCAGTGCTGTAGGACACCACTTTGCACAGAACCCTGTGGCAAGATGCACAATTAGCAACAAGATAAGTTACACAAGAGAAGAACAAACGGATGAACAAAAAGGGACCTGCACGAGCTGCGACTCTGTCATTAACCTAAATCAGAGTTTCTCAACTTTGTCCCCAGGGACCCCCCAGACCCCCAAAATTTTGGCCCCCCCCCGCCCCCGGGGGGGGGGGGGGGGTCCCTAAAGACTGGGTTGAGAAATATTGCCCTAAATATATCAAATCTCAAGCTTAAAAATATTACTCTTGCTATAAACAAGAGTTATTATGAAACACTTAAAGTTCAATTAAAAGGTGTTAAAGCAGAATAGCACGTAACTAGGCACCCCCAGAATCTGTTCCCCTGCCCTCTTCAGGACAGACTTCCTTTAAAATGGTAACTGGGCTAACGGCCATTTAACAAACCATCATCCCAGTAAGCCACATTCACACCTGAGCACTGCAACCACAAGCAAGCAAAATTAATGGGGGAACAAAAAAAAAACCCACAAAGAACGCAGGTGCACAGGTAGAACGGGCTGAAGAAGAGTTTTGGCGGGTCACATCCAGCAAGGAGGGGGCGCTCTCTCTCTATCCCTCTGCTAATTAAATATCACCTTTCATCACTCCGAGCTTCAGGAGACATGTCACAACACGTGCGGTCCCGGGCCATTTAGCGGTAAAGCGGGGGCCGGGACGTCAAAGGCCCCCGGGAGGATATCTCCCCGCAATAACACCTCCCTGACGTTATAAACAGAGATCATCCATGCAGATAATAGCCAGATAGAGAAATGACAGGGCTAAATTATTCATTACACATACTTCTGTTTCTGCACCAGTGGTGATTCGCCCATCTCCAGTGGCTGCTGCTGTTTTACAGTAAGAGGAAGTTTATAAAAATCACCAGGAAGCCCCGTCCCCACGACCCATCACACTTCGTCAAATCCAGGTCCAGGCTAATGAGCTGTTATTTCACTGCTTAATGCTCACATGCAGCTAATCATGCGCAAACAACAGGCCATGCTTGACACTCTCCACAAACTTCATGCACTCCAGCACTTCAGAAACTTGTGTATTTTGTTGTAAAATAGCAGGAATTTAAAATTAATTAATATTCATACTGTATTAGTATTCTTACATATCCTGCAGGCATTTCTTGGCATAAAACTTCTTTGCTACACATGTCAATAATCAAATTTGTCCTAATATTTTAACATATACTTATAGACTGGGAGATAGGAGTCCATCCATTCGTCTGTCTTCCATAACCACATATCCAGTCCAGGAATGTGGTGAGCCTGGAGCCTGAGGGACACCCCCGGCGGGGCAAGCACTCACACACACACAAAGTGTAATTTAGAGGCATCAATTCACATAACCGCATGTTTTGGGATTACGGACAGAAATCGGAGGACCCAGAGGAAACCCAAATGGACAAAGGGGGACAAGCAAACACCACGAACAACAAAGCTGGGGGCTGGAATCAAACCTGCGACCCCGGAGGGGTGAGGCCACAGGATTTCCACAAAGCCACTGAAGCAACCAACCCACACTATATGGATACTTCATTATTATTACTACTACAGGAAATATCACCCCAGCTAAAGCAAACAGCGCAGTGGGAGGCTGGAAACATTAAACCCTTGTAAGTTTTAACAGCAGTCTGATGGTGCCAAGAAGCCAGCAGCTCCAGATGAGACGCTTCAAGAGCAATGCAGGTGAGGTTAGCTGAAGACGCCCAACATTTATCCTTCAGACAAGCCAGATCTGATCAGGAGGGCGATGGGTCTAATGAGGGCTGGGTGTGGACTTCGCATCCTCCAAAGCTGAACTGTCAAGAAGCTCAATTTATAAGCTAATGACAGTTCTGGAAACCCAGGTGGATTCAGCAGCGAAATCTCAGCCGGAAACAGGACACTCCAAGGCATCTCATGACCTGAAGTGACCAAATCATTATGTATTTTTTATTATTTTATGTTAGAGTGGACTTGGCATCAGTAGAAAAAAAAACAGTTACAGCAGGTTAGTACTCTGTTGATCGGAAGGTGGTCTGATTGCTTGGGGAAACTAGTAATGATCAACACCGTGCTTATATGGAGATGACAAGAGGGTTTTCTTACGGACACTTCTCACAAAAACCATGCCCTTTTAAAAACATATATGAATTATAGAATCTTTGCTGCCGGTGCGAGGCTGAGCCTTCTGCATGCCAAAGTGCGGACGGGAGCAGGAAACTCCCAGGTCTCCGGCGGGCCTCTTTGCAAAAGCCACTTAAAAAGAGCCGGTAAAGCGGCAGGGGAACCGGCATTAAAAACGCTGAGATCATGCTAGCCTGGGTTGGTGCAGGGGTGCTTACATGCTGTGATCGGGGGAGGGGATGCCATGCCATCGCGGTGTATGCATGCAGGCAACTCCCCCCCTCCCCCCAGACCCCAAAACCACCTCCCAGTTTCATGCATCGCGTTTCATATCAAGGAGGTGCGATATCGGCACCAGATTACATTGTTGCGAATATAAATCGGACAGATACACGAACTGCTGTGGGGATTCAGAGGAACCTCACTGAGGAAGGGGGACGAGCAATCACCCCGGCTTGAAGATACAGCCAGCTGTAGGAGAGACCCCCCCCCGCCCCACCGGGTTTTATTTGGGGTTGGATCTGCTCTCACGCAGCGCAGGAGGGGGGATCCATGAGGTCTCCCGGTACTGCACGTTTCCTCCAGTGAGGAGTAATGCACCACACGTCCCTCGGAAAATCCTGCACCGTGCGTTCAAAAGAGAAAAAAGGAAAAACCCAACCCTGCGGATCGGACGAGTAAAAGCCTAGCCGATCCGGAGCGAGAGCGACGTTAGAGAAGTTAGAGCAGGAACAACGGAGTGCCAGTTTTTTGTGGTGGGTGGGGGATGATCAAGCACGGACATAACTTCAGACTCGCTTTTTACAGTCGAGGTGGCTTTTCACGCTAGGAAATTAAAACCGCCCCTCCTCACCGAAACGACGTGCGCGCACATTTTCACGGAAAAGTGATCAAAACTCACCTCCAGGCAGCGACGCATGTCCGCGGCGAGAGGCCACTGTACGGATATTCATGCAATCCCACAAGCCGTGAGCCACACGGAGCACAAAACTAACCCGGATAAGAGACCCTAGGAATCGCTCGTACTCAAGGAGCGGCGCGGGCGGGGGGGGGAGCAAGGGGAAACTGCCGCAGTACCCACAGCTGCCACGAGGGGGAAGGCGCTAACCTGTTAATGCTAGTTGATTCACTCGCTCAGTCCATCAATATTCAATATGTATATTGGCACGTGTGTATCATATTTGATACTTTTTTACAAACTTATTTTTAATGCTCTGCTAGTCCGTATAAAACAATACATTTTGGAGTATTTTTTTTTATTACATTTATTTTAATCTTATTTATTGAAATGCAGTCTAAATCTAATATCAATATTATTAATATATACTACCACAAGTAATGATAAAATATCATAATAATAATAATAATAATAATAAACAATGTTAATAAATAACTTTATATAATAAAATTATATCATTTAATGTTTAATTTATCGTTTAATATAATAATCGGTTAATTACATTTAAAGCTATATTTCTTAAATGAGATCTGGATAGCTCAAATATGTATTTGAAGTTATCACATGAAGCTGTTCCAGCTCAAAGCTGAACGGTGTTTCGACACAACAGCCTAATTCTCAAACTCACCATACAGTAACAGTCTAATGTAACGCTGTGTCATTTTTAGCTAGAAAGGCTGTTATCTATTATAAATGAAGCATAGTGTGTCCCAGTATATTAAATGTCCAGTAAGTATTCGTGTTTTTCAAAGTTTATTTTTATTTTCATGCATTAAAGTTTCATCAATTTTGGTTTTGTTCCCCCTGCTGTGTAACAGAGATTTGGTGAAGGTAGGAAAATATGGAACTCGGTTGCCTTTTGTAGTTTTATGGTGTTGTAATGAAGCAAAACCAGTCAGTCTCTCTCTCTCTCTCTCTCTCTCTCTCCTTCTCTTTCTGATCTTGGCTGTAAACAAAAATGACTACCTGCACAGACCTGTGTCCCCCACCCTCCCGACGCTTATAAAACTTTGGCTGAAGCCCTCAATCCAGTTAGTCAGGCAGAACTCCCCAATATGTTAGAGGCAATGTATAAAAATAGCTTTAAAGTATGGTTCACCTCTGAGATTGTTCTTGGGGTGTGTCACACAAAAAATAACTCACCCCTACATTCCAGAGCTTAAACATTTTTTTAATTATGTTTTTATTTTTATATTTATATTTATTGTGAATAACTGTTTCCAAGAACCCTTGGATGTGCTGATTTAGAGCACAAGGCATTTGGTAGTGTACACCGTGGATAGGACATCTCCAATACTCTGGAAAGATACAATATTCACAGATTCATTAACAACAGAGACAGCACACCTGTCCATCACAGTACAGTCTCACAAACACTGGTTAATTCACAGATTCATTAACATCAGGGACAGCACACCTGTCCATCACAGGACAGTCTCACAGACAGTGGTTAATTCACAGATTCATTAACATCAGGGACAGCATACTTGTCCATCACAGGACAGTCTCACAGACAGTGGTTAATTCACAGATTCATTAACATCAGGGACAGCACACCTGTCCATCACAGGACAGTCTCACAGCCACAGGTTAATTCACAGATTCAATAACATCAGGGACAGCATACTTGTCTATCACAGGACAGTCTCACAGACACTGGTTAATTCACAGATTCATTAACATGAGGGGCAGCATACCTGTCCATCACAGTACAGTCTCACAGACACTGGTGTATTCACAGATTCATTAACATCAGGGGCAGCACACCTGTCCATCACAGGACAGTCTCACAGACACTGGTTAATTCACAGATTCATTAACATCCTGTCCACCATGGGCAGTGGTGCTTTAATGCATGGGCTTACCCAGGCTGAAATCCAGGGGCCTCTTCTAAAAAGGGGCCTCGGTTAATCTTGTTTAATAAAATCTTATACTTGGTGTTGCCACTCATCACATTTTATACTGAATAATAAAATGCTGTGTCCCATTTTGAACCAATACAGGATGCAATTTGTCCCATATTTTTGCGTAAGGAGTAAAATACACTTTTTTCCCCGGCCACGCACCCAATCCTCCACCTCCAACACTTTTTAAAATCTTTTCGTCAGCTCGGCAAATGTTATTGTTGCAAATTCCACCGGATGATGACCAAATAGTATGGAGGTTCTCTTCCCATGTTAATGCACCTCCCATTATGGGTCACTCTCCCAGATTCACTGGTTCAAAGTGAAAATCAGTCAGAAATGG
This sequence comes from Gnathonemus echidnorhynchus, assembly GCA_026776725.1. Taxonomy (NCBI): domain Eukaryota; kingdom Metazoa; phylum Chordata; class Actinopteri; order Osteoglossiformes; family Mormyridae; genus Gnathonemus; species Gnathonemus echidnorhynchus. Next base: position 10,838,469 of record JAODJU010000035.1, on the reverse strand, counting down.
ATGGAATGGAGAGCCTCAGATAGGAAGTTGCCATGGAGCATGGCGTAAGGTGAGAGTGGCATGTCTTCTACACCTGACCGACCGACCATAAATCTATCGCTCTCGTGGCACTGCATCAAAACTCAAAACTCACAAAAACAACTCTCATGATGTTTGTTATGTTGGAACTTACAGTGTCATTTATAACATATATATAAACTCTTGTCCTTATATTGTCCTTACACATATAAACAAATGGATAAAACACTTCGTTCTACAGGCGTCTCTGCTTTTTACTTATAAACTTACATGATGCATGATATGAACTTAATCGACCAACTACAGTTACAATCATAAACGGTGCGCTGTTCATTTATCAATATTATTGCTATATTAACTTAATTAGACTTCTGTTACTTTAGTACATGTAGGTGCACTATGCTCTAGTGCATATAGATAGGTGCCGACAGGAGAAGTGAATGTCTGATTTGCAGTTATATACCATCGGGATACTTAAATGACTGACAGACGTAATATCCTCATGTACCACTGAAGATGCTTGCTTATTGCTGGCGATCACCACTAGCTGCTAGTCTGAACTGATTTTTATGTGCAGATTTCAGTTATTCCTCCACATTTCTTCCTGAAGGGCACATGAGTGAAGCAATAACTCTCCCCAATCATTGTTGGACCTCTATTTTCTGTATGCATCTTTAGATTAGATTAGATAAACTTTATTCATCCCAGTGGGAAATTCTTCAGAAATTTTATGAGCTGGCTCCTGGGCTGGTGTGTGGCTCAGCTGGCTAACCCTCCGCGCTTGGGTGCTGGTTTGTCGGCTAACCCTCTGCGCTTGGGTGCTGGTTTGAGTCCTGGTCTTGGCAGAACTGCATGTCCACGGGTCCCAGAGCAAACTCCTTACCCCCAGCTCCCCGAGCAAACTCCTTACCGAACTGCTGCTGCACACTGGCTAATTCTGTGCTGTGCTGCCCGCTTCCCCCCTGCCAAGCTGCTCTCACACTGCATATGTGTCTCAGTGAGAGCAAAATGGGGGTAGGTGAAAGAGAATTTCTCTAAGGGGATTAATAAAATATCACTATTTTATGCCTCCTTGCATTTTCACTCTTGATAATAGGACTAGAAAGAAAAGTATGCAATGAAAACAAACCAGCACCAGGTTCCGTTACCTTGCATACCAGTTCAGGGAACCAGTACTGTAATGCTGGGAGAAGCCAGGGTTACTCTGGATATATTACTTTGGGCAAGTGATCTACTATCATTGGCCACATGGGGGCGCTGTGAGGAATTGTGGGTTAGGGTTCTGTGTCCAAGATCAGAAGGTTGCTGGTTCAATCCCCCTGGCTGGCAGAGCGATTGTATTACAGTTGAGTAAGGCCCTTAATCCCAAAGACTGCTCTCAGAAAAATGGCTAACCCTTTGCTCTGAACCCAAGCATCACTCACACTGATATATGTGTGCATCTCATTTGAGAACAAGCTGGGATTTGCCAGAACTGAGAAATTCCTATGTACCTATACTTTATATGTATATGAAAGGCAACTTTCAAAGTTACATACAAAGTATAATTACTAAAAAAAATACAGAACACGATTAATAAAGTTTTGTACTATTTTAGTTTTTAAATATAATGATGATGATGATGATGATGAAATGAACACATTCAAATGGAATCTATATATATGTGTTGTTCTTAATGACTTTAATCCAAATTGTAACAAACCTGTAGAAATTCACATTACACACTTGTAATGCATTTAAAAGCATTTACATAAAGAGTACCATTAAAATATAACTTCTAATGTGAGATCTGTCTAACTCCATCAGCCAAGCTTGAGGTTTAGCTGCAAAAATATTATTAGGATATTAGATACTGTATATATCTATTATCTATCCATTTTCCAGTTTTCGGTTATGGTCAGCCTGCATATGTGCTGGCAGAGGCGCATCTTGTCAGCAGGCAGGGCAGGCAGCTGCTTGGGGCCCCCAAGCCACTAGATGGCGAACAAGAGCCAAATTTATTAAAATGATGACAAAAACTGGTTAGAGGGGGGGCCCCCAGTGAATTTTTGCTTGGGGCCCCAACAGACCCTAGGATCACCTCTGTGTGCTGGTGTCTAGTATGCATGCTGCAGGTGTCTAGTATGCAATTAATTAAGTGTACACGTATAACATTTAAAGTCCATAGCTTGTAGCTACCTAAGATATGACCTGAGATAAATTAGGCAAAGAGCCAAATGGGAATTAAACCTATGGATTTTATGGATAAATACTGTGTATCTCCAATAAGACTCACAAATGATCTTGTTACTAATCATTTTACATATGTGCATGGTTTATATGTAATGATACATTAAATGTACAGGAATAGGTTACACCTAGAATACCCCGAATAAAAGCCATGTGACATGGGACAGGCACAAGCTATGCATTACATCACACTTTCATGCAACACATTTCATTTCAAAGCAGAGAAATTCATTCAAATACAAATTTGATACCTCAGCGTCAAGCTTTCTGACTTCCGGCTGTCTGTTTTATTGCTGTGACACATCTCCCTTCACTGCTGCCTCTTGCTCATGGGCCCACTTTGTCAGTTTCCCCGCTCCCGTTCCAGCTTTTAAAAAATGGACTGAAAGTGTGTATTTTTAAATAGGGTTACAAGTTCTGCCTTCCTCTGTCTCTTGTGCTGTGTTTGCGGTTTTCCCTTCACCTTGGGGACCGGAGACGTCCTCCTCTTCCACACATCTCCATGTCAATAACCACAAACATGTTGTGAAAGTGGAAATGGCTATAGCCAGTGTGTTTAAAGTGACGCGGTGTTGCCTTTGCTAACAAAGCGAGAGAGTGATGAGTGATGGAATGTGTGGGAAAAGCGTTTAGGAGGAGGCAGAGTCTAAGTATCTCGGGAAAGCCTGGAAGGAAATGGATTGTGGCTGGAACACACCCACCGTAATAGGCTGAAAAAATGGGCTGCACCACTCCATACATCAGCAGAGTACCTCAGGCAATAGAGGCAACAATGTTCCAACAAAGATTGTGTAGTGAACTTATATTCCAAGAAAGATGGTTTGGACTGTCAAGCTTTCATTTTAGCCTAATTCTAACTGGAACATCCAAGTACTTTTGTTACCAGTTGTATTTTATGTCATCCCATTCAGTGGGTGCTTCTCAATATGCATACTTGACCTTTCTTGTATTCTCATGTACCTGTTTGATGTCATCTTCCATTGCCAACGTACAGTCCCAATACTCAAGAACTGTACAGAGGACAATAACAATCAATAATAATAACAGTAAAAATCACCAGATGTCATTCTTGCCCAGCCTCAAATACCAAGAATGCATCAGTTGCATCCTGGCCAAATGAGAACAATCCCATGATTCATTACATCCTAAGTTCGTTTTTGGGAGGCAGATTAGCAAGACTGCTCTTGGCAAGAACGCAAGTTCATTCTTTGTGTTCTAGATATTGAGAAACATCCAGGGTGTTTCCTGCCTCGTTCTCTGCGTTTCCCGGGACGGGTTCTAATCAACCAGGCTTTAATCACTATGCTACTTGCTACCGTCATCTTCCACTCTTCCACTTCGCATTCTGCAGATGGACATCCAGCTATACTGCTGGAGGTATAGTGCAAACTGTAAAAAAAAAAAAAAACATGTACACATACTGCTTAAAAAGTTGCTATACTAATCATTTCAGTATGATTATGCAGTATTTTATGTAAAAATATATATTTGCATCATTAAAAAGACTTATCCAGACTGTGAGCTAATGAGAACGATATAATCACAAATCATTACTCAAGATAACTTTATTATACCCAACTTAAAGGGGAGCTAATATAAAACTGCTCTCTTGGGACACTTTTACTTATATAAAGACATAAAATGGTTCCAGTATCTCAAAAACAGCCATTCCCCTGGGATTTTTACACACCACAGGGTCTAGAGCTTACAGAGAACTGCTGTGAATAGGAAGCCTCCAGTCAATGGCATTTATGTGGCCAAAATGTATATACAACTTCTTTGGGGCGAGCACGGGACTACGAGCGCAAATATCCACGCAGCTTTGAATAACAGCAGACCTGCAACTACCTCTGGAAGAGGTATGTAACTACACGTTCGAGGTGCCTTACTGCCTGAAGCAAACGCTACTGAACAGCTCAGACAAACTGACAGGGAGTCTTATCTTCAAATACACCTATTACTTCTCCGGCTTTGCCGCCCACCCCCCTCTTCCCCTTTTGCACGCGGTATTCTTTGTTTCATTAGAACACCTGCCCATCATCTTCTAATCGGTCAAATATTTTTCAAATCTCTGAACCAGTATAGGGTTACAAAAAATTGTGCATGCTAGTAATGTTATGTAATCCCCAAATATTTAAACGATCACATATCGTATTGTTTTCACAGTGCTTACACCCCGTCAATCGTTGCCTGCAGGTTTTGCTTTTTCTACTTTCTTTAACTTTTGCACGAGCGCCGCCTAATGGCGAACCAGAGAATGACAGCAGAGCTACAAAGAACTGCGATCTTTTTTTCCAGATTCAATTTTTTCCAGTTCAATTTCAAAAACACGTTTATGAACAATAAAGGCACAATGAAATAAAGGGGAAAACGTCAGTTACTTATATATGTAGTTCGTGAAGCAAAATGAACGTGCAACGTGCATTATATTGCTTTTACTGTAATTTGAATCAGTTTTTAAAGGTTTATTTTTCCGAATAAGATGCAAACTGTAGGCCTTGTCTTGTACTTTAATTCCATGCAACACATTACCTATGCCATTACCACCCATTCAAACGGCCATCCATCTTACGCTCATCTTCAGCAGGGTTGCGGAGACAGTTAAAACATTTAAACATGCTTGGGTTGAAGCTACATTGGATGGCGACTAACTACGGCTCTTAATCATTAATCATGTCCTAATTAATTAATTAATTAATTAATTAATTAATTGTTTTCCCAATTTATGACGTGCTTGCGCCGTTTTGCATTTTTCTATATAACCGACAGGGGGCAACCATATAACGCCTCATACAATGCTCTGAACAAACTACATATTTTTTATTCCAAATTTATCATTTTAGTTAACTTCGATAGTCACATTTCAACTTACATTTCAACTGCGCTATCGCCTATGTACAGTTTTACATTTTATTTTATAATAATATTTTATTCTAAGTCATTTTTAATAAACCCTTTAATTGACAATTAAGTAATTTAACTGACTAAACAATTTCCTTCTGGATAATAAAAGTTTTCTGCAAGACTCCGCAATCTAAAGAGTATATCTGCTCATATAAAACAGGAAACCTCAGATAAACACAAACAAACGAATTAAAATGAATACCGACTTCTTGTGTCACGTTCATTCTAATACAGTCCTGCATAAATCTTCTAATGTAAAAAAGAATAACGGCAGTTTTAAGTATTTCCTCTGGCGTTAGTATCATCAAGTTATTCAGTCTATAATGACAGTTATAATTGCATTTTTGCTGCATCGTGCTGTGTTTTTGGTAATATCAGAACCTTCTGTGTTAAGTTTAGGCTAATAGCTAGTGGTTAGTCAATATGATTTTTTTTTAACAAAAAGCAAAAACGATCGATCATAATCATCGTGTGAGCGCTGGCTCACGTGCGATATTGTGCTTTTGTGTCCAAAATGTACAGAAGGATCCCTCTTTAGTCAAGTATTTGAACGCAGGCAGTTTCTGAAAACTATAAACATTAAATATACATGAATAAGAATGGCATAAAAATTTACATATCCAGAAATTCTCGTATTCAGTGTTCACATTTAATGGCATTGTTCAAACAAAATATTGAATATCGAAATGGATTTTCCTTTTATGCAACGTTATAGTAATGTAAATCACGTGAATACGAAGTATTTAATTAAGCTGGATCCGCACACTATTTATCTAGTGTCCATTGTTATATTTAGATGTATCTTTGCAATTATATTATGAATACCTTGCATGACAATAATTTTTTACTAATTAGTATTAATTTTTAATTGTCAAAAATATTGCACAATGGATTCATTAACACTACGATGCTGACAAACTGCATGTCATTAATCCCATAATAGGTCTACGTTTTGTGACTGTGATAAACGTTGCGCCCTTAACACTACAATTAATACGCAGTGTAAATGCAAAATGCTGAGTTGAGTGATTTTGCGTCCGGTCTACATCGATGTATCTGGAGGCAGTCCGTGAGTTTTTCTTATCTAACAGCCAGACTTCATAAAAACAACAAGCAAAACACCAATGGAAATGCATAATAATGTTTTTGATTGCAAGTCTATTCCTAAAATCTATGAGTATTAAGTCTGAGCTAGTGGGGAAAACAAACGGATAAAAACGTCGTTCTACAGGCGTCTCTGCTTTTAACTTACAAACGTACAAGATACATGATATGAACTTAATAGACCTACTACAGTTCTTAAATTATAAACGGTGCGCTGTTCATTTATCAATATTATTGCTATATTAACTTAATAGACTTCTGTTGCTTTAGTGCATGTCGGTGTACTATGTTCCAGTGCACAGAGATAGGTGCAGACAGAAGTGAAGGTCTGATTTGCAGTTTTATACCATGGGGATACTTAGATGACTGACAGACGTAATGTACTCACTCCTCATGTACCGCTGAAGATGCTCGTTTAATACTGTCAGTATCAGGAAGGTACAAGTTAAGGTGACGACTCAAAATAAAACATCAATGCAAATGCTAATCATATGCTTCTTTTCTAGTTACTGTTTCGGCTAAGGCCCTTACATAAAACAGACAGCTCAATTACTTATTTTTTATTAAGCAATTGTCTATAGCGACACAAGAATTAGTTTCACGTAGTTGAACTTAGACTTTACAGTTGCATACGCATGCGCTTTAACTCCCACCTTGCAGATGCAGGCTGCTGTCTAACTGAGATACGCCTACGGGTAACATCACTGTTTTGTATGTGGCTTGATTACTTTCAGGATACTACAGGACTTGAAGGCAAAGGACAGTTTAATCACAAACCCGTAAAAGCAAAGGATCCATCAGGTCTATCTGTTAAGTTAAAAATAACAAAAACAAACAAACAATGACAGTGAAAGCTAAAAATAATGGCATATTAATGAGGTGCGTAGCCAAGATCGCGAACAGGAGGACGCGCTAAATGATCTGACCCCTGGCTCTGTGTTTGCGCAGATGGTCGGGAGCGCGCGTGTGCGTGAATGGGTTAAGGTACTGACGTATACCAAGAAGTGTGTTCATTTCAATGCTAGAGTTAATGAGACCAGACTGATTCTTCCCCCTTCTCAATTCTTCCCCCTTCTCTCCTCCCTCTCCTCCCGGCCCTTTTCCATCTGTCCGAGACAAAGGGCCGGGAGCTCGCGCGAGCCGGGTCCCTGCTGGTGAAGTGGGCAGGGATAATGGGGTCCATCCCCTGGGCCGCATTACAGCACATGGATCTGTCTTTGTGCCCCGGCTCGCGTGACATACGCGGGCACTTCAGCGGGTCGCTGCGGTGGGCGCTGAGGACGCCGGAAAAGGGGAAGGAGGGCTGGCTACACTTAAAAAGAAAAGTCATAATAATAACAATAATAATAATGCCGCATTAAAAGAGTAGGTGGTATTCATGCGCACACGGGGGCACAGTGGTCTCTAATGACTCTGCACATATGGCTGCAGGTTTAAGAAAAAAAAACTTTTAGCCTTATAATAAAAGCGGCATCAGCATTATTCCTGCTCCAGGCTGAAGTTTACTCGGAGAAACCCGAAGCATTTTAGATGTGCCCGAATTATATCTCTGAGCCTTTTGTACACATCCCGGCATATGGTCACTTTTAGGCGAGGGCTACTATTTAATCCTTTGTGAAAAGGGGTAGCAATATGGTTCTTTCTTGCTCGCAAACACATATGCGCTGCTCTCGCCATCTACCACCCCCTCAACCTCTCCCTTTTGTCTCGCTAAGAATAAATTGAAGAGACTCATCGCGTCCAAACTTTCGCCTAATGAAAATGTATATTCTTTGCTGCCAGCGAGCATAGAAACTGCTCATCCAGGGAGGGCGGTAAAGTCTGTCCCATTCTGACTGTGGCAAATATGCCCGCTTTTCGTTTGTTTTTTTTTAGAAGGAAAGTAATTACATATGAACAGAAGGTAACCAGCCTGACGCACTACTGATTGTAAGGGGGAAATAATTAAGTCAATAATGACAGAAAAGAAAATCTGGTTATTTAATTTTGTTTCTAAATGAGATGCACTGTAGCAGATTTTGTTACTTTGCCTATTTATAGACTGTGGAACATACCATAATCAATCGCACGTTTATACACAGATATCAAAAAGAAAAAATATATTTTGCTAGATCTAACTCAAAGATCATCGCTGGTTTTGTCATTAAATTCGAAGTCTTTCCCATGACCTAGTTTGTAGCCGCATCTGGTTGGTTTCTTATAGTTTAAGCTTGATTAAATATTCCGCAAATCTATGAAGTATGATGTTATGACCCGTCTAGAGAGATATCATAACATAAATATTCTGAATGACGTGGATGAAGTGTAACACGTGATATATATTTTCCAGAAATTCAAAAACACTTTTTGTAGTTTTTATATATATAGACAGAGCATTGTCATTATCAGCACATTTTAGATTAATGATATCTGTTTTATATAACTCAAAAGTACATTTTTTGATTATAGGTGCTTTGAATATATTCACAAGGGAGGATGTCACACAAAAAATATTCAACATGCACCGTCAAGACGGGACACAGTATTACAGAAAGATACATGGATTTTGTGGGATATTGAACCCTAAGAAAGTTGAGTCTGTACACCCTTGCGTGCCCTCTGGATGCAGTGCCCTTGGGCATTCTGGGAAGTGAAGATCAGAAGAACGTTCTTGGTATAGCCCTTCAGCGCTAAACGTTGACATCTCATGTTACCATAAAGGCGCAATGTTTTGGAGGAAGGTTTGATCTGAGGGGGTTTGTGAGGTCTTCCATCATATATATAATTCTGGGTATAAAATTATTACAATGGGAAACTGCATAATTTTGACCAACAAGAATAAAGCAAATGAAAA
>JAODJU010000035.1:10817473-10829344 GCA_026776725.1 Gnathonemus echidnorhynchus | reverse complement strand
ATACACCCCTGTCACACCACCCGGGTCCAGCTTCAGTTCATCGTTGCTTCTCCTCTGGAACAGGGAAGACTCTGCTCCAACCTGCCGGTGGCTCACTCGTCCAGGAACTTCCAGATCTGTGATCAGTGTTATTTTAGGCTCATTTGGAAGCACTCCAGGGGTTGTGCTGTCATTGAAGAAGACCTCCGTGTACTCTTCAAAGGATCTTAGACGACTGCCTTGACGGCTGACCACCCGATAACAATATTTAGTTTGGTGGAAGCATAGGTCATTGAATTGCGGTGCTTACAACGCCACCCGCAATTTAATTCCAAGTACTGAGAAAGTACTACTTAAATTCAATCAATTGAAACCGCTGATAAACGTTAGACAGGTGTGAGTGATTCAGAACCGCTATCAAATAGTTGCTTTTATTTTTGCAAATATTTTTTGAATGACGTTGCCGTGTTCAAATCTCAAATGAAATGAATTTTTCATTACGGACAGAATTTCTCGGAGCAAACAGGGGTTCAAACAAGAGACTCCGATGACACTTCTCTCATTATTCTGGCAAAAGGTGTGTTTGACCCAGGAGGGCTATGTAATCTCTGCCCAATAAATGTATTCAGATTAGTTCTAAAATGTCAAGTTGATTCGGCGGTACGATTTCAGGTAGCCTATAATGTCAAAGCGAGTAAAACAGTAAGGACCATGTACTTGAAAACTAAACGTTGCATGATTTTATACAGTATAATAATAATAATAATAATAATAATAATAATAATAATAATAATAATAATAATACCAAAAACATTTTAAAATAGCGGGTCATTTTTAATGTTGGCTTTTTCATCAACATTTTAACCAGTGATACTTCAGAGGAGTTTTAAAACACGTTTTATACATTTCTGTCTCAAAGCTTTCTACGCGGAATTATAATCCGGAATGTTCGTTTCCCTCAGTCAAATAGAACACCAGCGTTAAAAATACAGTTTAAGGATGTTTATGTCAATCTAAAGAAACTGTCTGCCACGCGGCAAAAAATATAGAATTCGTTTTTGTTTCGTAGTCGTGTTGTTATTTTCAAAAATCCTAAATATTTTATCCATTTCCAGTCGGCCAATATGTCATGCTCGCTCATAAATTTCCATCTTCCCTTTCTCCCTCTGTCTTTCCCACGGGAGGTGCCAGACGGCCAGTAATTTGGTTGTCTTGGCTTGTCTGGAGTAACACCTGCCCCCTCTCTGGGGAGGGCGGCTTTCAGCTGAAAGCGAAGAGGAGAGGGAACACAGGCATAGAAAAATCACTCACACACACGGACCGGCTGACCGGCCGTTTGAAGGCCCTCTTTCCACCCCGAGCGCCGGCATTTAGGTCCTACCATCGACGCATATTCCAACAAATATTTCAGCGTCATGGAAATTGTAAGGCGAGAAAAAGCTTCGATTAACTACGGTGGTTTAAATTTGAACATTGATTTGTCTGTTTAGAGATCAGACTATTGTTGTGGTCAAATCGTGTTTGTGGTAGAGAACTTCATGCAATTTTAAACAAGGAGTTTTCTATACAATTATATTTTCCAAATCACCCTCCAGAAACAGTGACCATGTCATTTTTACATTAAAAATATTAATGGAAACCTTTATATCCAAATAATGATTTATTTGTGGTTGAGCCAAACCTTTAAATCTTGTTTGATGATTGTTTGCACAGATATTTTTAAAAATAAAACCTATTATTATCACGCTATTGTAAGAATAACCTATAAATTCGCCATATATAAGACTTTTGTCTTTTGAATATGATACTGATAACATAAATGAGGGTTTTTATTGCATGTCAACGTTTTACAAAACAAACAACAATGTCGTTGTTTTTAATATTTATTTGTTAAACAAGTCAACATAAGTATATGAAAAACTATTCGTTAGAAACCATCTTATTGTAGCGACTACACTACAAAATAACGCTGTAAGCGACAGGTACACGATAAAAACCCTGAAAAGACAAGAAATCTTTGGATAGCAGATACGTTTTTTTCCCACTAAAATGAGTCTATTAAGAGGCTCCAAAAAGAGAAAAGTATATAAATAAAACATCTCTAAATACAGCATATACGAACAAAATATCCTTAAAATCATTTTTGGTCGCAGCACAGGGATGTCCCCCTGGAATTGTACTGTGGCGTTTCATGACAGCAGACTGCTTAACTAAGTCCGTTTTAGTTTGATATAGGCTTACTTCAGTGAACTTATTCTGGAAGGGCGTGACTGTTCTTGTTTTTATTGCATTTCCCCAATTTCGTGAATTTAAATTCCTGGTAATAAAACTGGTGTCATAAAGGTCGTTCTAAAAATATTTGTCGTCCACAGAAAGATTTATCATTTCCAAACAAAGTATCCCTTTAACACTCAAGAATCTACAACCGGAATTATTACAAGACATACAAAAGGTTCTACCCAGAGTTAAGCGCTAATCTCTGTCATACACATATATACACACATTTCAAACAAATAACAGCAGAAAAATTCTTGACAGTTGCATTTACAACGTAGGCTACATAAAATAAAAAGTATCACTGAAGTGCAAATGAAGAGCGACAGAGCCACTTTCGTAATCCCCACACCACACTCTAAAATATGAGTATACATGAATATACATACATTTATACGTGAACAACGGTCATTTATCTATTTTAAAAAGACACATTGTAAACATATATACGGAAAATTAAGTCAAGGCCTTCAGAATATGAAAAATGCGTGTATGAATAAATATCTCAAATAAATAAATAAATACATAAATAAATAAATAAATAAATAAATAAATAAATGTATTAGATGTATTAATTGATAAATATATATTATATAGGCTTAAATGAGCATAGTCAAGAAGAAGTGGCACTTTCATAGTTTTTAAATAAATCATTTATCTTCTTCCGTTGACTTGACAACCACGAGACTATTCATAGCTAGAGACGCTGATTAATGTGATTTTAGCTGTACTTTAGTTATTTTTCCCTATTCTTTTCAGTCGTCCAAATGACTTACAGATAAGTATGCTTTAAGTGTCGCAGTTATTAAACATCTAAAACTACGACAATCTAGAGAAAACAAAGTGAGCATGTTTTTTTTCTGTTCCTGCCCGTGAAATCACCGTAATGGCAGTCTATGTCGATATTTCCGTGTCTTTCTATGTATCAAGTATTGGTATTATTGCATTCCTATTTTTGCTTTTTCAACTGGACAGGTAATTGCTGCGGCACAGCGCATAACCTGTAGCTGAGCTCTTTTTACAGCTGTGTACCAATGAGTTGCTCAAGAAATGACTTCTTTCAAGATATTGTACTCCTTGAAAAACCAAACGACACACATTGCACTCCTTCTGGTCGAAGCCCAAAAAGTTATTTGTCATAAGCGTTCGAGGAAAAAAAACAGTTCTTTTATTATGGGCGTTCCTATGTTTCCTTGTTGTAAGATGTTGACTGTCCGTTTCGTCTTTCTAGAGGGTGCCTAAACATCTAAAACATGATTTAGGTAAGATATGTAGCAAATTGCCAGTCTGAGGATTTCTATCTTGGATAGTTTCTTGTCGGGTGGCAGGGTGGGCAGCAGTTTCCTCAGCTCAGCAAAAGCCACATTGAAAGCCTCCACGCGGATGCGCTCTCTCGTGGCGTGGGCCGAGCGGTACTTGGCTGTTGCGCGCCGCCTCCTTCGCTTCTCCTCCCGGCTAAGGGCTTGCGGGGCCAGTGACCTGCTCTTTCCTTCTCCCTCTATCGGTTCGTCAGAGACGCAGCCAACTTTAATATCGTTCAGCACCGATTCTGCGTCTGACTGACTCCAAGGCAGGTCGGAATCCGGTTGATCTGGACTCAGCATCATTTTTTAGACCTCAAGCTGCAAAGTCTAAAATGAGAACCGACATAACAGCATATTACATTGCTTTGTTTACATAGAGTACCTTCACAGGCTCTGCCGGAGTTAAAGATAATTCAGTATGACATTCCACAGTTTTGATTCAGTTTCGGTGAAAAAGAGACAGAGAGAGTGAGAGAAACTGGTCTTTATTGTAATGTGTTGACTAATGTCACGTGCTTCTGTAATAGCACTTTTAGTGTTAGCTGGCCGATACTGGTTACCATCTTACACTGTTTATATAAACGAAAAGTCGTTTATGATGATGGTGCACGGTTGCATTAAAAGAGCTCTTCCTGTCTCATTACCCCCTTCCTAGTGTAATAATACTAGTTATTGTGTTTGGAGCTCTTGGCTACTTAAGAAGCAGGCCTATTTACGGATTCTACATATCAACATATTTATTCACTGTATAGGCCTAATGAAGTCATTCTCCCTTAGTGCAATAAAGGCCATTTTTTAGGCATACTTTTTAGGCAACTTTAGCCTTGGGCATATTTTTTTCCACCAAGAACATTGTCAAATAAGATGAGTAACGATTAACTCACTCAACAAGCGAATAGGCCTGAATATATTGCAAATCACAAGACTCGGCTGGCGATTTATACTTAAGGGGAAAATTCTCCCGTTCTCTGTATAATTTATTATTATTTAATATATTAACTGTTTTTGTTACTTTCGTGCCATTCTAACAAGGAAAACACTGAGTATTTCAGCGACTCAGTGTTCTGCTTACGCGTAGTAGCCTACAAAAAACTTTACTTTGTTCTGTAATTGAGTTTTTATTACGTTTTCATCAGCAGTTATTTTGTTACCGAGCTTTGCAGTCGCAGAGAAATTAAAGGGTTTCGCCAAATATTCACACTTAATGTCTTACTGTAATATTACTTTCTTTTTCTTGCACAACCTTATACTGGAGTCTGAAAAAGAAGTACATTCAAAATACTCAAATGGATTAACTTTCTTTTTTAGTCAGCGGTCATGCAAGCTCTAAAGATTTTAGCCAATATTTAGGCCTATGCAAAAGATAAAAAGGTTAAAAACTTAAATTCATTTAAAGTGTTTATTTTATTTTTTAACTACACATATATTAACAATTTTTTGTGAACCTTACATGAGAAAATTGCTAAAGTGACATCGGATTTCATGATATCGTCTGTAACTACTAGCACTCACCGTGTACTAAGACGTCGATTACCTGAGCCGTAGGCTATTTGAAACCCTGAGGTCCTTCTCAGGAGTTAAGCTACTCCACACGACAGCTCTCACAATAAACACTGCGGCTCTCTTAGGTTTCTTCCACAAAATAACATCTTCTCCCGCTCTGCTAGTTGTCCACCTTACATGGTAAAATTATGCAACTGCAATGTGTTAATTTATTTGTTTGCGCAGAACTTTAGATTGCAAAATGACACGTTTTGTTTATCCTTGTGTTTGCTGTAAGTTTGTTCGAGTTGCCTCGAACGTCATATTATATTTATATGCCGTAATACAGATGCGTGTCCTTCAGTACAGCTTTATGGACAAATATTGTTCATGGATAAAAATCTCGACAAAACATCTCGAGTTTTCTTCTGACCCCTATTAGGAAAACAAAAGAGACAGCGATTTAGATTGCGATCGCAACAAAAGTGCTGATATTCGTCCGTTTCTCTCGTTAGAAGTGATGATGAATTAAAGTCGTCATACAACACGGGCACCAAAAGATGATCTTTGATGGAAAGGCAGATAACAGATTTCTCCTCCCTTTTTCTCTGTTCCTGGTGTTGTGTGAAGGCCGCTTTCCTGATGGTATAGCAGATAAGATTAGAGCGAACCCTCCTAATAAAGGCTTGCCCGAGTGACGGAATACATTTGTGTGATCGTATTGTCTGCCTCGCTCCCTCTCGCTCCCCCCACCCCTTCCGTAAACACACACACAGACACACACACACACACAGTCGTCCATCCTCCTTTAGGGTTTTACCATTAGAATAAGCCCACAGATAGTGTGAAGGATGACGCGCGATGGAGACGTATGTTCTCTACCCTCTTCTTTAATATAATGAAACATTTTATTACTGAGATTTGAAAGTCAATGACCTCACACACCAAATACACATCTGAAAATAAGATAGTTCCGCTTTTCCTGTTAATGATAACGAAATTGGTCACGTTTGCTTTACTTACACTTACGTTTATCATCACTATAAATGACAAGATCAGTCAACGACGTCAGCGCAAAGACAATGCTGACTTACTGTTGTTGTAGCATGTAAATGTGATCTGCGGGTAACCCGGCTCTATCCCGCTGGACATTATCAGACTGACGTTTTGTGCCGCTAGCCTGGTAAAAAAAAAAAAAGGCTTCCCGATTTTTTACTTGAAATTCCACAGGGAACTCCTGAGGCTTCCTGTAGTTACAGGACATCTACCCTATTTCTTCTCAACTTCTGGACTCGACAGGAGCTGGGTGGTCGGGGATGCTTATTATTA
Organism: Gnathonemus echidnorhynchus; assembly: GCA_026776725.1. Classification (NCBI taxonomy): domain Eukaryota; kingdom Metazoa; phylum Chordata; class Actinopteri; order Osteoglossiformes; family Mormyridae; genus Gnathonemus; species Gnathonemus echidnorhynchus. Next base: position 10,822,976 of record JAODJU010000035.1, on the reverse strand, counting down.
TTATTATTATTATTATTATTATTAGTGTTGTTGTTGTTGTTGTTGTTGTTATCATTGATAATTATAATAACAATAACAATAATAATAGTTATATCAGATCAAAAGAGGCCATCAGATGCTTGTAATAAGCTAATAGAATGCATAAGCTTAAGAATTATGAAATGAGGCTAAAACAGACTCCTGAGAAAAAAAAAACTACAAGTATTTACCAAAATACCAAAAAGCAACCTGTTAAGTCCTGCCTGTCATGTCCACCTGACCCTCCTCTCTAGCTCCCTGATGTGGCCCTGATGAGCCACGCCTGTTGCTTGTTACCCCTGTATTTAAGTACCTGTTTGTCTGGACAGCCCCAGTCCGGTCATTGACGTTGCTCTGCCTGTCTGCCAGTGTCCTTCCCCATACTCGCCTTCTCGTTTTGACCCCTCATGGTCTCGTGTGTTTTCCTGCCTCCGTTCAGTTAAATAAAACCCTTTTTTGTTCACCAGCTGACTGCCTTTGAGTCCTTTCTCCCACAAGTTGTGACACAATCTAAGCTTTTCAGTTGTCCAACCTCAGTAAAACTTTTTGCATATAACTAGCGATTTTTATTTTTGCATTCAGTCATTCTAATACTGTATATTTGTTTATTTGTTTGTTTGTTTTTGAAGAAAGCACTAATTGTGAAGTTATCGTCATACTGTTTGTTCAGTTTTGATTTTGGTTAATGCTGGTAATTATTTTAGTGAATATGCATTGTTTAATAGCATCCTGAGTTTTCAGCCTTTTCTTACTCTGAGTGACTGATGATGTCATATAACCATGTGTGTTTTACACGTCTGTCCCATGGTTGTGTTTTTCCTTGAATAACTCCGGTGAATTGGTGCCCCTAAATTGCCCACAGTGTGTGACACCTTCCAGACTGTTTCATGCTTCTTGCTATCTGGAATATCAAGGCACTTCAAGCCTACACTGTATAGGTGGTTATGGAAGATGGATGGATTGTCTTATAAATATTGTCTTACTGAGACTCGTTACCTGCTTGCTAATGGAAACATTAAATAAACAAGGAATAATTACCTGTATAGAACAAGAAAAAACAAAGATGGTCAATAGGAGTCTGATTCAAATCTGATGTAATAAATGATAGAATAATAAAAACATTAACAAATCTTTCATCTCTAAAACTAACGGGGCGATCTTGGTTCCATTCACAGGCAGGACTACATTATAGGTAAGAGGTAAGAGAAATTAGTACACCGAGGGGACGAATGTTGCCAAACCTTTGCTAATCCACTTCATGAGAAACATGAAGCTAATCCTTATCAGATCCCGCTGAATCTTTCTTCACAGCGCTTATCAACTGCATAACTTAGTAATCTGTCTTATCGCCATCTGCAACATTGACGTCTGCCACGTGGCGGGACACGATCGTCGGCCTCCCATTTGGACTTCATCCAGGCCGAAGTGTCTCACAGTAGCAGTAAAATCATAAATTAGAGCTGCATCTGTGCGCGTGTACATCTGTCTTTGGGTGGGTCTGGGGAACCCAGCCAGTGAGACAATGTCTTCTTCGGCAGGACATTGTGTAAACAAGCCTGGCGATGTGCTGTCAGATTAATGAGGCAGCCAACACCCTTTTGTCTTGCAAACACAGTTTATGTTTGTAGAATTATGTTTTCACTGCGTCTTTTTTATCAGATGGCAGGGAGGCTTAGTGGTTAGCACTGTAGGAATTTTTCATTCTCAGAATCAGTTTCAAATCCTTCCTCTCTCTATGTATGGAGTTTGCATGATCTCACAGGGTTCCTCAGGTTAATCAGATTTCCTCCTTTATTCCAAAAACATACAGTTATGTTGATCGGCATCTCAAAATCGCCCATTATGTGTAAGTTTGTGCTCTGAGGGACTGGCAACCTGTCAAGGGTATTTATCTGACCTGTCCTAAACATTCTTGGATAGGTGCTGGGCTCACTGTGAACCTGAGTTAGACAAGCAGTTATGGAAGAGGCTCATAAGTGTCATTTTACTCTTAGACTTCATAAAAGACAAAGACAAATAATAAATCACCTATATCATATCAGTGATATCAAACATCTCTGAACCCAATGCAATTCAAGTGTCAGACTGTAGACACTTATATTTCAGGGACAGAGTGTGGCTTATCAGGCTAAAGTCTCTGTGCATAATCAGAAGGTCTCCAGTTCAAGTTGAGCCTCAGTGGAACAATCACGTGTCTGTGGGCCCTTGATCAAAGCCCTTAACCCTGAGATTCCAAAGCACCACAAAGCTTTCTCTCACCTATATGTGCATCTCCTGGAAAGCAAGACGGGGTAAAAGAAAATTCTCCCCAGTGCGGTTAGCTACTATTATTCTTATTACTATATTTTAACAGTCAAAGGTATCACAGAAAAATAAACCTGTGTGTGTTTTTTTTCTCCATTTACATTGGTAGGGAAGCAGCGCTCTTTAAAAATGCAAGTGCACACAAGTAAGGAGTTGAAGGAGGAGCAGCAAAGTTACGAGCAGCCTTGTGAGGACATGTGCTTCCATTTCGGGGCCAGACCACCTGAGCTGCGGCACTGCTGGAATTAAGAAGCAGTGTCAGTCTGGAGGTGACGGGAAGCAGGCGGGTGGGCATGTGAGCGGGCAGCTGGCAGCTGTGGCAGGAGCTCCTAGTGAGCTTGGAGCCTGAGCCAGCGAGACATTTCCAGGGCTAGACTCAAGGGCCCGGCAGCAGAAACCCACTCAAGCTGATATATAAATAAACAAACACAGGGTAGAGTCTTTGATGCGCCGAGACAGAATGATGAACAAGCCCTCACTTCATGGAAACTAATCAGCTCAACTGGGCTCTCATTGTTGGCTCAAAGATTTTTAATATACTGTCCCAAAGCTTGGCACTTTTCCACTGAGATTTTACAGTCCATGCAGTCCAAGTCAATCATGGAATTCTGTATTCATAAACAGACCTTTGTTTTTAAATTATGAAGGTCTCCAATATCAATATCAAACTTTCTCCTACATCGCTGATCGTTCGTGAGTAAATCTACACGCAGTGTCCCTGTTACTCCTGTTAGCATTGTGTTGTGTCGCTGAAGGGGAGGTGCTCCTACTGCCTGAAAGAGAAGTCCAGTGAGTCTTGGGATAGATAGATGATAGAGGGAGCCTGTTGTTAGACTCTGTATGTGACCTGTTTTGTTGCCAGTAAAGAGACTTCTGAGTGGTCCTCTGCTTCCGTTTCTTCAGGCTGTTCTGAATGAGAGTGATCAGTTCAGCTATTCGCTGACAAAAGCCTTTTAAAGCTTTGCATAGCATGTATGGAGAATGTAATACAAATCATAAAACCAAGCATCAAAATAAAGCATAAATGCAAACAGGAAGTATATTTTAGTGTATATTCTCTTAATTCTCCACCTAAAATCCCTGTACTGCCTATTTGATGAGGAATAGTTGGGAGTAAGGCTACTTTACATATTATAATTGCAGATTGCACATGATTTATCTTATATAATATATATGTATAACTGAGTGTTGTCTGTATTGTGCCTGAATCAACTTTTTCCAAGGCACTACTTGAATTTGTGCCCTGCTGTGTTTAGAGCATACCTTGCATTAATTCCTTTGTTGTGTATATTGTCATATACTTATTTTCTTTGTGCATCATGCCCTAATTGTGAATTGCCTGGTGTTTGCAACAGTAGCAAGATGTGCTAACACAAATTTCCACTGGCGCTGGTTGTGTGGCAATAAAGTTTCTGATTCTGATTCTGACTCTTAAACAGACCTTTAATGTGTGGTAACGTTGTTAGTAAAGTCGCTGTCCAAAGTCCTGAACTCTTCTCTGATTGACAGGAAGCCAAGCACCATTCATCTCCACTCCTTCAGCTCTTCTGGGAGTCAGCACAGCTTGATGAGAATGCTGCTCATCACACCCAGTCTGATTTGTTGCCAATCTTGGGAAATCTGTCTTAAAACAGCGCAGCATGTGTCTGTGGAAGTTTCATCTTTTTGTAGAACCGTGGAACTGAGTACTGCAAAGAAAGTTATGTGATACTCTGGCCATTTACATATATCCCTCCCTCAAGCAGCGTCCATTACTGGAAGTGCATTTGCTGAGCTAGAGAACGCTTCATGGTCCCTGTCATGTAAACTAGGAATGCTTTCATAGACTTGAATCATGTCACTGGTTCTATATTTAAATGACTGATTTTATGTTTAATTTTATTATTTAAATGTGTGAATGTTATTAATGTTGTGACACTGTAATTTATTTTAACAAATTAGAATTTTACTCCATCCATCCATCCATCCATCCATCCATCCATCCATCCATCCATCCATCACAGGAATGAGTAAAACCCACAACATCAGAGTCATGAGGACACAGTGCCAACCATGAAGCCACTGTGCTGCATATTATGTTTTTGTGTTTTCACAAGCACGATGCATATCATTAAGATGCTGAACTGATTAAGCATTGGGTCAACCATCAGCATTCATTTGTTTGTTATGGGTTTTATCAGTCATATTCATTAAAGGGAGAGGAAGTAAGACATAGAATGAAGGAGAGCTGGTGGATGAAGTCACTTCAGAAGACCAACGACAGCACTCGTTAAACTGTGACACTGTCAAGCAGGTGTTACAGGACACATCAAAATAACCAGGCACCCTTTTTGTTTTGCTATCAGTTTGTGGACAATCACAACTTCCCCTCTATGCGAGACACACACGCAGATTTACACCCACTATTCAGAGCTAATGAGGTGCTATACAGGAACATCTTTTAATCTACGTCTTGATTCTTATATTTCCCTTTACCTCATTTATAATTGGCTAATGTCTGACGGTGGAACACTGTTGGGTATCAATTTACCTATGAAGCTGAATGTCTGTTTTATTTTTAATATTCTTCTCTGCACATCATTTATGAATTTGTATGTATAATTGTGTGAGCTGCTTATGAGATGGCATACAAAGCACCTGTTATTACTATAATTCAATCTTTACCTTTCTGATCACATTCACACAGACTGCTCTGGGGAACATGTCACATGTTATTCTGTTGGTGGGTTTCTTACCTGTTTACAGGACTTTACAGAGTTATAAAACAGTACAATTCATGCCACTGCTTATCTGGTTTGGCATCGCAAGTAGCCTGAAAATGACAGTAGGAAGTTCCGGGCACAAGGCAGAGGAGATGTTGATCTATGACGGGATACACACATTTCGATATCCCAATTGACCCAATCACATAGTTTTAAACTGCTCTAAGAAACTAGAATACTTACAGGAAACATGGAATATGCAAACACCACAGACAGGGGCGTTGTGCAAACCATATTTGTGGGTTAGCATCATTTCAAAACCACAGATATTAATGTTCTTGAAACTTTATGTAGCTACAGTGGTACCTCGGTTCTCAACCTCACTAGAACTCAAATTTCTTTAAAGTCGAACAAACCAGTTTGACCTAGAACTCGATCTGAATATCAGAAGTCGAACCGTGAACGCTGACCTAATATAA
>JAODJU010000035.1:10774774-10794596 GCA_026776725.1 Gnathonemus echidnorhynchus | reverse complement strand
CCTTTATTTCAGTGGAACCCATAAAATATCTGTACTTTATATTTCTGCTCCCTGCATGGATTACCTTACATTTAACTGTGTTAAATTTCATCTGCCAAGTATCAGCCCAGTCGCTAATTAAATCCAGACTTTTTTGAAACACGTGGGGATGGGGTGGAGACAGCTTTGGTACATGTGGGGATGGGGTTGGGATAGTATTGGTACATGTGGGGATGAGGTTGGGATATCTTCCCATGCACCTCTCTAAGTCCACTGACATTTCTCTAACTTTGATCAGCATGGCGCCGATCCCGAACACATGCAGATGCCAATGTGACTCAGACTCTCATCAACATTTTGGGGGAGAGAATGTCCAGTCATAGTTATGTGGATGTGCGGGGGAACCTCTGTGAAATATGCTGGGAATAGGCCATTAGAATCCCCATTTTAAGCTCGACAGGTCAGCAATGGAACTTAAACTCTGACCAGAGCTCTAACCATTAGCACATTGCTAGAAGGTTAAAATTGAACTTGGTAGACTAGACATAGAACCTGCAAATAGAAGTATATTTATTGCAGTCTGGGTGCAAAATAACCTCTTGAGATATATATATATATATATATATATATATATATACTTCTTGAGCAGGCAGGTCATGGGGTGATCACAAGAGATCAATAAGAGAAGTGCTCTGTGTGATGGAAGAGAGAACTGTGAGGGTAGATTTTCAGGACGACTATTCTGGCAGGAAAAGACTGTGGCAGTGTGGTTTCCATTAGTTGTAAGCAGCCTGCTGATTGGCTAAGCACTTCTGAAGAGAACAGATTGGAGATTATTTATCTGTCAAACCATAAAGTGATGTGTGTGTCTGTGTGTACCTGTGTGTGTGTGTGTGTGTGCATATGTGTGCCTGTGTGTGTGTGTGTGTGCATGTGTGTGTGTCCGTATATGTGTGTGTATGTGCGTGTGTTTGTGTGTGTGTGTGCATATGTGTGCCTGTGTGTGTGCATGTGTGTGTGTCTGTATATGTGTGCCTGTGTGTGTACATGTGTGTGTGTCTGTGTGTGCATGTGTGTGTGTATCTGTGTGTGTGCATGTGTGTGTGTGCATATGTGTTCCAGGTTTCTTCACAAGTTCCTCTTATGTAATGCAGCCCCTGAATATCATCGAAGTCAAAAACAATTTGTCAGTCCAAGATCAATTTAATCTGCTGAAAATACTAAGTAAATTGAATGCTAACGTGAAATATCTCTTTACATTGAATTTCACAAACAGTATGAGACACCTTTCAGAAACCTATCCTTTACACAGTGTAGTTTTACAGAATATGATCAATTTTCATATGCCGATTATTTACTTTGAAAAATCAAAGATGATAAGAGGTAGTGATAAGCTGGCATTTGCTGAATAATGTGTTATACATATGTATACATCTGTCAGCTGAACACTGAATATTCTTCTCAGGTAATTAAATTCATCATCTATTAGCTTTCCCCAAAATGCACACTGACGAGTGTTTTAGCTATGTTACTAAGCACTTTTTTTTACACTACACTTAAAAATGTCACACTTTCTTAATGCTTGCCAACACTCTAGGCTACCGAAATGTAACACCTCTCTCAGCGTGTAATCCTCCCCTTTGAGTGCGTAACACCCGACTGACATAGCATGAGTCCCATCCACTGCGTTTAATACCTTTGCATGATTCTTGCATGGCTAGCCCTTCCCAGAACGCTGAACATGTCCTCATACACGTTCACAGCTGAAAGACCTTGCGCCTGAGTGAACACACACTGAATATGCCTTGCCCTCCTCTGCTTTTTCACCTCAACCCGCACATCGAGGCTCATCCACACCCCCTACCCAGGGAGGACTTACGCCAAAGCAGAGACCACGTGAGATTTGTGAGCACTGACTGAGCTCCACGCTGAGTTGGCATGGTGACACACGAGGCTGGAATCAGACACGGGGAATAGAGAGGGGGCCAGATGGGTTCCTCTCTCCGCCGCACTCCGAGGCCACGACTCGTCTGTTCTGTAGCCCCCCTCCCAACCCAAAAGGCCTGAGAGAATTTGGAACTTTGGGTGGAAGAGCCAATCATCTGCAGAGCAGGGTGTAACACACAGCTGTGTCGCGGCGGCTGTCAAACAGGGAGCTTGGAGCTGGTTTCCATGGGTCACGCCATGGATTTGCTGCTCATCTTCTTCTTCAAAGACAAGAAGAAAATCAAAGCAGGGCACGTTACTGTGGAACCATATTTCGGAGTCCATCAGTTGAGATACGGACAAAATACGGCCAAGCTGTCGAGGAGATGTCAAAAGTCAGTGTCGACATGCATGGCAACAAGATTTATGCAATTTCTTAACACCTACCCAAGTAGAAACCCAACAAGGCGAAGAATTAGCAAAAAAAGTCATTCACAAAACCATCATTAAAACTGACATTTGGTAAATAACCATATCTAATCAGATTTCATACAAATTTAATGAATAAATAATCAATCATGTAGAACTCATGTTAAATCTTTAAAAAAAAAAAACATTTGGTTTGAAATCTAGACAATTGTGACTTGTGACAAAGGATAAATACAATGCTGCCTTTGTTAATGTGAGGAAAAAAAATCCCTGTATGGCAGGACGTTCTGTCATCTAAACAATGTGTCACTTCACAATCACCTTTTCTGTCGAAGGTCAGAGGGTGTGACCGTACCTCAGTGCCTGTTTTCCATCTCAGTCCTCATTCCCTGAGATTCTTCTGTACCTTCGCTCGTCTTCCTCAACGCGCAACCTGTTGCTAGGTAACCCTGGGTCACAGCTGCAAGCTAAATCAAACCTTTTTCCAAGTTATCAGTGAGATGGGCAGTAATTTATTAGTTTGATATAGCCAGCCAAGAGTCGGATGATAAAAGTTGACTGGGCTGCAAAAACCTTGTTTGGAATTCATGCTGTATTCCATTTGCAGGCTTTCTTTATGACACTGCAAAAGCATTTGGATGGATACTCTCAAGACCACACACAAATATGTATAAATGTGTATGAGTATATATGCAGTATATATACTCACTCGTGCTTATCACAAACGCAGTTTTAAACAACTAAATTAATAATGATGTTGAAAAAACATGAACAAAAATGAACACAATGATTAGTAAACTGCCGGATTTAGTGTATTGTAAAATAAAATACATAAAACTCTTTACTAAGATGTCTATTGATAAATAAATACTACATTTAAATATAATGGCAAAAATTAGTTTATTAGACAAACCAACTTTATGTGAGAAAGGCAGAAGCATGCGTCATAAAAAAGTTACCCTTCAGCAACTATTGAATAGATTTTAGCACGTCACACCAGGGGGGTTTCTATCTATCGAAAAAAAAATCTGGGGCTAAGTCAAGTTTACCGGAGGCTTGACTGTTTTTTTTCTTTTTGAAGGAAGACTGGCATCGGGGGCCTGTTTCAAAATGCAGAATTTCTTATTAGCGGGATATCTTGTCAGATTTAACGTAGTCTGGGCTTTATCTTTGTTCACTTACATTTAGCCCAGATTACCTTAAATCCAACACGTTATCCAACACGCTAAGCAAGAAATCCTGCTTCGTAAGACAGATTGTGAGGCTAAAATATTCGGGGCTATAACCACGAGTGATCGGACCTAACGACGCCCATGCGTCACACAATCATTGTTTCTTACTGCTTTGTGCACATGAACGCTTAGCGTCATCTGGTGGTTATAATTATAATAGCCGGAGATACTAGGTTAGTGAATGCATCTAAATAGCATATCTAAATAAAACGTTCATCAATAAACTGGACATATTTTGACTCAAAACAGGAAAAGTCAAACGAGGTAATATTTGGCATACTATCTGTACGCAGCTTGGTACGTGTCAGCGTTTGTGCTTTTCTTTGAACTTTAATTGTTAAAAGTACTTTTTAAAACTATGTACAGCTCCGAGTCACGTGACTTGTTTTGATGCAAATATATATATGCTTAACCTGATTCAGCGACTACAAAACCAATGCAGTAATATTAATTAAGCGACTAATGTGATCTGCTGTATTTAGGCCGATTTGTCCGTCCTTTGTTGCCGCTAAATTTGGACCTGATTTAATTTCATTGACGGTAATTTGATTGTGAAAGTGGCCGATCATGTAATCCTGAATGAATCATGCTTTTTGTGAAACGCCTCCCTAATGTGCAGGTAATTAAAGTTTCCAGGACAATCACTGAACCGAGCTGCTGCTCAAAAGCAGGCCTACTAGCGTTTTCGAAATAAATTTCCCCCAAGATCGATACAAACACACTCTCTGGCTAAATGCACAAGGCTGCCATGTACCAGATCCCCGAAAGGTGTTCAGATAGTTTTTATCATGTTGTTTTTTTTCCCCATTTAATATCACGTAACAGTACGAGCTACATGAGTTAGTGGAAAGAGGAAATGGTTTAATTAAAGTTTAATGCAGGACAATTAAGCCGTGCATTTTACGTTTTTAAACGAGCGGAGGCGATGAGGCACAAATTCGTGAGTTCAGGTACCACCACTTCGGGGTTGCCAACTCTCACGCATCGGGCGTGACAACGCTTTCGGACTCTCACGCACACGCTAGAAATCTTATGGACAATCTATATTATTCCATTATACACTTAAAATTAGCTACGTCAAAAGCGTTGGGGTAGTTTGCAAACACTGCTGAATATTTACAAGGTAATAAAACTGTTACATACATATGTAAATGCGCGTGCACGTGTCTTGAACTGAAATCATCACTCCAGACAGGTGACCAAATTTGGCAACCCTTCCACTTATATGCTATAATATATTGAATCCCGATTAATAACAATAATAAATAGGCCTAATAAAATAGTAAAAGTATTTATTTATATAGTTTCTTCATCCTACAAATAATATCGGAGTAATTTTACTCCCATGTGACAAAATACCAAATGGTGGATTAGGTTTATGTCCCCACAATGTGATACAAAGCTGATTTTTTTTTTGCATTGTGTGGATCATGTGTGTGTGTGTGTGTGTGTGTGTGTGTGTGTGTGTGAAAACCAGTAGTAGGACTGAGTTGCATTGTTCCTGTTGCATTGTTTTGTTGGATTTCTGTTTGACTGACAGATGGATCGTGACATTCCAGTTATTCAGGTTGTAGATAAATTCTTCCTGTCAAAACCCTTTTTTTTTAAACATGATTTATTTTTGCATTAATTGTCAAGATCGGAACGCACAAGAACTGATCAGGGCAAGCATTTTACATGACTTTGTTGGAATATTTTTCTTTCAAACACATCACCATCTGCAGGTACATTGAACAGAAAGATGAAGCAAATTAAAACAACAGCTTACTAAATAAAATCTGGATTATTATGCAAGCAGGACAGAGACAGTTTGCTAAAATCAACCATTCGATAGATTAAATATTAAAGTATGCCAAGATGTACTCTTTTACTGATCTATTTATTTACTTTTGAGTGGACCTATGTCTATTTAATGAGTGTCAATTATTCATAACTTGCCATCTGGTGAGGTCATCATTCATGCTATTTTTTATTGCATATAATATGCAGAACCCATAACTATGACAAATTGCAGTATAAGATATTAACATACTAGATGCCTCATAAAAGTCTAACAGTGAAGCCTCCCTGTGATGTCTGAAAAATGATTTAGAGCACAGTTGAACAGAAGAGCATCTACTGCCATCTGGTGGTGATGGAGGTGACCCCCCCCCTCCTCTTTTGCTTTCCGTCGATTTTGGACAGACTCTCTAGCTTTGTGTTCTATGTTTCCTGGGATAGGCTCCACTGTTGCAGTTGCAATAAAAATAGCAAATATTACTGTAGATGTACTGTGTGCATATTTTAGACCTTAAGTATAATTTTATTGAGTAGTATCAGTCCATCCATTTTCTGTAGCCGCCTGTCCTACTCAGAGCATATCCAGTAGGCTATGGGTTCAAGGCAGGGAACAACCCAGGATGGGGCACCAAACCATCACAGGGCACACTCACACACTATTCACACACACATACACATCTATGGGCAATTTGGTAACTCCAACTAGCCTCAGCATGTTTTTTGACTGTGGGGGAAAACCCCACGATGACAGAGGGAGAGCATGCAAACTCCACTCACATGCAACATTGTACTGCCCCTATTCAGAAGTAATTTTTAAAAATCATTATAAATATGGGTGATATTCACATTTACATTTTTGTTATATTCGGCACCTGTTTTTCATCTGAGTACAGTAACTTAAAGCTGAATTAAAGAATTATTTTAACAAATATTAATAATATGAATGAATGAATCCAAGGGCCACAGATATTGTGGACGATAATTCAGCAGAAGAACTCCAGTAGAGTGACCACAAAGACAATCGCTGATGCAGACACATTATCTTCTTCATCCTCAATGTTACTTTGACAGCAGAACTACATTGCAGGAATCGGATACACAGGTGAAAAAAAATACCTCAGCTCTCTCAGTCTCTAATACTGAAACAGTCAGTATTAGGTAATGTATATGGGCTTTAAAACTGCAACGGTAGAGAATGAGAACACAGTGACATCGTATACTGCTGGAAGCCAGTGACCCCTTCCACATAATGGTCTCAAATTACTGTTTGTTCTTCCACTTTGGTGGGAATTCCATCTCCATTTAAAATGGATCAATTTCCATAGGCAATGTCGCATTTCCACAACATTTGCATCTATTTAGCACACTTTTTGTCCAAAGTGAGGTACATGACACATAATACAAGAATACAATTGTCACACCTTGTAAGTGTTGCTAGGCTAAGCTTGAGTGACCAGTAACCAGTGCAAGATATTTATGGGACAAATAGCCATACAGAACACTGTTTACAATGGAAAATATACAAATGAATAGCATTAGGAGAATATGCAGTACTATCCAAGAGTCTTAGGCAACGAAAACTATCAGAGAACAGAGAAATCCTTGTTCATTTACAAATTATACTGTAAATTTGCATATCTTCTAATGTTAAATTGTGTTTTTTTTTCTGAACAAATATGCACTTACTACCCAGATAAATAGCTTTAAACCAGGAGTGGTCAATCTTATCCGCAAGACAGCCATAGTGAATGCGTATTTTTGCTGCAACTCCCTAATTAAAGGACTGATTGGCTGGTGAATCCTCACACCTGGTTTTGAACAGCTGACCTAAAGGTTATCCCAAAAACCTGCATACACACCGGCCCTTTGTGGATAAGATTGGCCACTCCTGCTTTAATTACAGTATTTCCTTTTACTACCTAAGACTTTTGCAGAGTACTGTAGTAGGAACTTAGTCTAAGCCTGAAATATGATGGGGTATCTACCAGTGCCAAGTAATATCAATATGACAGTCAGTGAGGATAAGGAACTGGCGAGGGTCAATGTGAGAAAGAGGTACATTATGGTGTTCAGTGAAAACAAGAGTCTTAAGACATTTTTTGATGGTCATGATGGCCACTTTTTAATTGAACAACAATGTAAAATTCTCAGTGTCAAAAGATGATATTTAGAAGCATGTGATAATTTTTGTCATTCATGACAGACTGTACAGGTAGATTGCGCATTGCAAATAGTCAGATAATGGCTAATATCTTCTCCAGTTCAGAAATTCCCAGTGCCCAGTAATAATTTATGCATTACCTTTATATCCTGGGAATGGTTAGCATTTAGGTCAAAATATCAGTATATAACGTCCTTTTCATTTCTAATTAAACTGTTCTTAAATTTATGTACTGACAGATTAAAGTTGATTAAATTACCAGGAGTGAAAGTAGGATGGAAATACAGTGTAGGATAGAGGATCTGTGTCTAGGGAACCGGAGTTGGCGTGGTGGTCTCCTAGCAACAAAAGAAATGCCAACAAGCTGAGACAAGCACTCAGCTGGGGCAGTCGAGGATGGACGAGAGGATGGAAAGGAGGGCTGCGTAAAGGGAAAAAGAGAGAGGGGAGAAGTGTAAAGTAGTCTGAGGTGGGACTGGTGTGGAATGCTTGTGCACAGGTAAGATTTACACTTCAATCGCAGGGGCTAAGGACGAGTGAGATTATTAATTAATTATGCAGGGTTTCTAGTTGAAAATGACAATATATCAAATATGTCCAATACTATTTACTGCCTTTTTTAAACATGGCAACATAGCAGGAGATAGTCAACCTAATATTTATCATTCTTATAAGCGAAGAAGTCAACAGGGTAAAATGACAGCCTTTAGCTTCCAGTTAAATTTAAATGAATGCAACTAATTAGGCTCTACGTTATGGAACATGCTTTCTGTGTTTTGGCGAGAAACTACTTTTTTATATTCTATTTTTGTAAAAAAAAAAAGGAAAAAAAAACCAGTGAGCAGCCAATGGTATGCAAACAGCAGAAGCTGCTCATTCAAAAATGTAGGGGGAGGGGGGTAATGTGAGAATGAACAGGGCTGTATTAGAATAAGGAAGAGAAGGATTCCCTTACTGCTAGGGCTTAGGCCGATATTATCTTATCGGATAAGATTTGCAGTTTAAATTGAATTTAAATTAAATTGAGTTTAAATTGAAATTGAATTGAAATTTAAATTGATGCTTATAATGAAGAATGTTAAAGTGCTGCTTCCTTGACCTGGCACATCGTCGCATACTTAGAGTTCTGGTGACACGCAGACATTGTCTGAAGTGCATTTCTATGTATCAGCTTTCAAGATACATATATATTTAGTGTCAAGCTGGCCGTGACTGCTGACGAGCAAGATTTCAGTGTGATTAAAAACTGGTACTTAAGATCTTGATCTAACCAGACTACAGTTACTGAGCCTTTTAGGACAATCATGGTCAATGGAGTTTCCATGAGAGACTGCAAACAAAAGGCCTGTCAGTCTGCACTGGGTCTGTCATCTTTATCCTACCATGTGTATTATCTTTATTATGTGGGGGCTTTACTTTAGCTATGAGAACCAGGGGTGACCTTGTGGTTGTTATAACGTTAATAATGTAAAAATATCAAGCTCATTAAGCTTGCATTGAAAACAAATAAATATAGCAGTATATCCATCCATCCATCCATCAACCATTTTTGTGCTTATCCTATATAGCTAGGAACTCATGCTGCGTTCCATTTGAACTCATAATTCAGAAATTTCAGAGTTTCTAGTCAGAAATTTCAATTGGAATGCCACCTCATGTTGGAATTCCGACTTGTAAACTCAGAGGAATCGATACAAGCTCAGAATCCAAGATGGCTGCGCCCTTTATCGACAGAAGTGAAAGTTGTAGTTTTATACAGTTTATTAGCACTCACGTCTTATTTGTGGCTCATTAAATCGGTCATACACACAGTACTGTCCAACTTATCTGTGGATGTGTGGCTACAGAGTTTTATGCTCAAAACACCACGTATTGTGTTGTTATATCAATTGATATTGCTAACAATGGCTAACAATGAACCAGGCTAGAACTGAGTTTCATGTTTAGCTGGATTATTTGTTGGATTTAAGGTAGTCTGGGCTAAATGTAAGTGAATGAAGATAAAGCCCATTTAAACTGAGATACCTTAAATCTGGCAAGTTGTCCAGTTAAGCAAGACAACTTGCTTTTTGAAACAGGTCCCTGGTATTGTTAAATGGCTTTCCCACTTGTTGAACTGGAACACATTTGACTTGTGTGTGATGTCATTCCCAGTTCCCAGTTCCGACCTCTGAGGTAAATGGAATGCAGCCTTATCTTAGGCAGAATGAAATTGAAGGAGACAACCCTGGATGGGTTGCACACCCAGACACACTCAAACACATAGGCAAAGATTACTGGAAATGAGGAGATATCAGTTCACCAAACAACTATCATGGTTTTGGTCTGTGGGAGCAAACTGGTGCGACACAGTGAAAAGATGGTAAGTTCGAGCTACCATCCCAGGCACACTACCCAGTGCCTCTCTATATTAACTTTGTCAAATATAATAAATACTGCGTCTTGAAAGGATTTGTATTTTCATGGCCAAGTGTGATCAGTTTTTATGCAATTTGTTACACATTTCAGGTAGTCAGATGAAAACTAGATTACTAACACTTTATTTCTATTTCCCCCCCTTCATCTCAGTGATTTAAACATCTGAGGTCATCAGAAAAAAAACGAAACCAAACTAAAAGCATCCATCATGATGTTCGTAGGGTCAAACATGAACAGCAAGTCATCCCTTGGAAAGCATAATTCCTCCCCAGTTCCTTTGCATAGTGAGTCAGATGATGGTCCAGCTGAATCCAGTGAGGATCCTGAAGCTCTGCCAATGGAAACCCTTCCTTGCTGGGCCAATCAAGCCCTGCATAGACTAACAGAGGGTGAGAGGGAGCTACGGCGCCTGAGAGACTATCAGGCAAAGGAGCTGGAGGTTGTGAACCAAGCCCTCGAGCGTGCCATTTTAGGAGTACAGACGGAGGAGCGCATCCTACTGGAGAGGGTGGCTCAGGACCACAGAGATGTCCAGAGACGCCTGGAACAGCTGCAGAGAGAAAATGCAGCAGCGGCTCGAGTAGGCCTCTCTTTAGTTGATGAGCGGCTTCGGCAACTGGTGTACTTGAAAACAGAGGTAAAGGACTGGCCTGGTGATCAGTGTGTGTCTCACCAGAATCAGCTGCTGAAAGGTGTTTCTGAGCTGCTTCAGCCCTGGGAGATAACCCTCTCCCTGAAGCGGGTAAATTTTCGACCCAGTTCTCAACAAAAGTCTATTACTTTTGGAGATGTTCAAGTCCACCAGCATGACCTCGGCTTCACCGTTGGGGCTTGTGGACTGCAAGGCCAGCCATGTGCCCTCCACACAGACGTAGTTCAGGAAGAAGTCCCAGACGGGACAGAGCAGACTATGTCTAACAAGCCAGAAGCAGGACATGGTCCAACATTTACACAGGTGATGGGTGAGTGCGTGGTCAGAAATATTTGTCTGTGTCCCAGGAATGAAGATATGGAAGAAGAGATGCAGACCTCTCCAAGGCCAAGATGTTGGCCGCCATTGCAGAGTCCTTCCCTTAAGGAACCATCACAGCAAGAGGATGTGGAAGACAGCAATGAAACTGCCCCTGCCTCCCAAAATATGGAATTAGATTATGTAGATAATGAAAGTGAAGATGACAGGTTGTCAAATGGTCCAAGAAATCTGAAAAATCGAAACCTGCTTTCCAGTTCCCGGCATCCCACCAGTCCAAAAGTGTCAATACTGGAGCACCATAAAACTGTAGACCAAGACGTAATTTTGAGAAGATTATCAAAATGCAGCCATATCAGAAAAACATCCCCTAAGGCAAACAGTCATGGACTAGCAAGCAGTCAGAGTTGCCTTTGTTTGTCATCCCAAGACTGCCCATGCTCATGCTCCTCAGATGACCATCTTCTCAGAATGTCCGGTGAAATGAAGAGGACTTCTTCCCCAACGGATAGTTTGGACTCTTGCTACACCTTCATCGTTAGTTCCCCTCGTGATTACAGCTGCTCCCTGTTCCGTGACCCACGCATCTCCAAATCCACAGCAGACCTTTCTGGAGGGCACCGGCCAAAGATCAATGCAAGAAAGGAGACACTGCCGCAGGGTCAGAGGGCTAAGGGGAACTTCTTAGGGCAGAAGCATCAGAGCTCTGTGCCTGGAAGAGTCTCTTCTGGCAGAGGTGCCAGAGAGCAGAGCTGGCAGAGGTTATTGCAAAATACTAAAAGTGGTGCTGGCCAAGTAACCAGATCTGTCTCCATGTCAGTCATAGAAGGGCCCTTCCCCAATGACCCCACAGAAGATCAGATGGAAGATGGCGAGAAGGCCTTGCAGAAAAGAGCAGAGCCCGACATAGTCAAGGACGATAAAGATCCATGCCCTCTAAAGGCAGTGCGGCTGGTCAGACAATTTGGGAAACAGGGTTCAGGTAGGGCTGATTTTACTCTCCCTAGCGGGGTTCATGCCACGCCCCAGGGTCAGCTGTTTGTGGTGGACTGTGGAAACGCTCGGGTGCAGGTGACCGACAGCCGAGGTAATGTCCTCCAGCAGGTTTCCACCGAGCACATGGACAATTCCAATCGCCGCTGTCAAAACTACTTCGACATTGCTGTGAGTGTTAAGGGTCTCGTCGCGCTGAGCTGCGCAGCCCGGAGAGCCCTGCTGATCTTTAACAGACATGGGCGCCACTTGCAAACCATTGGGGGAATGGCAGCTAGGGATGAGCTGGAGGCACCCAGGGGAGTGGCCGTCAACATGGAGGATGACTTTCTTGTGGCGGACATCCGACGGGGCACTCTGACTGTCTTGAGGCTGAACCCGAAGACTGGTACCAAGCTGGAATGCATGACAGTCCCAGGTTTCCATAGACCCTACCTGGTAGCAGCCTGTCCAAACACAAGGCTCGTGGCTGTGTCAGAGAGGGGGAGTGAAACAGGGCAAGCGCCTTGTGTCAAAGTCCTGGATGATAGCTGGTGTGTCATACGTGTTCTGGGTGTGTGCTTGGGTGTGGGACCCCTCCTTTCATGTCCTTGGGGCATATGCATCGATAAGGATGGAGATGTGCTGGTGGCAGACTGGGGCAAGGAGCACCAAGTGCTTATATACCCTTCCAAGGGCATAGGTCAGGCTTTGGTGAGCCAAGGCCTGAGAAGTCCCCGTGGCTTAGCCTTGCTGCCTCAAGGTGACCTTGTGGTGTCAGACAGCATGCACCACTGTATCAAGATCTTCCAGTACAAATAATATCATTATGCTCTGAAAATTCAGACATTCTAAACTCAATGGTACTACGTAATCCATTTAAGATTTTTTTTTTTCCCCAGAATATTATCTGCACCATAGTCCAGGACTATTTGATTCTTATAACAGAAATTTACTTGTACTTATTTGAATAATGCTATCCAGAATGCATCTGTTTATTACAAAAAAAGAAATAAATATTCCTAGCTAAATTAAAACAGAAATGTTTGGAGTACTCTGCATTTGTCATTTGCAAGGGCATAGGTTTGGTTTCAAACACACACAGTACTCAAACAATTTTTGGTAGAGGCGTGTCCCTGCCATCCATACCCAAATCTATGCCCTTGGTCATTGTACAATTTTCTCTGTCTTACCCAAAATTCTATGATAAATAAATTAATGGTTTGCATAGCAGTTTGATATAATCTTGCGTGAGGCTGGGCTCTCTCTCTGTAAAGCTGTCTTACAGTACTTCTGCAAATAAATATTTACTGTTCTCTGTCTCCCTGGATCCATAATCATCTTTAAGGCATAAACAGTGTAAACTAGATACATTTCACCAGAGGCCTGGAGTCAATTTGTAATGCTAACAATATCCTATAAACAAACGTGTGTGTGTTTAGTTTAAGAGGTCACATTTTTTTTCATTAGACAAATTCTTCTCGTGCAAAATCAGTAGTATCAGGTAGGGAATATGGAAAATTAAATCATAATACCACTGAGTCTGTGTGTACATTTGTGTGTTTTAAGTTCTTGGTAATTACACATAAACCAAATTATTTTATTCTTGCATCTCAAACCATTTTTCCCACTTTCCACCTGAAAGCAGATATTGTTATAATTCGGATATTCATGCATTTTGTATTTTTACATTTATTATTACCTGCAACACTATTCTGAAGTTCTTTCTGTGCTGCTGTCTGTCATAATATAACATATTTTAATCCCCACTTTAGATCTTCATAGAATAGAAATATGATTTCACGGAATTCAGCAGAATGAGCTTCATTCCAGATTTATGACTTTTCTTTCTTTGAAAGAGAACAGATTCGTCATTCCAGCACTTTGAATTGAACAAAGAGTATCTACAGGGTGTAAGCTAACAATGTGGATCATTATTCATCCAGTAAAATACATAATCCTGAAGCACACCTCTCCTGTATTTTTGTACTTCAACTTAAAAAAAAACCTGTTTCACATAGTATGACCTTCATATCTGAAGGTCAAAGGTTAACAGGAAATGGCACTCTCTTGCTTGCAGACAGAGGGCAAAGTCCCCTTGGAATGGAGTGTCACATGAGCCTAACAGGCCGGTACCTTGGAAACTCCCTGCACACATCGCCCTTCTCACTTCACACAAGTGATCAGGTGACATCTGCTCAGAGAAGGACTGCTTGGATTCACCTGTTTCAGTAGAAGCCAGTCAGCCATGCTTATTCACCTATCAGGTTTCCACTTCATTTACTGCATATGTGTCATTACCATTCATTTATTTTCTGACTGCTTATCCTGGTCAGGTCCACAGAAAGGCCTGAAACTCATTCCAGGAAGCACAGGGCACAAGGCTGGGTACATCTTGTATTGGATACTGTTCCATCACAGTGCAGATACATGCACGCACTGACACACATTACTGAAAACTATGGGCAATTTTGAGACACTTAGTAGCTAATCTGCAGGTATTTTGACAGCAGAACTCAGAAGAAGATACAAATTCTCTAATAATAGGTACATACGCGGCTCTGGGGGGTGGCAAGGGGTGGCAGTGTCCACCCTAGACTAAAACCCGGCCACCCCATTGGTCACTTGCATCGTATTAGCATTTTTGTGGCATTTTTTTTTCTTGCCCAGAACAGTAGTAATACAGAAGTTCGGGAATCTTGTACTTAGTATAAGCTTGTTACCTTAACTGCAAAAGATTGATATATCTTGTGTGTTTCATAATTCCAGCACTGCCTGAATTATAAACAAGAGAGATATAGATATAGCATTCAGGTACCTTAAATGTTCTTTTATTTTCTAGATGCTTTATATTCATATCTAGATTTAACCTCTCCTCCCACTCGGTCACCCCACTGAAAATTTTCTGGCTCTGCAATTGAACAGGCAGGAGTTGAATCACCAATCATTCCGGTGTCAAGCAACAATATTATCCACTGAACTAGTATTCTACTTCATATTTCATGACTAACACTGAAACTAATAATTACACGAATATAATTACATTTATCTGATGCTTTTATCCTAAGCAACTTACAGTAGAGGGAAGGGTTATGATTTATGTAATTAACGCTTGGGGCATATTTTCTGTGAGCCAATGGCCTATTGTATGATGTCAAGACCTGTGGCATTGTCAGTGCACGAGTCCGTGACTCTTTTCCCAGCATGCTTGGTGGCTTTCCTACAACAACCCTGTCTAGTGCACTTGCTGCTGCTTGTGAGTTCACCCACCTGTCTGGAGAGTTTCTGCCACAGAAAACACACCTGGGGTAGGAACACAGTCATGTTAAGCCCACCAGTCTACCCAGGTGCCTGTGAAGAAGCTCGTCATTTGCGTTTGCAAATACGAAGAAGCTAATATTACATAATCCAATGATTGAATGGTTCTTGGACTTCCTCCTTATACTGCTGGCCATAGGGTGATTACCGCCGCCTCAATGATGCCATCACTACAGACTATTAGTCATATAATGACTTACTCCACCTCAAGTTTCAGATTCTATTGTCACATGGGTGCCAAGGAACACTGTGCAATTCTTGCGCAACATTGGCAGGGTAGAGCATTACGGGGGTAGGACAAACAGAAGCACAGTGCAAGACAGGACAGTGCAGGACAAACAGCAATGCAATAAAGGAATAAGTATCATAAAAGTAATAAATGTCTGCAATATGGCAAATGGATCACTGTATAGAAGAATAAATAAGCATGTGGTACAAATAATTTTAGAAATGGTAACATAATGCAACAAAATACAGTCGACCTGGACTGGACTGTTTATGCTGTATAATTGAATGTGTGAGAGTGTATGCGTGCCTTGTGACGAAGTGGCATCCTGTCCAGAGTGTACCTTCAGAGTGTGCCTTCAGAGTGTGCCGTCAGAGTGTACCTTCAGAGTGTGCAATCAGAGTGTGACTTCAGAGTGTGCCTTCAGAGTGTGATTTCAGAGTGTACCTTCAGAGTGTGATTTCAGAGTGTACCTTTAGAGTGTACCTTCAGAGTGTGCCTTTAGTGTGCCACCTGGGATACATTCCTGACTATGCTGCAACTCTGACCAGGATTAGTAGCTGGAAGACATTGGACTGCAGACTGCACAAGCTGAAATAACATTTTGTGCTGAATGCAAATGAAGTGCTTGAAAGGGTTTGTGCATTATTATTTAGCTTTACAAAAAACATGGACTTAACATCATAAAATCAAAAACTACCGCAGGGGCCACCAGCTCCAGGCCTGGGGGGTCCCAGTCCTGCACATTGTTGGGTTTCTCCTCATTTAACACACCTGATCCAACTTCTCTGCTAATTACCACCCATTTCTTGAGTTGAATCAGGTGTTGTGGAACGTGGAAAGAGTTAAGCTGTGCAGGGCTGGGGGTCTCCAGGACAGGAGCTGGACATCCCCGAACTACAGAATATCAGTAAAATGCCGCACAAGTAAACAAAAGTATTTTTTAAATTAAAATAATTCAAATTAATAAATTCAACACAGTAATATACAGCAGTCTGAAACTTGCTTCCATTTATCTGTGTTATAGGAACTAATGAGAAAATGTATATGTAAAATATTATGAATTTAAAAATTAGTGTATTGAAGAACAAAAAACTACTGTACAACACCATTCTGGTGGGGGTTACTACTTTTTCTGCTAATAAATGTATTTTTAAGACAAGTCACAAAGAACCAGTCACAATTATGTGGAGAAATGCAGTCAATTGCAATATATACAATCATTGATTTTCTGGAAAAATCCCTCGCTGTTTCACAAAAACAGTCTATGCAATAGTGGAATTTTGTAACCCACTGGTGTTGCAAGTGAATGTTGACATTGGGATAATATTAACATTTGGGCTCAAATTTCCAAATTTCTACTCTCCTCACAGATATTGTCCCCATTTCCTTTCCTGCTGTCCCAAATCCTTTCATACATTTACTGGAACTGATAGCAATTTGCAGCTCAAATTGTTCTTTCAAATAGCTTCATCATGAAGGCTTCAGGCTTACCACACTCCTTTCCTTTTGTGTTTACAATGAGTCAGCAGCTAGACCGCCTGGCAAAAAAATGAAGAAATAATTCTTCTTTGTTTCCACACTTTACTTTATTCAAGCAATTACAATAATTTCAAATGAAAGGTAGACATGTGGTAGAGAGCAGGTATTAATGAAAAACACCGTCCCTGAAGAGGATGTTTTTAAAAATGTTGCATATATAAATAAAATAAAACATGCAAAAAATGACACAGACACACAGACACACACATATATATATATATATATATATGGTTTTATGATTGTTTATTAAAAAAATATACTATTGTAAAATGATTAATGACTACGTAACTTGGAAGAATTTTAAAGAATTTATTCCTGTTTTCCTGTTTTCCCTTGGCAGTTACTTCAGCATTATATATGATTATTTAATCTCATTTTTAAATATATTTATTATATCTGTAAGAAACATTAATACATATGTGCATATATATCTTTGATGACGTGTATAAACTAATTTAAGACTTTTCAGCTGGCATAGTGAAGTAAAAAACAAAAAAAAGACTATGCAGTAGGTTATCAGACACAGTAAAGCGTTTGGGATTTCAGCTTGTTTTTGTTTTTTTTCTGCCTACACCCCGCCCACGCTTACCTCTCCACTCACTACCTCCACCCCAGCCCAGAAGTAGCATGTCGGTGTGCATTCACAGCCCTAGTATAAAGGGCCGGTCTGACAGAGATGCAGCGAGGTGACTCTATCTCCTCTGCAGAAGCTCTTCTGAAGTGGCACCTGGACGATCACTCACCATGAAGCTGCTCTTCGGGACCCTGTGCATGTGCCTGGCCCTGGCCATGAGCCTCGGTGCTCCAACGTGAGTATCTGCACTCCTCTGGCTGCCTCGATCTGCTCTGGGTACCATGCTACCTCCTCTCATTACCACTCATTTGTTACTCATCTTTTTAGCTTCTTACCTCCTTTATCCAACTCATCTATGTGCCACTTAGGAATTATATTTAATATGTAGCCTGCAGTTTATCCCAGGAAGCACAGTGTACAAGGCAGAGATGCCCCTCAGAGGATGTCATTCCTTCCAGGGCACAATTTACTAATCATGGCTTTTTTCCAAGTGTATTTATCATAGTGCTGCTGATTATATTGATTTTTCAATGATCGGTGTTACTTCTGTTTCAATCCCTGTCAAGTCTCCAGGGCTAAACTTCCGAGAAATAAAACATTAACTGTGTACGTAGAAATATTTGAAAGTTTATAGCAGACAGGGGTGAAAAGTGAGCGGGATGTGACAATTTTAAAATGGGGTTCTCACTGTCATGGTTCTAAGTTCTCCTTCTCTTAATCTCTACCCAGGCATCACAATGACACTCGTTCTGGTAAGTTTTACTACTAATCCACCTACTTACAAGATGATGCATTAATTATTCATATTCCACTGTAGATGCAGAAAGTATTTCTTTAATTTATTAACTTGATTCTGATTCTGAATTTTACAGTCACTTTAATATAATTAGTATAAAAATGTATTTTATATGATCCTATGATGGCTTGTGGATAAAAAAAAATTAGTTAATTAGATATATTGCATCATGTTACTACTTTTCTATACTTTCATGTGATCACAAAAATTAAGCAGTAAAAATAATAGGTTACAGGGTATTTTTTAAACAGCCAATTCATTCAATTAGTAAGTTTTCCATAAAAATTAAACATCAAAATACATTAAAATACTACAAAGTGTGTCAGATGTAAAAGGAGGCAGATACTCAAAATGCTGCTTACAAAACAATACATAGCTACGAAATGAATAAATTAAGTCTGTTGCTGTAATTTTGATTGAAGGAGAGATCATTTTATGTGTTATACAAAACAGGACAATGTGTAGCAGTTAATTAGTGACTGAAAATGCAGAGGAAGACAAAAAAACTTTTGTCACAAGGAGTAGATAGAGGACATAAAGAAATGAGGTGGAGGAACTGTTATTGTCCTCATCAGCAAATAGATGATGTGGGTGGTGCTGGTGTTGTCAGGAGCTAAGGGTGTGGGTAGTGCTGGTGTCACCAGGAGCTGAGAGATGACATGGGTGGTGCTGGTGTTGTCGTGAGCTGAGGTCATGAGTGCTGCTATTATGATGAGGAGCTGTCATGATTGCTGCTATTGCTGACGCTGTTTCCCTCACTCATGCTGTTAACTTTAGCTGACACCTTGTTACTTTTCACCAAATACATTTGTTTGTGAAAATGACCAAAATAATGCAGAAAAGGGCAAAATCTGTCTTTTTATAAATTTAAATTTATAAACTAGGGGAAACTAGGGGCCCCATGGAGAAAGCATTTCCAGATGTTACATTTAAGGATATAATATTGTCATATAAATGACAGCACCATGTATGTTATTTGCGTTATTAGGGACAGTTTTCAGGATAGACAAAGTTGTCTCTGTCCTGGATGTAATGAACTGTCCTACTTTGAGACTTCATGCTACCCAGCTTTCTGTTACCACTGGAGATGCAAGACTAACATTATATCTCCCTTGTCTGATACTGTCTTGCTACAGTAGTAGACAAGTTGCACTTTGGTTAGAACATTATTGATGTTCCATCATTTTTAATTTTGCCTGTTTCTCTTTCGGCTCTTTTGGGGGCCCCTCATCCATGTCGGCTGAGGGTCCCCAGAGAAATTAGTCCACCCCAGAAACAAATTATGCATCTAGTTATACTGTATCTCTGGTATAAAAATGCCTATTCATCATACTAAATTGCAATGGTAGAAGAAGAGATCTGAAGACATAAATTCTGAATCATTCAATGGACTAACACAATGTCATTATTTTATCCTGATTGCTCATCACAAAGGAGGGATACCTGCACAGGCATTTTTTGTGTTTTAGCCAAAAAGGGATTAGCAAGGGAGGAAATATA
>JAODJU010000035.1:10633158-10651765 GCA_026776725.1 Gnathonemus echidnorhynchus | reverse complement strand
ATCTCCCCCCCCCCCCTTTTCACCATTTGTACCCCCCCCCCCCCCCTAAATCTACACCTATGATTTTAGCTCACATTTCATCAGATCATTTGTGCAGTTGCATCTGATTGTTATATCTGATGATTTTCACTGGGGGCCCATGTGCTCTGCGGTCTCCCACTTTTCTAGATGAAATCTGGCCTACATGCTAAGCCAACATCCACTTCCACACCCCACAGGTTTGTTGTTCAGCAGATGCTGCTACTTCGAGCCTGTTAGCGGTATTGAGTTGCACTGGCGTACCTTTCAGTTTATTATTAAATGTGATTAAGGCTCTGCTCTCAGTCTTGCGTCTGCCTCCGGCTTGCCCCACTTTGGCCCCGTGTCGCACCCCCCAGATGCCCAGCGGCCGGATGGGGTCCGTTTACTGCCGGCCCTGATTCAATTGTTGTGTAAGGGGGCACACGTTTTGAGCCTATCAGATGTCACAGTGGGATGCTACTCCATATGGTAACTCCCAACAATATTACCCATGTTTGGCATGACTTACACATAAAAAAATTCTAATTTTCTGCAAATGTTGAAGATGACCCAGATTCCGCAAAAAAAAAAAATGCTGTGTTTAATTTTATTATTGTCACGTATTAGGTGGGTAGCTTAATTTAAGTTAATAATATTGAATAATAATTGAAAAATGAACACTAAATCATATATATTTCCTAATCCTAAATTCCTATATTTAATATTTTTAATTTGAATTTCCCATATATGCATTTTGTTCAAACAAACACACACAGACACAGACATGATCATACACAGGAGTTTCAGATCGGGTGAATCACAATGATGGATGAGTGGGTGTGGCCTAGTGCCTTACTGCCCCTTTCACTGTCCCCGTGTCCTTTCACAGCCTTGTTTAGCTCTGTTCCACAATTTATCTTCATTTGTTTAACGTGTCCTGACACTCTCATGAAAATCAATTCTGCATCAGCTTGGACTTGGACTTGTCAGGTTCCAATGGAACTGGCTTGTTAACACAAGACACCCTACCAGACTGACACACACACACACAAGTCACAAGACACAAGTCCAGATTACCATGATACTGACCATAACTAGAGATTGGGTGGATGGATGGATGGATGGATGGATTATTATCATTAGCAATAGATTCACAATAAAATAATTCTAAAGATTTTTACCGCACTGATACTAAGACAAAATTTGTTAAAATATTGTCTCAGACTCCATAGACTGTATATTTGATTCTTAATATTTGTTTAAGCCACTTTTAAGATTAGACCAAAACATTTCCAAGTCTGATTTTTTTTTCCAGACAGGACACCCATGTTCTGTTCCTCAATAGACCTCCAACATAATGATTGTCGGGGGGGGTTTGTGTTCCACATTTCATTGGAGATGTCATATAAGATTAACTTGCTTTTCTCTCTAACTCTCCTTTCCTCTTTCATAGTAAGAATCTGCCGCCCCCGCCCCTCTTTGGGGTGTGTGCATACTCATCCATCATATCCCATATCCCTTAACCTTCTATGCCCCCCCCCGCCACCCCCTTCACCAGGAAAAAAAAGGCAGATTCAAATGCCATAAAGACGACTGTGAGCTGCAGTTTCCAGCTGATTATGATGGGCGACAGTAGATCCATCACTGTCGGTCGCTGGCAAAAGGGGCTGATGGCGTATTTAAGACTGACTGTCATAGCCTGATCCTCGGTTTGTACCTAGAGGAAAAGACAGCCTCACTTCTGCATATCATGCTTTTTAAAAAATGATTGTCTTCAACAGAATGGTTAGATCTTCGACTAAATCAATTAATTGTATAGTGTAATTGTGTATTAGTTGTATATTTATAAGGAAATTCCTTTGGATGAGAAACTTACTGTGGACAAATTTAACACACTGTATTTTTTACTTGTACCATTTTATGTCAACCTTGCTTAAATTGGATCCTTAAATGATAAACATATGTAATTTCCTTAATTATACTAACAAAAAAATTCAATTATTTCTGAATTTCATTGTCTTATATTACTATTAAAAAAAATTCTAAACAATATTCAGTTTTTGCACCTGTTTTGTTGCCTGGATGACTTTAATATAAACTTTAATGCTTTTATTCTCTTGTGGGATCTAAACAGTTTGAGGCAATTGAACAGAAAATGTATCTTTTCCACCACGTGCTGATAGATTGAGGGTGGACCTTTATGTGACTTTGTGTCAAGTTACTGTATTTGTTGTTTTGGCTTTTGCTTGTTTTGTTGTTTTGACTTCCCAGTCAATTACTGTCTGTAAGTTTTGAAAAAAAGTCACATGCTCTTTCTTTGCTTGTGTGTGTGTGTCTCAATATACACATATTGAAATCAGACAATAAATCAGACAATATTATTTTTGGCTGTTTTATTTCTGTTAAAATCACATCATGTTTAAGCCAATTTTAGTACACTGTATTTATTTTTTGCTAAAAATTGGCATATATTGTCCATGCTATACAATGTATATGAAGGCAAGCTTTATGTAAGGCATTCTCATGCTAGACAAACCCGCGTCTCTCAGTGTCAGTAAGCCGGCGTCAAACCGCACGCCACCCCGGCTGCGAGTATGTATACATCTCGCACGTTAAATAGCCGCGATGACAGAGAGCGGATCATCAATGGCTTTTGAAGGAGCACCCGCAGGGTCACCCCTCCCCAGCCTGCATGTGACCAAATGCTCTGTCTCTCAGGCAAACGCTCCCAGAGGATGCTGGGAGGGACAATGGCCAGCCTTCAGCGATTGGTTCCACCTTATTAACAGCTTGTAATCTTCTCATCTCCTTGTAGGGGTCTGGCTGCCACACTCTCCATGGCCGAATTAGGAGCTGAAGGGACAAAATACTGCCTGCGTGACTCACTTTTGATGCATTAACCCTTTGCATTTTTGAAAGACGTGCCTGTTATATCAGTATTGTTGCCCGTGCACCTGTTCCCTCAGGAGGGAGGAGAATATAGACGTTTGCATCTGTTAATTTCTCATTAGCTTGTGGGCGCACATTTCAAACGGAAAATGTCTTTCGGTAATATTGCCTCAAGGTGTTGGGCCCAGCGTAAGCAGTTGGTCGTATATTACTCCCATTGCAGATGAGACAAATGTACCGCGTTTGCCCCGTGTATGAATATTAATGATGGTATCACAACCTGGCAGTTTACAGTTTGCATTTGACCTTCTAAGTACACTTTTTTTATATTTACAAACCAAATTCTTAGAAATTTGAATTATTGCTCTGGAATGAGGTCTGTTTTTTTCTGCTTTGATTAAAGAGTAAAGATGCAACTTTCACATGCAATGTATGGAATTGATGTTGTAAGAAGAATTTCCCCTGTAATCTTATGCTAATAAATTGAAACAATCACACAAATAATTAAAAACAATTGTCACCAGCGCTGACAATCCATGACAAGAGGCCTGTAAACCTCTTCAATCTGTCTACTGCTTATCTCCCTACAGGTTTTGTACGACGCGATAACAGATTTATCGGAATTTGCGAATTGAACGAAATGAGCAAAGTGGCGATTGAGAAACCATGACCTTATTTGCGGCCAATTGACATTCAGCCTGTGCCGGGGGCATTTGTCTCAATGGCAAGCTGTTCGCGCCGAGCGCCACGCTGGTATTCATGGAGGCCGGATAGCTCCCACAAGCCTCTCAGGAAATTAGGTGAAATAAAAGGCATTTAGATCACAGGTGCAGCTTTGGGAGACGAGTTCTGTTGGCAGATCAGCAGACCGGGCTGGGAAAGCTGAAGGACAGGACACAAGCAGGCATCTGAGACCGGCACCGGTATTCGAGGCGGACGGGACGCCCCTAGCCCCAGCATCACCACCGCAGACAGATGGTCTCCCCCGGATGGACCCGGCTAGAGCCCCCACAAAGCCACCCCCCTACCCATTTAACACACACACATGCCCTGTGAGAGGGTAAGGCCTGTTCCTGCTTCAAGACCATGAAAAGGGGTCTGGGAGCTGGGGCGCCTTTTTCCGTGTGAAAAAGGATGTATTAGTCCCTGACATTGAGCTCCGAAATCAATTCCATGTTTTTTGCCGGGGAGGGGGGGTAGGGCAGTGGGGGAAGTGGGGGACCTTTTCTTTGACATTTTCATGGCCCTGGCTCCATTTTTAACTTCTGTCTGCGCTCGCTTGTGTGCATCACTGTCCGGGCAGGTGTCCCTTTCGGGTTCGCACGCGCACATTGGGAGGGGGAGGGGGGGGCGACGACATTGTGGCCCTTTTCAGAGGAGAAAACTTTCTCCCCTCTTGTTTTTTCCCCCCCTCTTCTTCTTTCCGTCTCTCCCATCCGAGCTGGTCCTCCCTAATCCATCAGTGGCAGCTCTATTCAGCGGCCGCCGGGGCAGGAGCTGGAAGTGCAGCCGCTCACACGCATCCTGGCGCCGCTGCCCGCCGCTCTGTGTCCCCCGCAGCTGCCCGCCACCCCGGCCCTCGCCTTTCATCCCGGCCCTTTCCTGTTCATCTGCGCCGCTCCCTTTCAGCCGTGGGGGGCAGGGGGGGACAGCACCAGCCGGGCAGCACCGGTGCCTGGCAGGAAAGTACCACGGCACATGTCTTTGTGTTTCGGACGGAGAAAAGAGGGAAGAAAGGAAGATCTCTTCTTCACGTCCTTTTGCATTCGCCATTACCATCTCCAGTCAGCGGCCCCTGTCTCCCTGCCTTCATTGTTTGTTTATAGAAGAGAGGCGGCAGCATAGAGGTTCATTTCAAGGTGTCTTTTTTCCTGTTGTCATTTTTTTTTCTGAAAAAAAAAAACACAACAGTGGTTTTTCAGATGCCTCCCCCTCATGTGTGACCAATTTATGTTTGCCTTCTTAAAATGCGATCTGTAAACGCCTTTGTTGCATTCAGTGTCCTGGTGCCTAATTAGCTTGGATGCTCATTTCTGTAAAAAGCCAGTGGATAGGATGAGTCATGCTACAGCGTTAAGACAAACAGGACAATGCTGATCACATATGAACCCTGGCTTAGTAACTGTGCTGAGAAGGTACACTTGAAAAGTGATCATCGGGTTAAAAGCACAGCAAAGTGGGTGTTAGAAAATTATTGATGCATTCTATCATAAAAAATAGTGTGTAGTGTATTTGCACTATTGTGTGGTCAAGGATTGACAGATTTCTTATAGACCTGTAAGGTTCTTATACTTAAATTTATATTTTAATGAATGAGTTTCTAGACTAAAATTATGCAGAAGGAAATATTTTCTTTTTAATGATTGTTTATTATTGAAAGCAAAAATCAAGCAATAAATTACAGAAAAATTCCACATTATGCAAAGTTAAAGTTCAAATGATCAAATATGCTTCTGAGTACATACATCTGATGCTTCCACATAAACAACAAAATGGTTATATAAAAAAAAAGTACCAGAACGATGACTAATATTATAATTCAGTAGTACAATTCACTAATCTGTGAAATACTGATGATTATATATATATATATATATATATATATATATATATATAGCAATTTTGCAGTTTGTGATTAAGAAAAAAATTCTCAGCCAATTAGAAAACTCGGCTGCTGATGGGCGACACCTAATTGGCTATCGCTGTATGTGTGTTCGATCTTGAACTCGGGAATGATGCCACTCTCCACTCCCACCCATTCTCACTGCTTCAATCTACTCCCAGAGAAGCCCTCACCCTCTGACTAGATGTTTTCTCACACACTCTCAAGCTCGATTCCGGATCAGAAGCATTTTTCACCCACTGTTCCGAGACGAAGCTTTCAGCCACCAGTGAAAGCTGCCATCATCTTCCTGATCTACAACTGAGAACGTCTGTGTCACGTCCTGGCTTCTCTGCATGCCTCCTCAATTGTTTGCTCCTCTACGTTTTGGACCGAGGTCTGGATTGTCTGGATGTAACAGGTAGTTTATCTGGGCAGATATCTGGGAGGGAGAGTCTGGATGTTCAGATGAAAGCAGACATGGATGCAGATGGACCACCATAAAGATAGAAACGCTTAGCAAGAAGGCAAAAATGTCATGTTTGCATGTTTCTCTATGTGGGCACATATGTAGTTTTGAAGACATATTATTGTTTTGCAGCTGGTAGGTGGGGAAAACATTGTTCTGGGGAAAGACTTTGAGTGACAGGCGAAACACGATTTAGTTTCTGTATTTTTCAGCTGCCTAAAGCTAAAGCTAAGATCTGTACAAATTGTGTGTTCATATCCAAGAAATTAAGTAGAGTTAAGATGAAAATTGTTGCTAGTGGAAAAAAATGGCAATAGAAAAACTGATTTATTTGCCTTAACATTGCATTCTTGTACTTTTAAAGCAATTATCCAGCCCATCAAAGAGAAGGACGACTTACCTGAAGCGTCTTATGGGAGGGCTTGACGACAGAATCAAGAAGCCTTAAGCAGATGTGGAAACTGGAGGTGACTTGTAAACTACTTCTCCCACAATCCTCTGTTTTAACTCTAGGAGGAAAGGATATTGAAAGTTCTCTTGCAGCCTTGTTGCTCTCGGCCTGGCCAGACCAGCACAGCTAGGGCCTCAGGCACTAGAGATGAACACCAGCACCTCCAACAGCCCAAGCAGCAGGGACTCTGGCTTAGTCACTCCTCTGGGTGGCAGAGCTTCTCAACAGGCCCTGCCCAGAGATGTCAGCTCACTGGGGATGGGGCTTCTTCCTGGACCCCTGGTGAACGCCATGGGGGCTGGAAGGGGGCCACAGAGGCCTGCAAAGCTCCCCAGGGAGCTGAACCCCGAGGAGCAGCAGGAGCTGAGGCGAAGGATCAACAGTAGGGAAAGAAAGCGAATGCAGGATCTGAACATGGCCATGGATGCCCTGAGAGAGGTGATGATGCCATACTCATCACCTGCTGCCCAACACCACCCCCACCATAGCCGCAGGCTCTCCAAAATCTCTACCCTCATCCTGGCACGGAACTACATCCTGCTCCTGGGCTCATCCCTGCAGGAGATGAGAAGGCTATTAGGTGAGGTGAGTGTGGGAATGGGTGTGGGGGTCGGCAGGGGCGTAGGCCTGGGGGGAGTCACCCCACGGCTTCTCCTGGCGGGGAATTGGCCCTTCCTCACCACCCCCGGTCAGCTTCTCTTCACTTCCGACTCTCTGCTGACCTCCACCAAGACCTCCGTCCCACTCCAGCCAACAGAGGAACCTACTCTCGCCCAAGCCCAGTGGTCTACAGGAGAGGGACCTGGGGGCCAGCTTTGCTCCTGTGGAGCATGTAAGCTTCCACACGTCATCCATACCAGCCCTGGAACAAGGTACCCCAAGTGACTGAGAAATTCCACTTCCCTTCTGTTTCATCGCTGCAGCCACCTGTTCTGGCAGATAAACTTTACCCCATCTAACCAGAATGTACCTGTTATTAACTACTTACTTTTTTAGTATGCCAAGAATAACATGTTATGTTATATTATGTTTTCATGTAGTTTTCAAGAACCGATGCCCACTTTTAAAGTGATTTAATATAGTCACACATAGACAAAATAGAGACACACATGAATAAGCATAAGTTAACATGATGCATGAATTTACACCTAACACACCTTTATTTAAAAGTAGTTTGCTTAGAGTCAAAAAAACTCCACTCATTTCTGCACAAGTTAGATCGCTGCTTATTGAATGAACTGTTGTAGAAATAGATCCACAGTTATTATTTTGTTTTTTACTCTTCATTCATTCTTTAGATTTTAATTAATTTTGAGGCTTTTCTTTATAGGTATTAAAATTGTTTCAAGATGGAAAATGTTTATTTAAAATTTTAACATGGTCAGATTTAACTGGTTTCGTTTCACTGGTGCTATTGGAAAAAGTGACATAAAATGATAGTAGATGATACATGTGTTGTGTGCTGCAATCCGTTTCTCATTATTCGCATAGAAATAAATGCTATTTTTGAACAGTCTGGTGTTAAGGATGCTGGCAGTGTTTCCGGCTGATGACTCTGAAGTAAGCACTGTGTGCTTTTTACCATCATACAGCGATAATACGCCCCACTGGCTCAACTTTTGCTTTCAGTGTAGCTGTTCTCTTCCAGACAGCTGTGTGTGGCATTAATTCAACCTGAGGGCTGGGCTATACAGACTGGGGATATAACTCTATTTTAATGAAAGGCCTAGACTCTTGGGGATCCCAAATAGTGAAACAGTGCCTTTTCATTTTGCATATTACCCCTGATCCCTGCTCCAATCATCCCCCAACGTGGACAAGATCAAAACCCACTGACACAATTATTCCCTGACCTAAAATAAGGGCCTTTTAAAATGATTTTTCTTCTTTTCTCCTCCATCTTTAATGGAATTCTTGATGTTTTCCTCTATGTTGGAGGGCTTGTCCGGGTGTTTCAGCGACACACCCTACCTGCACTTCACAATATGTTCAAACACCCAGAAAATGTGTTTCCATCAAAGGGGTGGAGGGGGGGTATGTTTTCACTGCAAAAACTCGAACCTTTTGGAGGAAAAAAAAGCAGGCAGGCTATTTAAACTGCAGATAAGATACGAGAGAGTGAGGCAATCAGCCCCTTGGACAGAATAGACATGAATAATAGCAATAATAATAACAAAATACTCCAAATAATTGCTATCTCGGAATAAGGGGATTACAGCCGTGGATGTGTGAATGGCAAGTGCTGCGTGTAAAGCAGAGAATATGTTGCCCATTGGGGAGCACAAAAGGAGAGGTACGTGCTATTAAGGGAGGGTCCCTTTAAAAGGCCTAGATTTCCTTACAAGAAACAGGAGGAGGGATGGGAGGGGGGTGTTGGATTCAGACCGCCAGATCAAAGTAGGGGGTACAACAAAAATCCTATTGCTTTCATTTACATATAGCTGTTTTATGTCTCGAAACATCTCAAAGGGATTACCTTTTTAATTTTTATTTATTTTTTCTTCTGTTACCTATCCCCACGCCTCCCCCTCTGACCCCCCCTCCCTCTCTCCCTCACCCGGACTCCCCCGTTTACCCGCCTTTGTATCGGCCATACTTAAACCCCTCTCTCCTTGTCCCCCTCACTCTGGCGGCCGGTGGCGGCTTTGTTGGCTCCGTGTGGGGGCTTCGCTCGGTCCGGCCGGCCGCCGGCCCTCTCCTCCAACCCCTGGCTCCAGCTCTAGTTTCTTACATCCTTCTTAAGAGGAGTCAGAGAAGTTATAACCTGAAAACCCTGCTTCTGAGCACATAATTGACTTAATAACCAATCTTAAAATCCTGTAATATGCACCAGTAAAGGGTCGACACCCAGAGACCTGACAGTCAGAGGCTCTGCTAGAGATTTTGGACCCCATGAAAGCATATGGTATGGAGACCCTGACCCAGACCAATCCAATTATGTTACAAATTTGCTTCAGAATTGTTCTAACTACCCCCTCTTTATGGCACGCCTGCTGACGGTAATTAAAAATGAACCATTAAATGTGGGAAAGTGTACTTGCTATTCAACATCAGTGAGTAATTATATTAATATTTTTATAATACATATAAAGTTCCCCACCCTACATAAATGAACCATTTAAATGAGCAGTCCCAGTTGCATCCCAGAAAGACCATGACCCGATTTCTTATACTTTTCCAATGACTGAAACTTCCGAAATATTCCCAGCCTGTGAAACAAACCCCTGTTATCCGCTGGTTCAGCAGATTGGGGCACCAGCAGGGGGCACCGTCCGCGGCAGCCGTTTACTCCCTGCATTTAGCTTACGCATTTCCTGAAAGTCATGTACAATCAAGAAAGCAGGGTCAGCCAGTCCCTCGAGCAATGGGCTTTAAGAGGCTTGCTGAAAGAGCCCAGCTGTGAAATCAGCCCATCGACCGCTAGATTTGAACCAGCGACCTTCTGATCACTAGCACATCAGCCCAAGCCAGGGGCGCAGTAGGGGCACGGATATTGTTGCAGATTCAGGGGGCCGAACACTTTACAGGAGTCCTTGAGCATGTTCAATTATATGCAAAACTGAGCAGGGGGAGCCCAAGGAGACATTTTGACAGGGGTCCAGAATTCCTTGCTCCACCCCTGTCCCACATAGCTGAGCCACACACCCCCTGTTAAGCTCAGCTGGGCAGGTAGAACGAGGTGCCGATTCTCGCTCATGAAGGTCTCTGTCTCGTGGGATTCTTCCTCCCACTATGTGGTCACTCGCCGCCAAATACAACGGGTTACAAATTCCCCCCCACGCCCCCTGTTTTTTGTTACATTGTCCCAGAGCATGTGTTATTGCCTGGCCTCATTCACAGCCAGGGGAAGTTAAATTGCCCACCATTAAAGACTGATTGAGGACCATCTATCCTTCCCTATGAGTGAATGGAAGACTGTGAGAAGAGCCTGGCTTGTCTTTTCATTCCTGCGCAAGTCTGGAGATTTATCTTCCCTGCCTTTATGCCCCCCCCCCCCCCCCCAGGCACAGCCTCACTGTGAGTTATTTAGGGTGCATGAGCATATGAGTGCGTGTATGTGTGCTTCTGAAGGTGAGGCATGGGTGAAAGGTAAAGCTTTTTCCTGCTGCCCCATTTGCGTGCTCTGTACCCTCTCTCATATGGCACAGGCATCTGGGATCTGATGCTTTGCACTGCCACAAAACGTTTTTTTCTTTTTTTTGGGTGGGGGGGGGGTCAGTCTTATCCTCAAGGGCCCGGTTCACCTTTGCCTTCCCAGCAACCATGCCCTATTCTCAACGTGGGGAGTCCTGAGAGTAGGAAATGTTGAGCCATAAATATCCCCCAATGAATGGGGCAGAGGAGCGGTCAAGACCCCCCATTTCAATTAGCTTGCAAATCCCCCCCCCCCTTACCCTGGTTATCTTTCTCCTAAAGTGTTAACAGTGGGACCTGTCCCTCTCTGCCTTCACCCTTTCATTCTCACACTACTATAAAATTCCCATGAAGGTCTGTGTTTCACATGCTACCAAAGTGGAGAGAAACTTCTACACATCGTGTACATCTGATTTCAATTATTTCACTGCAAACACTAATGGTGTGGATTTCATCCCAGTGCGTCACACAACCAAACTGATCGTTGCTCTATGCACAGAAAACTGCCCATTCATAGGCACACGCACAGGCAAGTGACTCGGCAGCGCAGCACACATTTGTACATTATCTGCCTATTATCTCCATGTGATATTTTAACGGCAGTCCATTATGAGATTTTCTAAAGACAGTCAATACCCCAGCATTCTGCGGCTGTCAGAACATGATGATCTTGAAGGGGCAGCTGTTTTCTTCCTGCCAGCGTGCCATTGGCTGTCAGGCAGACCGCGGAGCGTGGCAAACTTGTGGGTTAACCTCGCCGGCTTCGCGTGGAGTAGAGAGCTAACAGACCTCAATGTGTGCCGGCGACGGCCTGCTTCATGTGAAGAGCAGAACAAACACTAACCGCTTTCCACTACTTTAGCGTCCAGCTGGACTCATCAATCGGGGCGGGGGGGGTTGTGGTGGGACTGGGGCGCACCAAGTGGCAATGACCCCCTGGCCTTCTGTTTGCCCTTTGGACAGTTCGGAATGCCAGTTAACACGACACAGCCTTTTCCCTCCCTTTCCCCCGTAATTCCGCCTGGCTCATTCCGGCACCGTGGAAGTCCCGCCTGACAGCCTCCAGCCCTCTCTTTCCTTCTGTTTGGGTCTTCCTTTCTTCCCCTTCTTTTTTGGTTAATTGAGTTGTTTGGCAGGCGGGCTTGTCAAACAGGAGCGCCGACGTGGGGAGTCCCCGCGGCGGGACAAAAGGACGGGGGTGTCTCTGACACAGAGAGAGAGATGCCCCCATTGTGTCCCCTTGGACGGGTTAGTTTTTCTCTGTTAGTGCTGCCTGACTGGAAGTTGCACCGAGAGAAGAATTAGAACTTGCTGGAACAGTGCTGCAGGACCGGCTACCCATAAGCACCTTTACCCATAAGGACTTTTAAGTTTGCATGGTCATCGCATGGTCTTGGGTTTCAGCTTCATATCCATTCACCCACTTTACGAGTTTTATACTCTTATAGTCCGTTTAAGCTCGTTTGCACCCTACATTTGACTGTCTAACTTTATTTATATTTCTACATTTTTTATTTATTATTTTTATTTATCTCAATTTCTATTTTACTCCTTCTATTTTATTTTATTCTTTTGTTTTTTAATATGTTTTTGTTTTGATCACGTGTAACTTTATGTTTATTTACGCCATGCCTTGTCTTGATTATATGTTTAATTGTACGTTTAATTGTTTATGTCATGCCGCCATTACTTTTTTGTACTTGGTAAAAAAAGGTTCTGATTCCAAAGGCAGGGCAACCCCCTACCGACATTTGCAAGCATTCAGGCTGCAGAGACGGTCAGCGTGGTATCACTTTTAATGCCCGGCATTAGAGTAGAGCAGCCTGGTATGGAGACCTGCAGTGCTGGCGACCGTGAACTTGTGCCCCCTGCTTCTCCTGATTGAGCTGTTGAGACAGCACTCAGCTCAAAGTGCTCAGCAAATACTATAAAACTCTTTGTGGTTCCCTGCACTGGACCCTCACCAGGGCTGAGCAAACACTCCCCGTCTGTGCATCCAGCCTGTGACTTTCAGGGCCCATGCGGCCATCATGTCGGTGACCTGATGACATACGCGTAGAAGCATCAGCCGGGGATTTTGGAGCTGACGAGTGTTATAACTCTGCCAAATGCTATTTAATATGTACATCTTATAATATCTTATTATATATAATATATAATATGCATATTATATAGGATTATGATGCAACGAATAATAAAGGAAGCTTATTTAAAAAGAACATAAAAAACAGATTTAATCTGAATGGCTACAAGAAAAAAATGTGAATGATGACTGTTAAAAGTTTTCCTTTTACAATGACAATATTGCCTTTACCAAGTGGCCAAGCACTCCCTGGATATCTTGTTATTATTATCCATCCATCCATTTTCCAACCCGCCTTATCTTTATTGGGTTGCGGGGGGTCCGGAGCCTATCCTGGAAGCAACGGGCATGAGGCAAGGAACAACCCTGGACGGGGGGCCAGCCCATCGCAGGGCACACTCACACACCATTCACTCACACATGCACACCTACGGGCAATTTAGGAACTCCAATCAGCCTCAGCATGTCTTTGGACTGTGGGGGGAAACCAGAGTACCCGGAGGAAACCCCACGACGACACGGGGAGAACATGCAAACTCCACACACATGACCCAGGTGGAGACTCGAACCCGGGTCCCAGAGGTGTGAGGCAACAGTGCTAACCACTGCACCACCCTGCTGCCCCCCGTTATTATTATTATTATTATTATTATTATTTCCATTAGTGACAGCCCTTTATTGAAATCACATTTACACTGACTTCAGAACATTAGAAATGACTGAGCTTCAATAGTCTTTAAATCATTTGTCACCTATGTTGTCACTCAGGGTAATGGGCATCTTGCCACATTCTAAAAAACACCGGCAAATACATTTGTGTGTATGTGACTGTTCGGCTTCACAGACAGATATAAATTTGCCTTTTAAATAAAAGATATAAGATTTACATATTTCGACATTCAGAGAACGTTTGCTTTATCTGCATAATATCTTCGTGTGATATTTTACATACCAGCCCATTATGACACGTTCTAAAAACAGACATTATAAAATTCCAGAACGCTTCAACATTCTGCTCCAGCTGTCCAAAATGACCCCCCAAATGATTCCGCTACACACTCTCAGTGGAGGATGATGACCCCACGTACAGCACTCCCTCACCGGTGTACCTGTCAGTCTGGGCTCATGCGTCCCGCACTGAGCAGACAGTGAAGGGTGAAGGGCATACAGAAGAGACCATACAAGGTCTGGACTGGAGCCACCTGACTTCTTTGGCACCCCCAACCCCCAGCCTCCCTCTCCACTCCCCGCACCCCTCCCTGAGCCGTCATCCTTCCGCGTCAGCCTGACAGTGGTGCGCCGGACCGCCAGACAGCCGTTTTGCTGACCGCCGCAAGCCCTAGGCGCGTGGGCCCAAGGGCAGATGAGGGCGAGGGGGGCGCGGAGATGTCCCCCTCCTCCAAGCTGCCCGTGTGCCACAACCAGCAGGCAGGTCACCGAGAGAGCGCGTCACCGAGAGCCGGAGAGGAGAGGGAGCATCTTGCATTTTTAATACACGTTACCGGAACAAACGACTTCGCCCTTGCCCTCTCTGGCGCAGCGGTAAATAAGTAGATTATTAAAGCTTTGCAGGTGTTATGTACAAAGGTATACTGTTACAAAATAGGAGCTGGATCACTACTAGGCATCACCTGACAGTAATAAGTATTATTGCATTTATTTCTATACCGTTGGGATTGTTTTGCACTGTGAATTGCTATATTGCCAGAAGGTGTGAAAATGTACCAGGTTGTATTAAACTCTCTCAAAGCAGCACACACAGCACTGGAAGTGGAAGATTAACAAATCTGCCTCACTTGGGTGCAAATTGGTATGAAAGGGTGATGCCTCAAATGGCCAGTGATCTTGTTCTGAATGATCTAAGAGCTGGACAACAAATTCAGGGTAAAGATCAGAATGTGTGTGTGTGTGTGTGTGTGTGTGTGCGCGCGTGTGCTCGTGCGTTGCGAGTTGGCGTGGTCACTGCTCCAGTCTGCAGGTGCCGCCTGGCTGGACTCCTTTTTTGCATACATTTGCATATTGTCAGAGGGACCCGTGTGCTGACAGCTTCCAGAGCAGTGCCCTGGACCCAGCCCAATGCTGTCGGCTTCGGCTTGGGGCCTGTCAGAGATGGTCTTGGGGTCCGGACTTCACCAGGCACAAAAGTCCTCCAAATGTTAAAGAACAAGGAGCAGGAAAAAGAAAAAATAAAAACACTGTAACGTCATACTGCAATGTGTCCCCGAGTTTACCCCTCTCCCCCTGTCTGTGTGAAGCAGGACCACCATACTCAGCTCAGTTTTAACTCAACATTTTGTCTTTTTCCCTGTCTGCTTCTAACAGGTGCAATAAAGCTGCAGCTCTGTTTACCCTCTGCAGCCAAAGCTGATCTGAGATCAACCTGGCATTCCCTAACCCCCACGCCCCCCACCCCAGTGAAGACACTTTCTATTTGTCCCCCCCCACTGGGGATAAAATAAAATATTTACCAAAGTCAGCCTGGAAGTCATCTAGGGTAGTCCCTCTCTCAGCACCCCTGAGATCTTTTGTAGGCTGCAAGGTTCTCGTACTATTAATTGACGAAATGCATGGGTGAAGACTAATTAATACAAGAAAAGGTACTCGTTAATTAAGACACAAGTAAAGGGTACATGAAGAAAATTTTGTTCTCCAGTTTCATCAACATATGCAATTATTAAGTTTTAATGGGAAAAAAAGATGAGAAGTACATTAGAAGGGTGAAAGAGGCAAAAATAATATCTAATATAATTAGATGTAGATGAGATTTGCATGTAAAATGTAAAGTTTCAGACTGTTTAGACTTTCATTTATTTGAACTAGATTACTTGGCAGAATTTTTTTGGAATCTAATACACGAGGTTTTATTAAGAAAGGGCATACTCACAGACAAAGTGGGTAAGACATACTGCTGTGAATATAAAGTATATTCAAATATCAACAAATGCATAATGGAATGCATGACTACACAGCAGAACAAGTCAAGACAATAGCACTTTTTGAAAATTCGTCTTACTTGCTTACGTTCTGCATTATATAGTTACCTATAAAGCAGTTTCACCTTAGTTGTCGTGGGCAGTAAGTAAACATGCGACTTTACTGTGCAGGAAAGAATCATTTCCGTTTACTTAAAGGAACTGCAACTTAAAGCATTTATGAACATGCTGTCAACCAAAAGAAAAAGAGATTTTAAAATGTAGCTAAAAAGAACAAGGAATCAGTATTAAATTATATTAACCAAATTGAACCATAAGTATTGTTTATTCTACCAATTTAGGCAAGAGGCTCTTTATTGTGTCACTGAAAATAAAGTTCTGAAAATAATTTTGCATGTGTTATTATGTAGTGAACTTTGCAAAGCAATAAGGGTGTGTTGAATCAGAAACATAAAAAAAAACATATCATTGATCATTATTAACCGCATGCAAAAGAAGAAATGCAGGCCCTGTGTCTTTCCACAAGGCAATGGAGCACAGCAGTTTACATCTACTGCGAAATATTGCGGCAGAGCCAGTCTCTATCCCGCCTCAGAAAGAGCTCCTTTGAGCAGCGAAGACAAAGACGGCATTAAAACAACAATCCTGGCCGTTCTGCCAGGGAACCAGTCTGACTCAACGCACATCTTGCAGCTCTTGTCTTTGTTTTAGCCAACTGATGTTTCGAGGCTTACGTCGACGAGTGGGAGAGATGCCAGCGTGAAATAATGACATGTCCCCGAAAGGAGGAGGGAGGGGGGAGAGAGTGTTGACAGGCATGTGAGAGTGACAGATTCATAGATACTACAGTGTAATGGGCACTGGACAATTCCTTCTCTTTATCCGTGGACAAAGCTCACTCTGTTTGTCCGCGGCCTACAAGTGGCCAGGCCATCTGTCTATATCCCCCCACAGTAAAAACATTGTGGTATTATCCCCCCCCCCCCAGAAAACAAACCTCATCCCTACACTCCCCCTCCAAAATAACCAACACATCCAAAGCATTACATCGCAGCCGACCAAGCCAGAGGCAAGCACAATGAAAGCTCCCTTCTCAGGGCAGTGATATCATAGAGGCCAGCCGTGTCTCTCAGTCTCTGCACACTGGCACACAGATGCACTACACCTCCTCTGCTACCTAGGGCCAGGATGCACGTGTGTGTGTGTGTGTGCGCGTGTGTGTTTGTGCGTGTGTGTGTGTGTGTGCACATATGGCTGCGCACGTGTGTGTGTGAGAGCATCCAGGGTTCGGACAAGGACAATAAGATCTGGTCACCATACAGCACTAGTGACAGAAGACTATTGAAACGCTATTGGACTGATCCAAAGAAAAGGGAGCCTCTGTATCCCCCAGGAACAGAGCGAGCTAGAGGAGTGGCAACAGGAGAGAGAGAGAGAGAGAGAGAGAGAGAGACCCTCAGAGAGAGAGAGTTCCTTCAGACCTGATTCTCATGGAAACATCTTTCTGTAAGACGTTCTTTCTCTGCCCTTCCTCCAATCTTCCTCGCGGGGAGCTGGAGACAGAGACGGGCTGTATTGTCCATCGGTTAGGGCTACCCCCAGGCCGTCATACTGTGGTGCTTGTCTTGAGCCTCCGTTGAGGCCTGGGAGGCCTGTGGGAGTCTTTCTCCTGCCAGCATTGGACGCTGGACGTCGCTACCACCTGCACCCTGCTCTTGGGACACAGAGAGGTAGTCAGTGAAACGGCCACAGGGACACCTGCAGCCCAGCGCAGTGACAGAAGCCCCTTATTTACCATCTGACAGCCATGGCTGTAGACTTTTTTTCTGTCTTTCCTTGCTCTTCGCACACAGTACACACACTGTTTGCAGGACTATCACTGGCTAGTCAGTCGTCTGCTTCTTAATCTCATGCAGGACACCCCGGCTTGGATTGGAACCACACTTTTTTCCCCTCGAATATCCGAGCCGAGAGGGAGATACACCATAAACCTGATGCTGTGCTGTTCTGAGCAGAATGAGCCATTTGTGAGACGCGGCATTCAGATAATAAACGGTGTGTGTTTGCGTGTCGGCTCTTCAATATGTATCTGCTCTTCTAGCTTTCACTTGGAAAGACAACCTCTCTCATTTAATCCTCTCCAGACACAGGCAGTAGACAACCTACAGTCCATTTCACATATTCCCCCATCTTGCTGAGCAGTGGTACGGTGACCAGACATCGTAAAAGAGTTTCAGCTGCAGCCCAAGCACAGGCGTTGTTATAGCCCCAAATATTATAAGTCTAGCCCTGAGTATTTCCAAGCCATATTTTACCCCCAATGCCAGTCTTCCTTCAAAAAAAGAAAAATGTCAAGCCCCGGGTAAACTTGACTTAGCCCTTGAATTTTTTGCAATAGCTAGAAATGCCCCTGAGCCCAAGAGAGAGATTTACCCTCTAAAAATTGCAGAAAGGATTTTTGAATTTTCACAGCATTGCACCAATGCTGAAAATGCTTGTAGCAACTTGGGAGCAGAATTAAACAGGAACGAGGGAAGGATTATCAGTAGCCTCAGTACTGTGGTTCATGGAGTCAGATGTTCACACACATGGGCAGTAGCCAGCCCGTCCAAACTTAAGGGCACAGTGCTGCTCTCCAGGGTCCTGAAGCCTGAATCAAACGCTGCTATTCTGTTAGAAAAAATACAGTAACATGTACATCACAGTGATATCTGCCTTATTTAGTTGGTCTGTATCAGCACAGTGTCCTGTCTGTACAAAAACTGTTTTCAGCATTAAGAATGGCATTATTCATCTGTCTGCATCCATCCATCCTTCCATCCATCCATCCTCATTCTGGCGAGGGTTCTTCTGTCTGATCTGGACATGGATTCTTAAAACAATCCAACCAGAAAGTATCTCTGTTAAAAAAGGCCAACAGAATGTCGGGTTATATCTCTAGGTGTGAGGAGTTTAAGTCAAGGGAGGTTATGTTACATTTATATAATTCCTTGGTAAGACCCCACCTAGAATATTGTGTGCAGGTTTGGTCACCATACCTCAAGAA
>JAODJU010000035.1:10580981-10602522 GCA_026776725.1 Gnathonemus echidnorhynchus | reverse complement strand
CTGATTGGCTGAAGAGTCCTCGCACCTGGGTTTGAACAGCTGACCTACAGGTTATCCCAAAAACCTGCATACACACCTGCCTTTTGTGGATAAGATTGGCCACCCCTGATTTACAGGTTCTGAGTTCATAAAATTTTAATACACTAGGTGGCAGTATAGTACTATAGAA
Source organism: Gnathonemus echidnorhynchus (assembly GCA_026776725.1). Classification (NCBI taxonomy): domain Eukaryota; kingdom Metazoa; phylum Chordata; class Actinopteri; order Osteoglossiformes; family Mormyridae; genus Gnathonemus; species Gnathonemus echidnorhynchus. The sequence continues at coordinate 10,602,353 of JAODJU010000035.1, read as the reverse complement.
CTACACTGCAAATGGATTTTTTACTAGCACGGCAAATGGATTAATGGAAAAAAATGAAGACTGCATAAGACTAACTGTACTTGCAGATTATATGCTTGCATTGAAACGCTTGATCCAATCCCTGAATATACTCACTGGAAGCTATAACTAAATTAAGATATGGAAGCGTAAAAATAAATGTGAATTTAAATAGCACAAAAAGGTGAAATATAATAGCAACTGTACCTGTAGCAATACAATCAGTAATTAAAGACTCAAAACTTAACTACGGTCGACGGTGCAGATAACGCAGTTGATTTACAGGCTCTGAGTTTATAAAAATTTAATACACTAGGTGGCAGTATAGCACTATAGAACTACTGCAAATGGATTAATGGAAAAAAAATCGATCATCTCAGTGCACGTCATGTGTTGAGATTGTATAGTTATACTCTTACAGTTTTTCTTGATTGCTTTGGCACATTTCTCTAATGACAATTAACATTTGCAAAACAAGTGCAATCCCCACGCGATAATGTCACTTCTGCGCAGCAGAACGTCATTTCTCGTTGCTTCACATACATTTCCAGATGTTTTACTACATATATGCAAATGGTTTTGTACAATTCTCATAATTTTGCATAATTTTCAGTTGCTTTAGTCTTGTTTTTCAAAATAGATTGTTTGTAGTTCCCCATTGTGAAAATTCCACTCCCTAAAACTATATATGTATGTGACCATCGTGTTAGCCAGCACATGCAAAACCATTAACCAGGCTTTTAAAATGATTAAAAACTATATTCCATTAATTGCAGTGATATAGCATTGCTGTGTTTTTGGTTCCCACAGTCAGGGGCACCAGGGGGAGGAAAATTAGGATGATTCCAGGGGGCCACAAAAAATTTGGAACATAATTGGATTGAGAAATGCTCTTGTAGTCTTGAGAATGTTAAGCATGAAATGTGCCAAAGCAATGAAGAGAAACTGTAATATGTTTTATTGGTACTTTAGAAAATGTAATAAAATGAAAAATAAATGATAGATAAAATAACTATGTAATAGCTAAGACAGGCAGCACATTGGCTCAGTGGGTAGTTTTACAGATTCACATCACCAGGTGGTTGTGGGTTTTACTTCAGGGCCCAGTTCTGTGTGTGCGGTATTATTGTTATTACTGTGTTTGTACAGATGCTGAATGAATCGGTGTTCCTAAATGATCATTAGCGGATAATCGTATGAGTTCATGTCTCGCAGTGAACAATGGTAGGGGACACCTTTCTGCTTTCTGTGATCCAGATCTCCAAGCTCACAGAGACCCAGGGTAAATGCTTATGGAAGATGGATAGGTGAAGTACCGATGGATAAGTTAAAAAACACGACTATAATCATGCAAGCCACAAAAAACATCTTGCTTTATGAGAACTCCACCTTGCCGAGCCATATAACAACAGTCACCCTTGATGTCGGAGCATTAAAATCACACACGTCTAGTGGGCGACAGAGCAGCATTTCTATACATAAAAGATCTTTCTTCAAGGTCATCCAAGGTGACAGCACATTCTCAGCACTCCTCTGCCCAGCCATTATCACCAGGCCCTGTTTGACAGCTGGAGCGTCTCTTCAGCCTTGGGAACTGCAGAAACCCACTTGCTCATCTGCAGAAGACTTGAAACTCAACCTTTTTGGACTGTGCATCGGCTCTGAACCTCTCAGCACATCCTAATCACATTCAAGAAGCTTCTTCTTTGCTTCTGAGGAAATTCACTGCTGCTCTTCAGGTGCATTTTTACCTTTGATACTCTTATTTTCAGAACCTAAAGGCCTGAAGGTTTTGCCCTCATGTGTACCTTTAGATACTGACTTTGGCTGTATCACAAGGTTAGTATTTGTGAATCTATCTATATAGCAAGTCCCTGCATCTTAAATTGGCATGCTGTGTTTTTATATTGCATTATACTGCAAGTTTTAAGGCTGATTTTTACTATGACGCACAGGTTACAGCACTGCATAAGACTAACTGTACTTGCAGATCATATGCTTGTATTGAAACTCTTGATCAAATCCCTGAATATACTCACTGGAAGCTATAACTAGATCAAGATAAGGAAGCATAAAAATAAATGTGAATTAAAATAGCACAAAAAGGTGAATCATAATAGCAACTATACAATCAGTAATTAAGTGGTGGGATAAGCAGCTGGAAGATAAACAGATGGATTGTGATGTTGATGTTGATGTTAATGATGATGATGATGATGATGATGAGGAGGAGGATAATGGTGATTCTTATTGATGTTTCAGTCATGTTAACATGGAGATAAATCAGAACAACAGATTTACAGAACAACAGTGACAGAGAATGTGGAGAGAGTCTGCACTGTACATCCTTCATAATGGTTCCCAGAACTGTATGTACATATCACAGCAATGTCCAGTGAGAATCTGCAGAAAATTTAAGCAGCAGAAACTGCTGTCAATTTCTACTTCTACACTCACAGGCCTCAACACTCACTTTGTTATCTTCCGTAGCAGATCAGCTATGCTTAACAGGAGAAATGGGATGGGAGGGACTCAAAAGACAATGTGCAGTCAAAACAAGCGTATCAACAAGGATCTGAAAGGCTTCTTTTCTTATTTGACTAACATTATATTGCAGTAGATTGCATCCTATTGAATGAGTGCCTTTCTTTTTTAAAAGGTCTCACCAGCTATACAGTGAATAAAAGAACTTAGCAGGGCTACAGAAAAGGTGGAAGGTTCATACACTTTTTTGCTGTGTTGAACCATGCACAAAGTATTATATATATATTTGTGATCCATTGTTGATGTTGAAAGGCACAAGAATACAGGATCTGAACAAGCACTGTCAGTGTGTAGCTCAGCAGGTTGGGATGCTGTGTTAATGCAGTGTTTAGAAGATAGCTGGTCCAGATTCCAAGGTCAAGTAAGACCCCCAATTGTTCCGGGTACTGTCTGACACTGCTTCCTTTAAAAAATGTACATCAGTTTTGATAAAAGGATCTGCTAAATAAATTATATGTAAACCCACTTGAATGCCACCATGTGACTTTGCCGAGTTTATATTCTGCAAAGAATGTTGGCCCCTGTGTTTACCCAAATCTTTAGGGTTTCTCCTGCCACCTTTACTCACACTGTCACATCTCCCACAAATGTTCTGCTGCAGAGTGACACCATCTACTTTACAGCCAGGCAATGATCCTCTCGCACGTTCCACGCAGAATAACCACAGTGGACACAAACAGCAAATTGTCATCCAGGCAATTCCTCTTGCAGCGGACTTGACTGATTTAATTTAGAATAGACCATTCCTGAAAATGCACAGGCCTCTCGTGAATAAATGTCCATTAAGGGTTAGACAGACAGCATTGCACCCTAATTCTCTTGTCCGACATCATCCCCAAGTGACGGGTTTTCCCTGGGTTTGGGTATACAAAGGCGATCGGTGTGCGGACCCTTTCTCCGGCAAGAGTCCCTGCTGCGGTAAACCCATCAGACTGGTTGCCAGGAGGCGGCCGTCTGCTGAGCGCTGAGTCATGTATAATTCATCTCACCTTCACCTTCTTTCTCTGCTTTTCTCGTTATTATTTACTGAACTCCGAGAACGTGAAGGGCGTAAGTCATCTACTTGACTTCTTGTCATAGTAAAAAATTCAAAGGTCAGACGGCATTTAAACCGATTTCTGTCCCTTCATTTTAAAATTACCCAGCAGCCTGTTGGTGTTCTTACTGTACATGTGGCCAGGATCACTGCTATTCCATTTACTGTTTTTCAGTCACAGAGTTATACAACAGAGCAACATAGTAAAATTACGAGTTAGGAGACCCCAAAAAAATCTACCAAAGGGGACCTATCGGTAGAGTCGCCGTACCTCACACAAAATTCATGTCTGGCTACAGGCCTGTCATTCAAAGAAGCTCAGAGACATCACACCAGAATGAGTGGACTGATGGTCTTCGTCCATCTTCCATCCCACTTACAGTATCCAGTACGGGGTCATGCTGACCCCGGAGCCCATCTCAGGAAGCACGGCACACCAGGCCGCGGTAACACTGGATGGATTGCCAGTCCATTGCAGGGTACACTATCCTGCCAGTTCATCTAAATGCATGCTTTTGCTCTGTGGGAGGAAGCCCACACGAACACCAGGGAGGGCATGCAAACTCCACACACGCACAGAGCCGGCGGCAGGGAAAAAAATCCCCCAGCCCCAGAGCTGAGAGGCCACAGTGGTATGCACTGAGTCACCATTCTCCCTACTGTGTGCCATGTCTGCTAATTAAACTAATTAGGGGTTCACTGTCTAAAAGTGTTCACTGCATACAATGTTTCAGCTTACATTTGTATCGTCTTCCTCATTTTCACTGTTCCCCTTTTCACCATTATAGCAATGCTAGCAGACAGGTCTACGTCCAAAATATCCTTATTATTATGCCTGAGTTATTGGTATTATGACTGAGCTCTTTCCTCAGCGACAGCTCACATCAGAAATAATAAAATGGAAGGTGAGTCGTGGAATCATTTTCGCAAGCAACATAAATTTCCGACCATTGGAGAATGGCATAATTAATTTTCCCTCTCCGGTGAGTCTATCTCAGTAGGGTGTTTCTGCCTATAGCGTGAAGGATCTCCTCTTAAGCCCCTGCCTTTTCCTCCTCATGCAGCCATTCCTGCATGGAGCCATCTGATAGTGTAAAAGAGTGCAATTCCGGTTAGGCCATCTGCTGTGACCAGGTTGTATTAACGGTAATGAAATTACCCAAGACCAAAGGAACTGAAGTATGGGGCTAATTCACGTACCCAAGCTTGACCGAGGACTGGGGTGCTGGCACCGACTAGAGGCAAAAACACTGATGAAATTTCCTTTGGAGTTTCACTCAAAGTTGAAGAGGGAAGGTACCTCTTGTAAATGTGTCAGCACCCAGAATGCCTTGCTGAAATGTGACCTGTCACATGTGGTGAAAGGTGCATGCTGGTGTGTGTGTGTGTGTGTGTGTGTGTGTGTGGCGGTTAGATATACATTACATTGTGGAGACATTTGGTGGGGACCATTTTATTTTGATGTTGTGGGGACCTTTTTTTTGTTTAGTTCCCACAAGGAGAAATTCAATTTTATAAAAATCTATGACGGCAATCAAAAAACTAAAAAGACTTTTTTTTTTGTTGGTTACTTATGGTTAAGGTTAGGCTGGGTAGGGGTTAAGGTTGTCATAGTTGGGATTAGGGTTTTACCCATAGAAATGAAAGGACAGTCCCCACAAATATATGAGTACAAGTCTGTGTGTGTGCATGGTATGAGGGGTGATAAGGGCCAGTCGTCTTTTCATGCACAGAGACTTCCATCTTTTCCATCTTAATTGCTGTGATTTGTTGTTTTCCAGATCAGCATGGGCTGAAATCTGCAAAATCTCCATTTATTCTCCGTGTGTAACAATGAAAGAACCCCTGATGGCATAATGGTCAGTGCAACAAATAAAAAAATCTGAAATGTTGAAACTCCAAATCTGAGGTCATACATTTTTTCATCTCCAGTAAGATTTATGCTATCACGTCCCGCTACAAGTGGTACTGATTGAATTCTGCCACATGTTCATTTTAAAAGGAGAATTTCACTCATTTATTAAAAACAATGATAATAATGATGATATGGATGCTAACAAATCTACAGGCTATTTTTATAGTTGTGGGTTCCAGCTTGCTTAGACGGAGTTTGCATATTTTCCCCTGCTCGTCTGGGTTTTCTTCAGGCCCCCATCCTTGTGGCTTTGCTGATCTTTGATTTATATATGATTCCCACAGTGTGATGGCAGATATGCCCTGTGATAGACACAGTTCACAAAGCAATGGAACACCATAAGCATATCTAGCAGGAATATATTTAAGAAGTATAAAAACTGTAAAATTTAAGCTAGCTTGAAGGGTGTCTGGGATCCACTGCATCTTGGGGCAAGTCATCACCAACACTGATAGATGTCGGCTGACAGCAATGTGACTATTGGCACTGCTGACTGTTGGCACTATTGACTATTGGTTCTGCTGTTCTGAAAGCTGATATTGCTTATTTGTTTAGTCCTTGGGATATAATGGGGGATAAGGAAACCTGGAAAAAAATGCACGTTTTTGTGTTTTGAACGGGGCACAACTATATCGAGCATCAATTACTGATGCACATCCAAAGGGGGGTGTAGGGGGAGTGTATTTCGACAAATCAGTCCCAATGAGGCCCTTTGATTCATTGCCACACCCTCGAGAATTTCTGAAAGTTTTTCTCACTGATCTTACTACAAGTACTTATGAGCTGTGGTTGGGTTTTATGTAGCTATTAATCCTTTGTTCCATTCCTGGCTTTTTCTTTCAGAAGAATGGTGGTACAATTAAAGTGTTATTCTTCAATCACCCATTCACAATGAGGTATTAATTCATAAAAGTGATGTTTCCTCTTGATGAGTCTGGCTGAAATTTAATCATCATTCTCTTTACCGTCTCCTATGTTTTTTCCTTTGTATGTTAGTACGCTAACTATAGCTACTCTAAAGAGTGGCGATAATGGGTTGATGTTGAGAGTGTTTGTGGGATTATATTTTAACTCTCCGTGGCTTAGTCAGCGCTGCCTGCTTTTCTATTCATGTAGAAGCAGCAGGTGTGTGCACAGATGCCTGCATGCAGGTTCCTATTTTATACCAAGCGCCCGTGTCTAATCACTGTATTAAATCTGCAATGTTTAGAGGTTCTGAGTAGGTGCATCTCTCAAACACAAGGCGTTGTCTTCTCAGGCTGGACGTACACAGGCCCCCAAAGAGCTCGCCTCTGAAACTTCACGATGTCTAAGCTATTCCTGTCATCTCGAAAGTCTCACAGGGAACCGTAAACCCAGCTGGACCCCCATCGTGGCTCCCAGCTCTCCCAGCACCCCTGATGCCCGATTTGGCAGCCTTAGGTACTCTGTGGAGAGCCTGGCACATTTTTGCCAATACCAAACAAACCACGTCCTGGGCTGGATCAGCAGCCCTTGCTCAATTTTTTTTGTTACTGCATTGCAGTGCTCTTAGCTGAATGTTAAATTGGGATGATACCAGCTGATGGTTTGGACCGCAGAGGTAATAAGTGTTGTGAACATGTCAAGACTAGACAAAAGGCTCGTTGTAAAATCTTTTTTGGCAGGTCATATGGGCTGTCAAAATTCTTACAGGGGTGACAAGAAATTAATGTTCTTATCTAGCAGTTTTCCATGGCAACTATTTCCCCTTCAGTCTTTTGTCTTTGTTTGATAGAATAAGTGGTGTCTGCTTTGGAAATATTACAGATATCATACAGTGCCTCCCACCACCCAGCATCGTATTTGTTCTTTTACTTCCTGATTTTCTTACTTTCCCTTTAAGGAGGTGAAGTTGATGAATTATCCGTTTAATATCAATGGAGGAAGCAGCGTCGTCTGGGTCCTGGGAAAGGACTGAGTTGTCCTCGGCTCCTTCTGTGCTTTTTTTTTTAATTAATGGGCTTCATAAGGTACTTTAATGTGCTTGGTCAGAACCAGCTGACAGTCTGGAATCACTGTGGCCATATGCCACAAGTTGCCATCTCTTTCTGGTTCGGCTTAGATATTATACAAACGTATTTCTATCGCTATAGAAGTCTGCATCAGTCGCTTGCACCCTCTGGGGAGGGGCGGTGTTCCCGGGGGCTCTGAGGATGCCCGACACATACCCCGATCGCTGCGATTAGGAGGCAGCAGAACCCGCTTTCTAACGGTAAGGCGCAGCCCCGTCTGCCAGGCGGGCGCCGCGCGTGACGGCTGACGTCATGCTGTCTCGCGACTCGGCGGAAAATGAAGCACGCGCTGACAATTACCACCGGGGGGGGGGAATGCGACTCGCGTGGTAATTTAATGTCACCGCTCGCGAATATCCCGGATTCTAAATTGGGGTTCAGCCACATTCCTGTCCTGCTTCTATCAGTATTCACTCAACATTTACACTATCGACCGACAAATCCGTATTCCCACACTGCTTTCAAGTATGTACGAAATCATTATTTATTTCGGTTTTCTTTCAAACGCGTACACGGCCATACACTTTGCTTTGTGGCACTTTCCAGACACTGTGGTGTGCATTTTTCTGAGACTGGTAAATGATCCATGCATATTTAAACCTGATATTTTATTCAAAGCCTGAGTGGAACCTAAAGCCTTCTAAACATAACTTACAGTTATGTCAGCAGAAACTAAAGTGAAATTATTGACATGTTCTGATTGTATTATGATTCTGATCCATGAAGTCAATATTTGCAGCCAGAATGCTCCTTGCACCAAATGTGAAGAATCATTAACTGTTCCTTATCAGCATAAGTTAACCGGTTTAAATGAATTTTTGCTGGTTTATTTTGACTTTTACGTGTGAATGTGTGTCTAAATTACTCCAATATTTCATCATTCAATTTAGGTAACATGGTCTGTTGTCAAGTCTGCCTTTTTAAGTGTTTGCCAATAGTGCTCAAGTCTGGACATTAACATTTACTTATCCTTGAACTACAAGAGTGTACCTTTGTCCATTTAGGTAATTAGCTTTGGATCACTGTCCTACTGTACAGCAAACTTTTGCCCTTGCATAAAGTTCCACGCCTCCCTCTACTTCTAAGGGATTGGGTAAAGTTTGCTGGATCAAGTGTATATGGGCCTTTGTGAGCTTGTCATTGTCTAAGTAAAATATTCTGCAATATAACTGCAAATACTTCAATGACTATTTTTATCCTGACATCCTAGCCTCATACAATAATAATAAAGGCTAAGAGTGTTTTGTTTTTTTCTGGAATCATTGCACTTGTGTCTTTTATAGTTGATTTACTGTTGCCAGGTAGATTTACTATGTGAAACAATTGTTTATTTTTAACTAGCTTTGCCTATAGGCTGGTAAGTGTTAAGCTGCTGTATTGTAAGTATTGGCATTTCTTTGCATAATTGACCTGGTGCTCTCTTTTACTAATTAGCCCAATTTAAGAAGATGACTGTTACATGTGATAAGACCTTTTGGACCTAACATGGCGGCACGTCAGAGCCTGGCAGGGTGCGACCTGTGAGACACGGAGGGGCAGCCTGGCGGTTCACGTCTTTCACTTTCTCTTTCAAGGTCACCGGTACGGGACGCCTGCAGAGAAGCTGCCGGCACAGCTAAGGGTGAGACTGAAATCCCGAGCCCGTATTGGCTGCCTGCTTAAGGAGGAGGGGAGGATGCCTTTGTGAGCATCATCGAACATCCTTGTGTGATCCAGCTTATCTAGAGAGAGTCCATCACGCCCTACTGACAAAATGATAAGGGTGATTGGATCCTGGGGAGACTTTTTCACCAGAGGGCCGCTGTGACCTTGTTTCCAACATTCCGCCTAATATATCGATTCCTCCTTCACTCGACATCCTGGATATTAATAAAATATAAGTTTGTATACATGTGTCTACCTGAATTGTCTAATTTAATCTTTAATCCATCCATCTTCCAAACGCGTATCCAGTACAGGGCTGTGTATTTTATGTCTGTTGTGGGAATATTTTACTGATCAAATTTAGCATCCAAAGTAACAGCTGATACTTTTCGGTTTCCATTTGTGTTATTACCACGCACATCAATGTGGAATCGAAACGTGTCACTTTATCTGCCTCTCCCCCCCCCCCCCCCACTCTTTTCACTCTCCTCCTTTTGTCACACACTTCACTGACAATCCACTGGGGCTTTGAGCATTTCAAGGAGTGACCCGGTAACTGGCGGCATTTGCTAAGCTGTTCCTCCCTGCTGGGTTTCTGTCAGATGCCGTTGATACTGAGGCAGGGACCGCACTGTGTTATCAGGACCTTACAACAACATGGATAATCGCCAGAGCCTCTAGGATTAAACACTGTTCCCAGGGGCCCAATGGCAGACTGTTTTTCCTGGGATGTGACCCAATCATATCCTTATTTCTTTTTGTTGGCTTGTGGTCGGTTGAGGAGCGATTGATCGAGCTCCCTTCCAGCTGACAGTGGAATAAAAAAGCACAGCGTGCTCTTGTATGTCTTCTTCTTGGAATCTTTATTTATACTCTGTACCTCTTCCCCATGTCTTCTGTTAATTTTGTTCCTGGACTCATTAACATCTGTCAGCTGGGCATCCGGGTTCAAAATCTGACACGTTAAGTTCATTTCATTCCCATTATTGATCCGATTGCCCTTTCAACTCTCCAAATGGTGTGGGGGGGGAGGGGGCTGGTAAGGGGGGAGGGGCCAACGGGATTACGGAGCATTTGTTAATATCTGCGCGCTCTTCTGGTAGCTTTCCAGTAGGGGCAGCGTGGTTGCCTGATTGTGTGTTGTTTTGTGCGAGTTACAGGTGGAGGGGCTATTTCTGGTGCTGTGCACCTGTTATCATCAATTATGACTTACACACACAACATCTGTCCTCGTTTAAAAGCCATTAACCTTCTTCTGGCGCATGCTCGCTCCCATGATTACTACATCAAATCTGTCATCCGTTATCTGACGGGGGGAGTTGTCTCAGTACATCTCGCGTGAACTCGGCGCCTTTTTTATGATCAAATGAGCAGTTTGTAACCATTTTGCAATTATCTGGATTTTTCCTAAAATTTTGATCCAGTCTTCAGCTACATTCACAGTATCAAATAAAGAGTGTCACTACTGAAGTGGCACACGCAAAGGGTTCATAAACTTTTCCCCAGAATTGTACCTTAGGTGTGTATTTTGTTGTAGTCACCCGTGTGAGGGTTGGTATGGAGTCATCTTTGTGTTTTGATAGCTCCTATTGATGTCATTTTTCACTGCTTCATGTTGTTCGAGTACCTGAATGTATTCTTGTCAGAATATATCAGTTTGGAGACTTTTATTAATGATGTGATCATCTATATAGAAGTGCATCCACCAGTCTTATATAACCTCTTATGCAATACAGGATCACCTTCAAAAAGCATCACAAGGCTACAGGAGGAACCCAGAGTACACAGGAAACCAGTTTTACAACGTATGCATGGAACTTACACGTGGTGATCACTAGAGTTGTGATGACCATGCTTACTGAATATGGATGGATGGATGGATGGATGGATGGAAAAGTGTGCAAGAAGATCAAAGCCATGAAACGTCATGTAGAGCCAAACCTATGAGTAGCACTTAGGATAGCTACTATGGTCCTCTTCTTTCATCCGAGCATGCCCTCGGCACAACAGGGTGTTTCAAAATTTCAGGGTAGCATTTCACTAAATCATGCTGCAATGACGAAACAGGCTACCTTCTCTTTGCAGGTCACCTGTGAACCCGGTACATACTGGCGCTTTGAAGGAGTCTGAAAAAAGGGCTCCGATGTGTTATCAGAATTAGCTTGTTGCTACAGTTCTGAAACCAAACAGATCTTTGCTTTTTTTCCCCTGGGAACATTCATGTGTTGCATTTCTGGGCACGTTCATATTCATGGGAAACGAAAGTATAATTCGGGGGAGAGAGGGGATTGTGCCGCGGCGTGGGGCTGCCAGACCTGGTTTGGACGGAAGCTTGTTAGCTGGCAGAGACGCTGCGGGCTCCACTTGGCCCTCTCGACAGCGACCTTCATGCCGTCTGCCGGAGAGTCTCAGCATCGAGGGCTTTGTATGTCATCACACTTGTGTGGGTACCAGTCCACCTGCCATGGTTCATGAAGAAAGCGGGAGATATAGCCAGCTCAGCCCAGAATGACAAAAGTTGTCTCACCGAAACAACGTTTGGTGCTTCTCTCCTAAACTTTTCTCCCTCAGGCTCTATGTCTCGGCGTAATATCTGTCACCTTCAGCACTTTGCCCTGTACTCAGCTGTTCGTGTGGCCCATCTACTTTACGAACTCTCCCTTCCTGTCTCTCTCTCCTTCCCTCTCTCATTCCTCCCTCCGTTCGCCTCTGCCAATGGTTGCATCGGCCTCCTGCCTACTCCCTTTTGGCCCGAGAGCTTCTGCGAGCTGCAACACGGTGACGTCACCCCCCGCGCTGCCGCACAGCCTCCAGGGAGTCTCTGTGTAGGTTTCAGAGTCTTGCTTTTCCTCGATACAAATCACTGGTCTGAAAATGGAAAAAAAAAGGAAATTGCAGTTTCGGCCTTGTTAAGTCATGGTACCGGCTGATGTCTGCAGACTAAAGTTTCACTCTGCGCTGCTGCTGAGCTCTGCAATATTTTTTTCCAGGTGTCACATGGCTCAATTAGATTAGACTGCAATATTTTAAGGTTGATCTATATTTTAACCCTGTGTGTTCCAATCTGGTCCTTGGGGATTCACAGACAGTCCACGTTTTTCTGGGTTCCAAAGGACCAGATAGGGAAATACTGGGTTAATCTGTTCCCACTCTGACTTTCACGCCTACTTTAGCTGCTTGTCCTACTCCTACCCTCCACTCCCACCACCGGCCCTGCCTCGGCTCTCTCCCCCCCCCCGGAGAGCCTCCTACATCCCCTGCACTGCTCCTTCGTCACGCCTCGGCTGCGGAGAGGCCGGGGTGCGGCTGCTTCAGCAGCTCCCCGTCTCCGAGTGCCGAGGAACAGACTGGAAAACGGGCTCCGACCAACGCCCCGGCCATATGGTCGCACACCGTGTCTCCAAGGAGACATGCTGGTGGCAGAAACAAAGAAGGATTATGGTAGTTACAGTGGTCATTTCCCTTATCAAGAGATCAGGCCCAGAATAAGAAGCAGAAACGCTGCGTGCCTGCTCTTCTATTTTTAAAGCCATTTGCATTAAATATTGCGTGAAATGGAGAAATGCATGCATTATGGCCAAAAACCAACAGATACTGGCATTTTCTGAGCTCTAAGGATTCATGTATCTCTTCCCTATTTGCACTTAACATAAATCGAAAACAACTGAATTAGAAATAACATTATTACAACCACAACTGCATACGAAACTGTCAGGCCGCAAACAAGTAGATGATTCGATTTTAATAATTGCGCGTTAGATGTGACCTTTTTATTTATATTGTCTGAATATATATTTATATGTGTCCCCTTCCCTGGATTTCAGGAAACACTTCCTTGCTGTTTGACACTGAAGCTTTATTTTTCAGCCGTTTCTCAGAATGGATGCTTGGAGGTGTCTCAGCTTGTCCAGACCCCTGTGTGCAAGACTGACTCACCACTGGTGGACACTCATTAAGAATACCTGGAATATGCTAGTTTGTGAGTCTGGACAAAACCTCTGTGACACCGGACAGTCACATTCTGGTAGTGAAGTCTCATCTAAATTCATCCAACTGGGAACTCGCAATGGTCTTTACTGGCATCGGTCACAATAAGGCTTTTATGACATAACTAAGTTCTAAATAATTCTATTTATGAGTTCTTATAACCATTTGATGCTTCTGAGAGATTCCATCCTGTTCAGTTCTGTTTCCATTTTTGTTTATTATATTATTTAAACTACTGTTGCCCCGAACTGTGGTATATCAGTAAGCAGCACTGTGGTTTGAGTTTTGGGGTCAAACATTTTAGGAATGGCACTATACATGAATTGAATTGAATTGAATAGTAGTATATATTGCATTCAAAATTGCTTAACAGCTTTGCCTTTGAAAATATTTATATCCTAACCACTAATCAAATAACATGGGTAAGTCCCTCATCCAAGGATATAGTGCCTGAAATGTACTATCCCCAGAACATTGAAACTCCTTCATTCAGCCAAATTTCCAGTCCTTAACAGTTAAACTGCTGCCTGGTAATGGTTTCTCAGATGTATTTATACAGTATGAGTCAGGTCTTAAAATCAGTTGCATTCGTTTAAAATGAAGGGAACCATTATGAATGTAACAGCTCAATGACAACATTTCCACACTTATCCCATAACCCCAGGAAACTGACCAAAGGCTGTCATTTCATGCTTTTAGGAAAATATGCTTTTTGTTAGCTCCATTTTACTGCCATGTTTCGAATGTAATTTTTGAGTTTTAAACACAAACAATCTTGATAAAAGGTTCTGAGGGTCAGTAATGGCCCTGAAGACAAGCATGGTGTGACGATTCTAATTGTTCCATAATTACAGGGATGACTTGCTATTTCGCTTTTCCCTTCCACTGCCCCCTGAACCCATTTAGTCAAAATGCTGACATCAGTCAAACATTTGGTAAATGTGTTTCCAGGTCAAAGGTCAACATTATCTAAAGCTTCTTCTCAGTGACATCACCTCTTTTGTGAATGGAATATATATTTATTTTTATTTAATCCCTGGTTCCACTTTACAATAAGACTACCCCTGTAAAGGGTTTTTGAATGGCTTATAATCAGGTTATTAATTGGGGTATAACACTTTGGAAATCATTAATAGATCATTATAAACATGTTATAAAATAGTATTATTATTATTATTATTATTATTAGTAGTAGTAGTAGTAGTAGTAGTGAGTAACTATGATTTATAAGTGGCAAATGGGAGCCCTTATTATAGGGTGGTAGCTAATCCCTTACCTTGCTGCAGTCCTGTCCCTGATAAACAGTTATCAAAGATAGATAATTTCAGTTTCATAGATGCCTGCTTTATTTATAGTGTCTTACAGCTTGACGCTGTCACGGAAGCAGATAAACTGAGAATCTCTCTTACAGGTATGACATAATGTGATGTGAAGCAGGATCATGTCCCTGAGCAGCAGGGCACCGGCTGACATGGAGGGCACAGGATGTTATGGTCTCTGTTGACAGACTGGGAAAGGGGGCGATGTGGAGCTCCCTGACAGAGGCTGCTGAACACCTTACATGGAGTGATGAGCATATTTGTGTACGGGAGACTGCATGGGAAGTCAAGGGAGCACAGCAACCTGGGGTAATCTCCTACCAGGCAAGCAATGGGGACCCAACCACTGAGCAGCATATTCGTTCTACAAGATGATCAGCCCTACTTTTGGCTATCTTTGACATCTCTGTTTAAGAGAGAGGGAAAGCGAAAGTGTGGCCTTTATATAGCTGATGTGCAGATCATTTCTCTAAGTTCAGGCATGTTGTTATGGACTCATGGTCTCTGATGCAGATATTTGGTTCTGATTTGGTTAACACTTCATACATTGTACTGGGAGCTAAGCAAGGATATAAAATATATCTGTTACGTCCTGCCCATCATGTCCACCTGGCCCTCCTCTCTTCGCCCTGATGAGCCATACCTATTGCTTATTACCCCTTGGTAGTCTTTGTATTTAAGTACCTATTTGTCTCGTCAGCCCCAGTCTGGTCAATGATGTCGCTCCTCCTGTCTACCTGTGACCTTCCCCCTACTAGCCTTCACGTTTTGACCGCTTGTGGTCTTGTTTGTTTCCCTGCCCCCATTTAGCTAAATACAACCACTTTTTCTTTGCCAACTGACTGCCTGTGAGTCCATCATCCCGCATTTCATGACAGAATGACTGGACTCTACCAATCGCCTAGTGGGTATTCCCCGGAGCTTCTTGCACTCTGCATCTCCGTCTGCTTGCTTTTCCCGCGCCTGACCTTCTCCTGGTGTCCGAGCCTCTCATATTGATGCTTCGTGGACAATCCCCTCATCGACCTGCTGAGTGAGAGTGACCTAGAGGGGTCAGAGGAGGAGGAGAACCCCATGTAGTCTCCCAGTGTATGGGTCACCCACCTGTATGGATGCCATACTGTGCTCATTGCCACGATGAGGATGACTTCTCCACAGTGTGAAGCTGCTCAGCTCACTGCCTCTCTGTAGCATGAAGCCATTTGGCCCACCGGCCCCCCACAGCTCGCCACAGCTTCGCCCACCAGCTCCCCGCAGCTTGTTGCAGCTCCACCCATCATCTTTAACTGCAGGAGGAGGAAAAGGAGGAAGAGGGCTGTGCCTATGGCTGCCGCCTCACCTGACCCAGTTGCTTCCACAGCCCATCCTCGTCTCTGCTGCACCTCCAGAGCCCATTCTCGACTTCGCTACACCCCCAGAGGCCATCCTCACTTGCACTGTGCCCCCAGCTCCTGTCTTCAGGTGGCTGGCCCACTGAAGGCTGCTATGCCTGAGTCCCCGGCTCCCAGCCCAAGAGGGGCCACATCACATGCACCTGATTTTGCAGCTGTGCCGTCCTACCAGGAACCCCAGTGGTCACACCAGTTGTCTTGGCTTTGTCCTGCTCACCTCCAGGTGTCCAGTTGGTTCCTTCTTTGCCTCCTGCTGTCCCATCAGCTCCTGCCTCATCTCCTGCTGTCCCGTTGGCACCTGCTTCATCTCTTGCCATCCCATCGGTTTCCCCCTCATCTCCTGGTGTCCCATCGACAAGTGCCTTGTCTCCTGGTGTCCTGTTGGTGCCCGTCTGGTCTCCTGTCATTGTCTTGGAGGCCTTTTCGCAACCTACTGGCTCCCCGCCTGCCGTCTTCTCATCCCCTACAGGTCAACCCCAGGCTGACGCCTGAATCCACCAACTCTGCCAGGCTAGGTTTGGTCGCCTGGCAGATTCCCCGCCAGAGGAGCAGGAGTGGGACCCTCTGGGCCTTGCCAAAAGTCCTGCTCCTTGAGCCCCTGTCTCGGGCCGACGGCCACACGCACCCAGTCCTAAGTCCTGGTTCAGTAAGTGGTGTCAGTGGGTGCCATGAAGAGGGGTTGGCCGTGTCTCCATCTCTCGGAAGGGGGAGACAGGGGCACACTATCCGTGCCGATCCCACGATTCTCCTTTGCCTGATGTTGTCCGCCCAGGCTGCTGAGGCCAGGAGGAGAGGACCTACAACGCCCTCCTGCTCCTGCCCTGTGGTTCCCGAAATGCCCTCCTGCTCCTGCCCTGTGGTTCCCGAAACGCCCTCCTGCTCTGGCCCTGTGATCCCGAAGCACCCTCCTGCTCCTGCCCTGTGGTTACCGATGTGCCCTCCTGCTCCGGCCCTGCAATGCCCATGATGCCCTTTTGCTCCGGCCCTGCGGTTCCCTCTGCACCCTCCTACTCGTGCCCTGCGACTTCCTCTGCGCCTTCCTTCTGTGGTGTGTTCAGTCTGTCTCGGTCTCTGTCTCTCCTGTTCCCTGGTCCCCGTGGATGTCTGGCATTTGTTCCTCTGGTCCATTGTTCCTGGTGCCTGGTTTCATCCCATGGATCATCTGTTTCGTCTGTGTGACCCTGTTCAGTGTTGGTCTTTCCTATTGTCCTTTTGGTCCCTGGTCTGGCCCCTGTCTGTTCCATGTCCATTGTTGTGCCATGTGTCCTGTCCAATCCTCACTGGTGGCTCAGCCCCTCTGGTTTTGTGTGGTGTCTGTCCTGTGTACCCTGTGTCTCCATCCCAGTTTATCCTATGTCCTTTGGGGGGGGTACTGTCACATCCTGCTCGTCATTCCTGCCTGATCCTCCTGTCTCCCCCCTAATGTGGCCCTGTTGAGTCACACTTGTTGCTTGTTACCCCTCATTAGTCTTTGTATTTAAGTACCTGTTTGTCTCATCAACCCCTTTCCAGTCATTGATGTTCCTTCTCCTGTCTGCTCATGTCCTTCTTTGTACTCACCTTCTTGTTTTTTTGACCCTTTGCAGTCTTTTTTCCCTTGTTTCCCTGCCCCCATTTAGGAAAGTAACACCCATTTCTGTTTACCAGCTGATTGCCTCCGAGTTCTTCATCTAACCCACAATATCCTGTAAAAACAAAAAGAATGATTGTAGGTGGGTTTTACATTTTTATTTTATATTTCTAGTACTAAACAACGATTGGTTAACTTTTTCAGATTTTTCTCAAAGAAGAAATATCCTTGAAATTTTAAGGGCAAAAAAGATCTTGGCAGGATTTTGGAAAAGTTCTGCTTTAGATTCTGTCACAGTATCTTAGGACTTCTTGAAACTAGCTTAGTAGAAAATCTCAAATGTTTATTCTCCTGTCCTCCATTGATCAAATATCTTCTGGCAGAATTAGTTTTTCTTGCTCTTTATACTACTTTAAAAGCTTAAAACTTTAAAGACATCCTTTCTTTCATTTCTAATAATGATGACCAAAAGTCTATGTGTAAATGTTTTCAGGGAGAGATCAGACTGTGATAAATCGCTAGCATTTATTAATGACCTCTTTATTATAGATATAATTCTTTGCATCATTGCACGTAACTGTGCAGTTCAATTTGAGGTATTCCCTGGGCTTGGAGGTGGTGTGCAGCTCAAGGGGATAGGATGCAGTGCCTCTGATCAGAGGGTTATTGGTCCAAATCCCATGGCAGACACTGTATTTTCACCATTGGGCCCTTGAGCAAGGCCCCTAACCCACAATTGAGGTCATCAGAACGGCACATCCTCCTCAGGAAGGTCACCGCTGTCAACAGCCCCCCCCCCCCCCACTCTCCAGTAGAGTGCAGTGTCTCTGCATTCCCTAATCACTGCTGAGCCTTCTATTGTGCTTAGATCTATTCTGCCAGGAAATGGACACTGTCCGTCAGGCTTATCCCGCTACACACCTTATGCAGACAATGGCAGCCTGTTTGCACTACGGATCTACAAAAGTGGTATTAGGGTGTAAAATGAGACCCTGCAAGGAGAAAGGAGAGGAAGACAGGGACCCAGCAGCAGTCTGTATTGTGCTAATGCACTTAGCGATTGTCACCATCTTGCTTTCGGATGTATTTATACTGATAAAGGTACACTGACAACACGTCCTCCACGAGATCCATCACCACACTCCTCGGCCCTCTTCAGCGAATGGGTCGACCTCCACCAACACCCCACCCCATGTGTGTGAATGTCCTCTGATCACTGATGTGTTCAAGAGTGCATGGATAAAGTGAAGGCTGAGCCAGAATGGGAGCAGCTCCTTGAAACAGCATCCGCACAATGCCCAATACTCAAGCAGCTGGAAGAATGGATGCTGGAAGAATGAATGCTGGAAGAATGAATGCACATGGCGTCTCAATCTCCTGCTCTTTGTGTAAGTGAAGAAGGGGGAAAAACATTTTCTATGCTATTAAATGCAAGAAAACACCACTGGGAGATGGTTACTAAATATCACTCACTTTTTTGCCCTCTGAGGAGATTTGGCAGGTACCCCTGCACGCATCCAATAATAATCTCTTTCATCAACGGCTAACCCTAGGAAAGCAGTTATGCAACACACGTCTGTGTTGCTTGAGAACTCAATTGCAGCAGGGGAAAAAAATCATAGAGCTGTTTATGACCAATTATCTGTCCTTTCAAGATAATTGCACAAATTGTGAGAATCCTGTGCACGGATAAGTCTTGCCCCTTTAGTGTTCTACACTAATAAAAAGAAATATGTTGTTAAAATGTTTTTGGGATTGCAGCTACACCAACTTCCGAGTTTAAATTCTTAGCATGATGTTTTCACAATTATTGCGTCATTAGTACCTTGTCAAATCAATGGGATCAATCAGCTAATGTAAACCTCTGGATTTATCCATGCTGTGGTCAAGCCTCTATGATCGGATCCAAGCTGTGTCACCATGTTGATTGGGGCAAGACATATTAATGATGCTATTTCTGTGACCTCACAGCTCCACTGTGCCTCTGAAGGGTTTTATTTTTTAATGTCTACTTTATACACTCCTGACACTCTACTCTTCCCTCCCCAATCCAAAAATGGAATCGGTGGCTCTTTGTTTCCATTGCAGCATAATGGTGTGAGCGTACACTCCTCATAATGGCCTGGCTTCCCATTTAGCCACCTTAGTCCTGGACCCTTGGCTTTCCCTTATTCTCACTGGATTAGCAGTTAGCACTATCCATCAATCCTTTTACTAGCCAATATGCGGGTGGGGAGACCATGGTGACAACCACCCCCCCATAATCAAAATATCAAAATATCTTGGGACAATGGCAGAATATCCTGGAATGTGGCCAAAACCCACATGAAGACAGGAGGAACTCCACACTCACCAAGAGGGCCAGTCCACGCCTTTTTGGAACCCTGAGCAAAACCTAGTTATCATCGGTCATATTCTGTCCCAGCCTGACAAGCTGATCAGATGCGGGGCCCCCTGGTGGCTACTGGGCCCCAAGCAGTCGCTTAGTTTGCTTATGCCTTGGACTGGCCCTCCTCACAAAGCTATACACAGGAACCAAACCCACCTCCCTGGAGCAGTGACATTGCAGCACCACCCACTGAGCCACTCTGGGTAGAAATATGTCTTTGTTTATTTGCTCCTACTGGAATCTGGAATCTGGAATCCACAACATTTGCCGTGACAGCATTTAGCAGTGCTTCTTCGTGCTGTGTGTCATGTGAGCTCAGTGAGGCTCTGATTGATATGCTCATCTTGCTCTGTCTCGGAAAAACACTTTTCAAGCTTTGCCATTCAACAGCTGATTTGTTAGGGCAATGCAATAACCCAAAGGAAAATGTATTCATTAACAGTCTTTCAGGCCATTTATGTGTAAATCAGACCCAACATCATTCTGCTGATGCCCCCACTAAAGTTACTCTATTAACTAGGATAGAGAGTTGTTTTCTAAGGGATATTTAAGAAAATAAGTCCTTTTCCCTCATTTGACTGAGTTGCGAATATTAACGAGCATCTTTACTAGACTTCAGCTCCTCCTGATTTTGAGGTTAAATTTCAAAAATGGAATTTCCTTGTTTATCAGTTTTTCTGTGTGCATTCTGTTACAATGCATACAGCAACATGTGTTATTTTTAAGCAGAGTACAGACCGCTGATTTCTTCCCTGCGATAAATTGAAGGTCATGTTCCCTATTTGGGGACACGGCTGGATCTGACAACCAAGGCCGCCTGATTCTCAGAGAGGCTTACGGCTGGTAGGATGGGTTCTGTCAGGAAACAAATTGTAATGTGTGCGGTGTCGGTGTGGCGCTATCCCAGAGGGCTGGACTGTGGCACCTCGGAGCTCAGAACCCTCGTGATAAGACAGGACCAGTTAGCACTGGTGCAACAGGCCAATGCCACAAGGAAGAGCGTGTGACTCTCAAATGCAAAATAGCGCCTAAGACTGTCTTATCAAAGTGAAGCGATAATGAGCTGACGTCTTTCTCAGTGGTAGAGTGAGGTACCTTGAGATGAATCCTACACTTTTAGGTTTAAGCACTTCCAGTCCAAAGGCATCATTCCTTTCATGGCACTTAGTCCTTTGTCATGATAAAAGCTCCATAAAAGGGTTGTTTGTCATCTATGACATGTTATAGAGCATCTTCACAAAACACTTCTGTCGGGGATCACACCCCTGACGATGAAAATGTGTACAATGGAAACCTGTTAAAGCACTCAATATACATCTGTGACACCACAGTAAACACAGATGTTACAAAGTGGTAAACACCAGTGTTACATAACTATAGGTGCATTTGTTACAGCGCGGTGTACAAACCTGTCACTGTGCTGTGCACATATTTCTTACATCGCTGTGTACAAACCTGTCACTGTACTGTGCACATATTTCTTACAGCGCTGTGTACAAACCAGTCAGTGCACTATACTCACTCCT
>JAODJU010000035.1:10559526-10572510 GCA_026776725.1 Gnathonemus echidnorhynchus | reverse complement strand
ATGGGGACATTGTGTCCCCATAAGGATAGGTAAACCCGCTCGCACACACACACACACACACACACACACACACACACCTGGCTTTCCTAGACTGTTTTATTAACTTGAAACTTAGATATATTGATCTAATTTTCCCACAGTTCACTTGTTGTTTAGTTAGCAGTGAACTTTCTTTAAAGGAATCAGTGACTCATAAAATGCACTTTTCTGGCATGTGAATATCAGTGTGATAAAATACGTAAAATTGAAACTTCCATGAATATTCCATGAACACAATCATGCATTTGTTTTTTAATCTAATATTCTCAGTTCCAATAGTGGGCAATATAACTGCCTAACAGCATGATTTGTTGTGATTAAAATATATTTAAATGTATATAAAAATATATAATGTTAGTTTATTAGTAAATGATAACAAAGATGGTAATTTATACACTGCTGCTTTAAAGTTTATGAATCTCTAATATAGTTCTTCAAATATTACTTTTTCATGATGAAATAGTAGTTTAATAAAAGCAGATTCATTTTTTTTAAGAAAGTTATTACCACGGCTGTTCCTTAATATTACTTATAAGTAAATTGCAATATGTGTGCAAGGTTTGTTAAGTCGTGTATGTAAAAAGTTTTATGTCAAGTTAACCAACCAAAGAGTCAATCTCCAGGTCAAAGCCTGGTTGGCCCTCTGTAGTATAAAGGTAAGAAACACCAAATTACGCATTTGAGGGCCTCAGGAATCATTTTTAAAGAACTTATTAGTCATTTTTATTTGACTTGTGCAAATCATCGCTGAATAATTTGGGATTCACCGCACCACAACAGCCAAATTGTCTAAAGGGAACATTTACTGTTAGAGAACTGTGAGCTATTATCGAAGGCTAGATAGAAGGAAACATATGTGTGTTTAAAAAAAGAACATCAGCATCCATTTTAAGATTGCAAAATACCACATGGATGATCCTGTGGAGGTATGAAATGTTCTCTGGATAGCTGAGCCACTACCAAACACATGCATTCAGAGAAAAGAAAAGACTGCTGGATGCTGTGTACCACAAAAATAACTTTATCCCAACTGGCAAGCAAGCTAGTGGGAATGTGAAGATTAGTAGTACTTGTCTGCTTGGGGGCCTAGACTGCTTACAGTCATTGAGGGAATCATTGAACAATCATTCATCGCCATGCCAAAATATTCTGCTGATGACGATTTTCGGATGAGATTCCCTGTGAATGAGTTGAAATTGCACCAAAAATGGATGCTTCCAGTTGATAATGATCCTGAGCCTCCCTGAGAATCTACCTAAGAATAGATTAAGTTTAGACATTTTTAATTTGGGAACTGCCAAGTGAAAATCTTGTGAATTATACCGTTTATCAGTGGTAGTTCTTTAAGTAATAATAATGGGTCCCTAAATTCTTCAAGGAAGATGTGAGACTGATGAGTTGCTATCGGAGATGCTTGGTCATACCTACATCTGCCTTTGATTCTCACAATAATTTTGTGTTTTTCACACATTGGGGGTGGAGTGGTGGCTCAGAGGCTAGTGCTGGGAATCGGAAGGTTGGCAGTTCAAATCCTGTGAATACCAGGAGAGACTCTACTCTGTTGGGCCCTTGAACAAGATCCTTAACCTGTAATTGCTTCATCCTGGGTATGACGTTAACCTACATCCAGCCCGGCAAGTAGGTCCTCCAACTTTCAGGGAAAATTTGGAGGTTGTTGGCAGGATTGGCACTCCAGCCCCTGAAAGAAACTTCACGCTGTTCCATTCCATTCAAACCAATGAGGTGCTGATGTATCATCCGTCACATGGCTGCACTCAGATTGTCATCCCTGAGGTGGTTTGTCATGTGGTGGGTGCAGCACTGTACTGTACTCACTCTCACACATTGATATGTCTGGTTTAAGGAATAAAAACTATGCAAATAGAGTGCTTTTATGCCCAATATTGTGTTCAAAATTTCATTTTTGTGGCATGAAAGGTTCATACTATCAGTTGGCACTGTCAATACAGGGATTTAACAGGGACACCATAATATAAAAATATAATTCATGAAGCAAGCCTTCATCTTTAGTGTTTAGTATAGGAACATTACAACTTATAAATATTTCTTTTTTTCTGACAGTTGCTTCAGGGCTGCTGTCTACCTGTCTCCAGTGGGATCAGTCAACCCTCATTTTACAACTGATGTGACTGCTTTCTGAGTGAGCCACATTTGACCCTGTGTTTTACGCCGAGTTCTAGTTTAAGTATCTGGCTATGGAGTTGATGGGGATCAGCCACGCGGTCAGTTCACTTCTCATCAAATAGTAATAGCATCAGGGTCTAAGGTGAGTGAAGCGTTTGTCATGGTGCCCATGCTTGCAGCAAATACTAGTGCGTGGGATAGCTGATTCTGATGAGCGCATAGATTCTTATGGGAGAAGGGCACTCTGGATTCTTTGCAAACTTCTTGTTAGTTCTCTAAGTCAAAAGTGCCAAACTTACCAAGTTGTTAGCATATGAACCGTTGGTGAACACTGACATTGCTAAAGCTAGCATTGTTAACGCTGAAGGGCTAACTGGAGCGATTTACTCGATGATAAATGGGAGACCTAAATGTTCTCTATAGCGCTAAGATGAGGGAATCGAGGTAAATGGTAATTAAACAGTCCATTTCAAGACAATCCATTAAGGTGGCGGCATACTTATTGACCCAATAAACCAGAAGAAATCGTCTCCTCTCACCTGATTGGTGATCAAGATCACGTTGCACCTATACAATTTGTCCCAGAAGAATCATAATTCAGATCTGAAGTCTCCTTGAGTTTTGTGAGACACCCCAGTCAGTTACGCCATGTTTTTTGTTCATTTTGTAGATTATTTTCCGGCAGATTTTTAACGCTATCGGAACAAACTGGACTTCATCTGATTCTCTTTTCGCTCCGCTTGTCTCCCGCTTCAGCACACAGAGACAGTCGGCGCCAGCACACTTGTAATGGGATATGGAAGGGGGCCGCTGTTTCACAGGAAGCGAATCGCTTTGTGTTTCGGAACCTCAACTGGATAGAATGGCCCATGGGTGACTCAGCTGAAAATGGATCCTGGTGGCTGCAGGCTGTCCTGGCTGGCTTTTGTCGCGGAATCCATAAACCTGTCAGGGTTTGCGTCTCGCATCCATGCTCTGATACAGCTACTCCAGCTTGTATATCAATGATTAGATACCAAGGTTAGGAATATTGGTGTGGTTCCTCTTTAAATGTATGCAAAGTTCACTTTGCAAGCAGTCTGCAAGTGTTTTCAAGATGGATGCCTTGTCAAGTCAATCAAAGTGATACATTATAAAGCAGTGTTTCCCAACCCAGTCCTCAAGGACCCTCAGATGGTCCACATTTTTGCTCCTTCTCGGCTCCCAACCATTCATGAATACTGAAAACCTGGCACAGGTGTTTTGGGAGCTGGGAGGGAGCAAAAATGTAGACTGTCTGAGGGTCCCTGAAGACTATGTTGGCAAACACTGCTGTAGAGAATGAATGTTCAGTTATGTGGATTCCAATCTGACGCGGATAGATGGCGGTGAGCAGGCATCAAACGGTGAGCTGCCCTTTTAGTGTCTGTAATGGATCCCTGTTCTTCATTTGATTATAGAGCACAAATATGCTGGGAGGCAAATTAGAATCTAATTTTTTAACCAGCTAAAAATATTCCTCAAGTTAAAGGAAGAGAGTGAAATGTTCATACGGTGTGTAATTGAAAAAATGACAGCAATCATAATTAGCTTGAAGGAAAATCAGGGAAGAACAAAACATATAGACATACTGTATAAACACATACAAAAGGAGGCCTCTGGGTCCCGGGTTCAAGTCTCTGCCCTGTGTCTGAGTGTGCAATTTGCATGTTTCCTTTAGATTCTTTGGCTGCGGCCCACAGTTCAAAGACATGCTAAGGCTAATTGGAATTACCAAATTGCCTGTAGATATGACTGGTGTGTGTATATTTGTACCCCATTCTGGGTTATTCCATGCCGTGTTCCTGTAGCTTCTAGGATAGGCTCCAGACCCCCATGACCCTGCATAGCAACCACAGGTATAGAAAATTGGTGGATGGATAGATCTTTAGATATCAGCTACAGGGCCTCGGTTTTGGACTGTACAGTGCTCCTCCAGCAGTATGGGCGAACCTTCGGCATCAGTGTGAGATGAGCCCCGGTCTGACGTACAAACGTGTGCCTTGAGATGGAGGGAGCACCTGTTCGTTTGATATCGCTGTGTGAATGGCAGTCTTTTTTCCAGACAGCTCTTTTATCAACTCCACTGTTACATATTCAAAAAGCAGGGGAAAAAATCCTGCAGAAAATCCACACCATAAGCCAGCTGAAATGATGATGAAGATGATGATGATGAGATTATTATTATTATTATTATTATTATGCATGACTTCTATGGGACTTTTCATTACAAACCATATTTTTCTATCTCTCTATTATGGCCATTTTCTGCAACAGATTCATAAGTTTACTTTCTTCAGTCGGCTGCTTTTTTTTTTTATTTGAAGTGAAGGTGGGGACTGCGAAGGCCTCAAGGAGCCCGTTTTTGGCTCAGCTGTGACTTTTATTGGCAGACTGAGGATCTGCACCAACCCTTAGCTCTGCTGGTTATAAATCCCACTCCCTCCGGAGGAGGAGGAGAAGGAGAAGGAGGAGTGGAGCTGCTGGCGAGAGGCCAGTGAACCAGGGCAGGGAGGCTAGAAAGGGGCCTGGGGGAGGGGCAGCCGGAGCCTACTGGAGACTGTTAATACAGATCTATTCTCCAGGCAGACAGAGAAGCCATGGTTGGGCCTCCCTAGGCTCTCCTCTAATATGATTACATTTGAAAAATGTAATCCACCTCTTTTTACTGGAAACGTCTACCTATTGTGTCATTTCTGCGTATGATTAGCATTCTGATTCTGTTTTTAAGTTATGTGTTATTTGCTTAAATGGAAATTCCAGTGCAGAGCAAATTTCACTTTATTCAGTGGCAGACAATTTCCTGCTACACCCCCCTCCCCCGGGAAAAAAAAAACCTCCATGGTCATCAAGTTGGATTTGTAAATATTTACTGCAGGCTGCACACTTCAGATATATTGATAAAAACATTTCAGACTTTTGAAAACAGCGCATGCACATTAAGAACATGTGAATTGCCCTATATGCTTCAGCAATGCCCAGTATGCTGAGCTGAGTATAAGCAGCCACACAAGGAAGGTCTGCAGGCTTCTCTGAACTATCAGCAGAAAATAGCCCATCATGTATATTCTGCTAGTATGAATACTTATACAGCAAATCTACATTTAATTTCTTTTTTGCTAATTTGCATAATTAATGGCTAGGTTTAATATTATTTCTGAAAGAAAGATGCATATTCATTTGTGATTTCATTCAAAGTAATCTAATGTATTAACTGAACATACATTACTTAAATTATCAAGTAATGTACGCAATTATCCAAGCGTCCGTCCATCCGTCCATCCATCCATCCATCCATCTTGTTACTTATTTTAACATGGGCTTGTGATGTCTAATTCCATAGAAATAATATTTTAGTCAGCAAATATAGTTGAAAATGTTTTGTTTATAAGTGTAAGTGTTTATAAACCAGTCAAAGGCACCTCTAGGTCAGACATTCTAACAAGGTGTTAATGGTTTAATTCAAGTAATTAGCATACTAGATGTCAAATTTCCATGAATCATTACTAAGGTCATAATGGGTTGGCAGGTAAAATTCTCTTATAGACTCACCATATCAAGTATACTGTTATAGACTCTATACTATAGACATATACTTATATCTATAGACTTATATACTTATAGACAAATACTATGGTCACACTAAATACTATTCGTACTACATGGGAAGAGGAACTTGGGATGAAAATTTCTGACCAGACCTGGAATAGTACATCAAGTAGAATCGATAACATCACTACCTGTGCAAGACTTAATTTGATTCAGTTCAAAGTGCTCCAGCGTATTCACTATAGCAAATCTAAGCTAGTCAAAATATATCTTAATGTTGATGAACGGTGTGAGCCAATTCACATATTTTGGACTTGTCCCAGTTTAAAGAAGTACTACTGGTCTGAAATATTCAAGACATCATAAGCATTTAATCTAGACATGCAACCCAATATTGAAATGGCTGTTTTTGTAGTTAGAACAGATGGGCTTTCAATTAACAAAAAGAAGAAAGATGCTTTTGCCTCTCTGCTGACAAGAAGACAGATTTTGTTAGACTTGAACTGGGTATATCCGCCCAGGGCCTCACAATGACTTAGTGACCCATTACAATGTCTTATATTAGAAAAAATATTGAACCCATTCCATCCGAATAATCTCCAAATGGTCCAAAATATATATATATATATATATATATATATATATATATATATGTGTGTGTGTGTGTGTGGAATTTCTTTATAAAAAAGAGAACATGTCTTGCATTTTGGATGTTTGCACTGTATGTAGGCATAATCTCAATAAAAATATAGTCAAAAAAAGAAATACTGCTGTCTCGCTTTCACGGATATGGGTGGGAGTAGAACGTTATTCTCACGGATGATCAGCCTGGCACAGCTAAGCAGTAATAAGGAGGGGCGGGTTAGCGATTAATACTGACACGGTGAACAGGGCAGCTCAACCTTCCTGTCTGTACTGCTTCAGTGAATATAGGAGAAGGGGCAGGGTTCAGCTGTCCTATAAGGAGCGAGCGCATTTGCATGAATGCCAAGGCGGAGCAGTCTGCAGCCCCACCCACAAAAGCAGGCCTGGGGAAGGGGGGGGGGGGGGAATGCTGACAGACATCTGGCTGTGTGAAGTGTGAGTGCAAAGCAGGGGTGCAAAGGACACTCATGCCTGCATTCCCTTCCCTTTGGCTGAGGCGTGGGCCCCAGCCTTGTGTCAGAGACAGCTGGGGACAGAGGTGACTCGTTCGCGTGTGGTTTGTGGAGTGCAGTGGGCACATTACCCTGTAGCGCCCCCCAGAGGCTGGGCCTAAGGAAGCTGTTGGGTAAATAAACAAACAAGCAAATAGTCTTTAGTCAAAATGGTAATTGGCAGGAGGTGGACTAATATCCAGCGGTGGCACTAGAGATTTTGGACCCCGTGAAAGCATATAATATTGGGACCAATCCAATTATGTTCCAAATTTTTAAGACCCCTGTTACTCAAGGGCCCTTAGAATTGCCCTAATCCCACCCCCCATACAGCGCCCCTGGCTATATCTGAGGTATAAGTGCCCCCCACCCCCAACCCCCTGTGAAAGTAATGCACGTCGCACAGCTAATTCCTGAGGGTTCACTCAATTATTTTCCCATCTTTGCTTCATCTTGCCCCTCTACTCTCAGAAATCATCCTCATCCACTGATTTTTTTTTCATTTTTCCTGTGCCTATTATTCTTCTGTTATCTCCCTTTTGATACCCTGGTCCAGCTTTAAAATAAGGGGGGGGGGGGAGAGGATGGAAATGCCGATAAACCTTGGGATTGGAGTGGGCTGCACACAGAAGAGAAAGCGCGCCATTGGCATGCTGAATGCAAGCGGTCTGGCCTCAGGTCAACAGGGACGGCGGGATGGCATCTCGGGGCCAGACAGAGTGGCCCCCGCGCTCGGGGCGGCAGTCCTCGTGCTCAGGGCAGCCCTCACGCTCGGATTCAGCCGCCAGGCTCACCGCCTCCTCCTGTTTCCCTCCCATAGCGACAGTACTATGATTAATGATCACAAGGAAATTCTCACATGGACGGGCTTATATCACATATTAATAAACAGACTGAAGGATTATAAATATTCTATGATCACTGGTCATTAAAACAACACTGCATTTCTGTGTTCTCGTAATCGCTCTGGGATCTGTGAAACCGAGCTGTTTTCTAGAAGATTAAAGGGCCAGCTCTAACTTCGACCTACTGAAGGAACTCTCCAGAAAAAAAAGTGATTAACAAACAATGCATTGTAAGATTCATCTCTGTGACCCTGCATTGGATTATCAGTCGCAAGATTGGTATATGATTTTACATTCTGTGCAGGCTTACAGCACTGCAGTGTTCTCCGTTACTCTCACTGTGTTTGTGTACATGTGATTTACACGGCTTTTAACGTGTCTTCCTTTCAGACCGTCCGTCACGGATTCCCACATCAGCCAACAGCTCTGGCCTTCGACCCCGTTCAGAAAATCCTAGCCATCGGCTCTCGGACGGGAGGAGTGCGAATGTATCCTTTTTCCGCCACTTTTGGCCTCATATGCATGAGCGCCGCGGTTTGATTTACACCTGAGTCTCTGGGGAGATCCGGCGCGTCTGAAGGACTCGCCCAGCCCCAGGTAAGAGTGTCATTCTGATATCCCCAGCTGCTCTCTTCCTCCCCCCTGGAGGCTGCCATGACACATTGTGCTTTTTTATTACACAGAAATAAAAACAAACACACCAGTGATGCTGACTAACAAAGCTTCCAGCGTAAACCTGAATGGATGCAATGATTGCACATAAGCCATTTCTCAAACAGTGCTCGCACACAGGGACACACTCAGAGCGAGATAAAACCTTTAATATTTGTGAAAATAAATGGGTCGGTTTCTGAATAGATCCGAGTGCAGACACAGGCAGCATACTGGATAGCAATTCTCATATCCTTAAGTAAAATTTTAATTAATTAATTTAAAAATTAATTTTTAATTCAGCACTGCTATATATACGCTCATTTTGACCTACATAGTCAAAGCCTGATTTTAAAATTTTTATTTATTTCATCATTAGGATATTTATAGCTCTGATGAGTTGAGTATGTGGAGTGCTGACCAGAATTTGGGCTAATGTCCTTCGTGCTTTTGCTTCGTTTAAAATTCTTTGCAGTCAGCACTGGTAATGAATCCTCAGAAAAATGGATAGGGGCTACTTAGTTTGGACTCGTTTGAGAACTTTTCATGGCTTCCGGTCTTTTCCTTTCATTAAGTGACTGCAAGCTGTTTGCATATGGAGGTTATTCTCTTCAACGCAATCTTCTAATCTTTAGAAGAATACTCCTCAAAGGTGGAACCTCCTCTCGTATTTTGTATGAGCCGATTGTCTTTTCTTTGGTTTGCGACTATAGCATATGCTGTGTTGAACACATGCCAAATACTTTTTTCTCATCTCAGGTGTGGCTAATCTTACATATATAGGTCTGCCAAGCTGTTGATTAGTTCATGTCTATGAGCTGTATAAAAATGCAGAAGGTGCCTGGGCCACTAGGTGCCTTAGTCAAGAACAGAGGGTGCATCCAAAACCGTATACTTGCACAGTACATACTGAATTTTGTTAGAAGCCTACTAATCAACTATTAATGAAGTGCGTACTATAAGTATGCTTTAAAACAGTATGCATATCCTCGGACATACTGCAGTTGCTATCTTGCATATTACCTGAGTCAAATGTTTACCAGTGACATAGCTTGACCCCCACGGATGTTTAAAACTGTTAAAAACTATTAAAGAAATATAACAAAATCAAAATACATATTTGAGTCTCCTAATGTAACTGGGCTGCAATGGGTCGGCATTCCATCCCAGGTTGTTCCCTGCCTTGTGCCCTTAGCTTCTGGAATAGGTTTTGGACCCCCATGACCCTAAGACCACCGGGCACAGAACATGGATAGATCGATGGGTGGATGGATGGATAATGTAACTGGGCGTTGTTTTCTCCTTCAACTTCTAGAGACGGCACTTACTCCACCTTCTTGACAAAAATTTCTGTGCGACATTCATCGTTGCTCTAGTGGCGTTGTGTGATAGTGGAGTGTCCATCAGTTGAACACTTCAGAATTTCACAGAATATAGTATGTCATCTGGGCACCGTACACTTACTACAGGGTTTTTCAACCCAGTCTTTGCAAAACCCAAGACGGACCACATTTTTGCTCTCTCTCAATTGCTAGGGATTTGGGAGAGAGCAAAAACGTGGACTGTCTGGGGTTCGCTGAGGACTGGATTGAGAAATACTGGCTTAGTATCTCATTCATACTTAGGATTCGAACATACTCCTCTCCTTGCATGCTACATTTCACCTACTACATAGCAAACAAGTATTTGATTTCAGATGCACTCAGAGAGTGTGAACATCGCTGCCTCGCCTGAGCCAGTGTTCACATGATACACCCCTTCTCAGAAACAGCTTATTATGTTGCGCTTTTGCTATAAACGGTTTTCATTGTGAAAACAGGATGGGAAGAGTTGAGTTGATGATAAGAAGGTTTGGGATGGCAGGGCATGTACAATAAAAGTGCCTGAAATGAATGAAGGTGTAATTAGTTCTAACTAAATTTTTTCCTCTAACATGCAGTGTCCTCAAAGCTATGAGACGAAATGTGGATATAATATGCTTCATAATAAATTTATAAAGAATAAAAAGTGCTCAATTAGTGTGGTAAAGCTGTTCTCCTGGCCTACATTGAACCAAATCAGGAAAGCCTATGTTTTCAGGATGATGTTTGCATGTGTATGTGTCATGTTACAATAACAGTAAAAAATACTATAATAATTTGCTGAAATTTTATTTTGCCCAAGAACTTTTACGAGTACGGAGGCCAGTCTTAAACTACGAGTTACCGTGTGTGGTTTAAACTGCTGCACCTTGTGTGCGCTCCACAATGCTTTATTGTTGAGTTCATTATTTTGGGTCTTAGACGTGCAGATTTTATAAACAGGTACGAGCCTTCTTATTAAACAGCAAGTGTGTGTAGGTGTGGACACCATCTGTCTCGGAGAAGGGGTGAGTCAGGTGACCATCTGTGTTTTGTGTCACCTGTTCCTTCTGACAGTTTTCTGTCTTTCAATGGCTGTGTGATGCCCCATCCCACTGCAGAGGCTCTGCATTGTGTGCTCTTGTCCATTTCCCACGGCATCTTTCCTGTGCCATCTTCCTCGTTGGCATGTTTCCTGTGCCATCTTCCTCATTGTCCCCTTCACCTACTTACTGCTCAGGTCGTTTCCCGGATTCCTCGTGTCAGATGGGTCTGTCATGAGCTGCGCAGGCTTCCCATTCAACCGATACGAACCTTTTTGTGTGCCGATCTTCAAATGAGCCTCTCACAGTGCATCCTGAATCCGTAGCCAGACCTTTCATCAGACAGACTTTTCTTTTCACTTCATAAGATGCACCCATCAGTCGTATGACCTCATATCCAGCACGTGGTCACTGAGAGCTTATCCTAAAGCACAGGGAATAACCTGGATGGGACACTCACTCAACACAGGCACCAAATCCCTACTTATATTGCGCTGCAGGAGGTAACCTTCCCAACCCAAGAGATCATGCAGTCATTACACATGTAGAGCGGGGGTGGAATTTGGGCCCCCAGCCCAGGAATCCTGAGCCAACTGTGCTACCCATTAAGCAACTGTGCCGGATCGGTCTGATGTATGAAATGATGTATGGAAATTATATTATATGGTTTTTGGCACATATAAAAACCATGTATCAAGTATTGGTCAATGCAGCTAGTGATAATTAAAATAAGAAAATAAGCATAATTGCTTTGTAGAATGTGATTTGTTAATTATGCTGTGTGCTTTTTGGAAATCTGGGCTCTGCATGCAGAGTGCAGGTATAGCTAGTTAATAAGGGTAAAGCCATGACACTCTGTGTTTTGAGATGATTTTTGTAAATAAAATTCTGTCTGGTGGTGCTGCTTGTGGAAGGTTCTGTAAATGGAGCTGCTGGTTGTGGTGCTGTACTTGGAGAGTTCTGGAAACGGATTAGCTGGTTGGTATGTTGTATGCTGAGAGATCCGGAAATGCACTTGTGACAGTGCTGCAGGGAGACACTAGGTGTTTTGGGCCCCATGAAAGCAGATTATATAGGGCCCCAGACCCAGAACAATCTAATTATATTCACTCCGTATGACTATATGTCACTCAGGGCCCCTTGGTGTCATTTTAACCCCCCCCCCCCCCCTTATGGCGCCCCTGTGGTACTGTTTGTGGAGAGTTTCAGAAATGGATTCCCTGGTTGCAGTGCTGCATGTGTTCAGTTCAGTTCCGGAAATGGATTCCCTGGTTGCACTACTATATGCGGAGAGTTCCGGAAATTGATTACCTGGTTGCAGTGCTCTATGTGGAGAGTTCTGGAAATGGATTTCCTGGTTGCAGTGCTGTGTACGGAGAATTCCGGAAATTGATTCCCTGGTTGCAGTGCTGTATGCGGAGAGTTCCAGAAATTGACTCCCAGATTGTAGGTAAGCCCAAAAAAGGGAGCAGAGGTTCGTGAGAGTTTGTAAGTGGGCCGAGACAATTGATCACCTAAACAGTGTCCGTGAATCCAATTGATCAGGGGATGATGGCGTCTGACATGGGTGGGGAAAATCTGCGGGGGCTTGGGTTAAGCCCATATCATGTGGTAAGGTAGTGGGGTTAAAATACAAGCTTCACTCCACTTTGTGCCATTATGTGACATTTAGCCTTTTTTTCCTGTACGCTCTGAGGACCCTCCTTTGATCCCACCCTGCAGTCTGGCCCCATGTGCAGTCAGGGCCCCCCAGCCCCAGGCCGGGCCCCATACCTCTCTCACTCCTGTCAAGCAGCCGCAGCCTGACATTTCGAGCATTTCTGTGCAAGAGATTTACACGACTTATAGAGAGAGCGAAGCGGGGGGTTGGTGGCAGGGGGGACGGGGGGGTTATAATTTTTCACACCGGGAGATGGGGGGGCTGGGCGGGTGAAGACCAGGTGGATGTAATCACTTGACTCGTGCATGAAGCTTTAGGAGGTGGTGGGTCTCCATCCTTCTCTGTCTCAGGCTCTGAATAAAAGGCAAAAATGGCCAGACTACCTCTCATTGATCACCCCCCTTCTCTGCATAAACACATTCCCCTCCCCAAAAGCTTTCTCACCATCTCCCTCAAACTTCCCGCCTCTGACTGCCCCCCCTCCCCACCCCACATCTTGTCGCATTGCTCATGCATACTGGTCCCACCTATCGTGCCCCCCCCCCCTTCCGGTCTCCC
>JAODJU010000035.1:10519379-10559426 GCA_026776725.1 Gnathonemus echidnorhynchus | reverse complement strand
ACTTAAAAAAAAACATTCCATTTTTTTGTTATCAAAACATGATCCCGATTTAATAATAATTGGTACTTTGTTGATGACCCTGGCTATTAGCACGCGTGTCACGTGCGGGCTGTACTGCGGCTCTTCTCCCCCTCCCGCATCACAGTGCTGCTTCCGCGCCTCTATTCTCTCGGCGGGCTGGCTGCCGGCTCTCCGTGTCACAATTCCCTGTCCCTCTATTGTGTGACCCTGTCATAGCACCCTGCACGGAGAGTGGAATGGACATATCCACTCCGGTTTTCAGAAATGCTCCTGGTTTTTATTTCAAAATATTATCTAAATATAGCCTGTGCGCGGTGTCTGTATGAATGTATGAATGAGGGGGTTTATTTATATCCTACTTTAGTTGGGGTCTGCAACAGCCCCAATCTCTCTCTCTCTGTGTGATGTCCTCTGCATTCTCTGTTCTGCTCTCTGACATGTGTAGCCTGTGGAAGTTTTAGATCGCGCAGCAAAGCACCAACGTCGTTTTTGCGCTCGAGGCGGGCACTTGTCGCCGGGGGGGTGGACCGCGTAGGTCTTTTAGGCTGTGCATGTCCGCGCCCTGGTGCCGCCGTGCACCAGCCACTGCGCTTGGTTCCGCTCGATAAAGACCCCCATTTTCCGTGGTCAGAGAGCCGCTCCCCACCCCCAAAAGCTGATAATTGTGTCGGTGGGTTTTTAAACTGCTGTCTTTCTCAACACGCTCTCGTTTTTACAAGTCTGTCTGGACATCCGGAGCCCCCTATTAAAACAGACATTAAATTCCCAACTCGGAGACATATTATTAAAGTTTCCACCGTGTTTCACGAGTACAATACACTGTTTTGTTTCATCTGTATACATTCATATCGGTATACAGGAACAATGGCATCTGATATCATCTGGGAACATGAACATTAGAAAATGTACGTGCATAATCAGAAATACATACTGATACCGAAAGACTTTCTCAGTGCAGGATGAAGAAAACTACCCCCCCCCCCCCACCCATAAACCCCCCATGGAACCCCACTAGGGGTGCAGTATGTTTTGATCCGACTGCATCGCTTTAATTTGATTTAGTCTGATTTATCGCTGCCATTACAGATTTGATTAATGAATAGTTGATTAATAGCCACATGAGGCTTTCATGGTTCTTCACGCAACAATTGAACTGAACTCACTTCGGCATGGAGATCCAGTGCTCATAATCATTGCCTGTTTTCCAGATTAATTAGTCAAAGCTAGATGTATTGACAAATAGAATATGTCCAGTACAAAAAAAATCTTCTTGTTACTGTCACCCATGATAAACGTTTGGTTATGAAAAGTATCAATCCATCCATCCATCCATCCATCCAGTAAAGGGTTACATTGAATCAGCACAGAGCATGGAAGGTTAGTATATTTCAAGACATGAATGTGCTTGTTTTTGCATCTGGTTTCCTGAATGATTCCACATTTCTAGGGTATGTAGAGCAATTGCAGTCCCGCTGGTTATGATTTTGTTTCACCTGCAAAAATAGTGATTGAGATCCTCAGCGATTTTGTGTTCCATGCTGGTCTAGGCGCAGGTCCAGCCTGGCACACTTCCACAGCTCTGCTGGGGGGTGGGGGATGGGGGGGGGGGGATCACAGTGGTTTATGGCCTGTGTGGCATAGCAGAGCTCCCTGTGGGTGTGATATTTCCCTCCATTCATGTGTGCCCAGAATATTCCTGCCGTCTCTTTCTGAGACGGGCTCCCCGGTCTGGCGGAACCCAGCCTGTTTTTCGGACGGACTGCCATTGAGGTGGCCCCTCCCTATTCACCTGCACCCAGCCTAAGGCCCTGCGATTTAAAGACACGGTTTAACTCGATCCATTGTGCTGGGATGTTTCAGTCTGTCTGGGCACTCCTCTTTCTAAATGAGCTCAATTCCTTATACGGGAAAGCCTGCGGTGAGGACGGCCTTTTAAAAAATTAAACGAAAAAGGAACATTTTAACAGCGAAGCGGATGACAAATTGGGAAAGCAGACTAATGGCACTAGAACATTATCCTGCCCAGATGGGGATCAGGTAGCCGAACATCTCCAAGCCAGCAAAAACTGCCGTCTCGAGCGTTCTGTAGCTGCTCCCGGTCCTCCTGGGACCGTGCCGTGGGGCCCCAGAGAGCCCAGTGTCGCTGGGTGTATCCAAAACACTCCTTTTAACTTCAGAGGACCTCCTTGCCTACGAAGCCCCTCTGTCTCTCCGCTGCAGAGAAACTGGCAAGGGCACACTCAAAGAAGGATACCCAGCAAGACTGCAAATCGCTGCTGACCGTCGGGTGTTGCCTGTTAGCGAGGTTTTACGTGCTTGTCCGACACAAACCTGACAGAATAAAACACTAAATTAAATCTAGTAATTGTAATGTAATGATACTCTACTTTGCGCACTTTATATTAAGACTAGGAAAGTATCTTGTTTTGAATCAAGAGCCTCCACAGCAGAAGCTTTGAAAAGAAGTGAACCGAGATGGTGCCGAATCCATATTGCGTTGAATCAAGGGGGCGAATCGAAACAGGTTACTTAAGGAAACCGAGGATATTTCAGCTCAGGGTGATGGTGCGTTCGATAGTATTGATCGCTGCCCAACACTGCCGTCGTCGCCATTGCATGGAGAAATCAACAACATTCCAGAGAAGCAGCTCCGAGGGCTCATTAAAGTAAGAGCAAGACCAACGTAAATACAGTGAGCAAGACCAATGCATAAACACAGGCATGTTCTCTTTCTGTGTTGTCTTCAGCAGTAATAGCTATTGAGATGGCAATCCCCTGGAGATGCATGGAGTGTTGTTGTGTTCATTAGCTTATTTTGGATCTCAGTTCAGTACACATACCGTTAAGTCTTCATAATGAATCTTGCTTCGAGTCATTCGCTTGAATAGCATGCCTTCGATGCTGTTCCAGGAGTACGTTTATGCACCCACCCCCGAGAGACCTGCAACGCATCGGTGACGGAGTGGGTGGGTGACAGGGTTCAGGAAAACCAAAGCTTCCCCCTGTCATGTGGCTACGTGTGCATGGGTACCACTGGGACCAAAGTCCACCTGCAGTAAAGATCTGTAGCCTTGGATACGCATTTGTAGCTGTTATGGCCATCTGGAGGAACATTGTGGTCATGACATAGGAGAGAGTTTGATAGCGCAAGGGGACATTTAATTTAAATACAATGATCTTGTTTATTGGGGGTGGATGATTGAATCCAAATTAAATATATATTAAATATAGTATTAAAGTTGAGTTTTGAGTTAGGCAAACCTTATAGTCTTCTTTGAAGCGTTCATTTGTATTACCTAATGCAGTGTTTCCCGACCCAGTCCGTGCGGACCCCCAGACAGTCCACATCTTTACTCCCTCCCAGCTCCAAGCACACCTGAACCAAACAATAAAGAACCCTGAATACCTCGTACAGGTGTGTTTGGAGCTGGGAGGGAGCAAAGACGTGGACTGTCTGGGGGTCCACACGGACTGGTTCGGGAAACATTAGCCTAATGTGTTGGGTATCGATCAATGCTCTCACTTATAATTTCTGTTGATTGAGATTTAGAATGATTACTGTTAATGTGAAGGAGGAATAAGAGTGACTACTTTGTTAGGATCTATGAGCTCCCAGGCATAAATAATCTGAACTTTCTGAAGCATAAATAATATACATTTAATGTTCCTTTCTAGTTCATTACACGTAATAACAATTACTGTTACGTTAATGGATATAATTATTGTTATTTCATATTTCACTTTTTCTGCATCCACATATGTAATTGCTCTTTTAATTTCTCATTTTCCCCTTTGCTAATTAATGGCTTCCGTGTTTGTTTGCTTAGGTAGCTTAAGTTGTGGATGGTGAATAAAAAAATAAACATTAACCATATCATTAAACATAATGAATAAGCAAGACTTGCAATTAAACATGCCAGGAAATTGTGTGTAGTGCTTAATTTTGTCTTCCTATAGATGCATATACATATTGCTTTACTCTGATGTGTGATTATTTTAGTAGAAATCACAAGCTCTCACAAAAAATCTTGTAGCATTCTGTAATATGTATAAGGCATTATATTTACAGCGTTTTATAACATATGGCATGAGATCTCTCAAACTAACTTCCTGTCCTAGGTGTCTCCCTGGAATAGCCTCAAGCCCTCCCCCCCCCCCCCCCCACCAGTGACCCTGACTAGGATAAAAAATCGAAAGATCGCTTTGTTGGATGGATGTCGGCTATACAATGGTGTGCAGGCCGAATTGTGATGGCTTACGGAAATGCATAATCTTTCGCAAAAGTGATAGATAATTCACAATGAGAGGATCTTACGTAAGGCATCATAACCAGATTTCCTAAGGAGAGAAAGGGACCTACTTCAGGTCTCCTCATGCCATGCTTAAAAGCAGCACAAGCACAATGGAGATTCTAATTCATCCAACCGCATTTCGTACGATCGTGGGAGGAAATCTGGGTAGCCAGAAGAAACCTGTGTGACACGGGGAGAACATGCATGCTCCACACGCAGAGAGCGGGGGTGGGACTCAAAGCCCCGGCCCTAGAGCTGTGAGCCTCCATGCCACCCACATGATAAAGTCGTTCTTATGTCTCGTTCTATTGCCTTAAATATTTAAATGGTACCTTTAAGAATAAGTCAATAAATGCAATAAACGAACACTAGGTTCTTCACAAATGTCATGTCCTCCACCAGTCACACCAGTCGTTTCTCATGTGTGGTTCCCCAAAGGTGCAATGAGTTGCCAAGGCACAACCGGTCATCAGACTCCCTCTGCACCATCAAAAAACCCTTAAAGACCCATCTGTTCCAAGAATTCTTCCTCTAGTCAGATGTATCTCTATGTTCTCTGAATGTTCTTTTTGTTGCACTTCTCATCATTGAATTGTCTTATTAGATTCTTGCTTTGTTTGGAAGATGTTGTGTAGCTCCTGCTCTAATACCACTTACACTTGTAGCTGAGCATTCATCAGAAGCACTTAATCTAACCTAGTTGACTTCTTGTCAGCCGTACGTTTGTAATGCACTATTTGCACTTCGCTTTGGACAGAATTGTCTTATAAGTGAAAATAAATGTAAATGACTTAATTGAAATCAAGCAAATGTGTGTGTGTGTGTATGTTTACATATTATGTCTCTGTGGCTTCTCAGTTATTTACCCAATTGGTCCAACCATTCTTTGGCTCCAACAGCTACCCTACTATGCTGATGGGGGTGGCCCTGGCCAGTTTCGGCCGCGAGAGCCTGGCTGTGGTGTTAAAATCCAGCTGTTCTAGTTTTTGTAAGACTCTATATGAGCAACTGTAACCCCCCCTTCACAGCTGAGTGGGATGCATGAACAATTCCCTCTTAACTTCAGGGCCCTGTGTGCTATTAAAGAGAGAGTCGCAGAAATTTCAATTATAGACCCAATGGGGCATCTCTAAGGTCAAGTTTCAGTCAGAGAGGGGTGAGGGAAGAGGAGGTAATTGACAAGAGAGGGGATTAGAGGCGATGCCAGGAAGCCGGGTACGATTGGAAAGACAATGTGGTAATTACCAGCAATATACTGTGCAGCGACTGCTTATTTATTTTAAAAATGGTGTTTTATTGCAATTGATTCTTATCTCTTGATCTTAAGGTACATTGAGAAAATATGCAGAGCTTCCTTGTATGAATGAAGGCGAAATGCAGGCAGGAATGTGCAGCTGCTACATGCTGCTGTTCGGCTCACTATGCTGTCCCATGGCAACCTGGTGGATCCCATGGTGTAATTCCACCATTTCAAAGCTGTGGTTCCAATGACACACTGATAAAATAAAAGGGTAGCTTTGATCCCTTTAAGATTTTTCTATAATGCCTCCACCGTTTGGTAGTAGATGTATCCTCGTGGCATGTCTCGCGTAGTGTGGGAACCGCTGATGCTGTTGCACTGGCGCAAATTTCACCTCACAAAATGCCACATTCCAAAAATGCAGGTGAAAAAAATGCAACTTGTCATGCAATTTAACGGCAGCCAAAAAGCGTTCTCCTCAAAATGTGAACAATACTGTAAGAGCAATACAGAGATTAGTATTTTTTCATTCTGGTTTGTTTATTTTTTTGGAGAAATTGTTTTGTGATGGATAGATATTGCGAAAGAGGAATTGAATGGATTGCTTGGCTGTATAGTACAAATGTATTTTGCATTTTATACTACTTCTAGTTTGTGCTTCTCTTTATAATATGAGTAACAGTATCTTCAATTGTGTCACTTTGTATAATGTTTGAGGGGGATAATTTCTGTTGGCTAATTTGCTCAAGTCAAAATAAAGCCTTTCATAGAGCTTTCAGAATGTGCAAGTACTTGATTTTTGTATTTCAGTGGAGAGAAAATATTTTTTACAGGGTGTCCCTCTCCATTTGGCAAGTATGCATACTGACTTCACAAGCTTGTGAGCATTTGACACACGGATCTGAATAAAAAAAATTCCGCGAATTGTCTTTGTGGTGTTTGTCCCTGAAGGATACAGTCATTTTGACCTAAATGTTAACATTTTCTGCTTGAGTCTGAACCAAAAGTTACAGAATGTAAATGTATAGTTTCTGCTGTCCTAGACTCCCCTTTTGATCCTCTTCTCACATTAAATGTGCAAAAATTAAAAGCATCATGATGATTGTGTTTCTTGTGACCTGGCTGCCAATTTGCTGGCTCTTCTGCTGTTGACTTTTGAATTTTGGGAAGTCGGCCAGGATGGGATGCAGGGCAGTGGCTCAGCAGTCAGTGACGGACTGTGGATGTCAAGTCTCAGCCCAAACTCTAAGTGTGTGGAGCTGCCTGTTCTCCCCCATGTTTGTGCAGGTTCCCTGCAGATACTCTGGTTTCTCTGACTGGAGTGCGTGTCCCGCTGCCTCGCTGCCAGTGCAGCTCCAGGCTCGTCTCAGCCCCTGTACTGGGTAAACGACTTGCCATGGATGGAGACGCATTCCTCCCTGCAGTTGTTTTGCCTGCCTTGTGAGCTCATTTCATGCCACGTCGCACGCGAGCAAGCCAAAATAAAGTGCGCCTTACGATCGCGTCCTGACACCTCCCCGCCGAGCGAGATCTGCTCCTCGCCTTTCCCGTCCGTTATCAGTTAGCTGGTGAGTAGTGATAAGTTAGTTCCATGGCATCTGCTCCCTCCCCCCCCTTCTCTCCCCCCCCCCCACCATGCCAGCCTGCGTGAATGAAAGGCCGGTTATGGCAGGCAAAGGCCTCCGTTTCCGAACGGGCTTTGAGAAAGCAATCATCAGTGCAAACAATGAAGCAGCTGTCCCTGTTTATATTAGCTACGGTAATGATGGGTACTGGCAGGCACAGTACTTAACCCGCCCCCCACCGCCCCCCCGCCCTTATCTGATCATATCGAGACAGAGAGGTTCAGAGCTCAGAGCAGCAGCCCAGGGGGATAAATGACGGCTGTGGTAAGCCGGTCCCCTTGGTTTCGGAACGCGAAAGAGGAGCAGCCACAGCCCGCTGCCATATTTAGCATGCAAGATGCGGGCATCCAGTTCTGCGCCTGTCCTAAAATGCTAATTTTGAGTGACAGGATGAAAGTTCTAGCGAGAGATTGCGCTTCGCACTGCTCATTTATTTTTGTTTCACTCTAACAGATGTGAAAAAGCGCCACGTTTTTGTTTTTTTTTGTTTTTCCCTGAATGTGCGGAATGCGGCGCGGTTTCCATGACGACCACGATCAACGCGGCAGCAACGCGCCGCGAAAACGCCGCCAGCCGAGGCTGTCGTGCCGGGACCGC
Organism: Gnathonemus echidnorhynchus; assembly: GCA_026776725.1. Taxonomy (NCBI): domain Eukaryota; kingdom Metazoa; phylum Chordata; class Actinopteri; order Osteoglossiformes; family Mormyridae; genus Gnathonemus; species Gnathonemus echidnorhynchus. Next base: position 10,551,651 of record JAODJU010000035.1, on the reverse strand, counting down.
GTGACATGCCGACAAGTGGGAGGGAACAGCCGATCACTCGACGGGATGCTGCGAGCAGCCAGACTTTTTCTTTTTTTATTTTAACTCTGTCCCCTCCCTGGTGTTTGTTTGCTCTTGCGATGGCAGAGCCCCGGCCCTGTTGCTTTTATTAACACTTGAGAGGGTTCTCTGATGGCCTCAACATCTGAGCCATGTGACTCTCCTGACCCGCAAAATGCCAGTAGCTAATATAAAAACAGGAATAAAAGTTTAATATACAATTACAACCCTACTTAATAAAGAACAGTGATTGGAAGGGTAAAATGACATAAAATGAAGGCTGAGTGGCTGATCGCTTTAAGTGGGCGGGGCCTACCTGGACTTCATCATGAAGAAGGTTCACTTCGCTGCAGTCCATTAGTGTCGATACTCTCCCTCCTTATCACATGTGTAGTGGGAGGGAGCATCATGCATGATGTGATTCCACCCACCTTGGGGCCAAAGACTGTCCCAGTGAACTGGGTGGACATTAGGCTTCTTTGTTTATGATGCCTTTCCACGCTGTGGCATTTCAATGCTGAACAGGTCTTCTGCTGTCATAGTGACCCCAATGTTTTAATTTCCCCTCCTGTTTGCTTGATTTCCCATGCTTGTCTTTTTTTTCTTTCTTACTGTTGCTGTGGCCCATTAGGGACGATTGATTTTGCGATCGGAGTACGCCCCCACCTTAACTTCCTGTCGTGAGGACGGCTCAGCTTGTTTAAGCCGGCATGTGATCGATGAGCCTCCCTTTGCCACATGGTCCGGCTGGTGTTACGAGAACCGCTAGCAGCCTGAGTCACATCTGGCGTGAAGAACGTCAACGAGATTTCGCTCCTGTCAGCAGACTTACATAAGGCGTGAGTTTCGCTCACCTTGCGGGAGACCACTGGGGGTTAACCCACGCGTGTGGGTTTATGCAAATGTTGGTTAGTGCTTTAGGGAACCCAAAAAAAAAAAAAAAAAATACATTAAACAGGCTATACTTAGTACTAAACTGCTTGTGTTCCTCCTTAGACTCTGAGGCTTGCTCTGACCATAGTGTGTGCATGTTTATGAAAGTCCACGCTTGAGCGTTTCGAGTCGTGCATCCCCTTGCACTGAAGACCACGTCTTGCTGTGCACTTATGCCCCAGCATCTGCCCTGTACGGCTAACTCGTGACCGGATCTCACCAAAGGCTTTGACATGTATCTTGGTGTAAAGCTTTCAAATGATTGGGGGAAACATCATACAGTCAGCTTTTCCAATTTCCATTTTCGAGGACGGATGAAGTGACATTTCCGTGCGCGCGCGTCATGTGTGTATGCACGCTATATATAGAACTGTCGTAAAATGTAATCACCTCACACGCAGGGTTCCATTGCATTCAAGTTTATCGCCAAAAGGCTGACAGTTTCAGGACTCATTGAGGAATAAATCCAATTTCCATGAAAAATATTAGACAAAAGCAAAAAGTAACTGCATTTTAGCTAAAATATAACCGCAGTATTTCTGTCTCTCTCTTAAAACATCTGATTCTGTCTCTCTTTTGGTTCACCTCTCTCTCTCTCTTTCTGTCTCTCCTTCTCTCCACACACACCTCACACATCTGTCAGGGAGCTGCCCCGGAGAGATGGAAACGTGTCCTAACAATCAGCAGGCCTCAGCCATAAAAAGGTAGCATGTGAGAATTGATTTTCCCTCACGGTGGGCCGAATCATGCCCGTTGGACTTTGCGGGGGGGGGGGGGGGGGGGGGGGGGGGGGGGGGGCTGGTTGGTGAGAGGCCACTGTCATCGCTGTGTGTGCAGTAACACAGGATTTTATTATCTGCACTTAAATCTATAGAGCAGAAAATTTAACATGGCTTCCCATTTTCGTTAGCTGGCGGTGGAGGGTGGGGGCTGCACTAGTGAGCTCTCTGTTTAAAGGCACCCGGCTCTCTTCTTATTCTCTTTACATGGTTTCCTTCTGCCTGCCAGTTTTAGGGTCTTTGCAGCATCCTGTATCCATCACTTCACTGTTTCCCCTATTTTCTCTACTCCGGGACGATATAGCATCGCACATCTATTATAGGCATCATGACGACGGAAGCCGGACGTGTGTGTCGGCGTCTAAAGGTGGCTAATGGCTGTCGTTAGCGTATATTCATCATTTGTTGATACGTTTTCTGGGATAATGGGACAGTTTGTGAAAGGCATCAGTGTCAGTCCCTAGAGAGGAGACATATGTAGCTCTGGGTACAGAGGAAAGGCAGCATTTGTGTGTGGTGGACGGTGGATCCTGTCTGCTCCCATGTGGTCCCCTGAATAGCGCAAAAGGTGCAAGCCAGGGGTATATACAGGGGCGGGGTCACTGGGTCCAGCCAAAAGCTGATTGGCCCCTGAAATGCTCTTTTCCCTGTCAATTACCGATTCAGAACATTGGCTAATTATAAGGTTGGCCCATCTGTGTGGATTATCGCTCCTCTTATGCCCCACCACCTTACAAAATCCAATAATTGCCCCTGCTGCAAGCCCAGGGCCTAAAGCCCTGAGTCATTGTCCTGCAGGGGACCCCCTGTCCCCTTTATATGTCTATGATGCACACTGGCCTCCTATGGTGAAGCAGAGCAGCAAGACACGGTAACTGAGCAGCCTATTCCAGGGCTCATGGGAGTTTTACTTGCACAAAAACGTTCTGAGGGCAGAATGATAAGTGATTGGTTCAGAGAGATAATCAGATTGTAGAAGAGGTGGATCCAAGCAACTAGAGTCTTCGTCTCGCCTCTTCTAGTTGCTTGAGCCCATCTCCTCTACAACCTGATTGGTTCAGAGAAATAGTCAATCATTTTTCGTTCTGCCCTCAGAATATTTTTGTGTAAGTAAAACTCCCACTAGCTATTTCCAGGAAGACCATGCCAGGAACCACCCTGCATAGGATGCTAGTTTATTACCTGGTACACACTTCTACCCACTGAGCCTTTAATTTCATTGCTATTAGCATTACTACTGTTACTTATAATAAATGGTATTATCTCTTAAAAGAGTCAAAGGAGTACATTTTGGTAATCCTTTAGAGTAGGGGTTCCCAAACATTTGATGCCTGCAAACCAGCATACATTGTGCAGAAACCTTGGCAGCACTGGCAGTAAAGCTTTTTGACCGGCGTGGGGGAGTAGGGGTTGCTGGGCGATAAAACTTGTGGATCGATCAGCAAGCCAGATTTAGTAAGTTTGTCCGTTTCCAATTTTTTTTCAGATGCAATTAGAATGTGTGAACATCAGGGTTATAAAATAAAGGCATGGCTTGAAAATAAATAGCTTATTTGTGGGAATAAACCAGCCCCTCCCCCAAGCCACGGTGCTTCAGTGTGTGAGTACTGCTTGGTGCACAAACTCTCATATCATTCCATAGGACAGGGTTTCCCAGCCCGGACCTTGGAGACCCCCAGTCAGTCCATGTTTTTGCTCCCTCCCAGCTCCCTGCCATACAGTCCATGTTTTTGCTCCCTCCCAGCTCCCTGCCATGCAGTCCATATTTTTGCTCCTTCCCAGCTCCCAGCAAAATCGTGGATTTTCTGAAGATCCCCGAGGACTTGGTTGGGAAACTCTGCTTTAGGGAGGGAATGGTGATCTTTGGAGATCAATGAGTGCACCGTGCAATACCCACTAGACTGAAACACGATGACTGATTTATGCTGGCTGTTCATTTTTCTGCTTCTGACTGAGTGTGTTTGAATTTCAGATTCTATCTTGGCTGAATTCAGAATTTCAGTTGGCTGGTTATTCACAGTAAATGGTTTTACAAAGGGAATGTGCTACGTACAAAAACATGATTCTGTCATGGCAATGCCAATAAAATAATGGAGAATCAAACTGAGGTCTTAGTTTAACTGTATAAAATGAAATAAATTCAGATGGTGTTGTTTTTTGTGCGATCATGTCAACAAAGTTTTTAAAAGTCACTTTTATTGGTTCCTCTTTGATTCATGCATTTTGAGTGGATGCAGGCTGTTTGATAACAGTAAGCTTGCATCAGGATTTGGGAAGTTTGTATACCTGACAATGTGGAGCTTACACTGAGCCTGTATACATGACATTGTGGAGATTACACTGAGTCTATATACATGACAGTGTGGAGATTACACTGAGTCTGTGTACATGACAGTGTGGGGCATACACTGAGTCTGTATACATGGCAGTCTGGAGATTACACCAAGTTTGTTTCCTCAACAGTGTGGAGATTATTACACTAAGTCTGTATACATAACATTGTGGAGATTACACTGCATCTGTGTGCATGGCAATGTAGAGATTACACTGAGTTTGTGTACTTGACAGTGTGGAGATTACACTGAGTTTGTTTGCTCAACAGTGTGGAGATTATTACACTAAGTCTGTATACATGACATTGTGGAGATTACACTGCATCTGTGTGCATGGAAATGTAGAGATTACACTGAGTTTGTGTACTTGACAGTGTGGAGATTACACTGAGTTTGTTTGCTCAACAGTGTGAAGACTATTACACTAAGTCTGCATACATGACAGTGTGGAGATTATTGCATTGAGTTTGTATACATGACAGTGTGGAGATTACACTGTGTCGGTGTGCATGGCAGTGTGGAGATTACACTGAGCTTGTGTGCCTGACAGTGTGGAGCTTACACTGCGTTGGTGTGCATGGCAGTGTGGAGATTACACTGAGCCTCCATGCACAACTGTGTAGAGATTACATCGACTCTTCATGGCAATGTGGAGATTACACTGAGTCTGTACGACAGTGTAGAGATTAGTTGGGTGTAAATTGCAGAGGGATAGGGGTTGTGCATGTCATGTGTGCTTGACAGTGTAGAGATTACACTGAGTCTGAGTGCTTGACAGTGTAGAGATTACACTGAGTCTGTGCACAGCCTAAAGTTTGCTGTGTCTATTGACTTGTCTCTATGGGTATTTGCGCTCATCTATGAATATTTATCTATCGGTTTGTCTGTTTGATTATTTAATTACTTGCTTATTAGGACCTTACTGATATGCAAAGTATCATATCAGTTTTACCTATTTGTTGTTTGCATTCAGCTGTGGGGGGTTATACACCTCCTGTTTGCTTTGCTCTTTAAGGAACAGGAAATCAATGCATTTCCTTTACAGAGAAAGTTGCCCTCCCTGTGAAACTGAGCCCTTTATTTATTTGATTGCAGCTGCTCACACAGTGAGTGTAGAGGTCTTGTACAATGTGCAGTAGATGGACATATGCTCAGAGCACAGCAATATTTGTATAATGAATAGTAAAAAAGGTCAAAACAATATCACGTTAATTAAATGCGTGGTGGTTCTTTAAATTAGACTTACTTAAAGTACTTAAAAATAGACTTAAATAAAGTACTTACTTTGTTCTTTACTTTTGCTAAAAAGTTACAACCCTGAATCCAAAAATGTTGTGATGCTGTGTAAAATGTAAATAAAACCAGAATTATCAGACAAACCCATATTTAATTGAAAGTAGAACAAAAACAACACATAACACGTTGTAACTGAGAATTTTTATTATGCTCAGTTTGAATTTGACATTTTGAAAAAGTCGGGATAGGAGCAGCAGAAGACTGGAAAAGTTGTGTATCAGTATCTCACAAATAAGTAGGTTAATTGGCAACAGTAAGATGATTGAGTATAAAAAGAGACTCCCAGAGATGCAGAGTCTCCGTGCAGTGAAAATGGGGAGAGGTTCACCACTCTGAAAGATTGAGTGGGCAAATAGTACAACAAATTAAGAATAATGTTCTGTAATATTGCAAAGAATTTGGGAATTTCATCGTCTACGGTACATAATATCATTATAAGAGTCAGAGAATCCAGAGAATATTATCTTTGTTCCATTTGCAATTAAATATTGGTTTATATGATTTGCAAATCATTGCATTCTGTTTTATTTACATTTTACACAGCGCCCCAACTATTTTGGAAATGGGGTTGTATGTTAAGTCTGATTAGTTACCTCCTACAGTTCAGAGACATACAATGAGACTAACTGGCATCTCTAAATCACCCATAGGCTATGTGTGTGTGTGTGTGTGTGTGGTCCAGGTATACCAAATGTCCCTGCACTGTGATAAAAACCTGTTACTTTGACATTGTGGGAACCATCTCTTCAGTCCCCGCAAGGGGAAATTCAATTTCTTGAAAACTGTGACTGCAATCAAAAAACTAAAAATGCCAAAAGACTTGTATTCTGTGTGGTTACTTATGGTTAAGGTTAGGGCTGGGTAGTGGTTAAAATCACCATATTAGGATAAGGTTTTTGTCCATGGAAATGAATGGAGAGTCCCCACAAAGGCACGAGTACAGCACTCTCTCTCTCTCTCTCTCTCTCTCTCTCTCTCTCTCTCTCTCTCTCTCACGTGAGTGTGTGTGCATGTGATATGGAATGGCATCCTGTCCAGGGTGTACCCCAGCCTTGTCTCCTGAGACCCTGATGAGGTAAGTGGTTAGAAGATGGAGGGATGGATTAAGTTTGATTAATTGATTCAACAAGAGTAAAAGCACTCACCTTGAACACAGGATGGTTTCTCAGGCCATGGTTTAAGTGTGCAGTGATTTGATGGTGGTTGCCATGTTGGATGGACCATTGTGTGTATCCTTGCTGGAGGCGGCCCACAAATGGCTGGTCAATTGCCAGACTACACAAACTAGCCAACAATGGATCTCCTGCACAGCCCGAGCAGGACAGTGTGACCTGCACAGCAGAGAAACTCTTCTCTTTGTGCATCCCGGCGTGCAAATGAAAACACAAACTGAGATGGGGTAGTAAAAAAACAGGATGTTCGCTTGAATGCTAAATTTGATACAGGCATGTGGTATAGCACATCAAATCTATTCCACATGGAGGTTTAGGTGGTTGTTTGTTTTTGCTCGGGGGTGGGGCTGGCAGGGTGGGGGGGTGTCTACCCTCTCCTTATCTACCTCCCCAGACTGAGCGATGATGGCAGGCTCCTGACCTTTGACCTGAAACGTGTTTCAAGGCCGTGGGCTTTACTGAGCCAAGCTAAAGCACAATTTCGCCATATCATTAGCTATTAACTCATTCTGTCTGCCCTTCCCCCACCCCCCCAGCCCAAAGTATAGAAATCACACAGATGAATGGCACACGGAGAATCTTTCATGTCTTAGATGATAATAAATTGACACACCCAGTACATCTGCAGTTCTTCATTTCCCCTACCTTCGTTTGATTAACATTAAACAACAGCTGTTGCTTTAATTTGTTTTTACCACAATTGATAAATTTCCTTTCCTTTATCATATTTAAAAAAAATTGGTTACATTTGCTTATCTCCTTCCTGTCTTTTTAGGAAGGTCATTATATTAGCGTATTAGTCTGGCCCCAAGCCAGGCCTATCACTCATGCCAGCTATAACTGACACAGTCCCGTAACAGAACAGAAGAAGCAGAGGACTTAATTATGTTCACAAGTGAATTTGCCGCCCCGGTAGGACGTATGGACAAGTATGGCCCTGCAAGCTCCTCGGCCATTTGTCAAGCAAGACATTAAATTATGCAACATCGTATTACTCACCTCTTCATTTCCCAGCGAAGCAGATCCGTCGTTCCGCTCTTTTCCATCACGGTTTTTTTTTCTTGTCTTGAACTCTGACCTGTATCTCACGTACCCATTGCCTGGGATAGGGCCCAGCAGGAGTTTGAAGACTGCAAAGCGTGTTTTGTGCACTCAGCGAGACGACCGTTCAGTTGTTGGCCCCTGACCCGTCGCTGTGATGGCTGAGCTCGCAGCAATGTGAGATGATGCTTGAATTCAGAGGGTTTGACATCAGAGCGACGAGCAGCCTTGCTTGTTTTTGATCAGAAAACAGATGAATGAATGTGCATTGCAGCTGGAATTAACATCCTCTGCCTTCTTTTGAATTCCATTGCTCTGTGTGTGGTAGAAAAGTAACTTATTGTGACTTTACATTCTGACTTTATGATTATAGTATAGAGCAGTGTTTCTCATAGCAGTCCTCGGGAACCCCCAGACAGTCCACGTATTTGGTCTCTCCCAGATAATTGATAACACAGAATTCCTAGTTCAGGTGTGTTGGGAGCTGGGAGGGACCAAAAACGTGGACTGTCTGGGGGGCCCCAAGGACCAGGTTGAGAAACACTGGTATAGAGTACTTTGATTTCCAATTGAAACAGTTTTGCAGACCAGTTTAGCTATAAATTTTGGGGCCCCTGACAAACTGTAACCTTGGGCCCACCACCACCTGCCCATTTTGTCATTTTGCAAATTCATGGGCCCCTATAAAGAATGCCCCCCCCTGAATCGGCCAGGCTATTCATTCCCCAACTGTGTGCCTGTTGAGGACCGAAGCTGTCATGTTTAAATTCCAAGTAGGGTGTTGCAATTATTTGCTAGAACAGGATTATGTTGTAAAGTTTGTTTGTCTACCTTTAGTCTTTCTTTACCTTCAGATGATGACCTGACCTTCTCTAGTGAGTTTGTCCAGCATGTTGTGCCCATTGAATATCCGTTCATCTCTTCCTGTTGTCTTTCATTCCCCCCGCCTTGTCATTTATTTTCTTCAGCCTCTTATCGTTTATCAGGACTCTGTTTGATCTGGTTCCAATTAATGGAAGTGTGGCGAGCTGATGCGGTTATGCCCTGGCCTATTACCCACAACCTATCCTTTCTCCGCATTTTTAATCAGGTGCCTTTTTTCTTTGCACTGCACAGACTTAATATGGGTTACATTTAGTTCCAGCTTAACAATGAAGCATTAATTGTTTAATCAGTAATAAGGAAGCGAAAAGAACTGGTTCTAAATGACATGGCTCTGAAGTCGCACGTGCATCTCAAATGCTTGTGTCTTGTCTTGCATAAATTACTGAAATCAAAAGGCACAATGGAAAAAATAAAGGGATTTATACCAGTCTCCTACCTCCTTTATGCAGATATTGCCCTTTGCTGTAATTGTTTTACTTTCATGAGCAATACAAATTCAGGCGTGAAAGACAGGGGGAAAACGCGCATGCAGGCGGCCACACTTTGGTGTGATTAGTTATATTACAACAACACTCCTGATTCAAGGCCTGACTGCCATTAACATTAGGGTCAAAAATGCAGATTATGGTCATATTTTGTCATTTACAACAATCCATCAATACGATCAGTTGCTTTACGTTTACATTTCCTTTTAATTAGTAGATGTTTTTGTCCAAAATGACGTGTCATCTGCACCATTCATATCATGTCTGTGCTCCGTATACGGGCACGGTTAGCAATCATACTAGATGTGCACCATGCCTGAGTCTGACTAATCATGCTCTGGCACACCTCAGCACGGTTAAGCGTACAGCGGCCGGGCACGGTAGGGAACGGTCACACTAGAATACAAACTAGACTTTGGGGGTCAAACAGACTCAGGCATGGTATGGGTCAGCTAGTGTGAGTACACCCTAAGAAATCTTCAATATCATACAAGAAATCTTACAGCGAATCAATATTCCATTATACTGTAAACCTAAAATTAGCCACGTCAAAAACGTTGGGGCAAACCCTATAGACTATTTGCTAGGCAATAAAACATACATGTTAATGCATGCACAAAATTGTATGTATCAAATTGAAAATCCAGCTTTAGCCAGCAGGCTGAGTAAAGTTGGAAACTCTGAGTATTGGAGCAGGAATTACGCAGCATCTTCCGAACAGAACGAGAATCTAATAAGACAAATAGTCAGAAAGTGCAGCATTAAGAAATCCAGAGTACTGTCAGGCTAGTGGTGTCATGTTGCTGTTGATAACAGACATATGTTTGGTCCCAGATCAGGCTCGTTCACCCTGCATCATCTGGAAGGTGTCTTCAGGTGGCCAGGTGTAGAGATGGTTTACTTATAACTCATATCTCCTGATTCAAACATGTACATCATCCTATCAGATAAGATACCTGATAGTGATCATACAGAAGACTGTATCAACTGTCCAAGCCCCAAATCTGAAATATTTTTGCAGATTAAGATAATGACACGTTAAAAAAATATGCTGAAATATTAGTTAGGGAAGTTTGTGATAAAGAGAACTGCATGCATAAATAATAAATGCCCTTGAGCTGATGTATTCCTTGTGAAGAGTGGACTTACGCCTATTTGTGATATTTACTATACGCTTCTTTGGCGTCAGACAGCTTGGATGTGGATTGTAATGAGCCCTAGCCTAATCTCGAGAGGCCGTCCTTTATCTGCCAACAATGGTGAATTATAAGTCATTGTTTGCTTTGAACTTCCCGGTTAAAATGCGGCTAAGGGGCACGCTTTGTGTTTTTGCTAAGCTAGTTCTGGCATATTTATCTCTCCGTGAAATATTAATGTACTTGTTTCAGCTGTACCTCAAAGAGATGCCGTGTTTTTTGTAGGCTCAAAAGCACAAATGGCATTTTCAATATTAATGATAACTTTACTCTTTATAGAGAAGTGAGATATTTTTTTTTTTTTTAATTTAGAGGAAAAAAAAACTGAGTACTTGGTATGACTATGTTGTGGTTGCATTAGCCCCTGGGTACAGAAATGCATCCTAATTATATTTTTACCTTAAGACTTAAGACTTAAGATCACAGGGATGACATGCCGGCAGAGCGGTGAGTGCTGTTGCTTCACGTTGCTGGTTTGAGTCTCTACCTATAGCTTCATGTGTGTGGAGCTTGCATTTTCTCCCCATGTCGTTGTGGGATTTCCTCTGGGTACTCTGGTTTCCCCCTGTGGTGTGAAAACATGCTAAAGTGAATTGGAGTTAGCAAACTGTCCGTCTGTGTGTGTGAGAGAGAGTACTCTGAATAGGACAAGTGGTTAAAGAAAATGGATGGATGGACAGATAGATGGATGGGCTATGTTATGTTATTGTCATGTGACTTTATGTTATATTACTGGGATTTTATTCACTTAAGAGCTAAATGTACATAGTTCTTTAGACTACTGAAAAAGTACGGTGGTATTTTTAGAACTGGGTGGCTCAGTGGGTTATAATGTTGCGCAACAGTGCCGGGTTTGTGGGTATGATTCTGACCTTGGTTCTCTGTGTTTGTGAAGTTTGCATGTTTGTTTGGGCTTCCTCTGTATACTCCAGGGTCCTCCGGTCCAGAGACACGCGGCTTAGATATCTCTAAAACGTCTTTTGTGTGTGTACCCTGTGATGTATCCATATGCTTGCTGGAGATAGGCTCCAGGCGGGACACAGACCTCCTTGTGGTGAGTGATTACAGAAGATGGCAGTATGGCCTTTCAGGCATGCTTGCCTTATTCTGTCTCCCGACTTCATGCCTCTGGTAAAACACTCTGCCATGCCTCTTAACACAGTCCTTGGATGTTGGGTCCTCATCTCAACCAAAAAAAACTGTGCCTTCATTCCAAAGGGGCTCAGTTATGGACCGGCTCCCCCTGAAGCGTGTGACATATCAGGACGGCAGCAGAGCAAGGTCCCAGAAGATGCATGTGAAATACGACTGAGGTTTGCAGAGAGCGCCGGCTGTTGTTCTCCTTCTCATTCTGGCCATGCTTGCTCGTGTGACGTGGCCCCGTGTGGACGGCATTCATCTCCATTTAAATAAGAGCAGGAATGTCATCATTCAGCTGCCAGGTCAGATCAACTGGAAGGTTACTTGCGCCAGATTAGGCCATTAATTCAGCCAAAGGCCAACCAGGCGGCAAATGGGTTTTGAATCAATTTGGTAACAAAGACACACCACTGATATCACATCTATTGGGGTTATTGTTTAGCATGGGATACCACATGAAGTCTGACCAGGCGAATTTCATGATGATACAGGTGTGTGTATTATAGATAGACGTAATCGGGAAATAAATCACAGCCAACCACTCAGAAAAACTACAAACCTATCATGAAATTACACCGAATACAGCATTTAAGTAAGGACAAAACTGTGTGTGTTTTGGTGATTGCTAGAATGACAAATGTTCAGAAGCTACGTTGCAGATGCTATTGCTGCCATCAGTACGTCAGCTGGGGGCATGGAGTGGAGGGAGTCAGTTTGGATTGTTCCGGGCTGTTAATACGGACTCAGATTCCATTTTGGAAGAGGTGCTACATACAGACACGCTGGTATCTTTTGGTACCCTTTTTAGAAGGTGGCCCCACGCATATCCGCAGGGCCTGGACGGCAGTGCATGCAGCTTCCTTTGTCTTAGATAGATTCCTGTGAATTTCCCCAGTTCATCTTTTCTGTGCCAGTTAGTATGTGCAATAAAGACGGGTGGGGAGAGAAGATACGCGTCACGCAGAGCAGGGCTAAATTAATTCAGAGAAACTCTCCGTGAGCCTGACGCAGTTCCTCACAGCTGATTTAACGCTGCTGAGTTTCAGTGAGCTGCACCTCATGTTACCGTCGATTTCCGAGGAAAATGAAAAGAAAGAAAGATGTTTTTAAAGCATTAGCATTTCGCTAAAGTCACTAAAATAAAAATTTTCACGTATTGTCTCCACGGATAAGGGAAATTATGACAAAAGAAGATTCAAGAAATAGGAAAAGTTCTGCTTTTTTTGGGATTTATTGGATAACTGAATACAGAGGTGCCTATCAGAAAGTATTTGGTGTTCACACTGAAGGCCTTCTGACTACTGTCGGGTTAGTTTGATCTGCCATGTTCCATTGAGAAAAAAAGACACAAACAAAATTGGAAGCAGGCACAAAACCTGCCTCGTTAGTGGAGAAACATTCTTAAGAGCAACTGATGCTCTGTGTTTGCAGCCAGATGTAGCCTCTTAGACAAACAGCGTCTGAATGATCTCTCAGCAGCACAGGAGGGGATCAACAGCCCATCTGAAGAAACACCTTTCGTCCCATTCCTCACCAAAATGAAGACCAAGTTCTTGCAGTCTATAAAAGCAAACCATTCCTTCCAGTTTTCTGTGGATGCGTATGTCCAGAGCTGCTCAGTGGGCAAATGACTGCTATACCCTCTATTTCAAGAAAGAAGGAAATAATTTGCTTTTAAAAATGTGTCATGAAAAGAGTTGGCGTGTATATGTGGTTTGTTCTGCTGAATGTAAAATAATTGGGTCTCTACAAGTACAAGGATGTGCTTATTAGTGATGACAAGCAAATCAATACTGTAGACAGAGAATGATCAATGCATGTATGTTGCAGGGATTGTGCTTTACGTATGCATGCAACATGAGAGGCATGTGCCAGAAATGCGAACTGTAGATTCACTGGTTTGTCAGCTCAGTGAGGATGAGCAGAACTTTCAGAAGATGCTCCGCTCTGCAGTTTGATGATTCGTTTTATAATTCGTCATGCCTTGATCGCCCAATACTCATGTGACGTGTAACCTCAACGGACTGAAAAAAAAGATTAAAGACTACTTGATGTCAACTACAGTAAATTCAGTCTTGAATGAGAGGGTGACTCAAAACAGATATGGTCACCTGACTTTTCCTCACAAATGGCCACGCCTCTTCTCGATCTTACAATAGACTTACATTTAGTGGTTAGAATCAAATTAACCCTGTGTCCCTGAACAGGAGAGGAGGTTAGAGGATGGATGGAGTGAGAATGGCACAAGCTATGCTTAAAGATATATTTAGACAATAAAATCTAAAAACGGTGATTCTAAATTGCCTGTAAAACAGGCTGGGATTTTAATGCAGGTCAGCAGTGATTCGCTTTATCTCTGCATTAGACCTCTGCTTTCCCGGATATATGCTTTTGCAAACCAGGACCATCTGCCTGACACACACAGACACACACACCATTTGGCTTTGCTTTGTGCTCTCTGAGGATCTCCCTTGTCCTCAAGCTGAAGGTTGCTGCTCTCCCAGGAGGTGCCCTGCTGTACCAAGACACTTTACCTTAACAGCTGCAGTAAAATTTATACCTGAATGAGTCAGTGAAATAGCTGCTTTGCACAGGTTTGCTGCCCTGAAAGATCAATGGAAAAGAATGAGAGAAGAAGGGAACGAGAAACCATTTTTGTGCACTTCTTACAGTATATTCTCTCCATTTCTTCTTCTTTTTCTGCCTCTTCATCTTCATCTCTTTCTGTATCCCTTGGTGCAACTCTGTGGTCTTTCTACTCACTCAGCCAGCTCCCCACTTCCATTGATCTCTCATTTATTTTATTCACGTGGTAATTAAATAATTAGTTTCAAAATTACATAGATTAAGTTGACAGTGCCTCTATCAAGGTGATCTGCTGGTCATAAATAATTCAGTACTACCTATAGTAAGACTAAGCAAGGCATTCTCTCTCTCTCTCTCTCTCTCTCACACACACACACACACACACACACACACACGAACAGCCACATAATCAACATATAATTTAAATGATATAAAGTACATACAAAGAACTCCTGGAATATATTGCTGTGAGGTTATGAATTGTACCACAGAAAAAAAATCTGACATACATGTTTGTATTTATTTCTTTGTGGGTACCGTCCATTAGCTACCAATCCCAGCTATAACAAACTTAACCCCTTAACCATAAGCAACCAATCAAAATAAAAGATGTTTGGCTTTTTTTTTGTTTTTTTTTCATTGCAGTCACACATTTTTTTAAATTAAATTTCCCCTTTCCCTGAAAAATGGTCCACACAACATCAAAGTAGCAGGTTTCTATCGCATTTTGGAGACTTTTGGTCCCCACTATGTAATATATACATATTCTGACAAACTGAATAGTATTTATTCTTTTTCAGCATTGCATTTGGGGTTTATTTTAGTTTATTTCCCCGTATTTTTCTGTTTTTTTTTTTGTTTTTTTTCTCATGTCTTGCACTTCTATCACAATCCCCAATGGAATATGCAGAAAAGTGATCTATCGATTTAGGCTTTTGTTTCAATTAAGGTAAATATGTAAACGTGTGAATGCCCCAGTTTGTTGCACTCCCTTTTCCTCTCTCTGGTTCCATTCCATCTCTTCTCCCGCTGCTCCCAAAGACTCCAAGCTGCCATTTGCTGCAGGTGAAAAGCTTGTCAGTGAGCAGATATTCGCAAGGTCTACGGAGACGAGCGTTTATGCATGCCCCTTTCCCAAGTCATCTCTTATTCTTATCGCATCAGCAGGCAGCAAAAGCAGGAGGACAGGTTTGTAATCACTGCCGTGAGATTGGAGAGCATTGCTATGGTCTCCTAGGTTTCCTGCAGGGAAAAAAAATATAAACTAGAGCGGCAAAATATAGTTCACTGAGATCAAAATTTCATACAAGTATGGTGGGTTGGCTGAGAAGGGGTAAATTCCCTCTCCATTTGTACCCTACCACAGTCATTTTATTTCATTTGTGTGCCTTTATTACTGAGCTACAAGCCTGCGGTCAGTGGGGAAAAAAAAAATCTTTTTTAATGGGATTTTCAATAATTGCCCCTTTTCCAGTATAGATGGCACTGTGCCCTATTTAGAAAACTTGAGACCCGCACTGAAGACACTTACAGATAATATAATGTGATATATGAGTCATTCTTATTCCGAACAGCTCAATTACAGCGACTGGATCTGGATAGTTAGTTCATTGAATGGATTCAGTAAAGATTTCAAGAATTAAACTTGAAAGCATTAAAAATAGCTAACAATGTCAGAGTGCAATAACAACAGACTTAATTGGTCATTTTTTTTTCATGGAGGCCAAAAATTTGTTTATCACACTTCAGATATTTTCCTGCCCTCTGACTGGACATGCCCGCACTTGTGAATTAACGAGAATTAACATCCAGCATTGCACCTCATGTGATGTCTCAAGTGCCGCGTGTGAGTGAGCGCTAATCCATAATGCCACCACCCAGAGCTTAATTTGTATACTCTGAGATCATAAAGTCCACGATGATGTCATACACACAAATCAGTGTTTAAGAACGAGAATTACTTAAAAATGTAACAATGCAGTATTACTCAGGGGCATTGTTAGGCCTATTTTAAGGAGGCTTTAGCCATTATAACATGTTTTTAGATCCCGTAAATAAATGTGTATTTATTGGCTTAAGTCTTGAATAGCTTTTTATATTGTAAGTAAGTTTACCTTTGCCCACCCCAGTAATGACTCACACCTCCATTTACTCATCTCTAACTCTTCCCCTATCGACGCCTGTTACTTCAATCAAACTTTTCATCAGCTTGCACTTTTCTTGCACCTTTTTGCAGTCCCTCTCATTAACATTAGCATCCACAAATGCTGCCCCTCTCCTTGCTATCTCTGCTTGTTCTCATTAGCATTAGCATCCACAAATGCTGCAACTCACCTTGTTGTCACTACTTGTTCTCATTAGCATTAGCATCCACAAATGCTGCTCTGCTTCTTGCTATCTCTGCTTGTTCTCATTAGCATCCACAAATGCTGCTCCTCTCCTTGCTATCTCTGCTTGTTCTCATTAGCATTAGCATCCACAAATGCTGCTCCTCTCCTTGTTGTCACTGCTTGTTCTCATTAGCATTAGCATCCACAAATGCTGCTCCACTTCTTGCTATCTCTGCATGTTCTCATTAGCATTAGGATCCACAAATGCTGCTCCTCTCCTTGCTATATTTGTTTGTTCTCATTAGCTTTAGACATCCACAAATGCTGCTCCTCTCCTTGCTATCTCTGTTTGTTCTCATTAGCATTAGCATCCACAAATGCTGCTCCTCTCCTTGCTGTCTCTGCTTGTTCTTACTTCACTTTTCTATTTCATATATGGTCTGCTTGGGTTCCGATGGCTCTTTTGCTTTGCCAAAAGAATTCAAAATATTACTCTGTCTTTTAGACATTTCCTTTTAATAATTTTTGCTATATTGCCCTGCAATGGGTTGGTGCCTCATTCTGGGTTGTTCACTGTCTAGTGCCCGTAGCCTCCAGGAAAGGCTCAGGACCCCCCACGATCCCGAATAGGACAAGCGGTAACAGATAATGGATGGATGGATATTTTGCTGTAACAACCTGGCATGTAACCTCATCTATTTTAGTGGTGAAAAGGTGGATTTCTTTACATGTGCATATGGGAGCTTTTCCCTTTCAAATCAAAAGTCAGATAAGCGAAACATACTAGTTTAGGTGCAATGGCAGATGTCAAAAGTCTTACAACAAAACATTTTATAAATATATTTCTTTAGTTTAATTTGTATTTATTTCAAAGTTTTACTCAAATTAATTTTAAGTTGAATTATATTGGGTGTAGCGTATGAGGTGGTGGAGCACACCTGAGGGAGAGCAGACTGCTCTGTGCCAGAGGCTCTGGAGCTGAGCTCCGGCACAAATTCAGCTCTGCCGCCACCCCCATGGAATCGCAGGGTATCTTGAAGGTGGCTGGCAAGATTCATGGTGAAATAATGAAGATGCGAGGAGAGGCAGTGTACCATTAAAATATCTGTTTTGCTCATCCTCCTAAGGGGAGAATCCAAAGTTATGCTACTTAGCAAGATAATTAAACCAAGGACAATCGACAGCCGAAAAAGCATCATGGACAATTAAACTTTCATTCCGAATGTAAGTCGATGGACACCCCAAACTCCTCTTGTCCCAAGGCTTGCCTCAGAGGGTCAAAAGCTTCCTGATAACACCGCTTGAGCATGCCTGATTTGTGGCACCATTAACATCCTCCGTTCTCCACAGAATAGACAGCAGATGATATGAGAGTTTTAAATCATGTCAAATAAAAGGCACAATTGTTGCCGAAGAAAAAGTAGAGCAATTGAAGTCTGGTGTCTGGAAATCTGGTTTGGCTGCTAATGTGCTACATGTAAGCTTGCATTCTGTGGATGAGCCATCATGCACAAGCCTGGCAGGGGGGTCGATCGCAGTTCCCAGCCCTCCTCGGCACTCGTCAGCAGACGCCATCCCCTCCCCATGGCGAGGGTACAATGGGGCTCTCTCTGACATCCTGGAGTGCTTATTTAAGTGGCTCTAACCTCCCCGGCTGTCACTGTTCTTCAAATCAGGACCTCCTGAGTTCACTTTTTGTTCCCACTCTGTACCCAGAGGAGGTCATGACAATTGGAATGGAAAAAAAAGACATGCAGGTGTAAGTGTTTGTAGGGTGGCATGGGGCTCAGTGGGCAATGCTGTGATATCATGTCTCTGAGGGTTGTGGGTATGATTCCCGCTGTGGTTCATTGTGAGAAGTCTACATGTTCTGCCTGTGCTTTTTTAAAGTTACTCTCCTCTGCTTTATACTCTTGGTTACTTCCCCATACTTTTATACTCTTGGTCACTTTTTCGTACTTTATGCTCTTGGTTATTCCCCTATACTTTATACTCCTGATTACTCTCCTATATTTTATGTTCTTGGTTACTCCCCAATACTTTATACTCCTGGTTACTCTGCTATAAATTCACAGTGCAAGATACATAGTACAGGTGGATTGTGTCTCAGTACTGTGTGTGAATGCGCCATGCTGTGATGGACTAGCATCCCATCCAAGGGTGTCCCCTGCCTCCTGTCCTGTAGGAAAGGTCTCAACAACTCAGGAGATGGATAGCAGTCTTCTGCCTCCACATGTTTCATTAAGATTTCCTTGGCGGTATACATTGCAATTTAATAAGAAATTCCTAAAATCAGGCTAGCGCATTTTCCTGCCGAGCAGGGATGTGGATTTAAAAACATTCATTTTAGGATACTGTCTCGCCTTCATAGATCTGGTTTTCATTCGGCTGTTCTGACCTGACCTAATTTGTGTTTCTTCCATTGATTCCATGCCACTCAAGTGTGTCGTTAAAAGAAAAGCAAGGAAATAGTCATTTCTATTTTTGACTTTTTAATGTTTTTTGCATCATTGTCTATTTTAATCGTTCATATAAATAAGTCTCCCAGCAAGGTATATTCCAAGTATCTGACAGGAAGGATTAACCAAAAAAGGTATCACCCTGAACTGGACTGTGGCTCCCAAATGTCCCCAAGTCTGTTAAAAGACACTGTGGGAAACAGGCAAGTGAGAGGCTTCAGGGCTGCTGACTGAACATATGTTCAGGGGATTACTCAGGAGAGGACTGGGGAAAGCAGGAGAGACAGGAACCTGGAATCCAACCAGAAGATGGAAATCAGGAAGCAAGATCCTGGAAACAGGAAGCTGCAGAAGACAGGATTCTGACACACTGGAAGCTCAGAGAGGGAGTTCCAACAGACTCAGGAACTAGTAGGTGGGATAAACAAAAATCGGGGGAACTGGAGCCAGAAATCCAACTGATTATCTACAGTATAGACATGTTTGCAAGTTATTCAGGTCAGCCTGTGCTATCCTGTCCAGAACACCATAATCAGCACAGAGTAAAAGCCGGCTGCTCTCATTTCATAGCTCTCACCTGGTACTTCGGGGTGGGTGGTGAGGACTGTCTCCATCGTCCCCAGACTGGGATTCTACAGCATAAAATTAAAAAAAGAAAATAAAAAAATGACCCCTTAAAAGTTGGAAAACAGTCACAGAATGCTAAAAAACCATAGAAGGTAAACTATGATGCTAAATTGTGGGTTCTACAATTTGCATATTCTTCTGCAATAAAGACTGCAACTGTAAACGCAGTTAAAACTGGAAATTAATATTTGATTATGTCGTATTCATTCTTTTCTATTCTAATATTTGTTATGACAGATTCATAGCAGTTAATATAAAAGGGCATACATGCATACTTAATATAAAGGCAAGGGGTTTTACAAAATTGTTAGGACCAGAAAAGTACTTAAAACCTTTGCTTTGATGTTCCTAAATTAATTTACAGTTCAGAACTTAATGAGCTACAGAATTATTCGAAAGACCTCTGTCTACATGCTGTAAAGGTATTCTCATTTAATTCTTATCTCATTTCCAAACATCCATCTCTGTGAAATGAGTGTGGGTTAGGTTGTGAATTTAATGGAGAGCTTTAAAACTAAGTCAGAAAAAAAAATATCAAAGTGGAAGGGTACAGAAAAAACTGAAGTCCCTAAGTATCCCCATAAGCACGGTCTGCTCACTCTTCATGATGACATTGTATCCTTTTGGTTTACGTTCTGGACATTATTATATTTGATGCATATCCACCATAGATTATCTTCAAATTGACCCTGTCAGAAATATCATAGCATGATTGCCAAATGGATGAGAGTTCTTAGGGTTGCACTGACATCATTGCTATGCTTTCTGTCAAAACACTCTTCCACCAAAAAATCAAGTTCACTGATCCAAATATTTATACAATAAACAAGGTTTTTTTTTCACTTCCGTCTTACTAAAATGTGCAATAATATACTTAAGCCTGCTCCCTCGCCTGATTTTCTGGTTATGTAACTGGTTATATATTGCAGGCTTATTTTTTCTTACTTTGCTTCATACTGTAATACTGCTGGATATTGAGAGAAATCGCATAATGTACCTGCTGTCTCATGATATGAATGTTCCTTCCAGGGAGTCTTGTGATTTAAGCGTTTGGCTTAGCAGTGAGGAGTGTGCGGAATCCGGGCGTAATCAGAAATCGACGTCTCAGAGCTGATGTCGCTCACTCTCTTTTGGTATTACATGTCCTATTACAGCCGGGTTTAGTACTAAAGAATACCCGAGTCTTAACGCGCAAGTCCTTTTATTAGTCAGTTATGTTATTCTGTGTGTTGAGTGAGTTGTAAAGATTAGCTGGTTTTTTAAAAATGACAGTCTAAGTGGGGCCCTTCTGTAATCCCTCTGAATGGAATTAGGCAAACACTGCACATTACTTATCAGCAGCGCCGTGAGATGGGATGCAATAATCGTTGTATTTTAATGGCTAATCCTGAGACTGGTACAGCATGGACATGCCTTACACTGTGACTGATATCCCAGAGGCAGATATGCGATGGATTCTCCCAAGACAATTTTCAGTGATATTGTTAATATGTTTATATCCGTGAATTTAATCAATGAAAACAACATTGAAACTGAGCGATGTGATCCCACTTTAGAAAATGTATATTTGCTTGCAAGCCAAAGATTTCTGGAAGTGAAGTTTTTTGTGTGAATTCAGGTACGCCATGTCGTGGCTGGATGGCGACACCGCATGCTTTTCATATGACTGACCATTTCTGTGCCTGATAAGTTGGCCTTTTTCTTTTTTTAAGGGTTTGCTAACTTGGGAGGACAGACAAGTGGCCATTCTTTTTATCTGTGTGAATCCCCAAGGAAGCTTTCAAGCAGCTGCTTAAAAGTATGACTGGGACACAGAATTGTCTTTTTACCGAAAAAGTTGATCTTAAGCCGTCTGACAGTTGGGGGATTTTTTATTTATTTTTTGTGTCTCACACTCCTAGTGACTCATGGCAGCTTTAAATAGACCTTATGGGTCTCTAAAGCTGTGACCCACGAGCCCTTGCTTCTGCTCTGTGCCATTCAGGGCATTGAATTCTAAACATCTTCTGACTTTTTCTGCACTCCTTTTTTTCCAGACTGGGTTGCTCTGTGAATGGACCAGTATTTAGAAGTATGAGAAAGCTTTTTCATGCTAGAGTTGATTATAAAAGGGGTCTGGATTAATCGAATGGCTGTTTAATGTGATTCCTGCAAGCTCTGGGAACCATTTGATTTCCAAGTCAAAGCATGTCAGTTTACCTATTTAATGGTACATTAACCATGTTACCTTAAAATTAACAGAAGCTGTCAGTGGTGGTAATTAAATGACATTGGTTTGGGCCATTTGATTTGACTTTTTGCAAGTTAATTAAAAAATATATAACCAAAATGCATGGGTGGGTTACTTCATATAATATATAATTTATTTTTTTTTTGTTTGAGTTTTTATTCTGTGGTGTGTTATTAAGCTTATTATTGCCCCAACGTGGTGCTGTTTGAGACTTTTGTCTGACCTCCTTGACTTGATGACATCATCAGATTGGGACGACCAGGCGTGGACTGCTACTGCCAGCATGACAGCGGAGCTGCTGTCCTTCAGCTACAATTCCTCATCAATGAGGTAGGGGGCGCCTAGTGTTATTTGCCATCATGGGCTAATGGGAGAGTCATGTCACAAGAGTGTCATTTTGCATGTCACATTGCCTCATCTGGCCTAACTGACAGATGAGCGTTTAAGGTTGGATGTGTTGCACATGGTGACGCTTCTACATGGAGGCTCATTTGTAGACGTCGATGTAAGTTTGCACTGGTGCCAGCTGTTACCTGGCAGATTAATGCCTCCCAGCCTTCTGGTATCACTGACTAATGACCGGACTATGTGTGTAGCTGTTCTGCGCTATTTTACTGCAGCATGCGTTATCTCAGGTCATAAAACACGCACATGGCTCCCTGCTAGCCACATCTGCTAGGCCTCGCTGTCATTGTCATGCAGATGTGCGGCTGTGCAGCAACAAATCAGCTCCCCAAAACACCTGTCGGGACCAGGGTGCAATGTACCCATCTCGCGCTCCCTATGCCTCTCATGGAAATGAGCTGGAGCCGCCTGGCTCGCGGTCCTTGCTCGGGGTCAGCAGGCGCAGGGTAAGGCTACACTTACCTAGTGGTGAGGGAGATTGCACCACCCAATCTGTATTTGTGAAGGTCCAGTGGAACAGCAGCAGCCACAACAACGACAACTGCAGTAACAGCAAAAATTAGCAACTATTATATGTTAGCAGTTATTGAATCACACAATAATAATAATGATTTCAATCGTAAGAACAACAACAAAGAATTTCTCTAAATTTCTCTTATAACACATTTTTCATAGAAAAATTGAAAATAGATTGATGATGGTACAGGGTGGACGGTTAATATATAGTTATTCTGGTTATTTTCAGTTTTTCAGTTAAACCTGGAATGGCTTTTGCTTGAATATTCAGATTCGCTGTCTTTCAGCACTTGTGAGAGGTGATGTTCCAGCAGCTGTTGCATTTCATCCCATATAAATATGACTTTAACATGATATAAACACGCCTAGCAAAGGCAGAAATGGACTGACGCACCGCCCGCGACCGTCTCCCAGAATGCACTGCTCTCCTCATTTTCCAGATTGCTGAAGGTCAAAAGCCATAGCATTCCATACCACCCCCACGGTACGAACGTGTTTATTTCTTCTCAGTCCTTTTCTTTATGGATATAACATGCATGTATGAATTTATTTATTTATGCTTTTATTTTCCATGTGTAGGCCAGCGTATGATAGCACCCCATGCTTAAATGCTCGTTGCGTGGCGGTGCCCTGCAGTAATCACTGATGCATCCGTCTGTCCTCCACATCCCATCCCCACCCCAGCATCCTTTTATCTACAGCAGGATATGTCAGGCCGGCCTGGGGCAGGCCGCGCTGGCCAGGCTTAGAGATAATGCACCCGGTGATATACGCTGTGTCAGCTGGGGCCCGCCGGTGACCCCACAGCGTCACTTATTACTGCTTCGATTCCCCTGTCGCTGTATCTGATGGACGCCATCAGAATGCTTAAGGAAATAAGCAGCCTTTGCAGAATGTGAAGGTTCCTCCGCAAATGACAGAGCAGATTATGGTATTGTACGGGTAGAGAGTGCGATGAAGCTTCTGGCTGTCCATATCCCAGCTCCCTGGGAGACACACACACACACACGGACAGAGTGGAGAGCAGAGCTTGGGGTCAGAGCGTGGGGTCAACCAATTATTCTGCACCCCTGCAGCAGTGAGGCTTAAGGGCCACTGCCCATGTGACACCTTAAGCAAGCTTCAGTAGACAAGCATGTCACTTTGTCACGGCCAGCGCTCTACATGCTCCACACTTGGGGGGGGGGGGGGGGGGGGGGGCGGGCAACTGGAGGTGAAACTTTGCAGGGAAGTGACACTGGAGGTTTGAGAAGTTGTAGGCCCCTCAGAAGACGACACCCTGGGTGGCCACCTGTGCTGCTTCATGGATTGGACGGCATCCTTAGCTCATGGGATCTTTATTTACAATAAATGTTCTAAGGGCAGAGGGAGCAATTATTGGTTGAGAGAGATAGCCAATCAAATTGTACAGGAGGTGGGTTCAAGCAACTGGAGGAGGAGGGACCAACCAGTCAGATATTTTGGTCCCAAGAAGATATCTTCTAGTTGCTTGGACCCACCTCCTCTACAATCTGATTGGTCATCTCTCTGAATAAATAATTGTTCCTTCTGCCCTCAGAACATTTTTGTGTAAGTAAAATTCTTGTGTAAGTAGGATTCTTACGGGCCTTACTGTAAAGTCTAACTGTAATATGATTATTCTGAACCAGTAACTTTCTATGCGTGAATCCCTGACCTGGGGAACCACACACTGCCTCTTATCAGCTCAAAAATAAAATATTTAGCATCAGTCCGGCAGGCTGTTTTTTAATGCTTGTGGGGTTATTAGGTCAACACAGGACCCCAGGGTCTCTCGTAAACAGGGAAGATGGAGGCCAGCTAGCACAGTAGTGTGCCGAGAGGAACAGCAGAGGTGCCTCTCTCATACTGTGCTCTTTGTCACTAGGTGCCGTTCATCTGTCCTGGTGACCCGGTTTTTATTAATGAAGAAAAGCGCGAGGCATACGCACCATTCAGGCTCAGTGTGCACGGCGGCCTACATTTAGCATCGAAAGCTCAATGGATTCACGTTATAATTAACTTCATTAATCAACAGAGCGTCACAGAATGAGTTGGGAAATAACTAAGGAGCAATTAAGCACCGCGTATATACATGTGTGCACATATGCATGCATACATACAACGATTCATACAAGAGGCCTACTCTGCAAACATCTTAGGCAGTCAATGAAAATGATGTTTAAATGATCTTCATGTTGGTGTAAACCCTCTCCTAAAGTGACCCCAGTTTTTCAGCAACCGTCCATTACACCCATGCATTTTTTTACTTGATTACTAACACAGCTCATATGGCTAATCAATACCTCATTGACTTTTTTTAAATAACTGAATTAATTAATTAAGTGAGCTGGTGATGAAATTTATCGAGTACCTGTAATGGCTGGTCTGCTTCTGAGGAGTGGTTTGGGAACTGAAGCAGTGTTTATCTAGCTTTCCAACTAGATATCAGTATCGAAAATGACAAGAAACTTTTTAGTTTTCATTGTTTCTCTTTATTTTCATATGTTTTTATGTTAAGTGGTGTTTTTATTGAGCAAATAATGACTCAGTGCCCACATTAATAGTGTTGCACATACATATGTTTCTTTACTAAAATGTTATAGCATGTTTCTATGCAGTAGTGCTCAAAGCCCTCGGCAAGTTTCACCTCCCCCCCCCCCCCAGAAACTTCACCGCCCAATTTCACCTTTGTTGACCCAAAGGGGGTGGGGGTGACTGGGTTTGCTAAGTTGGCACCCCCTCAGAATATGCCACCTTGGGCAATTTCTCACCCTGTCCTTGCCAGGATCTGTCCTTGTTTCTGTGTATCTATTTACATGATTTAATGGCTGACTAACTAAAAACAAGGTAAAATCTCAATGTTTGTTTTGGAACTAGAAATCTGTTAATTGGTGTTTTCATTTTTTTAATGATTGCGATTATTTTGGAAAAAGTGTAAAGTAACACGTATGTTATTTTTGGCTGCAGAGTAAGACAACAACCTTTCTGGCTCTACTTAAGTTGTCACATTGCATTTCTCTGTCTGATTTTACATGTTGTTTAAGAGGCTTTTAAAACCAACTGGTAGTTGGAAGATATGAGGCTTTGAACCCCAGTTGTATCTGCCAACTCATTGGCTAATTTAGTGTTTGTTGGTTTACTGTTGGTGCCTATCAGGTTAAAGCTGGCAGTGACTGACAGCTCACAGCACCTGTCAATGGTGGGTTCTGACAGCTCACTTCTCCCATCACTGGCTATGCTTTATGCAATGTGTCAAACCACTTGTACTAGCCTTTAATGGCTTTGGTGTGTTTCTGATGCCGTAAAAGTAATAAATGGTTGAATAGCTCACATTGTAAACAGCATGGAGAGTGGCTATTGACAAAGCAGGAGGAACAGTTTATGAGAAGGCAACAAATGGTCTTTAAAGGAAGAAAAGCATGACAGGAGCCAAGCCGCCAGGCGCAGTCCGTATCTGCAAGTGGGAAGCCCCAAGCATTTCAGGGCAAAGGAGCTCCATTTGAGATTTCCCCTTTGAAGGGCATACAGGAGCAGGGGACTGAGCCAGTCATAGATCATGTGAATATAAAAAGTGCTGCTTTGGTGGGGAAAGGAAAAGAGAGATTCCACATGCTCAGGCACCCTGAAGCATGAATGTTTGGGTCCTTACATAAAGCAAGGCTGTGATCTGGGGTTACTATGGCAACAGAATCATAACAGACATATATAGTGACATCATAATGGGGAACAGGTAGACACAAATAACAAAAGACTCATCCACTTGGGATGGACAGCACCCCATACTGTCTTCTCCATGGCTTTTCATTCCTTCATATTTCCAGGAAGGCATGACTGTGCTGTGGCATGGAGTGCTTCCCGTGCCATGCCCACCCCCCGCCTGTGCTGGCCTGCAGGATGCCAGAATAAACAATGTCTTAATAATCCTGACAGGAAGGAAAGGGGCTAATTACGGAATGGCGGCGTGAGCTAATTGGAGCCAAGCCGTAATTGCAGCCTTGCTAGCGTGATTCCTGCCAGTGAAAACGGTTCATCCGTGCTGCCTGGGGGGGGGGAGACGGCTTTATACTCGGTTTGCCCAGCGTTCCACTACATTACACTATGGGGTACAAGCTACTGAAATGGGGGGTGTGAGGGAGGGTACAGATACAGGAAGGATGTATTTCTGGTTTGACGAAGTGCTATAAATACAATCTTATTCATGTGTGTAGATGTCACTGAAAATTGATGGCCTCG
The DNA here is from genome assembly GCA_026776725.1 of Gnathonemus echidnorhynchus. NCBI lineage: Eukaryota > Metazoa > Chordata > Actinopteri > Osteoglossiformes > Mormyridae > Gnathonemus > Gnathonemus echidnorhynchus. The sequence continues at coordinate 10,524,966 of JAODJU010000035.1, read as the reverse complement.
CACGATAGTGTGGAAATACAACAGTCGAATAGGACTGCATTTCTTATAAATCACATTTTTTTGATTAGTCTGTCTTTCTGAGAAAAGAGGTATGTGAATATGTGAAAGAGGCAGGCGAAAAGATCAGAACATATATTTGCCCGTCAGCTGGTTTGGTTGTTTGTATTTGGATTGGCTGAGATGCCAAAGGGAGGCCCCGCCCACCCAAGTGACAGGTTTTAAAGCCCCTCCCCTTTGCTGCAGCCACCCCGGCTGCTTCCCTGCGCACGCAGAACCAATCCATTGCACCCCAGAACACCCCCGGGCCATGTGCCATTTATTTATCTGAGACGGATTCCCCCCCCCCACATACACACACACACACACATACACACTGCAAAATGCTGAGTCAGCGTGCTGTTGGCAGATGTGGACCTGCAGTACTTTATAAGGCAGTCTGGGAGCCGTATGGGGTGGGACACTCTCGCAGGGTAATAGAGATGTGACGGCTGCACGGCTGAGTAAAATGCTGCAGTGTGTTCACTACAAAACCATATTTTTTTGCACAGATATGCACATGCGATGCTTGGGGAACAGCTTGTTCTAGAAAGTTTCTAAAATTGTCGAACCTGGCTATTAAAGTAGCTTTATTTAATAATGCATAATCACTTTTAGCCTTTGGCAAATTAACAAAAAAAAATGTGCCTAAAGGTATGATTTCAGAAATATGTCAACATATGATTGCATAATATAACCTGGTCCTGAACTTCGTAATGCAAATAACTGGACGATGGCCAGCTGGGACCTCAGCTAGATTAATCTCTGTCTTGAAACCTCGTTTTCACCAGTGTGACCCCTGAGATTCAGAGGAGTTACAGGCCTTCCACTCAGTATCACCAACAGAGATGAAACATCTCATCTTACGGTGTCCTGATTCAGAGTGAAAATATTATGAAAATGCTATATCACATATCGCTAAATTGCAAGACATTGTGAGATGTGCCAGTGTATGAGAATCAGACGCTTGTGGGTATTCATCCTTCTAGTAGCACCCTCTTTCCCTCACTACATTAAATCCATTAACTACAACCCAGCCATAACATTATCTAGCTGGATTATCTCACTTCAATCAGTTTTGTATCTATTGGAAAACATCTACCATAACCGTGAAGTAGGATGCCTGTTGATTTTTAAGCATCAGATATGTGATTTCTCTCTTTCCAGACCTGTGTGCCATAAACTACATTTTCAAAAAAATTTGCTATTATCAGGGTACTGATTGGTTTTTGGGAAATGGATGCCTGATTTTAACCAGGTTTTTTTTGAGTTTTGTTCTTGGTGTCATTAAACACCTCATTCCTCACCCTAAATTCCTCCCGCGTCCTTACTTCTCTTACCTCCATGAAGCTGGACAATGTCCTTCTAAGAGTTCCATATAGCTGACTCCATAGTGGGAAATCTCTGAGAATTTGTCTGGGACTCAGCAGTGATTGGTGGAGACAGTGATTAAGAGAGGGGAGGATTTTTTTCAGCAAATGATATTAAACCTAATAATTAAATCAGATTTCAGGTTGTTTACGATAACAACGGCATACATAATCAAGGCTGACGTAACCATATTGATCGTATCTAAATTAATCATATCCGAGAGTACAAAACTAACATGCTTAAATCAAATTATAAGTGCAAAAGATTGTTCTGCTGTAAATTTCTGTTTATGCTATGGGTTGGAACCCTGTCTTGGATTATTTCCTGCTTTGCATCTGTAGCTTTCACGATAGGCTCTGGACCCCTGTAACCATGCATTGGGCAAGTAGGTACAGAAAACTGATGGATGGATGGATGGATGGATGGATAAAATAACAGGATGCATAAACAACAGGATTGTGATGTCATTGAATCTGATTATGGTTAAACACCCTTAGGATTGCAGATGACAGAAGGTTTCGTAGAGAGAATCATAAAGTAAATTTTAGGATTTCCGGAAAGTGCCATTCTAAATCCCACATCAGTACACAAACACACTTAAACACGTTCACGAATTCCCAACCCTGTTCTCACAGCTTTCTGTGTTTACACAAATATCTGTGCAGGCAGGTCTTGAAGAGCATGAGGAGACTTGCCTGTTAATTTACTGGGCTTCTGGAGGATAATATGCTCACTAATCTGACACTGACTTCCCCTCTCTGCCTAACCCTTCGTGAGGATTCCTCCATGCTGTGCTCTGATTCATTTCAGGCTTCTTCCGCCATAAATCCCTCCGTTCTGCTGTACTTATGGAAAGGCAGCATTTGCACTCTACACGATATCAAATAAAAGAGATGTTTTCCAACATAATGCAAATGGTACAGCATGTGAAATCACTGAAACAATAATTATACTTCAAACAATCAGCAAATTTTACAAACATAAGATTTCCACAGGCCACTCGCAGAATTTCTGATTAAAAATAGAAATTTGAATAACCTCATACCCTTTGTGGGACTGTATTGTTTACTTGTTCTTGGTCTTGGGCCTGTACTTAAAGACCCATAGACTCCATAATCTGCTAAAACACACAGAATCTTTGGGTAAATGTGGGCTCAGCTGGACCCTGTTTGCTTGCCTGAACTTGACACAGCCAAAGCAAGTCCCCACTCCAGCCAAGAATGTATACTTGCAGGCTATAACCTCCAAAGATCTGCAATCATACACTTTATTTCATTACCGAAATCATACACAGAAGTGCTATATGCTAACTAGCAAGATAAGAGGCTTGTTGATTAGCAGCTGTTTGAAGACACTAATTACAGACTCCCTAGAAAGCGACCGCATCGTCGCTTTCCAAATGTTTGGAATGGAATTTTTATATGAATGATTTTGTGCCAGCTCATTGACACGCCATCCTGTGAATACCCCTCTTTCCTTCCCTAGGGGGCGCTGGTCACAGCTTGTGCAGATGACACCCTTCACCTCTGGAACCTAAGGCAGAAGCGTCCAGCTATCCTGCACTCGCTCAAGTTCAACAGAGAGTGGTGAGTAGCATGCACACATGTGCACATGCTCACACACTGCAAATACTTTGATCAGTGTGAGCCAATGAAAAGAGCAGTTCAATAGTCTTGAGATACTTAAGTAGTATGCTTTTACTCTTTCTGCCATTTTTTCATTCGTATCTGTTGCTTTACCAATGTCCTTTTTATACAGGGCGTATTACAGTTATAAAAAGGACAGTATGCCCATTTTGGCTGGGAAAATGTTAATTCCACTCTGAGAATAAATTTGAAACAAAAGAGAATAAGAATCACAAAATTTCACTCTTGGAAAAATGAAATATGAAAATGTATGTTTTTATGCAATTTGGAAGCTCTGTAAAATAGCTTATTCTGCTGTTAAAAAAAATCTGTGTTTATGTTATAGGGAGGTTTCCACATATAGATATTACAGTGTTGTACAGTTAATGTATACATTGTACTGCTATATGTTGCAATTTGAAAACTGTTTCTTTGTTCAAAGGCACTGCATAAGCGCTATGATTATTTTAAGTGACTGCTTATATGTACGGGGTGGAGTGCTGGCTCTGAGGCTAGGGATCAGTGCCCACAACTAGAAGGTTGCTGGTTCAAATCCTGTGAATGCCTGGAGTGGTTCTCCTCCAATGGACCCTTGAGCAAGGCCCTTGACCTCCAATTGCTTTGTCCTGCGTCCTTGCTTTGTTAATTTACATAAAGCCCTAAAGCTCTTCTAACTTACTGGGAAGAATTTTGGGGTTGATGGCAAGATTGGCGCTCCAGCCACTGGCGTGGTGTCGTGCTGAAGTATCACCCACCACATGGCTGCACTCAGGATCTCATCCCTGAGGTGGTGGGTGTGACACTGCATTGTAATCAGTGCATACTCCTTACCTCTCTCCTTTTATATGTATATAAACAGGCTGTACTGTCTATACTAAAAGGCTCGCTATTTTACAATGATTTCCCAGGTTGCTTCTGGGCTTGTGTATTCTTTACATGAACGCAACTTCATGTTGTGTTCCTCTGACCAGTAGCACGGACATTCAAACTCCCCTTCTCTCTCAACATCTTTACTCTTCACTGGATCTGCCATTCAAACCAAAGGCAGGGTTTGACATGCTTCACGTCTGTGCTGTGAGCTCTTTAACACTATGTCATATTAGAGGCTCATGTGGCAGGTCGAGCACATAGATTGACCAGCCATTCAAAAGTAGTGACCATCAACTGTATATATATGACCAAAAACAGAGTAATGTATTGTTCCTTTAACTTCCTGCATAAAAATATGTCAAACATTACTACATTGCTCTCGGAGTTGAGTTGAATTGAAATCAAAGCAATATTTTAAGAATGTTCTGAACATTCTTATTTAATGGCATTGCTACAAATTACTGAATGAAAAATTTGTCAGTGCATTGTTTAAACTTGTATACAGTTAAAATTATTTTCACTAAAATACTTTATTATTATTGTATTAAAATGTTGAATTGGTAATGCTTTGAAATTGTGGCTGATAATAATGTAGTTATTGAATCAGGAATGCTTTTATTTTGGATATTAATGTGATGGGTGAGAGAACCTTTGTAAAATTTGACTTTCAGAAGGACACATTCCAAATACATTCCAAGGTCTGAAGCAGATATATTCTTCACTGCTTATTTGAGTCTTGTTATTACTGCGTTTTTCACCGAAAATTCCCCCACAGACTAAAACATCCATGTAAAGTCATTTCTGAATCTTTGTTGAAGGACCAGCCTTCATGGTCAATTATCAAGCGGCGATCTTGGCTGACCTTCCATTGTCCAATGTGAAATCTCTTTTCGTGTCTCCCAAGCCATGGAATACCTCTTAAAAACGCTGGCCTTCTCTATGTGAAGCAACAATAGAGCTTATGTTTGAAGGAGAAGAGATGCAGACGTCACATCAACACAATGTTTTTGTTTCATGGTCTAAGTGGTCGATTTGTTTGAAGGGGAAAAAAGCAGATCTTTCAAAAAGGATTCAGATTCACCACGCTGACAACTTAATCACAAATACAGGCGGGATGAATGACCTATAAAACATTTGGCAGCAATGAAAGTGTCACTATGATTGTTTTATATCCTTTAAATACACTTTGGTGAAATAGAGCGCATGGTGTCTTTAAGTTTCCTTGCACCCCTAGAGGTTTTTATTGCTACTAGCCTAACCTAGAGGCTTTTTGATCATCTACTCTGCTGTATTCTGACTTTTTCTACTTGCACAGTATGCTATGTATATTTATATATGTATATCTAAAGCTCTCTGGAACAGCATGTTGAGAAGGGCACCTTCTAAAATAAATTGAATTAAACTGAATATAACAGAACTGAATAATGAATATGGAACATTTCTCACCAAGCCCTAAAAGCCATTTAAAAAATATTCTACTTTATCTTGATATGTAGAAAAAAAGTAGCATTCATTTTGTGGAACCAAAATTCTCAACTTAATTTCAGTTAAGCGATATGAAAAGAGCAGACCTTGTTATGACAATCATAATAAAATACTCATTTGATTTACAGTGGTACCTCGGTTCTCGAAGTCACTAGAACTCGAATTTCTTGAAAGTCGAACAAACCAGTTTGACCTGGAAC
>JAODJU010000035.1:10472536-10494737 GCA_026776725.1 Gnathonemus echidnorhynchus | reverse complement strand
AAGGGGGGGGGGGGGGGGGGGGGGGGGCGGAGAGGGGGCTGTGATTCGAACCGCTAACCCATGATATATGACACACTGAGGTGCTAACACAACTCTCTACCCTAACTAGGCATAGTTTGCTGCTTGCAGGCACACATGCACACTCACCCAGAGTGCATGCTCCCCGCTTACCTTGCATGGTCCTTTTCTCCTTGTCCCGCTTGGTTACATCTCTCTCTAACGTCAACCTCACTTATAGATAACTGCATCCCCATTATTAATCTGCACTGTTCCAGGTTCTGGTTCTGGTGCTGGTGCTGGTGTTGGCTACTGTCCCACTTCTACTCCTCTCTCCACTCACTGTACAGGTGCTAATAGCATATTCGTTTGTGTATCACGTACCTTTGTTATCCAGGGCCAGACTTTCAAAAGTCAACTGCTCCTGTGAAAGGCAAGAGCATTCTAGTCTTAGATCAGATTAGAATGTAAAGCTGCGTGTAATCTAGCCGAATATAAAGGAGCCAGTTTTCTTTCTTAAAGGTCCAGGTTACCGCAGCTCTAGTTGGGCTATATCACATTTTGTTTGAGTTCCTTGTGTTGACTGTGGAGCTTTTTTCCCTGTCGAGTGTCCAGTCCTCGCCATATGTTATGTCGAAATGTTGGTTGTGTGTGTATTAGTTGTGCCATCCTGTGTACGTGTTTCACATATTTCTATACATGTGCATAATCACTCACGTTACCAATAATATCAGCCATTGTGATGTCTTACATTGAAAGACTGGGTTTTGTTGGGTTACATTCTTCTGGTTTTTCTCTTGTAATATTCATGCCTTTTTGAGAGGCTTTGTAATATATTACTATGCATTGTATTACAGCAAATTCTGTTACATATCTATAAATCTGTAAGGTAGCTCATATAAATGTATTAAAATATTTGAAATTTACAGATTGAATCTTTAATCATGTTGCAAAATACTATAAGATTTCAGCAACATGATTTCTTGGTTTTGTGTACAACTGCTTCATAAACCATTCAAAAAAAAAAAAACATATAAAGACCAGTTTCCAGCATTTTCATGATGCTCTTCTGATTCCTGTGTTTATTAAGTGCGTTTTGTCACACAGAATCTGCTTTCATCCAAGCGTTGCTTTTTCTGTATATGATTTAGCTAACAGCAAACCGTGAGATGTACGTGGCCACCAGTCTCCTCACACTTCATTATTTCTGCCAACCAAAACCTCAGTTATACATCTATACATTTTCATGTAGAGGGTGTTTTAATGCAGCCAAACCTTCACAAATGGATCCCTGCAAGGATGAATTCAGGGGCACTGGCTCCAGGTGAATGCTGATTGGTCCCTGGAATGTCTGCTCCCCTGTCACTCAGCAAATCAAAACATACCATTAGCTAATGATATGGTTGGCCCCTCTGTATGAATTATGGCCCCTCTTTGCCCCCACTTTATAAAGTCCTAGAATTGCCCCTGGGAGTCTGGTAGCTTATAATCTTAAAGTGAGCTTTTTGGCTATCAGACTGAAATGCTAATATTGGTTTGCTTTCATTATAGGATAACATCCCGCCCTTGCTGTTGTATTTCCCCTCAACTTAACTGGATCTTGGTTGGCTTCCTGTCCCCCTGTTTATCCTGAGACTGATTGAGTTTGGGGTCCCCTTCCTCCGGACCCAGTGGCTGTTGTCTCCTCCTCACCACACTTCTCTTCTTTCCCCATATACGTCCACTGTGGCTGCTGGTGTGACGGCATGCTGTCTGGCAGACAACATTTGCATGCGCGGCCTGTCTAACTTTTATTCAGATTCAAAGAAAAGGATTCGTACGTCTTACCAGAGTAAGTGCGGCCTCGCTGAAGGCGGAGGGGGAGGGGGGGAGGATGGATTCCTGTTGAGGAGCACACCAGAAGGACAAATCAGGGCTGAGAAAGACAGTTTGTTCTACACCTGAACAAAAGACAAAAAAACTTAGCAGTATTCTTTTAAAGGGTAAACTGCAATTGAGAACATTTTGTTTAAAGTAAGCCCTTTTTCTAAATTATGCTGTTCTTCAAGTGACTAATTTGGCCAGGTGACCCACTGACCATGTCCCAAAACCAAGGTTAGATTTATACATGGGCTAATCTAGGTTGACACCCAGGGTCTTAAGATGTAGGGGGGTGGGGGGGGGGTCCCCAAATTTTTTTTTTTTTTTTGGGTTGTTGCAGCAGGTAGGGCCCCATCGATGACTTTAGCCCAGGGGCCCCCAATTGGGCCCTGGCTAAAATGCTTTTTCAGCATGTCCTTCTCAGTTGCTGTTTACCACCTGAATTGATTGTATTTAGTCACCTTTTGAAATTCTGGGGTTATCTGTAATGGTGAAAATGATAAAAAGGTTTTCTTCATGCGCAGCAGTGCCTGGTCCTGCAGAGGGAATACTGCAGTACTGAAAGGACCCACAGAACTCTTTTCTCCTGTTTTATACTGTAAGATGAGAAAAAGAGTTGATCAGGGAATAGGCGGCATTTTCTTTCTGTCAGTTCAAAAGTCTGCATTATTAAATGATTCTGATATTTCCCAACGTAAAAATTCTTTTTAAAGACCACAGTTTCAGTGAGTTTAGTGAATTAGAAGTGAGCAGTTAAAATAAGGAAAGGATAAGCATGTACAGCATGAGAACAGCTGTCAGATCATACAAATTTAAACATGAATACAGTATGAATGCACAGTTTGAACACACCATGCCATATGCTGTACAGTCTATTCAACAATTTCCATTTTCAGTAATAAAGTGAAATACAACCTCTATATATTGACTGTGTTATTGGGTTAAATTAATTGGAGAATATTTAAATATTCAAAAAAAGAAAGGTATAATTTAGATGTTATTTACCACAGGACTGGGTATCCCCAGACAAATGAAATTGCTGGACAATTTTCGTGAAACGTGGCTGAGAATGGGAATGATATGTTTCGGAATTTGACAATGGAATGTTGGCTACAGAGTGACCAGTATGAGTAAGATGATAGTGATTTTGGTTCCCTCTCCCTCTTTGCACATCGGCTGTACCGGGACATACAACTCACCACCGGCTTGGTACACCAGGCCTTACAGAACTGACAGACAACCAGGTGTCTTTGGAGCTGGACCGGAGCAGGTCGCCCACCTCAGGTAACCACTTCCTAGCCTAATGACCTGCATCTACACAAAGACACGGTTACTCTGCCCGTCGGCACATTGATGTCCTTGGTGACCTTCATTGTTCAGTCTCACTTTTAGTTCCTTCACCAGGGCATCGGCAAAAAGGTGACCAAATGTCCACGGGTGAGTATCAGCGGAGTGTCCCGGTGTTATAACATTTTCCATGTCCTTAACCCGTAGAAGATGTATCCAGCGGTGGTGTGGACCAGGCTTAACGGCGGCTTTAACGATACAGGCTTTTATGCATGCGATGACGTAAATAGGTAACTGCCAAAATAAATGGAACGCCAACATATGGGCCCAACACATAGTTATGCTAATTGGCATCTCTGAGTCGACCATAGTGTATGATTGTGTATGTTAGTGTGTGCATGTATGTGACCTGTGATTGACTGGCATCCCATTCAACTTTGTACTATATGCAGCATAGGACAGGCTCCAGATCACCCATAAGAATGACCATAATAAGTGGTTAGAAGGGTGGATGGATGGATGGATGGATGGATGGATGGATGGATGGATAGGAGGACCAACATGCAGTGTCTGATTATGGCGGTTGGCCATCATGAGCCAACAAAACAGCTTCATTGTGCCTTGCCACCAATTAAACAAGTGTCTGGAACTGTGCGAGAGGCACCGGGCACCATTGGCCCATGAGACATTCTACTGTTGGTGTTTTGCAGATGGTGACGGAAAATACTGACTCATAATCCAAAATCTCCCTTAAGCGTACAGTTGGCTTGTGATCTAGTGACAAATTCAGCTATTGCACATGGTTTTGATCATTTGATTCACTCAGATGCCCTGTGGATGAGGTCAGTATCATTCTGAAAAACTCATTAGTCTATAAATTCTTTGCCACAGAATGAACGTGGTCGCTCAGAATTGTTTTTGTCATTAAAAAGGTGTTGAGTGGACCTAAACCCAACTATTAAAATTGTACTCCACACCAGACATACCACCAACAGACCGAGAGAGCTAAACAAACTCATTAACAGGAGTAACAAGTACCTGTGCACTTATTGAGAACACGGTGAAACATGACTCATCAGACCATGTGACTCCTCCCCAGTGTCTGTGAAAGGTTGAATTATTAGATGCAGTTCATTCACTGTGTCTCCCTCATTATGAACTAGACCTGTTGAAACTGCCTACTCAGATGTTGGAGTGGAATTAGTCAGTTCATTCAGAGCTGCTTATCTGCTGTGCCTGTCGTCACGAACACGGACATCACACTCGAGGAGTATGCACATCCACATTCCCTCCATCATTCCTGTACATCACCATGCCAACATCACACTGGCTACCATTTCTTAGGAAATACCAAAAGTAAAATTCCTCCACATGGAATCCCATGCTGTGTGTACTCCGATAATTACCCATTTTTCACAGTCACTGTTCCTTGTCTAGCCAAAATAATGGATAACTAAGATCGCCTATCATGTTGCTGAGCATAATAGGATGATAATGGCTTCATTAGCTCAGGAATCAAATGTGTGTGCAAGAGCCTGATTTGAATATACTTTATAGTCCTTTGTTTCCTTTATTTTGGTAGTTACCTACACATGTCATGTCTGTAACCTGGATAACCCTAATGATGCCTAGTATTATTTGCTAGCCTGCTCAGTTTTAATGTTACAGCTGCATTAAAACGTTTGAAATGGACTGCGCTCAAGGCTATGACAACTGCAGGAGCTTGAAAAGGTTATGTGTTTGCACCTAGCCTGCTGAAAAAGTTTACCTCAGGAACCTTCATTAAAGAAACGCTGCCACACAGTGCTTCCAGAAGTTTTTTTTTTTTTTTTCCCTCTGTAGGAGTGTGAATTTGATGTGAGATTTAAACTCAAACTAGTCACTAATGGCTGTAATAGTGTTTGAGGCAGAAATCAATGCTAAGGCAGAAAACTATGTACATGTTACTGGAATTAAAATTCTCCACACAAAAATACAAAAATTAGGCAAATCATTGACCCCTGTTAGAACAGGGATGTCCTGTTCTACATAACAATTATATCCATAGCCTTTCATATCCTTAACCTCCTTCAAATAATAGGGTATGGACAGTGTTACCCATGGCTATTGGGAGGCTAATGTGGCCTCAGAGGTGAATTTAGAAATATAATTTTTACGAGTATGATGTATTAGCTTTTGTGAGGAGTATTGTCAGGTAGCATTCTTATTTGTTTGTATGTTTTTTTGAATTTTTGAACCAGCACCCCCCCCCCCCCCCACATACACTGAATTAAACACATTATTATAAAGTTTAGCAAAGTAGCACATATTGTTTGCTATTAATATGGTAATATGTAATATGTTTATGTAATATGAAAATCAGTGACAAAATTATGGAATATAGATGAGGCATCCCCACATGCTTTCTGACTTTTATGTATCCGTTAGTAATTTACTTAAAACATAATTTCAAAGTAATTTCTTGTGTGCCAGAGGCAAAGAAAATGAGGTGAAATATGATGTGCTTTATTCAACTTGGTTAAATCCCCCTTAGTATTGCTTCTTCTCTGCCTCTGTGACTCAACTCCTTCTAAAAGACAACAAAAGCAAAGGAAAAACTTCTTTGTGGGAAAGAAGAATCCGCTTAAGCTGTTGATTGTGAAAGAGAATGACAGCTCTCAGATGACTGATGTTTTTTTTTTTTTGCAAAATGAAAAGACAAAACTGATCCAGAAGGTTGAATACCTTACATGTTCGGCACCCACGTATGATGTATGTGTGCTTGTGTGTCATTCTGTAATAACGGCGCTCCAAATATCACGAACAGGCGGGTTTAATGATTCACAATGAGGAGCTGAAAACACAAAACCAAGTTCAGAAACAATCTATAGCAAAACAATTCCAAGTCCAAGTCACATTCAGAAACCAGGAACCACCAAAACAAAACCTGAGTACGTCCCCAGTTTAGCAAAAGGTCGGTTTGATTCCTCACAAAGGTTTTACTTTGAACAGTTCCATATATAACCTATGGGAGGGGTCTGGCTGGACATTACCGCTGGGAGTTTTGACTGATGGCCGATTTTACAAATTCCTTTTTATTTTGTTAAATGCTCTGGCTATGGGCTGGAGATCCTCTGATCTAAATGCAGTCATTTTTCTTTTGACAGTAAAAAGTCAATGTTTTTTGTTGCTTTTTGGAAAATTGCATACAAATCACAAAATGAGACAGTTCTATTTGAACATTTCATGACTTGATATTTTTCTTGCCTTCACGTCTTGGTCTGAGAAGTACATATGCACCCTTAGAAAGGAAAACCTTAAATAATGAATGTATACTGTCTCTGGGACTGTAACTAGGTTGTTCCACTGTATTTACTCATTTCTCCAGATTTGGAGGTCCTATTTGTGACCTTCTTCCCAGAATTTTAGCCCTCTTTCCCAGCCTTTTTCTCATCCACCCAGTGTCATGTTATAAATTAGGAGAGATTCCCCATTAGAAGTAATCCTGGAAGCTAGAACCCTGAAGAAGAAGTTGTCCCATTCCTCTGTTATCATGCTTACTTATCACAAGTCTTTTCCTTTAGGTCACTCCGGTACAAAATTGAATAGTGATTCAAATGTGCATTCAAAGTTAATTTGAAATCTCAATTTGATTTTGCTTCGGCAGCAAGCTTGAGAGCAGAAACTGCAGCATTTTTTTGGTTCTTCTCAGTACCTCAGGTGGAACACCAGCTGCTTCAGACTCTTATGCTTTAGCTCTTTATAGAAATCAGAGATCTCCCAGTGACCGGTGGAGAAGCACCATTGTCCCTCCTGGGAAAGTTCAGTCCCCCATTTGCATCCATCATTCCTATACAGCTATTGCTCTTTTCTCTGGTTAGTCGCTTTAGTATTTTCGCTTTTACTTCAATATTTTTCCTTAACCTTTGGAAGGTGCTGCAACATTCAACAAAATGCACAAAAAGCCCAGAGCTGTTGCCCAGAATATCCATGTTATGATATTTCAGAACAACATTATATGTTTATTTGACTTTTAAGAAATTGTAATCTAGACATAGCAGTTCAGAATAGCTTCAGGCTACAGACCCTTCATAAACAATTAAGAGTATTCATGGTATAATTGTCTGAACTAAAATTAAAACAAGGTTCCTCAATTTATGAACTTCAAGAAAAAAAAATGAATTAATAACCCAAAGGATTATGGAAAATATATTTGTTTGGCTTTCTTAACACTTAAACGCAATTCCATAACAAAACACGACATGTAAAATTACGACTGGTAATGTTTATAATTCAGTTAATAAAAATTTATAATTGTAATTCACAGTAAAAAAACACACACACACAAGAAGATTCAAGTTACTTAGAGTGTTATACCCATATCCCAACATTGATCTCCACCATCCTCTAAAGACTTTCTTGTGGAATCGTCCCTGTCAAACACAAACCTTCATTTGTCTTTTGCTTTTCCTTATTTTGGGTTTTTGTTTCAGTCCCGTACCCATCTCCCCCTCACAATGACCATTGCAGCCTGCCCAAACCTACGGCCAATCTGAAGGCAAACCACTGCAGTCCTATCTTCTACTTGCTGGACAATGGTGAGGAGACTGAGGGCTCAGACATGCTAAGTGGCTACGCCTTCATAACTATGAAGGCGGGGCTGTCCGTCTGATTGGCCAGCGCTTCTGCATCACCATAGGATGCTATGTTTATAAGATGGCCGGCTGAGCCTGTGCATCCCATTCCAGCTGTGATGCTGTCTTGATCATTACTGTGTTGAGATTTTTTTAGCCACTGTGAAGATGCTTCATGTCCGCTAGAGCCACCACTGTGCTCCTCCACAGTCCAGGTTGGAGGGGGCGGGGCCCTCTTTAAATTTAAATTCTTTGCTCAAGGCCATCCTCCACCCCTGCCATCCATGTTTTCTTTAAAATTGCCTCCTTTAACAGTTCCCCTATATTGTATTTTGAGTCAATTACAGTCAGTTTGATAGGAAAAATGATTGAAATGTTTGCCCTTAGGGGTAAGTTTATCATACTGCCGTGGAAAAAAATTAAGAGACCACAGCACAGTTTGTTTCACTCATTTCTCAATTTATGGGTGTGCGTCTGTGAGTATTATTTTTTTTTTTTCCAAACTGCAGCCTGGTTCTTCTCTGTTTCTCATCAATGAAGGGCTTCTTCCTTGCTTTATGGGACTTCAGTCCTGCATCAGGATACAAATTGTCCTAGCAGTTCACTTCACACCTGCAACTTAATGTTTCCTGTTCCTTTTGAAGGTCACTTGATGTCATCCTATGATTCATGAGAAAAGTTAACAGTCATCTCTGGCATTAGACTGTCGCTTCCGCCCTTTACCTGGCTGGTTTCTGGTTGTTTCCAGTATCTCCTGCTTCAACCTATTCTTTGTGCTGCTGTCTTGGAAATCTTGAACCTGGAAGTGCCCTGCTGCTTAGTGTAGCCTTTTGCCAGCAGAAGCATGAACAAAAACAGGATTTAAAAATGCAGATTTGTTTAAAAATATGGAGTGGTCTCTTAATTTTTTCAGTGGCCTTGTATTGCCTTCATATATCATATGTAGAGTTTGTCCATAGTAGAGGTATTTGCATTATTCTGCCTCATGCTTGTACCCAACAACAGCGTGAGGACTCTGAATGTAAGGTACCTCTCCTAACAGATGTGCCTTGTTGATATTGAATGCAAGTACCCCTGACTGTCAGCACAAATCCCTGGTACCATTACAACAAACCTATCTAATTTTCAATTTTAAGTTTGGTGCCACAGAATAGATCCTACCTCTATTATGTTTCACTGATGACATTTCAGCCATCACGATTAGATCAACAAAGGTTATCTTGACTCATGACTTTGCTTATAAATTTGTTCAGCGTAACTGCTGAAAAATCTGAACACCATTTGTGGAATATATTTAGAGTTTTACAAAATATCGCAGATGGCAAACATGATGGTATTACTTTGAGGATTATTGTAGGCTATAGTATGGATTACCCTGTAGCTGTATGGGTGTGTGTGTGTTTGAGTGTGCAAATGTGTGCATAGTTCTCGGAGTACTGTTTGATATTGTTGATTGTCTAATCAACTGCAGACAATCATCAGTCTAAATTATAAAACAGACATGTGCTTTTAAAAATGTGCAAACAGTTGATGAAGTTTGTGTTAAAGTCCTGGAGCAAAACGCAGAGAAGTGGAGGTCTGCAAATGAACTTCTATGTGGCTGTGAAAAAGGGCGTCCTGGCAGACTGCTGAGCATGCGATCGCAATGACCTTTGCCTGCGAGAATGTTTGTGCGCACTTTCTGCACGTTATCGTCATGGGTATTCCTCTTTTTGTTTGGCAATTTTGTTTGGCTATTAAAAAAATGTTTTTTGTTTTCTGCATTGTTTGCTTTTTTTGTTTGTTTGTTTTACTTCATTTTAGTCTACAATTAACTGCTGCTTTTTTTCTTTGTTTCAGTTAAGGGACCTGGCAGAAAGTTAAGTCTGCCGACAGATCTTAAGACTGGTCTTGGTACGGTAGGCTAAAGCCAGCTGTTTTCATTGTCGGTTTTATATTTTTTATTTTACTTTTATTTCCGTTATGGTTCATCATTGGATGACAACTGTTTTTCTTTTTCAAGTTTGCCAGCTAAAATAGCTTGGTTTTCTGGGTTCATCTATTTTCCACTCGTATGACAGTCTTGGTGACATTTTTCTATGGCTGTTTTTAAGTTTGAAGATCTGTCTCTGCTAGATTTTTCAAAGGTCACCCGTATCTCATGCTCATTAGCTCTGCACATAAATATCTCCAGGCAATCTCCCTGCACCTTGACTGGGCCACTAGCAGTCATTTTTGCAGGTTTGCAAAGTCACAACAAACCAAAATCTCCCGCTGAATCGCTGCACTTAGCTACTTTGCTCCACCAAGCACTCTCCTATTCATCAGTTCATCAATCTAAGCATCATATCAGTTCATCTGTTTTTAAAGCATCGCGTGTCTGAAGCAGTGTTGGTAATGGTTTTGCTGGATGGAGATGCAGTTATGTGGAGAGCATGTACTGGTGGTCATACAGTAGGTCCCTTATAATGCATGAAAGTGTGGCTCTTCGACCAAAATCTAGATAAATAACCTGCCCAATAAACAGACAGGACCACTGTACGGAGAGAGTGAGACAGAACTCAATTTTGTGTTTGTGTGTGACAGACGACAGCGAAAAAGACATTTCAGGTTGTGGGGGTGGGGGGGCATAAGTGCTTTTATATTTTTTGTTCAGACATTTATATTACTGAGTAATACAGTTACCGAGTCAAGTCAGGAGCCAGATGACTTAAAACCTTGAGCTTCCTTTTAAAATATTCTATAAGCCAACTGTGACTTTTAAATAAAATGATAGTTTTGACTAGCTTGGTCGGGGAGTCTTGGGTATTCACTTTTGAGAAGCCATTATGTTTGCATTCATTTATTAATTGATTTGGCTCCTATTGAATAGTGTCTCTTTCAATTACCTTTTCATTTTTTTTTGCATAATTGGCATATCTGTGCATTTTGGGGGTTGTATGAGGCATATTTATGCTTCTGTTTATCTTATTAAAGCTGCTTTTGTCTGAAATATGAATTATTCTGGTATATCTAATTCAATCTCTTGGTCTGCAGAAACTATGAGTTTCTTCCATGATGTGCCCCGTGACTCTTAACGTGAACAGAATAACATGCTTGTGTGCTGTTTGTGCACTTCATTACGCACTTTATTTGCTTATTTAGAAATACTGCTTTAGTTCTTTACCTGTGTGTGATTTTCTTTTCGGTTTGTCATTGCTGAAATGCTGCTACTATTCATAACCATTTAATCATTGATGATTTTTCATGGCACTGTCAGCTCCACAAAGCCAAAAAGGCATTTCTGACTCTCTTGCAGTGACTATTATGACTTAATGCATTGATTCATTGGCCTTCAGACTCTTTACAGCTTTGTTTAAATTACCTTGAGAGACGGTAGCTTTTGTGCCTGTGTTTGTAGTCTGGCAGGAGAGCTGTAACGTTTTAACTGATGAAGGGCCAGGGAAGAAGCCCCGAGTTCCTGTTATCGGACTGAAATCCGTCGTCCTTTCCTAATTGGGAAGACTTTGAGGTGACATCAGATGACGAGGTGCTCACAGTACACCTCCGGTCTGCACTTGTCAACAGAAGAATCATGTAGGAGATTTCATTTACCTGTCATCTTTATGGCTTAAATATTCCCCTCTACTGACAAATCAAAGGGAGGGCATCATCCTCCCTGTGACATCTAGGGTAGCTGCATTGTTACTGTCTTGGGAGAAAAAAGAGGTTTTACAAGAAACGCTAAGGTATCCATGACATCCAAGGCCTAATGAGCTTTGTGCAGAAAAGGGAAAATGCACACGCACGCACACACACACACGCACGCACACACGTGTAGGGTAAACATATCCTTATGGGGACCGCTCTTTCATTTCAATGGGAAAAATGCTAATGTTAACTATGACAACCTTAACCCCTACCCTGCCCTAACCATAACCATAAGCAACCAGGAAACCGGTCCCCATAAGGGAAAAAAAACGGATATTTATCACATTATGGGGACATTGTGTCCCCATAAGGATAGGCAAACCCGCTCGCGCACACACATACACACACACACTCACACATTCACATGCATAAACTGTTTTTCTGCTCATACACACAGATGCCATAAACAGTGAATTAGCCGTGATATCCTGTTGAACGAAGGCGGCGCTGGGAGTCGGAATGGGGACCCAGCCCTTTATCTGGCAGTTTGAATTTGCATGCATTCTACAATTCAGTCTACAGCCAAAAGAGACTGACTAAACTGCCTTAGCACCTGCTGACATTACTTGCTGGTTACAAAGAAACACACAGAAATACTAATGCAGCTTATTTATATTTTCTACTGCTTTTACTGCTCTATTTCTATATATTTTTTCCTTATTAATATTTCTTTTGGCACGATCTGAAAGAAGCTTTTTGAATGCCCCCCTGGCACCCCCATCCCCTACCCTCTGCCTTTATCCGCCTCTTTCTTTTCCAACAAGATGGCTGCAGACACATTTAGGCCCCGGATCCGTTTGTTCTGCCCTGGATCCATTTGTTCTCCGCTAACGCTTTGCAGTTGTTGTTGCAGATCATGTCAATGGACATTGCACTAGCCCCACCTCTCAGCCCTACGGCGCCGGCAGGCCCAAGCTGAACCGGCGCGGGCCCAGCCGACCGCCCTTCCGAAAGGTCCAGTCAGCCGCATGCATGGAGGTCTCGTTGCCTGCTCCCCACACGGAAGGTGTGTGCCTGTCTTCATCCCCCCCCCCTCCCCCCCCCCCCCCCCCCCCCCCCCTTACATCCGTCATCATCTCTATTGCATGCCTATCCAAGAGGATCTGTCCCACTCAAAGGGATCTCAGCATTCACCTGGGTTTCTGCACCATGTGGTCAAACCTGTTTTCCATTTATCGTCTAATGCTGCTTGCACGATATATATTTATATATATAATTTTTTTCTCCAGAAGAGACAGGAATTGACCTTTCAGCAAATGAAATTACCCACTGCTTTCCTTGTGCTTTAACGGGAGCTTGCTGTTATTGTTCTCGTTATGGTCAATTAAGAGGAAACAAAATGATGTCGAATTATTATTCAGAACTCAGAAACTGTATTGTTGTGTCATCATACAAATTTGCAAAATGAGGGCAAAGGCTGAGGTCGACGGAAGTCCAGTTAAAGCAACAAAAATATTTGAAAATGAGTAACGCTTCATTACACATCTCACGCTGAGTATTTCGTCTGCTGCTCATGTACCGGACACTAAGCTGCACTGGTCATCGGTCACTGCGTTCCATCCAAGCACCATGAGATGATTTGTCTACATAATGCAGTGCTTTGACCTGGGCTGTCTGCCAGCTACTATTTTTTTGTTTCTCAGTTCATTTTTTTTGTTGTATATAAATAGATGTTTAGCATTTCTCCAAAAAACTGAGAAAAACTCCTACCCGTTGAGGTTTGAGCAATGTCAGTGCCTCTCTTGTTCAATAGGACGTCTGTCAGAAACACGCATTGCTTCCTCTCTCTTATTGTGTTGACCAGGTGACACTGCCACCCATTCTGTGACCCCGTTCTGTCCCTGTTTCCGTACACGACTCTCTGATTGTGCCGGGTCTTCGCTTGTCCTGAACCTCATGTCATGTCATATCGTGTCTTTTTTGGACTTTTGCTGTAGTGCTGTTTTTTGTTGCAGGGTGGAGTACAAATACATATAGCTAGTACAGGTCAAATGAGACTCCATGGAACATTCCTTTGAATAGCATCAAAGCTTGTAAACATTCAAAATATTTTTCGTCTCCTAGTAACACCCTGCCATGATCATAAGGAGTATTGAGGAGTACGCATTTTTTTGAAACTGTACTCTGGAAGATCTTGGCATCCAATAGATTTTTTAAAGAATTTAAATAGAAGTTTCAGGCACATGACTAGCCAGCCTTATTTGGTCACAAGGTCCTGTGGGTCCTATTATAACTATTTATGAAGTTATTTTACATAACAGAATATGAGTGATTTTAATAAGGATTGGGAGTCACAAGCTTGATTTAGCATCTCCTGTGAGGTTTAATTTACAAAAGTCTGAATGGCATTAAACTTTTCATTGTGAGTAGGACATACCTGGCTTTTAATACTTTGCGTAATAATGGCTACACTCTAGGGGGTGGATGACAAAATAAAACTCCTGACAGAGCCATTGTTGGACCTCAATGCTCAACAGGGTGTCCCCAATAAGGCTAAGAATATTGAGTAATTTACTAAGCTCCACATTACTTACTAAACAAAGGTCATTGATTCTCTTCCTTACTTAAAATACTCAGCATTTTGACCTTAGTGTTTCACCAAAAGCTGTTTCTACATTCTCTGGATTGACCTTGTTTTTTTCCCATATGACAGTCTAGAGATTTCTGTGGATGGATTTTAGATGTATCAACTGAAAGAATTGTCGTTAATCTTCAATTAATATGTTAATAAAACACAACTTGAACAATTGAGTACTGAACATTAGCTTATATTGCATGATAACCATTAACATGTATACAATTTTAATATAGGCAATCTCATATAAAGGGGCTGACTTTGTTTGGTGTAATAAGCCCTGCTTTTACATCAAAAGAGGTCTCATTTATGCAACAAAGACACTGGAGGAACTGAATTGCTATGTGGGCAATAACTCATCTGTTTTGATGTCGTCTTTATCCTTGGGTTACTCAAGATACCTGATAATGAGGAGGCTGAAGTGGCAAATATTTATTCTTACCAGGAAGGGCCACACAAAGCCACAAAGGACGCATCCAGACTGGGTGTCTGGGATGGCCGATTTGCCTTACTGCAGATTGACGTGTTGTGTAGTCCGGTTGTGAGATTGTTAGTACAAATAGCCAAGACAGAGGCTCAGTGTTTGCTAATCAGTTACAGTCCAAGGCCTGGCTGCTTAATCAGGCATCCCCGAAAAAGCTATAAAGTATTACCATTAAAAAAAGACGGAATTTACTGCAAGTTTTGTGCACTTATCCCAGTACCCGAACAGAAATGCATTGAAAGAGAATTCAATTCACGAATACAGTTACTGTATTTCTGTGAAAGATGTCAGACTGAATACAACAAGATTAAGACTCTTTCAGGCTGTTCTGCTGCACTAGTGCTATGAACCTTTAATCTGTCATTATAAAAGATACCGATTCTAATGCAGTGTACACCTAAGAAGGAGAGACATCAATACTGATGTATGTAATAAGGCAACATCCCTTAGGGTAAACCAATAGCTTCAATCTGTTTTTGATTAATAGGAAAATATTAAAGGTCATCCAATCCAATTGTTTATAAATGCAAATTCAAATTACATTTTGTGAAATGCTACAATGTCTCAAAGATGCTTCCATTATTGTACGTATATTCGGAAATCCCCACAGAGTTGGACAGGAAAAAGATCGGCTTCCATCATCTTCTTTGTACTTTGAAATTTTCCCCTCAATTTACATTGTCTTGTAAGATGAGCCTCAAAATAGACAGAATTTATTTTTAAAGTAAATTCACATGCTTTGAAATGTCACATTATCTCATAAATCTGCTTAAACATGCAGTATTTGAGTGTTTGACCAGAAAAGCATTGTTGTGACAATCACCGGAAATGTTTTATTATGAAGCATGCTGCTTCCTGCTAATCTGCCCCACTAATCTGTCATCGAGGACAATCTGCAATGTATTGTTGGAGATGGAGCAGAGATGGCGGAGATGGAGATAAGCTGGTGATTCCTCTGTTGTCTTCCATCAAGGTTTTGTTTGTGACTTGAGATGTTTCCCTCCAGTTCTTTGCTGTTACTTTGTCTGAATTATTAAAGCAGCCTACCACAGCAGGGAAACTAAAATAATTAATGGCTAATTAGGTGAAAAGGGTACCGAGTTCTAATTAGGTCTGCAACAGGGCAAGACAGTGAGTGAAAAAGGGCAAGTGACATTATTGATGTAAACAAAAGCAGTCATGCCTGATTTGCACGCAATCTTTTACTATGATGAGACTTTATTTATATAATACATCCCCATTCATTTTGTGGCTCTTATATTGATACTGAATCAGCAAAGCTGGTAGAAGGTGAATAATCCCAAATGCATTTTGGCTTGGCAATAGGAAATGCTGTCCCGACTTTGTTGGGGATGGAGAAAGCATGTGTCTCTCTGTGGTAATCACCGTGTCATTCATGCATCTTCATCTTTACAGTCCTTTATGTGAGCACTGCTGAGGCGCTGCCCCCATCTTTACCTCCATCCATCCCTACCCTTCAACCACTTCCTGTCCCAAATCCCTTCCAAGTTCCTCTATGTTTTGTCGAAATTCTAGTCCGTGTAGCTCTCAAGGGCAAACATCTCAGGCATGGTCATGTACCAACACACCAGGAGGCTCCAAATTGCCTGTCAGATTTGTTGCTTCTGCTCAAGCCGGTGAACAAAAGAGCCATTATGTTCCTCAGTTGCTAACACATTGTAACAGAGATAAATAAGCAAATATGCAATTAGTCAGCCATGGGGTATTACTGCAACATTGATCAAGAGAACAATAGTTGCCTGTTTTTATGCGTGAAATAACAATGACGACCATGATTTCCACCCTTCAGCAAGTGAAAAGGCAACATTATGCATTCATATGTATTTGAGGCCGCCTTGGACCCTTCTCATTTGCGAAAGCACTGGAAGACATTTCCATCAACCCATGGCATGTTAATCAAGTAGTTGTAGAAATTGGTCTGTTTGCAGTGGCACTGTGTTTGTTTAGCCCATACTAAAAGCATTTAAGGCAAAGAGTATGCAAAAACAGCCACGCGGTCTTGTAAAATCAAAGGGCAAAGGTCATTTTCTAACCGTAACTGCTCACACACTCAATTTGATTTTTTTCTCCCTCTCTGTGATCGTTGGGTACTGCCTGTCTGTCTGTCTCTTGGTGCGGGACGGGGGGGAGTAGGTTGTGCTTCCAGGCGGGCAATGCTTCAGCAATTGCACGGATACAGTGTATACTCGCATGACGAGCAACACTCCACAGCGTACTCCTGGAATGAGAGAGGTAAGGGGGCGGGGCTAGAACCTGATAGGGTAGACTTGGCAATTTGCCTCTCCAGTGATCGAGACCAGCATTCATCTCAGTCTGCGGTCTCAGGACATATTAAGCCTGCAGCATGTTTACAGTAACATTAGCTTGCTTGTGTGCATTTATGACATGGATTCATTGACAATGCATTAGTTTGGTTAGCTACAGAATTAAATGGTCGCTTATTATTCTTTAATAACATAATGCATATTTACTCTGGGCAGAGGGTTACTGATAAAATGTTTGCAGTTATGCATGATACCAACTTGCAACGAACAGGCAATTTGATTCCTATATGATAGTGTATATTGTGTTTGGCCTCCTGTAGCCTCAGTGCAGCTCCCTAGTGATTCTCGGCTCTGTGGATCAGCCTCCCACTGTCCCATGGTTCTTCAGGTTGACTGATAGCATGAGCATTCATGGCTGTCATGCAGCCTTCTCCTCAGTGTCTGAAATCTAAAGCTACAGTACCTATCAAAAGTCTGGAACCATCTACTGAAAATCACTTGTTTTTCAACAAGATAATGATCTTCAAGGTTATATAGTAAGTATTATCTTGTGAACAAAGACAAAGGTGGCTTACTGTGACAGATGACCAGGCCCCCACAAATCCCCGACCTAAACCCTATAGAGCTGGTCTGGGATGGGTTTGATCGAAGAGTAAGGGCAAGGTAGCCAAAATGTGCCCGGAACTTGTGGAAACACCTTCAGGACTGTTGGAGACGCATTCCAGGTGGCTACATCTGGAAGTTGGTTGAAGGAATGCCAAGAGTCAGCAATGCTGTCTTTGATTGTGTCTCAAATTTGAGAAAATTGGTTGTTGTAATATTTGATATGTATGAAATAGAGAGAATTTATTTTTGAAGTAAGTTCACATGCTTTGAAATGACACATTATGATATTACATATCAAATAGTTAAAATAGAGATAAATGCATGAAAGGCAGGTGTCCAGACTTTTGACTGGTATCAAATAAATAAATGTAATTATCGATGTTTCGAATACATCGCAGTGACTCTAAGATGATAAAATGGCCATAAATTTTATTGGAAACATTTTCATAAAATCTTTTATTGTGATTTACGACTCATTAGCTTCCAGCAGTGTGTGCTGATGTGAATTCTTGCACGAGTCTTCAAGCTTTGGACTGTGCAGCATCAATTCCGTACAACACAGATGCCCAATACAAGCACTTGAATGCATTGGGGCTTTTCGAATTGCTTACATGACAAATAGAGCCTGCACATT
Organism: Gnathonemus echidnorhynchus; assembly: GCA_026776725.1. Taxonomy (NCBI): domain Eukaryota; kingdom Metazoa; phylum Chordata; class Actinopteri; order Osteoglossiformes; family Mormyridae; genus Gnathonemus; species Gnathonemus echidnorhynchus. Next base: position 10,476,727 of record JAODJU010000035.1, on the reverse strand, counting down.
TACAGCGACAGGGCCACCTCAAGGCAAAAGCAGACTGATTGACTGCTTCTAGGCTAGCTGCCACCAGGGGGCGCCCCATCTGATCAGCCCGTAAGAATGGGAAGGAAGATGACCAATGACCAACTAGGTCAATCGAATTTTGCTTAGGGCCCCAAAAGGAGTTGGGCTGGCCCTGTGTGTGGATGATGCGAGGATTTCAGGCCAATGCTCCAGAGTGTATGTTGACATTTATGTTCAGCACAGTTAGTGAGGGAAACGGATAATATACATGGTTAAGCATTGATTTGTTGTCTCTTTGATATATTTTGAATTCTTGTTTGTTTCTTTATATGATGAATTTATTGGTCAATTTATTTCTTCTAGGCTTATTTACATGAGATGACTGACTGGTTGATGATGTACAAACTGCATTAAAAAGACTTTAAATTGTGTGTGTTCTCGCTTCTCTCCCACCCCTTACTTTATTTTTACATGACATTCCCTTTTTCTATGTGGCATTTTTCTCTGTCTTTTGCTCATTTACCCTGCGTTTCTGTCCCCTCTGCTCTGCGTGTCCTTCCACTCCAACTTTTCCGATTTACACATCATTTCTCGCCAACTCCTCTATTTTTACGTGGCATTTTTCTTTCTGCACTTAATGTCTTCCTTTCTTCTCGTCTGCTCTGTTCCATGTGGTTCTCTGTCTGTTTCCCATGGCACATCTCTCTGAATTCTCCAATTAATATGACTCTCTTCCGTCGCTCTGTTTTGCGTGACTTTTCCCCTCCGATTTGCGTGGCTTTTTTCTGTCTCTTTTTTCTCGGCACTTCTCCGCTTTCTGTTCCGCGTTGACGTTTCCCCCGTTTCACGTGACACTTCTTTCTGAATTCTACGATTAATGTGACGCTCCTCTGTCTGTTTCACTCATGCAATATCTCTCCCCGGGGCTGCGTGGGGTTTCTCTGTCTGTTTTTTCTCGGCACTTCTCTGCTTTTTGTTCCACGTTGACGTTTCTGTCCAAACTCCCGTTTCACGTGACACTCTTTTCTCAATTCCACGATTAATGTGACGCTCCTCTGTCTCTCTGATTCATGTGACGTCTCTCCCTGGGGTTGCGTGGGGTTTCTCTGTCTCTTTCACATGGTCTCTCTGTCTTCTGTTCTACGCTAATTTCTCTGTCTCTGAATGTTCGTGAGTTACATGGTTCTTTCCCTCTGTTCTGTGTGACTTTGTGCTTCTTCTTTCCATGGCTTCTGTATCTTCTCCGTTTTACCTGGCCTCATTCTTCTCCCTTTTTGTCTTTTTACATGGCATCTCTCCTTCCTCTCTTTTACATGGAATACCTCTACTCCCTTTCTTTATATTATTTTCTGCCCCTCCCCCTCCACCCCCACGGTTGGGCCCTCGCAGAAAGCCGGGAGAACTCCTTCAGCCGCTCACGCAGCTCCAGTGTCTCCAGCATCGACCGCGAGACAAAGGAGGCAGTGACCGTGTTGCGATTTATGGAGTCCTACGCCCGCAAGGTGGACGCTGTGCCCTCAGCCTGCCTGTGGGTGGGCACCAGCCTGGGGGTCGTGCTTGTCATCGCGCTCTCCATCCCCACTGATGAAGAAGAACGCCTGGAGGAACCTGTGACAGTGATGCCCAGCGGTGAGTTGCTATTGGATGCATCCCGAACTGCTGCAATTTCACAAGTGCATGTCATCAAAGACCTGCCCCCTAGTGGTATACCTGTAGATTAGTTTTGTTTTTTTTTTATATCCTTTGCACTTCCTGTATAACAAGTTCAATTGATGTGCCCTGCCTCCAGTAGACAACACGGGAGAAGGAACACAGATAGTTGTAGTTACATAATGTACCACCATCTTTTCTGTTATTTCTTCATCTCCAGGTACTGTGCTGACGATAAAGGGATCAGTGCTGACATTTGGGTCTTTGGACTGCAACGGTTCTCTTGTCTCAAACCCCTATGAGGTGTGGAGGGACCCTCACGCCCCCGAGGACCCTGACTGCCCCCGCAGGCGCAAGCTCGTCAATTTCTCGCCCTCGACGTCCCAGGAGACGTCCGGGGAAGGACACCTGGCTGTGGTGTGCTCCGAGAAGCAGGCCAAGGTCTTCCTCATGCCGACGCAGACCTGCCTCTACGTGCACCACATCACAGAGTCCTCCTTCGTGCTGCGCGCAGACGTCGTCTCCGTCTACAACAGCGTCTGCCTGGCCTGTTTCTGCGCCAATGGGCACGTGATGATGCTCAGGTACCCAGGCCTTCATCACCAGGCACCACCCTTCATCCTGAGCAGTCAAAGTAAACTCAACCTCAAAGTATCTTTATTGTCTTCTCAGTTCTATGATGTTTGAGTCATACACTGAGATGTAATTTCATTTCTCTTGGGTCATAGTTCAAATAATTAAATATAAGTATGTTAGACATACAAAATATAAAACATATTAAGACCTCTCACACGTAACCCCCATGCACCACACCACTGCATACCATTTATTGCATTTGTACCTATTGTTTACAGACCTATTGTTTACAGACCTATTGCTTACACTCTACATGTCTTGTTTTGTGTTTTGTTAGCACTGCTTAGGGAGTTGTTAAATCAGTCTCATTGTGCTTATAACAGTAAAGAACTGAATTCAGTTGAATAAGCAAAGTACTGTCAAAAACACTTGATTAGAAGAGCTACAACTGGACAATGGAATCGAATGAACAGATGGAAAAAATGTGTAATAAATAGATAAAATAGAATTCAGTTTCCTCAGAGTCCTGAGTCTGAGATGCTGTCAGGCACATAGCGACGTAGTAAAATAACAGATTTCATTTCAACACCCCCCACCCCCCCCATCAGAAATATTTACAGAGAAGAAGCTTGTGGTAGGGTTGCCAGACCCCACATGAAATTTATTTCTAGCCCAAGGCCTGGATGTTATGAGTCCTGTACAGAGAGGGGAGCAGTCCATCCGCCTTTCACCGTGACTTACTGCCCCCTGCCTTCTGCTGTGACGCCCGCTGACGTCCTGTTGCCGGTGTGGTTGCAGTCTGCCCAGCCTCAGGCCCCTGCTGGACGTGAATTTCCTGCCCCTGACGGACATGCGCATCGCTCGCACCTTCTGCTTCGCCGAAGGCGGCCAGGCTCTCTACCTGAGCTCACCCACCGAGATCCAGCGCATCGCCTACAGCCAGGACATGTGTGACAGCCTGCAGGTCAGTAATCACCACTCCCGTCGCAGAAAACCCATCCCTGCAATTCTCATGGAAAACGAGTCACATATTGAACATGTATGTCACCGATATGTCATAAATATACATAACATCACAGCTCCACTGTATCCATAAAAAATATTGCCAGCATTTAATCTTGCTTAGGCCACCTCACACTTTAGGGTACTTTATTTACCTTGCAGGAAATATCCAGATTAGAAAATCCTATAATGAAATATTCCACTGCTTGATCTCAGTCACTGCAATCTAATATACTGAGCATCCACTAGGTGGCAGCACAGTTTTTCATATATCGGAATACTGCCACCTGTTGATAGATATGTGAACCAACATTCAAATGTCTGGACCCACCTACAGAAAAGAATTTGTTTTTCATTAAGATAACAACCGTTTAAGTTATGTAGTAACTATTATCTTGTGAACAAGGAAGGAGATGACAGATGACCAGGCCCCTACAATCCCCAGTCCCCCCTTGACCTAAACCCTAAAGAGCTGGTCTGGGATCAGTTAGACTAAAGAGTAAGTGCAAGGTAGCTAACATATGCACAGAACTAGTGGAAACACTTTCAGGACTGTTGGAGAAATATTCCAGGTGGCTACATCTGGACATTGGTTGAAAGAATGCCAGGATTCTGCAATGCTGTCGAAGAAACAAAGGGAGGGAGTTTTCAAGAGTCAAAGATTTGACAGAATGTTCAGATATTGAACATTTCTTTTGGTCATTACAATATTTACATCTATTACTTCATTGCCTCGTGGCCAGTCACTATGAAGTGAATAATATAGGTAAAATACATTAAAATACATTAAAAAGACTTTTGACTGGTACTGCACAGTGCCTCTCTCCCCTTTGTGATGACACATCCCCCCCCCCCCTCTCTCTCCATATATATATATATATATATGTGTGTGTGTGTGTGTGTGTGTGTTACGTTTCTCTTTTTTTGAACCTATATTATTCATATATTATTCATACATTCCAA
>JAODJU010000035.1:10462115-10472417 GCA_026776725.1 Gnathonemus echidnorhynchus | reverse complement strand
TAGTGATGACACATCCCCCCCCCCCCGCTCTCTCCATATATATATATATATATATGTGTGTGTGTGTGTGTGTGTGTGTGTTACTTTTCTCTTTGTTTGAACACATATTATTCATATATTATTCATACATTCCAAGGAGACACTGACTGTCTATATGAGATCTCCTGAATATTTGCACATGGTGATTTATTTTTGGGACTGACTGTTAATCTGTTGCTTGTTGTTTGGTTGTTGCCAGGAAACGCTGGGGGAGCTGTTCACACCGGTGGAGACCCCTGAGGCCCAGAAGGGTTTCCTAAAAGGATTCTTTGGAGGAAACGCACAGACCTTTGACAGGGAGGAGCTCTGTAAGTGTTACAGTGGCTCCTCATTTCACTGTGGTCGGAGCCGAACAGGATATTTTAATACAGACACTCCTCACTTAACGACTGAGTTCCATTCCTTTGATCAATCATTAAGCGAATAGGTCGATAAGTGAGGAGGTGCCCCTTACCGATATTCCAAGCATACTGTACTGGTAGTGGATTTTTCAAAAAAAAAATTACATCTTTAGATAGTGTTTTAATGTCACCTTTGCACCATTTATAACAAGTTTAATATATTTATAAACAGGGATGCACATAACTGGTAAGCAGGAATGTATTCACCTTTAAAAGCGATACATGCGGCAATTGATTGTTGTAACAGCAGAAATGTGTATGTATTTTATGTGTTTTATGCCAGTTATGTGCATCCTTATTGATAAATGTTTATACAGTAGTGTACTGTGTACTGTAATTAACAGAATAGAGGAAATCGGCTCTAATATACATTACTTAGATTTGCATATTGTACAGCGTACAGTACCGACTGGTCGGAGAGCTGGTCGTAAGTCCATGCGGAAATTAAATAAGTAGGTTGTTAAGTGAGGAGTGTCTGTATAGGAAATACAAGTTACTCTAGTTCATGCAGAGGATCTGCAGTTGCCTCTCTAGCTCCCTAGGCTTATTGCTTTACCGCTTGCCATTATTTTATTCACTCCTTCTTTCACCTTCTTTGTAGTTGGAGAGGCCGCAGCGGGGAAAGCCTCCAGGAGCCTGGCCCAGCACATCCCAGGCCAAGGTGGTCTGGAGGGAATGAAGGCCGCAGCTGGAGGAGTGGTTGGGGACCTGGCCAGGGCCCGCATGGCGGCTGAGGAGAGAGGCCAGAGGCTGGGAGAGCTGGAGGAGAGGACAGCACTGATGATGTCCAGTGCGGAGATGTTCTCCAAACATGCTCATGAGGTAAGAGGGTGGTAGGGAGAGAGAAGAGGAGGAATGGAGGAAACTTGCTTCCCGGGGGAGGAGGGGCAATCAAAGTGTGAGTATGAGGAATGGCCTTCTGTATAGAGGTGGGGAAAGTTCATGCTGCACCTTGGTGTCTTTCACAGCTGATGCTGAAGTACAAGGACAAGAAGTGGTACCAGTTTTAAAGCCCACCAGGGCCAAGAGTTCCGTCACCCCAGACAGGGGTGCAGGAGGAACATGGAGCTGCTGTGAGAGCGAGAGAGCAAGGGAGTCGAAAAAAAGACTTCATTTTATATTTGTGCGCTTCCTGGCTGCAATATTCCTCACCAGAAACCCGCATTAGGAGCAGCTGATGGTGGGATGCTGTAGGTTGTGGTGGGATGGATACCGAGTGGTCAGGGACAGAGAGAAATGCCCCCTTCCTTGCCCCCCTCCCCTCGTATTTCTTTCCCATGCTGGACTTCTGGCAACCTTCGTTTGGGGACCCCCTTCCCTAGACAAGACGCAAAACCACGCTGTGAGGATACACCCTAAAACTACAACAATAAACACCGATTGCATGAAACAAAAACGGTTGAATGATACAACATAAAACTGCCATAAGAAAAGCAGCATGTGACTTTAAAGAAAAAAGGTTTTATTTAATATTATAGGCCAATTAAGGAAAATAACAAAAACTTTATATTTTTGAGATAGTAAAAAGAAAAAAAAATCACTTAAAAAAATGTGTACCTGCATTGCTAAAAAGGCCAAAATATTCTGATTTTTTTTCTTATTTAATGTATCGGTTTATATTTTAGAATACCTTCACATATACTTCTCGCCGTATTTCTATCTACACAGCCCTTTATTCCCAGCGGTTGAGCTATGCTTTAAAAAAAAAAAAAAAAACAAATATATGGTTTCCTATAAGAGCAGACCTGGGTTGGACAGAGGTGGTCAATTATAAACAGTCTAATGAAACGGAGCTCAGCATTTTCCAGAAAACAAGTGAAGGGAGACATTCTTCGGGGCTTCAGCGCCATCCTAGGTACCACACTCCTCATCTGCAAGACACTGGCTGCTGCTAGATTTTCCGAAAATAACGAAAAAGAACTTCCAAGCCAAAATAAAAGCAGAAATGCCTGAAAGTGTCAAAATGCAAGCACGTACCTGCGCCTCACAGACAAACGCACACACAGTAAAAGCAAACATACAGAACATATATCTTTAGGGGTATATGATATAATGAGACAATTATTCTTCACAACTAACCAAATAACGATTTATTTCTTTTTCAGCAGCTGTATGTCGCAGCCCATTAGCTTTTTTATTGTTTCCTTTTTTTATTATTATTCTGTTGGCTCATCAAACTGTTCTGCATCCACATTCATTTGGTGACTCGCGGATTTGCCTCCCAGCCGATGTATAAACGCCAAAGCCATCTACCTTGAACTCTCAATGCCATGCATACAGCTTCAGTGATGCCGTGGACCTGTCGCTTTAATACGTCAAAGAGGGCAGCTTTTCTTTCCCCACACAGTGACTCATCGTCATGCACAGTCTGGTTATGTATCAATATGTCACGCTGCCATATGGATCAAACACAGGTTGCCATGTAAGACAAATGACTAAACCTGAAACTGGTGACACAACAATGTTAATCAGAAAAAAGAGCAAATTTCTGCGTCTACGTTTTGTTTTATCGTCATCTTTTGAGACACCTTCTGTGGTTAATGATAGTCAACATCCAGTCATAGACACTCATAATGGGAAAAAGAAAACCTTTAAATGTATATGTGTGTACATAGAATCTTCTATATTATATGTCATGTATATGTGGACCAGATCAATATTGGGTCTGAAATCCTAAGTGCGTCATCCCAGCCCAGGAGTAAAGTGGACAAGAGTTCATCATAGAGTCATTTACAAAACAGTCATCAACAGATAAATATGGGTACAATCTGTCTTAAATCCTATGGATGAATGTGTGTATTTTTGTTCTTTTTTTTAATAAGATGGTTGAGGGTGTTTTCAGAAACATTTCTGATGGCATGTTCAGGATCAGAGTCGGTGAGGATTTCCACGCCACAGTGCACCTTCCAAAGGAGGTATTTCCTGAAAAACATCAACAGGCCCAGCCAGCATGATCCCGCCGTTCCTTTTCCCAGACTCAATGCAATAATTTGTGATCGAATTTCCAGTGGGATATATGCTTTATTTATTTGTTTTTTGTTTCTTTTGTTTTTTTGAAAAAAAAAAATCTGATTATTTACAATCTGCTGTTGTCGATAAGAACAGATATCAAATGTGAAATCAATGAAATTTGTGAAAACCGTGCGAGTAGCTTTATATGGCGAAAAAAACAAAACAAAAGAATAATAGGTACCTGTTTAGATGATGTATTTCCGGTTTTGATATAACAATGAACATCTTGGCAAAAAGCTGAAAAGGATTCTCTGTAACTGTTGTACCTGTCAATCAATTCTTTACTTATATTTTGGCTTTCCTGAGATCATTTATCTGTGAATTTCACATTGTATTTTCTTTATGAAATAATTACCTGATTTGACCAAGAGTGGAAGCAAGGAGTGTCTTGTTTAATTGGATTCTATCACCGTCTGTTCTTATAGATATTATAGTAGTATAATAGAGATTATTGGGGAAAATGTTAAACTAAAATATGCTGATGCAAATCAAAGCAAAATAAACATTGATTGATGTACACACGAGCAATTTGATGACTGGATCATTTTTGCTAGGGGTGTGCATTAAAAATGCACCTGTCACAAGAATTGAAGACAAAAATTCAGAAGAAAATGGGGACTTTCTTGTGTTATCTTGACTGCATAGTAGGTTTACACTGCTGTAATGCCAAACCGCAGAAGGACCATTGCGGAGTATCCATTTCAAGGATAAATTTCTGGCCCTCGGTTCTTTCAATATCACTCAGCCTGTGGGTCACTTTGGATGAATGCATACCATAGTGAGAAGCATGGGAACATGTAACATGCATGCAAGAAGCATGTCACACAGGAGCGATGCGTGGAGGAAGTGTGAAGAGAAGCGACAACCCCATCAGTGATAAGAGCTTCCTGTAATGTACGCCACAAACTTGTGAAACAATGTCAAATGATGGCCAAATTAAAATACCGCAGTGCGCAAGTGGGACACATCAAACAGAGTCTCGACGTTCAGCTGCCTGTCCACTGAGAAGTTAGTCAGAAGACTAGAGCAGAAGATCCATACAAGGAATGAACTGAGCCAGATCATATTGTTCACGCTGTGAAGTCCACTGACTGGCATAGAACAAACAAAGGAGCATCAGTAGAAAACAAAGATTTCCAGCTGTTAAGGGACTGCAAGGCTGCCTCTAGCGTAAGTAACAATATTGGAAACCCTACTGTGTCTTTCCTGATACAAACTGATACAATCTGATATCCATCCCACCACAAGCCACTTAGGCGTATAACCAGGAAACCTAGAACCCAAACAGGAGTGATCTTTAAAAAGTAAGGTGTGAATGGTTAACTGTGAACGCATTGGGTGTTGGGGGTGAATGTACAGCAGATGTGTAGTGATGGGTATACTCAGGTATATGGCAAGTACCCACCTGAAAATTCTCAGAAATGTGCATCAGTCAGATGAGAAGTGCATATATGCAATTATATGATATAACTATATTCTCACCTATCAAACCATCACTGTACCACTGAGGTAGAGGGTGACTATGGTCACAGGCCAGTAACCTGTGGATTGGGATTTGGACTGGATGGTGATAAATACGTGTTCTAGTAGAATTAGTATTTTGATGATCATTAGATTATATACATTATACATAAAGTCCCTATATGCCTTCTTTGGAAAGAGGATATCTGTCATTGATAGAGATTTTTTGTCACTTTAAAGGCAGTTTTTAGTAGTCAGTGTGTTAATTATAAATATTCATAAAAATATAATAAATATAAATACTGTAAGTGTCAGTTAGAACCTGAATGGCACCACCCCTGCTTCCCATTCTAGAACTGAGTTGCTGTGATATATAAATGTTTTACTCTGAAATAAACTCAGGAAAGCAATTGGTTAGATACTTCAGGTTCTTATTACAGTTTTTCTCGATTGCTTTGGCACATTTTATGAAACATACTTAACATTCCCATGATCATAAGAGCATTTCTCAAAACAGTTCATACATCGTACAGCACAACACTATGGTATCGCTGCAAAAGCCTGTAACTCACCCAAAACAATTAACTCATGTCTCAAAAGCAAATAATTCCACCGATGAATTAGTCAGCGCCACTAAAATGAAAAGTACGATCTGTTTTAACCAGGAGTCAAAATGCTTAGATAAATGTCAGCGTAAGTATGTTCTTTAGCTTCACAATTCTCAATGATACTCATTTCTGATTTTCTCATTGTCACTGACCGATCATTTTTCTTCAGCAAATTGACACTTATTGATGTCAGAGACAGCAGTTTGTTTCCACTAAGCGCTTTTCTTTTCCTTTAAACCGATTCAATATACATACTTATTGACAGGTTCCGGGGGGGGGGATGAAGCTTTCCCCTATTCTTTTAATGTAATTCTTTAGAAACTGGGGGTCAGAAAACGATTAGCAAAACGAAAGCATAAAAAGAGAAGCAGAGAGGGTAACACAGGAAGCCTGATTGCGTAGCCGTAGTGGCTCTCCGACATAAAATCGGAAAAAAATGAACTGACAGTTAATGTCGTTTGTTCCTCTTTTGCCGGCGTGGTTCTTCCATCTCTGGGTTTGCCAGCAAGGCCCAGAGTGACTAACGCGAATAAGAGGTGCATCAAAGATCACAACACTTTTCACGCTTATCTATGGGTATCCCACCACTTCAAAATGATTCTTAAGTGGATACTTTTGTTGTCACGCAGGGACTGCGGCATTGCAACTATGTCGTGCTCAGCATGTGCTGCAGACTGACTTTGGCTGTTGTGATTTTTGGATTGTTGCGAACCCAAGGTATAGTCATCACCCTCATCATCGTAATCATCACCGTCGGTCTTGTTTTGATTTGTCACCTGTACTGTCATCTTTGCCGTTAATTTGTGTCCTAAATGCCGGTTCAGGTGTTTCTTCTGGCTCCGCGCCGTACGGGTATAAGGCTTTGCCTGGAGAGGGATTCCTACTGCAGTGCTCTTCTCCGTATCAGTCATACCTATTCGATCAGTCTAAGAGGATTGAGAATAGTGTCATATGGTTAAAACACAAAGGACACACAAATGAAACCATTCCTGGGCAAGATGGCACCATTGCCAAACAAGGAAATTACCTGAACTTTACTGTAATCGAAGAAAGACATGCTGGGAATTATTCTTGTTACAACGGGTGAGTCTGTTTTTTGACGTTTGATCACGTATTACGTCGAGAAAACCGAGCAATTATTTGTAAACATTATTTGTAAAACTTATTGTAAGTTTTGTATCAGTTTTAATATTGATAATAGGAATCATTCTGGTAAGCGCGGCCTGTTGATTCACTGTTGCCATTTCCTGTGACCGGTGTTGGGCAACAGGAGCAAGATGCTGTCTTTTATCCTGGATGTGATGCCAAGGAATGGGACAGATTGCAGGGTACATGGGAACAGTGAGGTCACACTTATAGTGGGACGTGGTGGCCGGATCCAGTGTCCAGGTGTGCATTGTTACACCAAGGCTTCCAAGGTGGACATAAGGTGGTACAAGGTAATCTAGGGCGCCAATAATGATTCTTGTCTGACATGTCTCCTTTAAAATGTAACCTTTAAATGTTCTATGATTTTCACTGATTCATTTGCATGTTATGTTCTATAAATGGACCTTTGAAGACTGTATGGTCTCTGCAATCTTATTTTCACTCAATATGAGACAGAATTTATTCTTTTTATTTTTACATTAGGAAAACAAATATTTAATACACGCAAAACGAGACCTAGATATAGAAGGTACTGAACTCAAACTGTACACTGTGTATGTTGGAGACCATGCTATGTTTACCTGCGATGTCAGTCACATGGATGGAATGATGTGGACAGTTAGAAGATCAGTCCGGGTGACAGTGATCCGTAAGTTGTACCTTCATGTAAAATCTATTTAATATGTTTAGATTTTACAAAACATTAACACTTGGCAAACAAATGTTTTTTTGACATGTATAGGCAGCCTAATAATGGTCATTAAGTAATCTTAATTCTTATATGCTCCTATAATAATTATGTTACAGTAGTATGAGAAGTCACCTGATGTGTGCCTTTGAGGTCAGTTTGACCCAGGGTAGGTGTGAGAGTTAAACTTGGTCATGTGCATTTCTACCACAACAGAAGACGAAAGGGACATTCTGCCCAGAATCCTTTACCCTTACGAGGACTGTACTGAAGATACAGAGCTTGGTAATGTATTTCTCCTGGTCTATAATGCAGATATTGCAAACATCATTCTCTGAACGTCTGCAGTCAAATAATATGTACAACAACTGACAGATGCTTTTAAAGTATTTCTTCTCAGGACAGTAGACAGTGTAGAAAAGATCATTTTGATATTGACATTATAAGATACCGGATATCTATGAGACATTATAAGATACCAGATATCTATGATAATCTAAAATCAATGACCTCGATTTCATAAGCAAAGTTTTCAAGTCTGGTTTTATGTGATTTGTTGTTATACAGGGAAGGCCAAAAATCTGACTTGTAAGGTACAGTTCCCATTTGAGAGAACATTCCAGCCAGTGATCAAGTGGTTTGTCAGTTACGGCGGTTATGGCAGCGAAGAACTGCTGAATTCAGAGATCATGTGAGTATTGGTTTGTGTTCCCCAGCAGTAAAATGACTTGAGTCTGCATTTGGGTGTGGCTTTATATGGAGGCTGCAAAGAAATACAGTTTGGACATGTACTGCGGATGCACTCACATGATATTGTAATGTTTGATGTGCATGGTTATGTGGAACATATTTCAAAATAAGAAATCAGGATTGATAGATGAAACCTAAGGTGATATGAGGATATTATATGTTAAATGTTGTATTTTTCATATTTTCACATTTTAACCTAACGACATTATAGGTATAGGAGTGGCAGGTTGCAGAGTTTTCCAGAATAAGGGGACTGTAACCAGAATGTTGTTTATTCAAGTGTCTGTTCATTGAGGAAGATGCTCACCTTGAACTGTTTGAGCAAAATATTCAACTTACATTTAGGTTGAAAGCTGAGCTGTATCATGGATAAATGTGATGTTTCTGAAAAAAATTCTAGGGGGGTGCAGCCGAGCTTTGGGGAGCACACTACCACTCAGGTGGCGCACCTCCACAAGGTGACTGAGAAGGACCTAGATGCTACCTTCACATGCTTTGCTCAGAACTCCATAGGCAACGTGTCCACAACAATGAGGCTGAGGAGAAAGTTGCAAGGTATTCTATTCCAGTGTAAACAAATTATTATTGTGACATTATATTCCAAGTAATGAGCTACAGATACCCAAGAAAATTGGCGGAATGTTATTTAAGAAATATTTTCTCGATAACAGAATGCTACAACTGAGTTACACAAGTCATAAGTTATAACTGGAGCAATGTTATGATAGTTCTGTGTTGGATTTCTTTCAGTGGGAGAACTGGTGCTGGTTATCATTGGACCAGTTGTGGCCCTGGTATTTGTGACTGGGGTCAGTGTCCTGGTTCGTGCTTATTGGTTGGAGATTTGCCTTCTATACCGAATGCATCTTCCATTTCCAGACGCTATTGCAGGTCAGTTACTCGTTTGGGCTGCCTTTTTGAATTGCTGTCATGGGATAAAATTATATTGGGGTTTTTCTCAGACCCTTTGGTACATTTCTCAAATCTTAACATTTGCAAAACAGTAAGTGCACTTGTACAATTTGTACAAATGGCACCACACAATGGATTACCAGCAAAAGCCTGTAAGTTGCTCGAAATCCTTACTTTATCTCTCAAAAGTAAATATTTATGTCAATAAATATGTCAGTGCCATCGGAATAAGTCTTTTTGTCATTGTGTACAAACAAGATAAATGCTAAATGATAAATGGTAAAATGATTGGTCTTGTTGTCAGTATAACAATGTACTCTAAGTATTTTAAGATGTAAACTATTACTAAGGTTTTGATGACTGACTGAAAATGCACATGGCTTTACTTTTTCTGTATGCCATATATTAATTTGAACAGTACAAAGTTACACATACTATACATTTACTGTAGCACACCAACACATATGTATACATATATGTACTGTGTGTGTGTGTGTGTGTGTATATATATACACACACACACTGTAAATATGCATATATGTGTGGTCTACAGTATATGTATGTAACTGTATAAATTATATTTATTGTATACTATAAAATGTATACAGTAATGTATAAGTGAATATTGTAATATGAACCATCACAGTAAGTATGTAATATTTCAGTACAGTGCACACTGTTGGATTACATGCCTGTTGTCTCTATGAAATGTTTGAATGATTGAGGACATGGTTGATAATTATGGCCCTTATTTCATCAGGAACGCGCCTCTGTTCTTGGCCTCTTCTACCTCTTCCTCTGTTTTGCCTCCCTATCCCTCCACCATGCAGCCTCACTCCTCTTCTTCTCACCTTGTTCATTCCTTGTTCTTCCACTGACAGATTGTAACACTGTGTTGTGCTCTGTCAATATGTAGGCCTACTTGCCAACTGAAGATTTACGAGATGCACCTCTCAGATGTTTTAAAGCAGTGATTTTCAACCACTGTGCCGCGGCACACTAGTGTGCCGTGAGAGATTGTAAGGTGTACCGTGGGAAATTATCCAATTTCACTTAATTGGTCTAAAAGACTTTTTTGAAAATGTATTAATATTTGAAAATAATATGCCATTGTCGAGTGTCTGTGCTTAATAGTTATGTATTCTAAACAAAGATATTTCAACATTACAGTGATCCCCGCTATATCACGGATTTTCCCCCTACGCGACCAGAGCATGTGAGCGGAGCGGAGCGGTGAGAATTTCCGCTCCTCGCTCACGAGGCTGTTGGCTCCGCCCGCTCC
>JAODJU010000035.1:10420462-10432706 GCA_026776725.1 Gnathonemus echidnorhynchus | reverse complement strand
ATATTTCCAGTCAAACACCAACAAATTTAAATAAACCTATTTAATTGACTTTTGTCATTATATTACGGTTTCGAAGACAAAAACGCACACTTGACCAGGAGAGGGGCTATGGGTTTTCTGCTTTTATCTGTCTGTATCTATATTTGTCACTGCCACTCAAAGAGCACTCGAGAGACGAGGGACTCCACTGCACGCGTGTCACGAAAGCAGCACGAAAAGCTGACTAATCGCAGCTCTGATGGAGGAAGATCCTCCTGCCTGTCAGATCTCAGCTCCACAACAACCGGGGGGAGTTACTCTTATCCGGAGCTACCGAGGGTCTCCCACGTTGACATGCGTCTCCAGAGAGCCACAAATGAAGCTGATCTTCCTGGTGGGGGGGAACCATGACCAGACACACCGCTCTGCTTTCCCACTCCGTGGGATGATCAACAGCACTGGAAGCTGCGGCTCATTTAAATGTGGTATCGACTGCTGTTCTGAAGGCCATTAAGTCACATTAACATTCCATTTAATACTGTTAGCCATTAGCGTTGACTTAGATATAGGACTACGAAATTAAATTCTCTGTGTTCAGACTTTGATTAAAGAAGAACAGTTTTCTTTTAAGGTGACTGTTTCGATTGATCTATGCTTACTTCCTCTGACCCAGATCCAAAAATGAGCAGGTCGAACGGGATGGCAGCCACCATGTCGATCAGGAACCAGCCCTTGAAGTAGTGGATGGCGATCTTCCCCGGGTGGCTCACCACCTCGTCGTTGAGGTTGACGTAGGTGGTGCGGAAGTTGATGAGGATGTCTATGATGAACATGATGTCCACCATGAGGTCCACCACGTTCAGCGGGTTGCAGGAGTAGCCGCACTCACGCCGCTTCTGCTCCTCCCGGTCATTGAGGAGGAAGGCAGCGGAGTATGGCGTGAAGATGGCGGTGTAGATGACCAGCAGGAGGATGAGCCAATCCCACACGGCCTTGAAGGGGCTGTAGTGGAGTATGGTGAACTTGTCGATGCGTGGGGTCTGTAGTTTATACTCGGGCAATACGTCTGCGCCTAATGAGAGCACCTGTAATGAAACAGGTAGACATTTTAAGCGATTTGCATTTACTTATTTAGCAGATTGCTTTTTATCCAAGATGACGTGCCATTGAGAAAGTTGTGTCGCAAGAGCAACTGGGGGTTAAGGGCTTTGCTCAAAGCCCCAACAGTGAAATCAACTCTACCGAGCACAGGATTTGAACCGGTGACCTTCAAGTCCTAAGCCACAGAGCATACACCACCCCAAGCTATTTTTGGAAGAGAGAGAGGAGAGGTAAGGAGCACGTGCTAACTACAGCACGTTGCCATACCCATCACACAACAAACCGCCTCAGGGATGAGAACCCGAGTGCAGCCATGACCCCAGCACCGCACCAGTCCAAATGGAACAGTGTGAGTTTTTTTCCGATGGCTAGAGTGCCAGTCCTGCCACCAACCCCCAAATTTTCCCTGTAAGTTTGAGGCCCACCTTGCAGGGCTGGATGTAGATTAACTTCAAACCCAGGATGAAGCAATTGCAGGTTACGGGCCTTGCTCAAGGGCTCAATGGAGTAGGATCACACCTGGCATTCAAGGAACCTTCTGACTGGTGGCACAGATGCCTAGCCTCAGCCAGGAGGACAAATCATGATTAATATTTCATCCATCCTGCCATTCATTAATTGTGTCCATTAATCTACCTATGGATGTTCTGACCCCATGCTCTGTTTTCCTTCCCACCATCTGAGCTGGAGTCTTGATTCAGTCCCATGGAAGGGTGCCATTGTGGATGTGACTGCAACATTTTGGGTGCAGACTTCAATCTGCCACCCATCACAGGTCAGTATGGAGAACTGACCCAGGTGACCTTGATTTTTTTTTCCCCTACTTTGGTTCCTCTCCTCCGTTGTCATCTGACTTTATTTTCTTTTTCTTTCCTTTTCCCTGTTTTTTGTATTATTTTCTCTTACTGATGTTGCATTCCATCACAACACACCCATGTGAAGCAACTTGGGGCAAATTTGTTGCGAAAGGCACTACATAAAAATAAACTGAATTGAAATTAAATCATCTATCCTCCAACCAGTTATCCTGGAGAGGGTTGCTGGGACAGCTTGCATTGGCAATTAAAATATCACATTTTCTGAATAGTTTTAAAATATAAGATATAAAATTTATTTATATATTTTCTTTTTAGGTGTTTTTGTTTGTATTTCTCTAATGTTTTCAGTATGATATTGTGCTTAAAGAACATATTTTCACATTTACAGAAATCAAAAAAGATGCTGATCACTACTTTTGTTTTGGGGCAAGGGTTCAGATTATACTATGGAGTCTATCTGCTTGTTTGCTGTAATTATGTCTCCATGCTTTTTAAGTGAGCAAGCAGCATAAATATTGCACAGCTTTATTACAGTCATCACACAATGCATCTTATAATGTACTATAGCAAATAGTGGAAATAGTGATACAGTATTACTTAAATGTGTTACAGCTATATCATGCCCTATCGATTTCACCAATTTTGCCTATTCTGTGTGTATCCATCCTAATATAAGGCGATTGTGAATCTCAATGCAGCCTCATAACCTTCATAACACAGTGTTTTCCTTGGACTCAGGCTCACCAACTTTGCTCAGACATGTCTGCACACGCGTTTTCATGCATGTAACAGTTTCATTACCTTGTAAATAGTCTGGAGGGCTTGCAAACTACCCCAACGCTTTTGATGTAGCCGATTTTAGTTTTATAATGGAATAATATAAACTTGCCATAAGATTTCTTGTGCATAAGATTTCTTGTGCGTGACAGTCTGAAAGTGTCACGCTAGATGCATGACAGTTGGCAGCTCTGTGGACTGCTGTTCAGATTTGCTAGTGTGCCAAACATATTTAAATTCAGAAGGTAGTATATGGAGCACTGTGGATCTTTTTGGCTGTGAACAAGAATGCGGATTACTGTGAAGTGTAACATATTTAACAAAGCAAGGGCGAGGGATAAGCTTATATGCCCTATTTAGAACAATTGCCATGGAGGTTTTGATTTAGTATATAAAATTAAAACATTTTCAGATGAGGAGGATGAGCAATAAAACCACCACTTTCTTTCACAGTGATACTGAGGTAATTACCATGGTAAGTGGCTGAGATGTTCACCCCTCTGGCTGTCATTTCGCCCCTCATTTAGATAGCAGGTTATTACCGGAGCAATCCAGGTAAAGTACCCAGCTCAAGGGTACGGCGATAATTATGAGATGTGTGGGGATACAAGGCAAAGCCCAAGAGCACGTCAAGGCATCCAGCTGTCTCTTAGCACACTTCTCGGGACGGTGCGAATTTCATTTACATTACATTATATAGCAGAATTGCCTTTGCGTTACGCTTGTGTTATTTTATTTAGCGGCTTCATCAAAGGAAGCATATTGAAACCAAACCGAAACTACGAGTCAGCAATCGCACACGAATATACGAGCGGCAGGGGATAGATAATGAGTTACAAAATAAATGACAGTGAGACGTGAATCCCTTTGTTAAATTCATGCTGTTTTATAAAAACTTTGCAGCACGTCACACTTCAGGGTAGCTTAATCAGGTATGTACAGTAAGCAAAAAGTTCCAAAATAGAAGAAAATGTACGGTAGAAATTTAAGTTGTAATGCAAAGTAAAGCTTGCTGAGTGAACAATTTATGAATCTAATAAGCATGTGGAAAACTTGAGGGGAAGCAATCATCTAGAAAGAGACACTTGTGGGCTCACATTTTAAAAATACGCAAAATTACCCTAGGGCAGAATTACATGTGAGGAAAAACTTTTTGCACGTCATGTAAAAATAACTTTATTAATATCGGTCAGCAAAACATTTTTAATTACAAAGTAACAGCATCAGCTGTCATATTAATAAAAATGAAGATGAATTACACGGCAGTGCCTTCTCTGCATGTATTACCAGGAATAACTTGTCGGTGAACAAATGTTGCCATTACTGCAAAGCGATTTTTTTTTTTAAATTCTGATGCATACAGTATATTTTCAAGACATTGTTAATTTTTTTTTCCATTAAATTTAGAGCCTGGCCTTTGAGACTGACGTACTTGGATATAATTTTATATAAAATTTTAATTGCATCCAGAATCTTCTATATTTCACACTGGTGAGCTAAGTGCACCTAAGGGTGGACTGAAATTCATGAAATGAATGATGTTCATGGGTATCTCTATAAGACTTGGGACCGTAAATGGTTGTGCCATTGAACTATTTCTGGGGGCAGGCTGTCCTTCAGCATTTACCTGCCGCTGTCACCGTAAGTCCTCTGACTCTGTCCTCCAAAAAATTTTCAAGGCTGTGTCAATTTCTTGTGTGTGTATATTCAGCACATTTCGGAAATCGGGAGTCATGAATTATACATTTGTTTTCCTATAGATTTCAGCCAGGACTGTATACAGTGTCTTTTCTCGGCCAGGAGGAAGCCATTCTGAAAAGATTAAGGATCGCATTCCTGAGTTCGGGACATTCCTGAGTACAAAAACCTGTCACCCACTAAAGCATTTTCTTGGTTTAATAGGTTGTCATTGTCAAGAAAAAAAGTCAAGCATCAGAGATGCCAAAGGAGTAAAAGTGTAAGGAAAGCCTCACTTCTGACTGCCTTTGCAGACACTAAGCAGTAACACTAATCTGGAAAACTGCTGATGTGGCTTTACATTAATGATTATATTATATAAAGGCAAAAGAATGGATTAGGAAACATCTAATATATAGCTCCCGAATTATGAGAAATAACAGGGACGTAATTAACTTCTGAATGCGACACATTCTACCAATATATTTCAAGTCACGATTTTATTTGGCATCGACATCTAGTCATTGTTTTCAGACTTGGCTCCCGCAGAATAAATAATAATATGAACTCCCTAAGCGGGTGTGGAGGCACAGGGAAAATGTCAGATTTGTTTGTGAAATCACGTAGCAGTCCATGAATGAACCACCAGAATTTTTGGAGGGGGGGGGGGGACTTGGAGAATGTTTTTTTTAGATCGCTCTTTGTATTGTGAGAGTATATTTTGAACACAGTACATGAAGACGGTCTCAAAACAAAAAACGATTTGATACAAGTGTTCCTTCCCCCACTGATGGGGCATGGAAATGCTCAAAGCAGCATGTGGTTGGGCCGTGGTGTCTTCTCGATGCTAGCGGCTTAGCGAGGTACCTATACTATTCATCGGACATTATTATTTACTGAATTTTGAATATACTTGTTCCAGTCATTATCAGTGGGTCAGCTTCTTTTCTGAAATCCCATCCACACACACATAGGTACAGCTGAGGGTGAAGCTTAGGGTCTGAGCACAGGGTCGGCCTTTTATTTGGTGTCCCTGGAGTATTTCGAGGGGTTAGGGGCCTTGCTCAAGGGCACAATGGACATGCCATTTCTCTGTACAGGAATTTTGGTTACTTGTGATTTATTTGTCAGTGGGATGATACACAATCATAATTGTCGTTTAAACTGAGTGAAGCCAGCAGATGACAAAAATGACCGTGGTGTGGAGTTAATTCAGCTGCATAATGAATCAGAGTGCGGCACACGATGTGAGCATGTGACCGGAATGCCACAGTGGGCGGTGGCAGTGAGAGATGCTACACGAGTATCAGATTAGGACAGAAACTCATGGTTTCTAGAGGTACAACCAGCGTGTGGCCTTCATCGAGAGGCTCATCCATTTTACGAATGATAAGTGAGGCAACCGCACTCTACTGTAACCCTAGTGAAAATATCTGCATAAAGACAGGAGTAGACCCTTTGCTGAAGCAGCCCTGTAGAATTAAGGAGAAATCAGCTGATGAATGTTGGAACAAGAAGGGACATACAATATATCGTTTATTTAGAACTTAGACAGCTCAAGCCACCTAACTGCATGTTTTTTGGATTGCAGTTGGCAAGTGGGGCACTCAGGGGGAATCAAAAGAACTAGAAAACCGGACATATAGAGACTTTACCACTTAAAATGAAAGTGCCTAACATGGTCCAGGGCGCCATGGGGAAAACACAAGCCACCAATCATCAGCTGCATCGACTCCTGGTAATTACCAAGCAAAATGTATGTGACAGAAGCCACCCTGACAAAAACATTCTTCACTTCATGAAAAATGACGTATAAGGGGAGATTGAAAAAGAATGAAACCACACTTTTGACTGAATAATCACAAGCTTGCCGGCGCAGTGTTACCTGTGTGACTTTGTCTGTGACATTGTGTGTTCTGTCCTTGACCTTTGGGGCGATGATGGTCTTTTCGGAGGACGGGGGAGAGACGGTCTTCTTGTCGTTGTTCGTTTCCGAGAAGTTCAGGGCGATCAGAGGGATTTTGTTGATGGTGCTGTACTTGTTCAGGTTGGAGTCAGAGGTGGAACCCAAGAGACTGGACTTTATATGGCTGAATGGACCTGGAGAACACAAAACATCGGGAAATGGGCACTGGGACAAATAAGAACATCCTCTGATTTAGCGCAGAGGGACTTTGATGTGGGGACTAAGAAATACCCTCTTCACCGATCTGTCCCTGAATCCTGTTCCCTTCTCTTTCAACAGCCATTAGCAGGACCGCTACATTAACAACACAAATTTGAGGCTTTCAGTGGGGAGTAGGAAACAACAAATATGTGTTTTAGGTACATAAGCCCCTTAAAATTGAAAAAGTACATATTTAGTTTGTCTAAAAGGGGTTGAGCATGTGTATTGGGACCACTTTGAGCAGAAGCATACAGAAATGGATGTGAATTTAATTGAAAACGTGCTCTGAATTTGAATTAAACGGCAATATTACTTCAGAATTATATGACTTGAAAAAAACAGTAAGACAATCCCATTGGCAAAGCTTGCAGGTCCAAAGGTTTATATTCAACTGCATAAAAAGTCTTCTTCTAGGGCAGTGTTTCCCAACCTGGTCCTTGGGGACTCACAGATGGTCCACATTTTCGCTCCCTCCCAGCACCCTGCTGGACAGTCTACATTAGGGGTGTGCAAACATATCCACAATGGGCCGGTGTGTGTGTGCAGGTTTTTGGGATAACCTTTAGGTCAGCTGTTCAAACCCAGGTGTGAGGACTCTTCAGCCAATCAGTCCTCTAATTAGTAATTTAATTAGCAAGTTGTGGAGAAAACCTGCATACACACCGACCCGTTCTGGGTAAGACTGCCCACCCTTGGTCTATATGTTCACTCCCTCCCAGCTCCCTTGGACAGAACAAAAATGCAGACTGCCTGTGGGTCCCCAAGGACCAGAATGAGAAACGCTGTTCTAGGGTATAGAAGAGGCGTGGACATCAACATCAAGAACTGTTTTACGGTACCAGGTACTGTCAACACAGGCGTTCATAACGGGTGGGGGTGATGAGATGGAGGAGCAGGCAGCACATGCGGTTGTTGGAAGCAGTGGAGGATCTCCTACCCTGAGGCCCCACAAAGCCCTGCTTCACTGTTTTTAAGCAACCAGAGTATGTGGAGCATGAGTGGGGGAGGGACCACACAAACGACGACGTCCGATGCCACTGAGGACCGCATGCTAAGTGCTTCAAACGATACACAGAGTAAAAGCTCAGGCCATACCCCCTGCCATCCAGGAACGGGACACTAGTGTTTCAAGGAAAAAGAAAGGAAAGAGAGTAAAAAGAAAGCTACCAGAAAAAAATAACTAAAAGCAAGCCGTTAGCACTAGCTCCGCATCGATGAAGGGGCTGGAAGAAGAACGCTCATGGGAGTTTTACTCACACAACAATGATCTGAGGGCAGAAGGAAAAATGATTAGTTCAGAGAGATAATCACTCAGATTGTAGAGCAGGTGGGTCCAAGCAACTACAGAAGGCAAGACTAACCAATCAGATATCTTGGTCCCACATCATCCAGTTGCTTGGACCCACCTCCTCTGTAATCTGATTGGGAATCATTTTTCCTTTTGCCCTCAGAACATTTTTGTGTAAGTAAAACTTCCACAAGCAAGAAGAACTGTGGCAACATTCACTGGGGTCACGGAGTGTGAAAGTACTATTACTGTAATACTCACGGGGACCCTATGGTGAGTGTAGTTTGGTACACAAAGAGCTCCAAAGAGTCAGATGAAGGATACAGAGGACTGTCCACTATATTTACAAAGATAAACTCCAGAATCACAGACAAGCTAATGATGTTCCTGATGTTCTACTAAACACTGATACATTTCCCTTAGTCTACAATGCTCAGTCACATTGAGACACCAAATATGATGATTTCCATTAACGTTATTCTGTTTTAGGTTTTCTGTTCTTTGATTTCCTCAAATTATGGGACAAATTATGGTGTACCTAATTCTAAATTTTGAATTAATAGTAAATTGGAAATATAAATGAATATAGTCAGTGAACTAGTGATCAAGTGTGAACCTGGTATAAGGTTAGTTATTTTCAGTAGAGCCACTGGGCCAATCTACACTATAAGATCTTAACACATAATTGTATTTAAAAACATGACATTATTACACTGTTACTTTTTAAACATGGTTACTAATAAAAATGAGCTGTTGCATCATAATCACTACATTAATAGGTAAAACTGTTTTCAAATAGTGAAGGGATGAAGTATGTCTTCGCCACTTGCACATTATTCAGTGTCAAATGGCTAGTATTAATTAATTATTCATGAACAGCATAATACAAGTTCTGCACATGACAGGACATGTTTAGTTACACGGCTTGCAAGCTGCTGTGTTTTTGGACAAACTGGGCGTAGCTGAATTTCTGCATTCCGGAGATAACTGGTTCCTTTTATGTTTACGTGTTTATGTGTTTACGTCTGAGAAAATGGCATCATAAGATTGATTACACTAAATAAAAAGAAAAACACCTACAAAAAAATCATACCAATGTCGTTCCTTTCATTTTGTCATTGTCACTGAACTAAAGTCATTTTTTTTCAGGGGACAGACAGTATTTTTGCTTTACTGATTTTGGTTTAAAAAAAATCTCAAGCAGACCTTGTTTATCTCATGTAGCTTTGAAAAAAGGGTCAAAATAATTACACTGGGGTAATGGGAACTTTACTTCAAGAACAATTTTGTCAGGAAAGACATAAAGATGCATGAAAAGCCTCCGGGAAGTATCCTGAGAAATGTCAGGGTGTCTATCAGTTAGACGCAGCAATGCGGAGAACAAGCACCCGCTCTACTGTCAAGTCACTGCGCAATAAATTCATGCAGCCAGCCGGCCAGAAAGCATGGAAAGCACGTGCAGGAAGCATGTCTTTACCTTTGATATTGCGACCGTTGTCTGAAATGGAGAAAGACATGATGAGAAGAGAAGGGGGGGTAATAGAAAATACTAGAGACAGATAAGATGGATTTCTCAGTCACTTTATGCGTCATATATCCTGTAACAGCCTCAGAGATAATTTATCGTAACAGCTTGACGCCTTTATGCTGCCATCCTTGAGGGTGATGTAAGTAATAGCGCGAAACCTTCGTCATTTTACGATAATTGGCAGGTCACATGGACAGCACCGTCTGTAGAGGTACCGCTGTCATAAATCTATGGGAAAGGCTAATCTGATGCTCTAGGAGAGAATGTGGACATGGCGTGTCCCTAGCTACCTTCGCTGGCGTGCCGGTCTCTGAAGGTGCTCTTCGAGTTAGAGCTGAACCCTTCCATGTCCTGGACGGAGGAGGCCCTTCGTATGCTACACATGCTCTGACGTGAAGAGGAGGGTCCCAGACACACGGGAGATGGGGGCTGCTCCAGGTACAGTCTGTCCCACTGCCATTTCGGAGAGGAGTGGTCCAAGGGACCAGACTCGTTAACAGCAAGGGGGAGCTGTCCCGAGGCAATGAGGGCTCGAGTATCATCGGGGTCGGAGATGCAGCAGCTCTCCTTGGTGGGAGATTTAAGGTCCTTTGTGATGTCAACGTCATCGCTGAGCTTCGGGGAGTCAATCGTGACGCTGTCGGGGTCCTCCTGAGGAAGCGACTGCTTGCTGACTCCCAAAAGTCTCAAGGCGGGAAGCCGGAATCGGAAAAACCTTGACTTTCCTGAAGGAGAAAGACAATGGATATTATTAGCAAGTGCATGAACACGATGTCCAAATCCCTTTTCATAGCTTACATACCCATTTTGTATAGTGGCAAGTCTTGTGAAGTAAAAGGCATGAGGTGAGATGTTACCTGCAGTTTAGAGTCACCAGTCCTCCTGAACAAATTATAGGGAACATGGGAGTAAGGAACCGAGTGGAATCATGCAAGCGCTCAGGGCTGGAGCAGCCATCTGGCATACCAGGCGTTTTCAGGCTGGGCCAATGCGTGTGTGTCCTCCCAACCCCTGTCAGCAAAATTCAGCATGGGGGACGCCAAAATCTAGGGCTGAATTTTTATTCTAGTCCAGACCTGAAAATGCTACATAGATAAAGCAAGACCTAAGGAGGATTTTAGCATGTTTTTTAAAGTTTAGGCATAAGAGGAGGCATAGTTTGTACACATGGGTCAACCTTATCATTAGCCAATGATATGACAGGGGAGGGGCACTCTGGGGGCCAATTAGCTTTTGTCTGGGGCCAATGCCCTTGTGGCTCCACCCCCATATACGCCCCTAGCAGGACCTGACTCATATCCTCAGGCTCTAAACCACAGAGGAATGAGGCTCTAGGCCACCGTCACTGCTTTGTCACCTTTGTTAAAACAAAATTGTGTCGGCGAGTATAAAGCTTTAGAATTATAATCACATAATATAAAAACACATATTGACTAAAACAGCCTTAAATGGTTATATTTCTAGACATTTCTTTAGATGCACGGATCTTATTTTCCAGTTTGACCTTTCGAACAAATGCAAAGCTTTCGCCATGAGGATGAGCACTTGACAGCGCTGAATTATTTACTTCTCTGAAAAAAATGCACATATAATAAAAGAAAATAAGAGGTTCGACTTTTCTGACTTGTCGGGAGGAACCAAAAGAACCAAGGACTGTACTATACTGGCGCAATATCCTGCAGATGGAAAATGAGTCAAACCCTGAAATGCACTAATGACAAAATAGCTTATTGATTGAAGACATGATTATATGTTTAACATGATTTCCTCTTCTTAAATATGGTAATGAGAGAAATTAAATATGCTCTTTCTTAATGTGCAGACGTCACCACAGTGTAGACAGCAGGGTTCAGGCTGATGGCATCTTTTATCTGCCAAAGATATATCTGCATCTGAACTGCCATCAGCCAGTTTTGGAACATTTTCTACCCCTTTGCAGTTCGACAGCTCAGCATAGAGTGACAACCAGAGGTCAACACCATGGCAAATTCTGAGGGATAGAATGACACTTTGCTTTCCCGTTTCAACCATTCCTTTCATTTATATTTATTTCATATAGTTATCATTTATTTTGCCATATCTTCTGTTACAGCAATTTCTTCTATTTATATTATATTTATTCCATAAATAAGAGTCAGGATCGGTCCCTGCCCTGTCTTGTCTGTCATTTCCTTGCTTGGCCAGTTGATGACGGTGGCCATCCCATTCCTCACGTTTCAGTTGCCCTTAGTCTTTAGTGTTGGGTTGATTGTAATGGCTCACACCTGTTCCCTGTTTAGCCCTTGTTACCCTTGTGTGTATATATGTGCCTGCCCTTGCTTTGTGCCCCGGTGAGTCATTGTGTTTGGTTTCTGCATGTTCTCTGATGTGTACAGGTGACTTTTTAGTATTGCAGTGATTATTCTAGGTGTTTTGCTTGTGTTCCCTCTCTTTGCCGTCACTTGTACTGTAGTCCCACCCTGTGTTGCTCCTCATGTAGCTAACCTGCCTTTGTTTTGACCCCTTGCGGTCCCTTTTGTTTTATGTGCTTGAGTTACTTTTGTCAGTAAGCCACACTGTCCTATTGTTCCTCCGTCATGCCCCACGTGACAATATGTACCTACTCATATGTCCACATTAATGTTTGCAAGTGCCTTTGTCTTGTTTTGTGCTGAGTAATCATGTTGGATGTTATGTTACACTTGGTACTTCAATCAAGAATTCTTCAGTACCGATGTAAAAAAAAAAGGCCGAAGAAAAATTTTGTCCTTTTCTTCTCTGTTAAAGAAGTGATAGTGGACTGGGCAAAGACAGGGCCGAATCTCAGGCTTGAGTTAATCCATAGTGGATGCATACAGATCCAGCCGCTTAAAATTTCCCCTCCCATCTGGCTGGCAGCCAAATCCCAGCCAAGTTCCTTCCAAGTACCA
>JAODJU010000035.1:10384059-10395974 GCA_026776725.1 Gnathonemus echidnorhynchus | reverse complement strand
ACCAGTTCTCACTGCTTTACGTGATATTCGGGAGAAATAGCAGATTACGCATCGGAACTGCCCGGGATACAAACGTCGTGCGTTTAACTAAACTCTTCAACCAATAAGGGCAAAGGTGTGTCGCGACGGAGGCGGTTCCAGTTTGTGCAACCGGGTGAGAGGTCACAATGCATCTAACCGTAATGCATTGCATCAGGATCAGAATGCGTTGCTTTAAGTCAGAATGCGTTGCTTTAAGTCGAACGCACCCAATGACCGGACTAGGGAAATAAACTGAAATGCGGACGTAATACAGAGGACTAATGACAACAACCAGAAACAGCTGATTACATGGGGATCCCACACGAGGTTAATAAGGGGGCGTGGCACACGGAAGGAGCGGACGATCGGGGCAGGACAGGGGTAATGTTGGGATAAGATCTTTATCTTTTGGAAGCCATTAAGAAAAAAATGCTCTTCTTGTTTTATCCTGTTCATTTTGTGTTTAAATGCTAAAAAAACTTTTTAGGATTCGATCTGGGGTCCGATTAAGTTCGAGAACCGAGGTACCACTGTATATATACCACAGATATATTAGACTGTACCCACAATGTTATAAAAACTTGTTGAATTTTATAAAAATCTGTGATAGCTATCAAAAAACTTTAAATGTGCAAAGTCTTGTGTTTTGTTTGGTTACTTAATGTTAAGGTTAGAGCTGAGTAGGGGTTAAGGTTGTCATTGCTGGCACAAGGGTTTTTCCTGTACAAATGACTGTACAGTTCCAACAAAGATATGAATACAAACGTGTGTGTGTGTGTGTGTGTGTCCTGTAATAAACTGAACCACCTTCCAGGATAACCCCTCCCTTGTACCCTCTGGGATCAGGTCACCTCATGACCCTGCACCGGATGTCCAGTTTTGGATGACAAACAGATGAAAGAATTTATTTCATATATTAGCTATATGTCTGCAGCATTATTTCTGCTTCCATTGGTGAATCTATTCCAGCACGACAGCTGAACTTCCACTCATTCAGAATGGTTTTCTGTGAACAGTTTCCTGCAAAAGGCTTTCTGTAAACCTGTCCCCCTGCCAGCCCCTCTGAAGACAACCAGTACAGGCTGGAATGATGTCGCTTAGGGTTCCCAGACCAGCGAGGAGGCCGTGATTGGCCCAGGATAGACTGACAGACATTCTTCCAACCTGGAGCAGAACATATGTCTTGTATTTTCATGACAGACTGGGCATGGGCCTTCCAGAAAAGACCTTGTTGTGTCACCGTGACGAATAATTAGGTTAATGAAATTACATAAGTCCGTTCATTAAACCGTAGCACTGGCACAGTCGTTCTGATTAGTCTGTGAATAATTTTGCATTTCTTAAGATTCTTCTGCTTCTGCGTGCTTGTAAGGTTTCTGTCTGATGGCCTACTATCCAGGAAGGCCACGCTGAATGCATGAGCTCAACGTGGAAGATGTGACCGCAGTTAAACAAATGTATCTGTTTATCTTCATGATGTCCTCCACTCTGCACCTACAAGGGCTCTCCTGGGATTCGAGGCCAACAGAAACCAACAGCAATACTGCAGAGAGGTATTAATGTGAAGTATATTATCCCACTAATGCAGCTCAACGCACACAAATGTGTTCCCGGTCTGATCTCACTGATCTCACATCATTTGTACCAGCAGATGCTTCAAGGCAAAAACCAGAATTTTTCTGTGCACCCAAAGCATCAAGGACAAACCTCTCGTGTGTGAACTGTTATTCTACATGCCTTCAGATTTTAACCATTTCATTTCATGCTGAGGACGAGTAAAGTTTAAAGCTTTTTCCAGAAAAATGTTATTTTCTGTTTGAACATACCAGGTATCAGTTATATGCCTTTATTACAGTATGCATGAGCAGGGGTGGAACGCAAGAATTTTCGCTACCAGCTAACTGGCCTTCAGAATAAAAAGTGTCCGACATGCATTTTTTTACTAGCCAGTAGGCTAGTGTTCAGTTTTTCCTTCTCGCCCTTTATCTAAATTACTCACCTCAGGCAAGTAGGCCAGCTTAATTCCCAGCCCTGTGTGAGTACTTACTGTGTACTCTGATATATACTGATATAACAGCAGGTGTGCCCCTAGTATTTGTTATATACTGTTATATACTGATAGATGCAGTATGAGCTAGGCAGTATGTAATATATCATATATTTAAATATATATATATATATATATATATATATCTGTACATATCTAAGCATTTCATTTACTTGTATATACTGATACGGCTGACCACAGTATTCAAACCCATAGCCATCCGGATGTATCCACACATAGATATATAGATATGAGCGCAGTGTCTGATACGTACGATAACAATACTATTTATGAATGTAGATGGTATACTGAAAAGTACTTGAAGTGCATGAATATAGCGGGTATCTGTTTATAGTGTCATAGTGTCCCGAGAGAGCCCGACACTCTAAATATAACATGCGTTGTTTTGTTTGCAGCTTTTCTGGTTATATGCAACCATGCACCTGCAGCTAGGTAAGCTGCGAGCCCTCAAAGGAAAGTCTCGAATGCTCGCCCCCCCCCCCCCCCCCCCCCCCCCCCCCCCCCCCCCCCCCCCCCCAGCCAGCTACACCTGTCACGCCGCATTTGCCGCCGGCGACGTCTGGGGGTGAGACGTAGCGGCACGGTACGAGAGGGCACGGTCCCGGCGGGCGGGAAAAGCCAGATGAGCGGCCACTCAGTGGGCAAACACTCCTGGAAAAGCTGCAGACATTGAGGATTAAAGCAGATGGCTCCCCGCTTACTGGATCGGAATCAAGGTGTTCTTTCCCCCGCCACCCGAGATGGAAACAGCCCACTCGCTAGAATATCGTATCTCAATTTTTAGAGCAAGCATATTGAGCGTTGCATTCCCCCATCTGCATATCTTCCAGTGTTCTGACATGCCTCCTGTTACATATTCATCAGCAGGACCAGCACACGCCTTGGCCACCTGGACAAAGTGGGAAAAAAGGGGAAAAGCTCTGGCATGTCCTGCAGCACAGCACCTCGCGCTTATCTGGGTTGGGGTAAACACCTCTTTCTCGTGGCTCTTGTTCCTATTTACCATGTCCGGTAATGTCAGGAGTCTCGTGCGGCAGGATCAGCGAGCAGCCTGGCAGCACCCTGCCACTGTCACCTGAGCGTAAAATGAAACGGACATGATTCCAAGAGCCCTCTTTTGGCCAGATACTCTGCAAAAAAGAAATATGCCAGAGATGGTATGAGGAAAGGCATCCCGCTTTCCCCAGAGCGGAGGTAACAGGATAAGCCAGTGGCAATAAAAAATGCATGTGGCACTGTTTAGGGCCAGCGAGGCGGGATCCTCAGCAGGTCAGCCACACGCCGGAATCCTCTGTCATCCAACCCCGCCATAGGATGCAGGAGGGCAGAACAGTGAAGGGGGGGGGGGGGTGAGTGGGGAAAGCCCGGCCCACACAGCTGCTCATGCGTTCAGCGAGAACTCCACTCATCAATGATTCATTGTTTTTGACAAAAAGACCGGATTCATTATTCAGGATGATAATTCTAAAATGCTCAGGAAGGGGGATTCTGACATGATGTAAGGCCAATAGCTATACGCGATCCTGCACTTCGGCTCGAATTAAGCTACCAGTAAGTCTGAGCATCTTCATTCTGCTCTGCCCGCAGACAAGATCTGCCGCTAGCATCTGTGTGAAATTACAGACTGACGATACAGGAGGTGACGAGGCCCCGTGATTGGCAGTGCTGCTAATTTTCAGATGCGAGCGTCATTCCGGCAAAAAGAGACATGGAGAAAACCGAGAGGCTGCTGAAGCTTTTGGTCAAGTACCACTCTACGGGTGCCAGGGTCACCGTCCGGCATGGTCGTGCAACCAGAACCGATGTTGTGCAAAAGAGCAATGAAGTGCCAGATATCCCTGTGTCTCTATGCGTGCGAGTGAGTGTGCACCATCTTGAATGGCCTTGAATGGCAGTATCAAATACTGCTTTGTCAGGGAACACAGAACCAGACAGCATTGCAAATATGCTGATGATGTGAAATGATCTGAGAAGATCAGGAAAAAAAAAAACAAGTTGTCTTTGCATCAAGAATAAGAACTCCAGCAATATAGAGAAGCAGGTGAGGTTTCCATAATTATAATTATGGCACAATTAGGGGGACAGATGAGGCCATAGCTCTCAAAGACGTCGCAACTGAGCATGTGCGCGGTTAGGCAAAGGAGGACATGGCCGTCCCTCCTGGAACACAGTAAACACACGCATGTGAGCCATCACCTGCAGGCCAGAAATACCTTCATTTCAGCTTTGTATAGACCTGCTGCAAGGATTCACACCTTCTTAAAGGAGTGCAGGAGGTAAGGACACTTACATTGTTCCTGAATGTGATAAAAGGATGAATGACTTTGTCCAGCCCCATCCTTAAGAAAAAGGAAAGAGCATTTGACTGACTCTTACCATTTTGAGGTTTGGAAATGTACTATACTCACTTGGGTAATGTGTAGTGGCAATTTGTCTTCAGCTCTCAGCCGGATCCTTCTAATTTATGCTTAATGATGACCAGACAACTGAACACCGGTCTCTCTCTCTCTCTCTATCTATCTTTCACTCTCTTACAACAATCCCTGTAGCTGGCTTCAGTCTCTAAATATAAAATCTACCTAAAATACTATCTGTCCCACAGACGGTTCCAGTCAGGTTTAGAAGGCCATCGGGACACATATACATCTGACTGACAACGATCCAACAATGCTTAGATTCCAATGTTGAAGTGGTGGAAGAGGCAGAACCCCCCCCCCCCCCCAAGGGGAAATGTCAGACAGCATTTGTAAAAAAAAAAAAAAAAATCCCGTAATTGTGAGATTGCTGAGTTAGAAAGTCGAGCAACATCCCATCCTGATGCAAGAGGAAGTAGAAGCCAAGTGCAGCAGTGGCAGGCAATGCTGGGAATGCAGAGGGGAAGCTGGAGAGGAGGAAGATAAGTGAAGGAGGGAGCAGGCAGCATGTGGGGCTGCTGTGGGGTTGGGCGTGTGGGGCTGCTGTGGGGTTCAGCGTGTGGGGCTGCTGTGGGCTGCTGTGGGGTTGGGCGTGTGGGGCTGCTGTGGGGTTCGGTGTGTGGGGCTGCTGTGGGGCTGCTGTGCCTGTGATCAGAAGGTTGCCGTTTCAAATCCCTGGGTTGGCAGAGTGATTTCATTCCTGGACTCTTAACCCCTAATTGCTGCAGGGACTGTCTGACCCTGCTTTCATAAAAAATGTATGTCACTTTGGATAAGAGTGCCTGTCTAATAAAGAATACGCAAATTTTCAAAGGAAGGAGCTCTTGAGTAAAACTTTAAGCTGTTTTGGTCAATTGAGATAGAATCATCTACTAAAGCACTTTTAAAAAGCTAACAGACAATAAGGAAAATATGCAGTGAAAAATTTTGAGGAAATGTCCACATTGTACTTTACTAATGGTTCACTGAACAGACACGGCAAAGAAGTGACACGTATTAAACTGTTGAAGCTGGGCCCACATAGTGAAAACCTTCAATGAATTAACTCTTACGTGCACCTACAATAATTATGTTACTATGAGAAAAGTCACCTGACATGTGCCTTTGGGGTCAATTTGACCCCAGGGTAGGCGTGAGAGTTCAAGTTATAGACCCTTCCTTAGAACCCGGGGATGTGAAAATCCAACGGGGCATAGAGGGGGTTGTCACAGCTATGACATCTGGGGGCACCACAGGGATCGGAGCGCTCACTGAACAAGCACCCACATGCACATTATCATTCTGAAAACTCTTCCAAAAGGAAAAATTGTGCATCCATCTATATTTGAACCACTTATCCAGAGAGCCTGGAGCCCATCCTAGAAAAGGACACGGCAGGGGAACCCTGAAGAGGATGGCATTCCATGACAGGGCACCCACACAGAATGAGCTATTCAGAGTCACCCACTGACTGCATGCCACCAGACTGCAGGAGAAACCTGAGTAGCTGAAGAATGCCGGAATACGAACTGGGAGAACATGGAAACTTCACAAAGATCGGGGCCTGGGTGGGATTCAAACCCACAACCCACAGTGCCGATGGGAAGCTTTGTTATACATACAAGTAACACACACATATTTAGAAATTCTGGGCCCCCTAACAAAATGTCCTTGACCTTGAGCCCCCCACTAGTGCGGGGTGGTGGTGGTGGTGATTGATTTAAGGGCCCCTATAAAGTTCTGGGCTCCCAGAATCTGCAAGAATCTCCATGGCCCTCTAACGCCACTGATGATAAAATACCGTCACATGATTAAGGATGCTTCATGATTTGACAGTGATTCTGACAGCGATTGGCTGCATCTCGTCTTGACAAAACCCTGGCGTCACAGCAAACCCACAGTGATTTATCTTCACCGTAAAGCGGCACTGTAAATCAATATCATGTACACCATTTGTGTCCTCATTAAAACTGTGCTAGCGATGATGCAGGTGAGAGTCTATTCTGAAGGCGTAAGTGTAAAAATTCCTGAAGTAGCACTTCTCTCCTCCTTGCCCCAGTCGCTCCATTACTAGCAGCCCACCTGGCTTCTCTGTGGCCGCACCCCCCAAACACTGTCCCTTCTGTGTGGGAGCTGAGCATACAATACCCCCCCTCCCTCACTCCTGACCAATAGCAAAGCACCCATTCCGGCCTGGGTGTAGCCCGTCTACTTCTGCGGTGAACTGAATCATATCTCTGTGATTTGTGTCTTATATCCTCACCACACCCCTCAGTCTCAAGGTAGCATTTTGTGGTTTAATAAGAAGCCATCCATCTTGTTGGCACCTTACCTCCTATTTTTGTCATTTGGGAAAATTTACGCTGCTAGAGATCAGATTTTGGAGAACGTGTGAGGACATGCACATGCTCCATTGGGGCTAGAGGAAAACGTTGCACTTTTACAGCACCTCCAGTAACATTAGCTCTTGAATTTCCTTCAAAAGTACAATACTGAATTAAATTCGGGTAAACCAATGTCAGAGATCTTAGGCATTCCTATTGCTTCAGTTCAGCTTCTCTGCAACTTAACACACTGTATCTATGGCTGTTGATGCTGGCGTACATGCCATTTTTATCTATAATGCTTGTCCACTGATGTGTCTATTCATGTTCTGACCATCCATGCTCCTTGCCTTACTTCCCATATGTCTGGATGGTGCCCAGGGTGGGTGGGGGGGGGCGGGAGGCACCATCTGAGGTGGAGTCGTGGTTGTGACTTGAGAACTGCAACATTTTGGGTGCAGACTTCAATCGGCCACCCATCACAGGCCAGTATGGAGAACTGACTCACTGATGGACTTTGGCTTTGCCCTTGACCACAGTTTATACCTTGCTTTTAGCAAGCAAGCCTACTCTTTCTTTATCAATAATGTTAGCATACCCTGGCTGGGGGGGTGGTTAGTCAACTTGTTGACCTTGGACACCCCTAGAGTTTCTTTTCTCCCTACTTAGAAGTTTCTGGTTTCTCTCCTCCATTGTTATCTGGCTTTCGTTCTTTCATTTCTTAATCAACCATTTCCCCTTTTTTGTATTATTCTGCCTTAATGATGTTGTGATGCATCATAACACACCCATGTTAAGTGCCTTGGGGCAATTGTTGTGAAAGTTGTTATATAAAAATAAATTATAAATTGAATTGAATTGAATTGAATTCCCTCTGAGAGCTTCCCAATGAACCTTCTGTAAGTCTGTAAATCTCCAATTTACTCTTCATTTAGGTTCACATGGACACCTTCCATTTTGGACCATAGATTTGTGACCTAATCCAGTGGCAACTGGAAATAGATTCACCACCTGCCCAATGTAAAATTTTATTTAACTTTTATTTCAAAGGGAAATGCTTACCCACTGATAGCTGTGAAATAGAGGAGAAGATAAGATATTTTTTTTAATATTGCTGAGCCGTCCTCCTGTGACAGAGCATACTTAGCTGTAATGTTTGCTGTTCCGTATCTGCCACACCCCTGATTACACCCTGTTATTCAATCTCTTTGTTACTTGGCAGCTTCACCGGTCAATGTGAGAGGTCAGCTGTCTCGCTCCTAGACAAGACATACGACTCCTTTGATTAAGCCTTTCTCTCTCACCACTAGGTCACGCAAGTGACCCCAAATAATCCAACCACAAATCTCAGGCACCTGACAGTCAGTCATTCTGTTGTATATCACAGTTTTGCATATAAGTATGATCTGTTGTAGCTTCTACTTCTCTAAGCTGCCTGTTTATATGGCAGAGTCAAGCACCAAGGCTTCTAGAGCAGTGTTTCCCACTTGGGGTCCTTGGGGACCCACAGTCGGTCCATGTTTTTGCTCCCTCCCAGCTGAGTGGGGAAAAAATGTGGACTGTCCAGCAGGGAGCTCGGAGTGAGCAAAAACATGGACTGCCTGTGGGTCCTCAAGGACCGGATTGGGAAACACTGCTGTACAGCAATATGTAGGGTACAAGGATCGAGTTTCTGAACGGCCACGAAGAAAGCAGGGTGTCTGAGTGTTGAGAAGGCTTCAGCACTCACCATCTTTGCGGTGGTAGGTGATTTCCACCTTTCTCTCCTCAGAGCCCAGCAGGGCCTGAGCCACTTGGGCGACGGCATGCCTCTTGGTGAGCTCGCCGTGGAGGAAGTCGCAGGTGCACGGCTTCTGCATGACATCCGGTCTGGAGAAGCCGGTCATCTCACAAAAGCCATCATTGCAGTAGATGATCGCACAGTTCTGAGCTCTGGCATTGGCTATTATAAACTTCTTATCTGCAAAGCAAATGGGGAGGATGTTAGGACTGGATGCAGTTTTGAAAATCTGTAAAACTCTTGTTATTAGATATGGAAAAATGCAGCCCACGCAGTTATGCAGTTATAAATATCGCTGAATTAAACCTCCACTGCTAGAGTTTGCACTGAAGTGCGTGTGTTTATTTTTATCCATGCGAGGCCCAGATGGTAATATTATAACGACAGCACGTCTTACCTGTGTTTTATTGCACTGTTAAATAACTTAATTGACTTGTGCAAACAGAAACTGTTATACTTGTCAGACTGTTACGCTGTCAATGCGTGCGCCTATACACATATATGCACATATTAACACACAGTGTTAAATGTATTAATACATTGCTAAATGTTTTTCAGACATGAAATTGATCATATATTTATTTTTTATGTCTTTAATTCCAACTGACAATCGATGTGTTTTAATTTGCCCGGCTTTAAAGCATTATTAATATTTATACCGAAGCAGTAACAATGGGTTTTCCACGAAGTACAAAGAAAGACGATCAGTCATTCATCTCGTAATTGCGCCCGACTACATCTATTGTTGATTGTCTCAGCACATGAAAAGTACGAGCTAATACTGTCGATGCTTCACTTTCCGCAAATACTTTTCTAACTGAAGCATATAAGATGTACACCATGTGCAATACTATATAGGTTTGCATGCTTGCATAATACTTACTCTGCCCCTCGAATTTCCGTATTATGATGCCCAGAAACGTGTTTTGTGGCGCAACATGACCTCGGCGAACAGGCATGATTAAAAAATATCTTCCCTCGTCCCAATGTAAACACGCTATCGCCACGATCCCGTTCGTAAGTTACAATAGCTGTAGCCTAGCGATCACCCCTTTGTCACTATTCATCCTTGCTGCACGCTATCTTCTACTTTCTGCGACCTTTTTTCTTCTTCTTCTTCTAAGCTATTCAAATACTCTCTTTCCGGGGTGAAAAACCTCGCCTTGTAGAAACACCTCGCCGACACCAAAAAAAGGAATCGGGGAAAAAGATGCGGTAGGATTTAGTTGGATAAACATTTCAAGTAGCGCCGAAAATGGATGCGGTGCGGCTGTCCTCCGGAGCGATGTGGCTGGCGGTGGCGAATGGAAGACTGGAGGGGAGTGACGTTACCCTGTGGCTTTATCGCTCTCAGCTCCGGTACCTGGAGCCTGGGGAACAAGATGTGTATCCCGGAGTAAAAAGAGAGAGGGATCAGCGTATGGATATTGCTGATTCGCTGCTCTACACACACTCACACTCCCACTCCCTCTCTCACACACATACACATTCGCCCGTACATACATTCGTATGCACACACACACACACACACACACACACATATAGTGTATATTTACTACAATTTACTATACATATTTTCAATATAGGTTGAGAACAATACATCCGTATAAGTCACAAAAGATATAGCCTTATATATCTCAATAAATAAATTTCCTCTAGTATGCCTTTTCTCTTTTGCTAAGAGCTTCATTTTTATGTCAAACAGAAAGGCAGTTTGGAGCTGTGGACCTGTCCATGGTTCTGAAGATGTTCCATACAGCAATGGAAAAAAATCGTTTGCATAAAAATTGGGAACCCTTAAGCAATATATGTGATAAGCACATATGTGATAATGGATTACGACCATGATAAGCGGTTGGAAGATGATGGATGGATGGATGGATGGATAAAAAGTTGAAACATAATGGTAAAAAAAAAACGAAGACTGAAATTTATGCTGATATTTTTGGTAAAATCTGACTTTTTTCCCCAAATCTTTTTGAACAAATGTTAAATGCAGGCCTATTTGTGCCTGCTACAGTCAGATATAAAATCGCATGTGTAATTCACGCTTCCTGAAGTATGAGGCCAGCATAATGCAGTGCTCCTCATAGCACTGAAACGTCTGTCTCTGCATTTTATTGCCCATCTGGTTCATCCAGAAAACAAATGGAAATGAAACACAGATTTGAGGAAGACAAGCACGGCCCATAACTGTGAATTTACACCACATGCATGCCCTCCCCACTGGAAAATACGATGTTCCCAAATACTGAATGACGATAAGCTTACATCGCAATGACAAATGTGACAGTGCTGAAGCTTCAGGCTGCTATGACCCACGAGATCCAACGCTTGTTTGTTTGTACGTATATATCATCTATCAGCAATAAACTGGGGCTTCAGTAACACAGTACTTAAACATATAGTTGAATGTTTTTGTCGGTGTGAACAAGAAAAAAAGTTCACACTGTGAGTTAGAAAGTACGTTTGGCAGACTGGTAATACATCTCCCTTTCTACTGTGATATGGGAGCAAGATATGCTTCATTATTAATCACCAGACAGGGCAAGGTGCAGTCACTGAACAGAATGGGTGTAGACTCAGAGGGGTCCCTTATATGTGGTTTATTGTGTTTTACCAAAAGAGTGTAATAGTGGAAGACATGGTGATTTCTCACCAAAAAATACTTCAACAAACAATGAGAATTTTCTATTACTTGTAATCATTTAATGCAAAATAACTGATATTCATGCAAATATTTTTAATAAAACAATAGCGTTTCAATTTTATTAGTACCAAAATGTAAGTGCTGGCAGACTTTTGAAGAGGGAAAAAAATGTTGGTCACCTTATTTCCTCTTTGCTGTCTAGTAAGAATGGCTCAGGTATAACACTCCCTTAAAGTGAACATGTACTGTACAACAAGCAATATTACATCTCTTAATATTTGGAGCTAAATAAAATAGGTTATGTATCATTTAAACGAGAATCTTTCATGAGTTTAAATCTGAATCCTAGGGTCTGAAGAACGAATATAAAAAGGAGTTAAAGTTTTCAAAAATGACAAACGTGATTATTATATTGCGCAAGATTGTTTTAGCTATAACCAGAGTATATCCTGTACTTTCTTCAATAAAGAAGAGGGATGAAACAAGCAGTGAATCAAGACAACACACAGATGAAGACAGTATTCATGAAGAAAGATTGTAACTTATTGAATGTCACCAAAATATACTTAACATTACTTTCCAGTCTTCCAGTCTCTTGCTTAAAAGGAGTTACTCTGTGATACATTGATAAACTTGCAGGGTGCGCATATATATATATATATATATATATATATATATA
>JAODJU010000035.1:10306628-10372552 GCA_026776725.1 Gnathonemus echidnorhynchus | reverse complement strand
CATGGTCCTCACAATATAATAAGACATAACCCCCGAAAAATGGTCCCCACAATGTAATAATACATAACCCCCGAAAAATGGTCCCCACAATGGTCCTCACAATGTAATAATACATAATCCCTGAAATATGGTCCCCACAATGTAATAATACATAACCAACAAACACACACACACAAAAACAAACACATGCATACAAACACACATACACAGATACACACAAACACACAGACACATACACACACACAGTGTTGATTGTCTGGTACATTCATTGCCCTGAGATTATATGGGTTTAAATCAGCTCTTAATACAAGGACATTTCATTCAAGTGAATGTAGAACCTCACTGGGTGGGAATGCGTGAATGAATATCTCATATAGATATATTATGGATATTCATTCACACATTCTAACGCAGTGAGTATATCCAAGAGCAAAGTGTAATATTTCTATATGTATTAGTGCATTTTAACAATTTATCTTGAAATGTATCCTGGAAACAATATAGGTTTTCAATCAGGGATCACAGTTAGAGCTTCAATCCCTGTATTGTATTTTTTATTATTATTATTATTATTATTATTTTGCTTATTTAAACAGAACTGTGTTCTGTTTCACCTAATGTAATTTTAACTAATTTACCAATGCAACCAGCATTAATCATTTACGCTACCTTCTCTGAAATTGGAAGGCAGGGTAACCTGAGGTTACATTTAAAAAGTACATTTTGGATATATGCACAGTGTTTACATATATACAGCACACATATTTAAAATTATGCGGATGAAATAAGTAAAAAAATAATGCAACCAGCAGGGGGCAGAATCGCCGGATGTCAATATATCATTCCCTAGCAAAGACAGCTACGTAAATATGTAACATCATCACCAAAACACTCAGTAAAAATGAAGGTTTATTTCTCGGATTATTTGTACTAGTACTACTTTATAATAATAGAATAATGCCGCGTAATTGCTCAATTGTAAAATCCGATAAACGTGATATCGACTAAACATAAACAAAAAAGTAATGCTCTGCTTAGATAAATATCAGGTATATCGCGTAACTGCAGTTCCAGAGTAGACTGAGAGGATCAAGTGGCCCAGTCTGCTAGTGCTGATCTCATTAACATGCAATGGAAAGGCCATCTCCATACCTGCCCTGAATCCCATTAGCGGTCTCACCTCCTTCCACACTCGCATAATGATACCTAGACTAGGGTCAGTCACTGTGATCCTCTTATCTCCTGGGCCTGCCCGTACGAGCTGGGGTTTCCCAAGCACACCTTCTCGGCTAAAGATTACTTGGTCATCGGGTTTGAGCCACGATCTCGTTGCATGATAAATCGGACTTCATGTCGTGCTGTAATGAGTCCTTAGATAGACTTCCATTCTACTCATTAAGTCATAAAGTACACTATTGGTTAGTTGTATTTTCATTTCATTAGTACCTGACCTCATTTATTTTTTTCTTTCCAAAATTTGAATACTAAACAAAATTGTTAGACTTGTTTAATGCTGTTTGAGTAATTAACCCTCATGGTTAATCTAAACTGTCCAACTGAACTTGGTTTAAAAAAACTGGAAAAATGTACCTAATGGACAATAATAACCGCTAGGTGGCAGTAATTGAAAAGAAAAGCATTACCATGGCTACGCGGTCTTCTGTGTGGCTGAAGAATTTTACGGCACCGCAGAACAAAGTGTGATGATTTTCCATACAACCGATACGCTGTTAGAATTTTTTTTAGAAAAACGGTATTCTAAACAGACACGGAGTCATGTTCCGGGGCCTACATTTCAAGTAAGGAGACGCTCACAAAGTAAATAGAACATTTTTCAAGATATTGCAAATTAAAAAGTTTATGTTAGAAAGTACAAAACAAATTTGTATTACTGCAGCTACAGACTACTGTGTAAGTGGAAACTATGGCATAATTCATTTTATTTTGTCTTCTGCTTTTCTGTCAGTACAATCATATAATAATAATTGTAATATGCACGTAGCTAATGTAAACCTTTATTATTTCTTATGTAATCTTATGTATAGGATGCCAGACCCAAACAAAGTCCTCACAGCTGCTCTTCATCAGAAATATCGTGTGTTTTCATAAAACCGGGTGATCATGGCGGCCATATCGGCAGCGGCTCACCAGGCGGAGTATCCGATATGTTTTGGTGTTTAACGTGAGCCTGTTGCACGGAGAAAGGGCGCCTGAATGAATAATGAATTGAGTGAAATCAATGAATCTGCCTCGCTGCACGGTGTCTGCTCCGGCACAAACGGCGGGTCGCTGCTCCGCGGAGCCGTCGCGTGGAACACAAACGGTAATCCGCTCGCGCTCATTTCCCGCGTCTCTCCAAAAGAGCAAACACGTGTAAGTGACCATGTCTTAAAGGGAGGCCGAACAGGCACCAGGAAATCAATATGATGTAAATTATTCAGAGGCAGGGGAATGTGCCAGCCTCCCACTGTCACGAGCCCAAAGCAGGCCGCCGCACGGCACCTCGAATTTTATCTCCGTCTGACTCTCATTAGCATCCACGGCAAGGCAGGGATCATGCCGGCCAGCCGGCCGGCCTCTCAATCTCCCGGCTGGGCCCCGGAGCTCATTAGCACATGCGATGATGCATAAGGGCTGGTTGTTAGCTGTGCTTCGCCTGGCCTCTGTGTCGGACGGCGTAGACCACTGGCGTGGCTCTGAGTGCTGGTTTTCCACATGGGGCTGAGGGGGTTGAGCAGGACGAAGAGACGGAGAGCAGCCACGGAGGAAGTTGAGGGGCTTCGGTGCGGTTCAGAGTTAGGAGGTCAAATGGGTTTCATTCCGAACCCTTGGAGCCAAAGAGCAAACTCACAGGAGCTCTGCCAGGACTCTGCTGCCCAATCATTTCCCTTCAGCTAGAGGAGGTTTTGATGTGGGGTATTTGTCTTTTATGTGGACTTGATCCCCCCCACCAATGCACACACAAACACACCCACCAGCCATGAATGAACAAGATCGCAGGCTTCTTCCTCCCATGGGCTGCTGGGAAAATAACATCTCCAGTGTACAAGGCATTGCCCAGCAGTGTGGTGATATCCAGCCCAGCTGTCTCCAGAGTCTAC
Source organism: Gnathonemus echidnorhynchus (assembly GCA_026776725.1). Classification (NCBI taxonomy): domain Eukaryota; kingdom Metazoa; phylum Chordata; class Actinopteri; order Osteoglossiformes; family Mormyridae; genus Gnathonemus; species Gnathonemus echidnorhynchus. Next base: position 10,369,451 of record JAODJU010000035.1, on the reverse strand, counting down.
CGCTACCGTATCTGCCCCCCGCCCCCCTTCTTCTTCCACTCTCCAGCAAACTGATGAATTTAATGCAGCTTTACCCATGAACTGCTATGGCCTCCAACACGCTAAGAACAGAGCCAGGCTTAGCGTCTTATCCAAAAACCACCACTCATTTTTTCAAGACAATTAAGTACTAAATTGAGAAGATGACCTTTTTTCAGTATACATTGAATCTCATTTTTTTCATAATTGTAGATTTTTAGCTGGCAGACATTTTAAATAGACTTCAGCCAGAAACAAGGGGACGTTAAGAAAAGACTGGGCCTTAATTCAACTGAACGCCACTGTCAGGACTCTGAAACTTAGGCAATAAGACTAATTCTCAGAAAGTTGCCCAAATCATACGCTTTGAGCCTGTGTCACTTATAGCAAAAAATCGCAAGCACTTTTCATTTAAACAATGATCTCCCACTCTACAATAGGATCACCAAGAATGTAAATAAAATTACGTTTTTGATGCATTTTGATAGCTTGCTATGAGTTTCCGTGATGTATTGTTTCGTAGGAATTCCTATGAGGTTTTTTTTTATCTTAAGACATGCTTCACTGTCTGTTAATGTGGTGATTATATAGTAATTTCTATCAATGTCAGTTGAATGCTGCACTGTAAGAGGCACACAGCTACATTTGCTAGCAAATAAACCCTCTTAAGAGGTGGAAATGAAACATGATAGATGATGAAATGTCCTCATATTGTTATGAGATTGTCAATGGCACCCTAACAGTATGAGCGGGGAGAGGAACAGCTTACATACAGAGAGCCTAATGATGCTATTTATGTCTTACAGCTCAAGCATTTTGGTGGGAAAGGGAAGTGAATGTTTTGTTACACCACATTTCTGATACTAGCTAAAGTATTGTAAGAATCTTGGCAAGCTCACAAAGGAGATATGAGCATTAATTCTGAGAAACATTTTCAGCGTTTTCTGAGTAACAACTTGACTAAATTAAAATGTATATAAAAATGGTAGCTGAAAAACTGTTTAACATTCTTATTATAACTTATTACAGCTAATTATTAGCCTTACATGTATCTTGTTCTCTCTGGCATTCTCAGTGTCTGTATACAGTATATACTTTGGTTATTTGGGATGTGATGGGATGTGAATGAAAATTTTTCAATATTAGTTTAAATACTAGAACTCGTGGCCATAAGTGGAAATTATCAGAACATTTTAAAATGAATTTGAGGAACAAATACACAGCGTGTAGTTAGAATATGGAATAGTCCGCTAGTGTAGCGCAAGCTAAAACCCTGGGTTCCTTTAAATCGGAGCTAGATAAGATTTTAACAACTAGTTAAGTTCTCCCCAAACGAGCTTGATGGGTCGAATGGCCTCCTCTCATTTGTACACTTCTTATGTTCTTTATTTCAAAATGAAAGCTATCCAGTCAAACCGACAGAAGGGCTACTGTGTGATGTGCTACAAATGTGTAATCGAGCCCTGTTTGCGTATGGAGCTGTGTAGCTGCAGGCCAGTCAGATGTCATTATACACACACACACACACACACATACCGTACAACATTAATACTGCTGGGTGTCCTTGTGTGTTTTGTACAGGATTTTCAAGTAACAGGCAAAAGCTGAGTAAAGGCATTCGTTGATAAGCAAGTTGAATTGCAAAGAGTCTGTAGTTAATATTTTATAGCAGTGAGATGAAATGCGCCAGAAAGCAGAAAAGGACCTTTCTCATTTCTTCAGTCACAGGGATTGCATCTAACTGTCGATCCTTCATACCTTCCTTTGAAAACAGACTACTGTTGAATTTCTTAACTCTATTATATATATTGATTAATTATGTAATATTTGTACAGCGCTATACACTGTATATTTTTAGTTGGAAAATTCTTCCTGATAAAGAATCTCAGTGTTGACATGGGTGAACTGACTGTTTTTGTGTTCATTTGACAAGGTAACTGTCCTTATGTGGAGCGTCAGCATGTGTTCACGTAAGGAAGATTACTATTAGGCCTAAATGGAGAATTAACGAAGGAAAATACTTACATAAAAATCCAGACTGTGCAGTGACAGTTTGAAGTGCTCTCCAGGCGAAGTTAAACTCATTTCAAAACTTAAAAGCCCAAACTTTAATCAAGGTTCCCATTCAAAAACTGATTTGTCACACGTCGCATATTAACTAATTATGCTTGTAGTCATAGAAACACATAGCTAGCAATGTCAATAAATGTTTAGATTGAAGTCTGCAGAATCTCTAGGGCAGTGGTAATGTTTGTTCTTACATACTTCTGTGTAACGCTGGCTCTGGTCTTTAAATGCCACTTAAACGTCTATATTATGTCAAACGCAGCAGTGAATTATTTATAAATTGAAAACCCCAATGTTTAGTTCTATTTGACTTCTTCAGACAGGTGATTTACGTAACAGAAATCAACAATGCTGCCTGACTGTTGTTTCTGAGGCTTTTAAGTACCCAGAAACCCTTCTTATCATTTAATCTTTATGGGCTTCCTGGTATAAATGTATATTTGAGATAGACTAAGCAGTCTTATGGGTTCCCATGTGTATTTTTGCATGCTCATATGGGCACTTACACACTTACACACACGTCAGTCAGGCAGCCAGTGGCCGTTCACGTTTCTCAGCTATCTCTCCAGGTTGCAGGTAATTATAATAAACACAGAAGAGATGCCATACCCTCCTATCCCTGTCTCCTCATAGCATGGGCCTGCAAACTCAGCCAGGGCGCCAATCCTGTTGCACGACGCAAACATGTGGCCTTCCAATGGTGTAACTAAGCAACATCAAATTTCAAGTGAGATGTGATAAAACGTTTCTCCTTACCCGATAATTGCTTCAAATCTTTACTGATATCTGTAAAATAATCAGGATATGCATTACCTTTACCCCTTTAGCCCTGGTGAATATTATTCCAAGGCAAAGACTGACTTTATGTAATTCACATTATACAAATTTTACAAATGGCTGCTATCAAAGGTAATTGAGCATTCATACGCATATTCAGATTGCATCATCATTCCTTGCTTGCATTCATAGGGCTGATGGGAAATGACAAGACAGGCGCATGATGCCCTCAGCGTATTGGTCTGCTGTGAAGCACCAGTAAGTGGCAGCTTGTGTTTCAGGGTCCACACCTCACTTTGCTATTTCACTTGTAAGACAAGCATGTGAAGAGTAGAACAGAATTCCATTGGGCAGATTTTGACTGATGACCTATTAATAAAAGCTTGGGTTTAATGTGAGGGAGATTACCATCCTTTGTATTGTAGGCATGCAAAATATAGCTCAACATATGCTTCCCTTGCTGTACAAGCTCTTCATACTGGAGAGGTATTGTGTTGAATCTGGATGTTCTTTGATGTGTTTTCTGTCAGTACTACAGAAAATCCAAAATTGTTTGACCTTCCACAGTATAATTATATAATAGAAAGATCTGTCGGATCCAGATGAAACTCCCACTAGACATCAGTTTGTAATCTGTGACTGGTACACACATCAAAGTAGGGATGTGTCACTAGGAGCGAGTTGGGCTACATTGCAGATCCAACATACCTGAGGACTGGAGACAAACTTACATCCTTATACTGAAAAATACAAGCAGGTGGGCATTTGGCAATTTAATGAGCATGTATAAATAAATTCATGTTAACATATACTGTACAACCAGGGCTTTTAAAATAAGAACAGGGTAACTTTCGTATTAAAATGTTTTTATAGAAAAAGCATCCATCTGTTTTCCATACAGACATGCCCTATGTAGGGTAGCAGGAGCATATCACAGAGGTTATGGGTACAAGGCAGGGAATTACCCAGGATGGGGCACCAACCCATTGCAGGGCAAACTCCACACGTGGAGCTGGAACAGAGAATCAAACCCAGGTTCTAGAGGTGGGAGGCAGCAGTGCAAACCACCCTCTCACCATGCTGCCTCTGAAAAACATGCATACAGTTATTAACTTAATAGTGGCTGACAGCAGCATATCTGAAAGTTACAGTGAATGCAAATGTCTAAACAACTTAAATTACATAACTGTTGATGCTTTTACAGTCTAACACTGAAATGCATCGTCACTTTTCAATATACTATATGGACAAAAGCATTGGGACATGCCTTTTAAACATTAAATTTAGGTATTGCATTCAGACCCATTGCCACAGGTGTATAAAATCAGGCACCTCCATACAGTCAGGTTTACAAACATTTGTGAAAGAATGGGTCGTTCTGAAGAGCTCAGTGAATTTAAGCGTGGTACTGTCATGGGATGCCACCTTTGCAATAAGTCAGTTTGTGAAATTTCCTCCCTGCTAGATAATCCATGGTCAACTCTATGTGGTATTACTGAAAAGTGGTACCATTTAGGATCAACAGAAACTCTGCCACGAAGTGGAAGACCATGTAAAGTAACAGAGCAGGTCACCGAGGGTCACCATAGTTCATAAAAGTCACCAACGCTCTGTTGACTCAATAACTGCAGAGTCCCAAACTTCTTCTGTCAATAACCCCAGAGCAAAAACTGTGTGCCAGGAGATTCATGGAATGGGCTTCCATGGCCAAGCAGCTGCATGCAAATGTCACATTACCAAATGCAATGCCAAGCGTCAGATGCAGTGGTGTAAGGAACGCCACCACTGGACTCTGGAGCAGTGGAAACGTTCTGTGGAGTGAAGAATCCTGCTTCTCTGTCTGGCAGTCTGATGGACGAGTCTCAGTTTGGGGAATGCCAGGAGAACATTACCTTTCTGACTGCCTGTAGAGCTTGGTGGAGGAGGGGAAATAGTATGTGGTTATTTTTCAGGGGTTGGGCCAGGCTCCTTATTTCCAGTGAAGGGAACTCTTAATGCTTCAGTTTACCAAGACATTTTGGACAATTTTATACTCCCAACTTTGTGGGCACAGTTTGGGGAAAGACCTTTTCTGTTCCAGCATGACTGTGCCCCAGTGCACAAAGGTCCATAAAGACATGGTTGGGTGAGTTTGGTGTGGAAAAACTTGACTGGCCAACACAGAACCCTGACTTCAACCCCATCAAACATCTTTAAGATGAACTAGAATGGAAATTGCGAGCCAGACCTTCATGTCCAACATCAGTGCCTGACCTCACAAATGCTCTTCTGGATGAATGGGCAAAACTTGCACAGACACACTCTAAACTCTTGTGGAAAGCCTTCCCAGAAGAGTGACAGCTGTTATAGCTGCAAGGGGGGGACCAACTCCATAGTGATGCCTATGGATTTAGAATGGGGTGTCATAAAAGTTCCTGTAGGTGTAATGGCCAGGTGTCCCAACAGTTTTGTCTATATAGTGTATTTACACATGGTAACCAGCAACAGTTATATAAAAGCCAAAAAACTAACATTCAAAAAACAAAAATGGTAAAATCAGTGACCTTGGTTGGACAACTATTCCCCACGTGAATCTTCAATTTGTTATAGAGACATGAAAAGGCACTCATTAAGAAATGGCCATAAAAAAAAGATCAAAATGCCCCATGGAATCCTGTTCAGAACCATATTTATTTAGTGGCACACATATGGGACCACCAACAACGGACTAGACCTTGTTATCACACCAAACTGGATGAGAGAACCTGCCGTCTGGTTTCAGAGCTTAACAAGATTTCAATAAGCACTTGGAGCTGCAGGTATGTTTCCCACAAAATTGTGAAATTATATCATATAGCAACAATTTGACCAGCTCAGCAGAAATCTGCACTGCAGGATGAGGTGACACGAAGAAAAGTTGTAGTCAAAAAAATCCATGTTGAAGCTCATTTAAGGTATCCGAGACACTGCTTCAGAGTCTTGTGAGAAAAGGATCTACGGTCTGATGACATCAAGAATGAAACATCTTAACCTGAGTGTAAAATGGTACGTCTGGCAGATGGAACATCGACACCCCTACTATAAAGCGTTGTAGGAGCATGGTGATTTTAAGGAGGGCTTTCTCTACACCAGCCACTGGGAAGCTGGATGGTGTCAAACACAGACAGGCCCGTGAAGGAGGCCTGGCAGGAAGTTTACCTCTCAACACTACGAGCCAAAGCACACTGGCAAAGAATCAGTCTAGCGGGGGAAGATCAAGGCAAACGTCCTGGGGGGATCCAGTCAGAACGCTGACCTCATTCCAACTGACAACCTGTGAAGTGACTTCAGGAACCCAGACTAAGAGCAATGACCAAATATTCCCAAATCTAGATATGCAATACCAATGCTACACTTACATCTATTAAAAAAAACACTTAAAAGTGTTTATGATAATGAGACAAGCAAAATATTATATATTCTAATAATAATAATTCTACAAAATGGTGTAAAAAAATGAAGATTTATTAAAAGTAAATTAATTTAGGTCATGATCTGTTTGCAAAAATAATGCAGCACAATTAATAAAATATTAAATATATTTATCTAATGAACAGAAGTTTTAATTCACCTAGCATATCATATTTAATATAGAATCACATCACAATAAGTATACGATAAATATGAAGAAAAAAAAATCAATCCACAAAAACACGGTAAAATACTTGCAATACACATGAGATACAGTATACAATCCTCAAAATATATCACATTCAAGGCCTTTTAAGTGTGTTCCTCATTTCTTCATTAGCATATTTTCACATTCATTTGTCCATACTAATGAAGAAAAAGTTCATTTTTATCTGATCACATACCATATAAGAAATGTGTGTAATGTAATGGCACTAATGCTTGTGTTTAGCAGTGTGTCATTTTGGTAATAGATTTTACTGTGCACCTAATGACGCTGACGCATTTTTCAGATCTGCCGCCGTAATCTCCATGACAGAAGACATTAATAACAGCCGTCAGTGAACTCTCCCTCCTTCACAACATCTCTGATTAAAATTTCACACATTACAGTGATGAGCTGAAGTACTACAAGCTGTGAAATTTGTTTATTGGTTAATGACTTTAGATTTGATTCCTGTGAGATTCAGGCTGTGAACAAGGTGCATTTATAATCTCCAGCAGCCAAATCCAAGGTTTTCATGCACAGGCAAAGACTTTAATTGCATGAAAAATGGTTTTAGCAATGCATTCAACAGATAGACTTTATATGTTGCTTTATGTGTGAATCCCATACGTTGCATTTAAGGATACAGCACTACACATTACATTTTGAATGCAGTGCTCAACTTCACCAAACTATACTCTAAAGAGACAAAAAAGAGAGTTATACATCTACTTGAGCATAAAAGTACAGGTCCTAGATGGCCTTGAATCTTTTACAAGCAGTATATACATTTTTCCAAGATAAAGATTCACATTATGTAACGGGCGTTATGCAACATTAATGTCTCTGCACTATTCTACATATGGAGTGTTTCTATCCATATTCAAGGAGAAACACTCTAGTATCTTGCTTCCCGTGTGTGTATTGGAGCCACTAAATACAAAGGAAAGACAAAAAGGTGATTTCTGGCATTTTTTTCTTATTTTTTGCATGAAAATTCTGATCCAGTGTGTCATGTTCACCTTATTTTTCATTTCAATGTAGAAGCAAAATGAAGCAAATGAAAATATTAAAGGAAGGTTAAAGTAAAAAAAAACATTCTGAGAACTTTTTTTTTTCCATAAACTGCACCAGATCTTTACTAAATAAGCCCAGAATGGTGCATTGTGTTTTATTTTCTTTAAGAAGCTGGCTGAAGTCAGCTTAGGTGGGTCTTATAGCAGTGTGCCTGTATTTTTTATTATTTTTTAAAATTTATGGATGATTTTTTATTAACACCCCGAGGGAATAAATGCACGATGCATTCCTTGAGATGCTGAGATATCCCTCTTACGGAATTGTGCTCATGCTCGCCCAAACAAGTTAAAACTTAATAATAAAAAAGTGAGGTAGTTAATTGAAGGGTAATGTATAAATGAAGCCGTAGAAGTAATACAGAAAGCAGTGAACCTAGAAATATGGTCTGATGTTGTTGTACTCCCCCCGTGAGCCTGCCTGTTGTTTGCCCCTGCCATGTCCACTTCACCGCAGACCCCTCCAAGGTCACATGCTGCCCGCTGTGCTCAGTGGTGTGGAGATGCTGAATGTGAGGCACTGGAGGTGGACTACCTGTCCAGCGCAATTTCAGCAGCGCGGCCAGCGGTCTCCGGTCCGAACGAGCCGCAGGCGATGCTACGCCGTCCGGGCTCACTTCCCCAGGGATGTTCCATCCAAAAACATCAGCCTGTCTCGTTCACGCCACATAAAAGCGCACCGAGATTTCATTACGGCGGCGCACAGGAGTGTTCGCCGTTCTATTGACATGACGACTGGCACCAGGCACTCTCCATTTCTGGCAAAAATCAATCCTGAGTGCGATTCCCGGGCCCAGGCAGGGATCCCACGTGCAGCAGGGTGATGAAGCGCTTCCAGTCTGAGGAGTTCATGCAGCACGTGTCTCCAGATGGTGCAGAAGGTGAGCATTTTGTCTCACAGCTGAGCAAACATCCACAGGACATCGACAGTCCTGTTCCTGGAATTGATGTCTGCTATGGTTGGTTTGTACAAAAGCAAAGAAAAAGAAGCATTGGAGGACCCCCCCCCCCACCACCTCTGTCTTTGAGGCGCCACTCTATCATTAGGGCTCTTTATTTTTTACATATGACCTATAGGTATTCCTGATTTCCACAATCAGATTCAGGTCAGATGTGGCAGCGATCTGCTTTTGTTGCTACCAATGTACCAAATAACCTCAGGTATTGGTTCCGCAATTTTGTGCTGTATGGTCTCTGAGTCATTATCATATATATTTGGCAACCCGTGATTGCAGTGGTAGGTGGCAGTGCATTAAGAGGAAGGGAGCAACCATTTGCATTCAAAAGAGGAGTAATGCACATTTGAATTAAATGCCTTTCGAAAACTCCTTGGCGTGCAGCTTGAAATTAGCTAGAATGATCACATTGTGCGGTTCACCTTTTTAGGGGGAATACGGTTCATGGTGTGATTCAAGTCATCAGGGGTCAGCGGGTGCGCTGCTGCAAACTTTGGGCCCTATGAAAGCATATCTTATTGGGCCCCCAACCCAATTGTGTTCCAAATTTTTTAGCACCCCTGTCTCTCAGGGGGTCCTTGGAATCGTTCTAACTTCCCCCCCTATACAGAGCCCCTGAGGGTCAGCATTAACCTGCCAAGCCACAGGTATCAAAACAAGGCATGCTAGTTGACACTAATTTGACAAATAACGCAGAGAAAAGGCATGTGTCATTTATGTCCCAGGAAGTGTCAAAAGTATGATGCCAGCCAGGGGACCGGACAGAGAGGTGTCTCCATTATAGGGACATACTGTGCGCAAATGGTTGTCTTCACTGCGGGGAACAGGACAGCAGCCTGATGGGCAATACACATTGGAGATGAGCCCTGGCTGTGGGCCAAAGCATTAATCAGGGAGTTTGGTGGTCACAGGGTGGGATGCCATAGTCAGATTGCTAGGAATAAATGCATCATAACATCTGGCATTGTTTGTTTTCAGGGCCAGTGATACGAGCGTGATGGCCAATTAGCTCCTGGGTAAAGGAAGATTAGGTCAGAGGTGGACATAGACCCAGCGCAGAAACGTTCCCCTCTAACAGATATACAAACAAAAACATTGTTGGTTCATGTGTCCTATATATACCACTGAAATGCTCACTCCTTTGGTCTATGATATAGAGTTTGCCCTAAAGCGCAAGAGAAAGAAGTGATAGAATAGTGTAGGACACCCCATGCAACAGCCCATGCAGTTAGAAACTTCAGAGCAGCTTAGCATGAGAGCTATCCACGGTCATGCTCTGCACACCGCTAGTCCACATTGATGCACACTACAGGCCTTTAAACAAAGTGCAAGAAAAAGCAGAACATTGAGCAGGAATTCTCTAAACAACAAATTCCCTTCTTTATGCAAATAGAAATAGGAAAAATATTATGAAGCACTTATACAGCACTTATTTAGCTCCTTATATTGAACGCTCTTTGTCATGTAAAAAAGCGGCCCGCAATCTTTTGAAAAGCTCCACATTAAAGCAACGGAAATATTGTACAAAGTGTCAATGAAATACCTGGATGGGTTTGCCCATAACAGCATTGTGCACTTCTATAATAATGGCTGTACCTTGCAGAGAAACACTTTTCAGAGAGTACGCACCACTCATACATGGGGACTGTCATTGTTAGGTATTACAAGAACCTTGACACAAACTTGTGAAAACATTTTAAAGCAAAATGGGAAGCAGCAACCATATTTGATTAGCTCATTCCCCACCTTAGCCTTCCAAAATTGGATTTAAAGGCTGCCCATTTGTAATCCCCAAGTCTGCATGAACCGCATGATTGACCAAATGGAACTAAAGGTAATTAAGATCCACTCAAAGTTAATTTAGTCTGTAATGATGTTTAATAAGCAAATGGAAATAGTTTTATTTCCAGCAATTCATTAAACTAGATAGGAATTCATTTAACTACAGATATTAAAATAATATACTATGAAATTACACAAGGCTGATACGAATCGTTCTCAGAGGCTTAGGAGACGCATAAAGGTGGTATGTGACTATGTGCACCATTAATGTATCCTTAATATTAATGTTAATCCATCACAAATATGCCTGTGGCCTTTGGTTGCTGAATTAAGGGTCTTCAGCACATAGCTTTTAATTAACCATGAAGTGACTTTATTTGTTAAGCCAAAAAAATATGTGGGAGAGAGGAATGGAAAAAAAAACTGTCTAATGATTTTCATGCAAGTCAATAAAACAATTTTTAATAAGTTAGTATTGTCTTATCTTTTAACTGAGAAAATACTGACATCTTTGTGGTTTATGTTTATATTACATAACTGAATGTATAGCAGTGAATTTATCCTCTGATGCCAGAATGAACAGCCATTGGTTCATATGTACCTCATTTTAAAAGAAAATGTCTCATTGCCTTTATGCTGTAAATAAAGTCCAATATATCATATTAAACCGGTCCCCATTAGGGAAAAAAACGGATATTTATCACGTTATGGGGACATTGTGTCCCCATAAGGATAGGTAAACCCGCTCACACACACACACACACACACACACACACAGGAGAGCCACAGAAAATGGATGGATATCATATCTGTCTACTTTTCAAATACAAGGTCACACTTTATATGTTTGTCTCAAGTCAAGGAAGAATGGAGGAGACAGGATGCATTCAAATTTTCTGCAGTGAAAGGAAGCTCTTGTTTTTAGAGACCAGTGTTTGATTTAATCGTCACTTTAGCATGCTGAGCTGAGATAGCCATAACAGCATCTATGTGTCAAATACATCACACAGACTGCTCAACACATCTCAGCTAATTGTTTTTTAAAGAATTATTCTAACCCTTTTTCTTAGTTGTAGACATTCATTGTAATTTGTCTGCAGTCAATATAATAATGCCTTTAATATGAAATGGTGATTATTTGTTGCAGGCATGTAACAAATGTTAATATCAGGTTTGGTATTATTTAATTTTTTTATATATTGTAGGTTTTCACTGCCATTTGTTTTGGGGCTAAGTTTGGTGAAAAGTTAAGGCATTTGAAAAAATAAATAATTATGCCAGAGGCCTGAAGTACTCAGTTCCTCTTCAGAACAGCATGGGTACAGTTTGCTGTATGGTCATAATTAGCTTCTGTTGTCATCTTGGTGAGAAAATCTGGTCATCAATTGGAAGGCATAAAAAGAAGAGAATAGGAACATGGACTGAAGTGGCCCGGAGCGATGACAAAAAAGTGATGACATTGATATAAAAAAGGCAATCGAGATAAGTAGGGAAGTAATTTATCTCAAGCTCTGCTTTCAACAAATTGACCAGCCATTCGATCAAAGATAGAGCAAGAGAAATTAGTCCAAGTCCTTTAGCTATCTGAAAGTTGTAAATGACGCCCAAACAGTGAACGAGAAAAAAATTGGAAGATCGTTAGGTGCACGGAAAAACACATGAATCAGAAAAAGACGTTCATTCGATTTTTTGGTCTTGGCAAAGTCAAGGGATGTGCACAACTAGATTTGAACAAAATGAACAATGAAGGTGTTTACCCTTAAAAAAAGTAACAAAAGAGGGAATGAAACATTCTGAAGCTTGTTTATTTTTATGTCTGCATGCCGTAAGCTTGGAAGACCTATTTGTTTTAGTAACATGTCTGGCTGCTGAGGTAAGTGTATGAACTGATTAAAGATAAACCTGAACAAATCTTTAACACCATCTAAATACTATTAAAATGGAAGCACATGCAAAGGTTGTGGCTTCAATTTGTTATTTTGAAATACATTTGAACATTAAACAATAACAGTTCATGCTACTTGCTAATGCTTTTAGCCACATGGTACAGCCTAAGCATCTAAGCCAACAACCTTCAGGCTCTGAAAGGGGAGAGCAGGGGCATCTGTCTGAATAGTACCAGTGAAATAAAACAACACCTATCAAAAAGAGAACAAATTAAATTAGTTTTATGAAAGTGTTGTTAAGAAAGTTCTGTCTGCTACGAATGGCACTGTAATGTAATGTGCTGCTGTAATGAGGTGTCGGATGATGTTTGACTGGGCCCAAACGCCATCACTTATCCAGTTCCTGGACCCGGTCATGATTGAAAATGTTCAGGCCCACGGTGCAGGACACAATTTTTAGTGACAAAACATCCAGTCGTCATTGCTGATACTGATCTCGGGGCGTGAGGACATTTAAAGGTTTACAAAACTGCAGATAAGCAAACAGTCCACAGAAAAGACTCCTGCCGTTTGGTAAATGATTTTTTATAAGGAAACAAAGAGAGTTCAAGGGGTTTCCTACTGTCTCAAAATGCCCTGCATAATTAAGTTTGGAGAGAAGGAATTCCAGAACTGGAAGACCACAACTATAAGGAAAAAATGAACAGTGGAACAAGTAGTGGAGAATAACAAGAATCAGATGAGGAATGTGAGATCCATTTTTTTTATTACTTAATTATGGAAAGGGTGGAATTACTGTTTATAAATAGGATCCCTCTGTCAAGCAGGCCAGTGTTGTCAAGAGCTGTATTTAGACTGAGATATCACATAGAGTAACAATGTTTCCTAAGGCGACCAAGTGAAATCTCTGTTTCCTCTCTAGCTATTATCTTCTGCATCCCATCTTATTCCTTCTGGTCCAGAGAAGAACCCTCTATGCCTCGTTCCCCAAGACCATTACCTTCCCAAATGTTCCACCCGTGTTACCCGAGAATGGACGTAACTGCATCATCAGTACTTTTAGACAAGTACACCGTTTTTACTTTTAAAGTATTCTGTTGCGCTATTTTACTTTTTGCAAACACTGTACTTGGGAATAGGCCTATCCATATTCCCGCCACTTATCCTGGTCAGAATAACAGGGGGTTCTGGAGATAATACCAGGTAACAGACTGGTACAACCTGGACTGGATTCCAGTCCATCACTGGGCACATACACATCATTGCCCATTTAGAGATGTCAGTTAGTCTGTATGTCTTCAAACTAGGGAGTGATACATACACAACACTGAGCAAATGTGCAAATTCCATACACTTCCAAAGAGGGAAACTTTCAATCATTATTTAAGAAGATCTGACTCACACAAGTATATCTTAAATTTTATATCCAAATTTATATATTTAATTTGTTTATTTACTTAAGCTTCATTTTCATATTCTGCTTCATGGGTACAGTGCTGACTCTGAGGTTAGGGATTTGTGCTGGCAATTGGAAGGATGCTGGTTTGAAGCTTGTGAATGTCAGGTGTGATTCTACTCGGTTGGACCCTTGAACAAGGCCCTTAACCTGCATTTGTTTTGTCTGGGGTATGACATTAATCTGCATCCAGGTCCTCCAACTTTCAGGGGAAAATTTGGGGGTTGGTGGCAGGATTGGTACTGCAGCCACTGGGAAAAAAAAAAAAAAACTACATACAATTTTATTCCATTCGAACTGTCGCATAGCTGCACTTGGGTTCGCTTCCCCGATGTGGTGCGTCGTGTAGTGGACGTGGCAACGCGCTGCATCTGCGCATGCTCCTTACCTCATTTTCATACCTGGCGTTATTTCTATTTCACGATCAGATGGGCTGAGTCCAGGCGTCTTGTATAAGTCAATAGTCAATCCTAAAACTGAGACTGTCTGCAACCATTTACGCCCTAGGGGCTATTAAAACTTATGAAGTGAGTCTGCTTAGCGGCACCCAAGGGACCGTTCGGTGTAACCATAGAAATGGCCGACATAAATTACACCGTCCGCCCAAATTCATGTGGCACGCATTGTAATACCATTTTAAGTGTTATGAGAGCTAATGCGCAAACAATTTAGATTGCTGGTCATGCCAAGAATAGCAATGAAAAGGACAACTGCACAATACCCTCAAACTGGACCGTGACAGTCTAATTATTGTGCCTTCATTGTAAAAACTCTCTGCATAGGTCACCTGCAAACTGTAATTAAAAATGCATTATAGATTATTTTTATTGTGGCAATTTAATTAAAGAAAAAAACGAAAAAGGAATTACGTCCAAAGTAATAATAATAATTTTGGTCAAGAGCGTTTATTTAAGTATTAGACTGCTTCTGCTGCGCGTGTAACGCTTTCAGAGTAGTTGTAGCACGTGGTGATAGATGTGACCTACCCGAGATTTAAATGAAAGCCAATTTAGTCCATAATGTCAAACATAAATTAGATCCAGTACTACTACGCACGAGGTAACTGCGAGGCAATTTCGAAAATGACTTACATCATCAAGCAATTTCAGCATATTAAGTATTTAAAGATAGTAACAGCTTGTGCCACCCAGGTTGCGATTACGCTAAATGGGATTTCTTATCGGTGTTCAAAGAGTACTTGGGATTATCAGCGTTTGGATGAGGCGGACCATCCCCGATTAGTGCCCTTCACTAAGAGGAAAAGCGCAATATTCCGCGTAGGAATGCGATTGCGATGGCGCAAAGACCGACCAGTCGCCTGTCTTATAGGGTGGGAAGTAACACTGCTTTGTATTCAAAAGCTGGGATCTAAAAGGCATTTTAATGTACTTGGCTCTGACAGCAGCAGATCCCTCCTCCCAGAAAACACACGTACAGTATGTAACTGACGCGTCCGTCGCATCGATCCGCAGAAGCAGCAGCAGCCCGTAACTGAATTCAAATGATATGTTAATGCGCATGGCAGACATCGCTGCCCTCTTTAGCATATGCAGCCTACCAATTGCCTCGGCGTGATAATAATGAAATTGTCAGGTTGGATGAAGAAAACTTGCATTCGCATTTAAAGGTCGCTTAAATATACCCCTCCCCCCAAGAGAACAGAAAATTTGCTTTATACCTTTGATCAGTTTGTCCCGGGAGGTACAACATTGTAAATAACCCATAATGTTTTTGCTTTCGGATGCTGATGCAATTATTTATTGATTGGAATATTTCTATAAAATGCTTACAATTGGGTGACAGGCTCCCTCACACCTCCAGGACTGTGTGTGTGTGTGTGTGTGTGTGTGTGTGGGGGGGGGGGGGTTATGTACATATTTCATTGCAGGGACCATAAATGTCTGCATAATGTGATAGGATCCTGTTATTTTCATGTTGTGAGGACCATATTTTGGGTCCCCACAAAGGTAAACTCTTTTTTTCTCAAAATCTGTGACTGCAATCAAAAAACTAAAAATACCAAAAGTCTTGTATTGTGTTTAGTTCCTTGTGGTTAAGGTTAGGGCTGAGTTTCCCTCATCGAAATGAATGGACATGACAATGCCAAAGAGAATTCCTAGCATGTAACGCCTGGCAACGCAAAGTACAGATTCTGTCTTTATTCCAGGCCTTTGACACACACACACACACACACAGAGCTAAGAGAAGCCCCCTACATCCCGAGAGCAGCTGCCCCCTGGGCGCGGTCTGGGGCAGGGACAACATCACGCCGAGTCCTTGTGCCTGTGCCCTGATACTGGGTGTCCCGTCGCTCTCTTCCCCTTCGCGGTGTCATTGAAGCCGGCAACAGCGGGGGACGGCTTGGGCGTACGTGCATCGTCTCACATGTGTCTCGGACGCCGTTCTGGGCATGGTGGCGAAAACGCTTCAGTCGCGCGCCTCTGAAAAACGTCACACTTTTCAAAACTTCTGCAATCTGTCAGCTAGTGAAGCTTCTCTTGTTGCTCTGTACGTCAGAGCATACAGATTAACATCAAAAATTCACCATAGCACAGGTATTGTGACAAATGTGTCACCACAACGTCACACTCAAAATGAGAATGAAATATTAATTACGGTATATTTTGTCCGAAAAAATCAATCAGGAAAAATAAACAACAAAAAAATCTGGTTCCTAATAAATCCTCTAAATATTTTGGATATTTTTCATTGCACATTTGTAATATGGCACTAGCAACACTAAAAACATTTTAAGCATCTGTTTTCCAACAGGAAAAAATCACACTAAGCAGAAATGAATTGAGGGGTGGTTGTGTCACAAAACTACCCCTGCGGGGGGGTGGCTTTTGTAGTGTGTGGACTGCAATGCTAAGAGTAACCGAACACGACGTCCTTTTGGCTGCACATCATGGTGCACCAGAGATCAGAGCACTGAAAGTGTCGAAATGTCTCTAATAAAGAGCTTGCTGGCTACCAGCATGCAGTCCTTGTCTCCTCTTCCTCAGACAGGGTCCAGAGCGACTCCCGACCCAGGATGGATCTGCCAGGGTGTGTTCATGCGCTTCATCACTGTCACACTCATCGCACGAGGCTTCCATTTCTCTCAGAGCCGGGAACCAGCCACTGACCTGTGCTATTTTTACTAAACCCCCCCCGCCCCCCCAGGCACACACACACTCACTCCAAATAAAGAGGTGCTCCAATGTCTGGGCACTTTGTTAATCTATCTTCAAAGTGCGAGCTATTCATAAATTTGTCCTACTGTCATTGGTTCCATTCATTGCGATGTTAAACGACACCTTGCATTTAAGCTCAGTGTTTGAACCTTGTGTTCAGTGACTATTAAATGTACGTTAGTCCAGTTTAAGAAATTAACGAATCATGTTACGTCAATCATGCCAGCTGATTGCAGATTCATTAACATATTACTTGTACAGCTACATTGTATTCCATACTTAACGATGTTTTAAATAAACATGACATTCTTTTAAAAGACCTCATGGACTGAAAGTATATTAACTGTCTAATAGAAGTTAATGAAATTCAGGTCAATGTTTTAATGTTTTATTAAGCTATATGACGTGCAACAGTGTATTATTTAAATTGTAAATTGAGTTTTCTTTCAAGTACGTCTTGTTAATTATCTTTATTGATCTAAAGTTAAGCCATAAAAATATTTATGCCAAAAGATTATTGCACTTTAATCACAAGATATATACTCTACTATTTTTCATCAAAATTGCTCATAAGAAGGTCTTAGAGCAATTATTGTACTGTATTACATCATTACTCAGGAGTAATGGAGAAGCAAAAATTAAATAGAACAGCAAAAGATCCTATTGATTGTTCATCATTCATCCATCTTCCAGTTGCATATCCTGGATAGGGTTGGGGGGGATTTTGGAACCTATCCGTGTCAGCACAGGGCAAAGGTACATCCTGGATGGGACACCAATCCATCACAGGGTTTAACACAGACACACTACAGGCAGCTTAGAGATGCCAATTAATTTAACTACATTCCTTTGGGCTGCAGGGGCAAACCAGGATACCCACAGGAAAGCCATATAGCACAGAGAGAATTCAACAACACACGGGAGGAATTTACATACCCAATCCTAGAGGGATGAGCCAACAGTGCTACCCAATGAAATCTTGT
This sequence comes from Gnathonemus echidnorhynchus, assembly GCA_026776725.1. Classification (NCBI taxonomy): domain Eukaryota; kingdom Metazoa; phylum Chordata; class Actinopteri; order Osteoglossiformes; family Mormyridae; genus Gnathonemus; species Gnathonemus echidnorhynchus. Next base: position 10,351,643 of record JAODJU010000035.1, on the reverse strand, counting down.
CCTCATCAAATAATGCAAATTAGTCACACACTTGTTCAACCAATAGCCTTAGCAGAATGACTTCCCTTGCGCTGCAGTCTTACCAGAGAGTTTCTTCTCGAATAGAGGCTTTACGAGGCCTGAATTTTAACTGTGAATTAGGCTTGTCAGAAATAAAGCACAGCAACATTTTTGTTTAATTCCACCAGGTAAATGATTGCTGATATTAAAGACTTAACAGAGGAGCAGCTAATGCGGAAGCTCCATCATTTATTAATCCAGGGGTGCCAAAGGTGTAGCGCGCAGCTTTTAGCATGGTCTCTAATGAGACAGACCACCACAGAGGGGTGGTCGCGTTTCAAAGAGGGAGAGGCATGCCAGTCTGGGCCAATCTGTCCGCAGCGCGAAGAGACAGGTGATGGTATACATCTTAATTATGAACACCATTAGGGCTTGGTGGGGGCTCGTTTAAATCAGTTCTCATTAGCATCCAGCTGAAATCTCTGTGGTGATGGAGGCAGGTTTGTGCATGTAATCAAGCTGCAGGGCCACAGGAAGGAAGAGAGAGCAAGAGATAGAGAGAAACGAGTAAAGGAAAGTAACTGAAAAAGATGGCTAAATGTCTCAATGAAAAAAAGCAGCACATGTATTTGTCTGCTTCAAAAGCATCGCTTGTATTTTTCTTCATATATGCTAGATGAGGAGCTTTGTCTAGGCTGATGTAAAAAACATTTCTAATTATTAATATGCCTCTAAAAGTGAGCTGTTGGTTCGTATTACAAAACATTTATACTAAATCTCTTTTATAAATAATCACCACAACAAATATGAGAGGTGAGCAGATAAATGACAGACATAATCTATACATACAATGCAGGACTGACACCCTTGGTCTTGGGATGAAATTTTTCAAATTATGTTGGTCATTATGGAGAGATTTTGGGGAGATTCTGGAATGACATGGATGGAATGACACAAGATTGTACTACTTGACAGTTAGCTTGAACTGTTTGTTCCAGAGAAGCGTTGTGTTAGACAATCATTATAATTATTATTATTTTATTCATTTTTTAAGTTTTTACTTATTTTTATTTATTTTACTTATTATTATTCCCATAAACAAATGCATTTTGCATTAGATATCTAGGCCTTATTAAGAACAATTTATTCTGTAACACCACTGTTACTCTGTCAAAATTCTCTAAAAATACATTTTTGTCTCATACTTAGGTAGACTTATCCTATGAAAATACATCATAGGAAAGAACCGGCAAAGGATCCTAAAGGCTCCCCAGCAAATCCCACCTGCCAAGGAATAGCACACGTTAACTTTCAATTCACCTTGTGCCGGCTGCCCTTTCCATGCAGCAAACGTGCAAGAGAGATGAACATGGAAGACGTTCCCCCCTGCAAACTGGACAGGACCTGACAGGAGAAGGAGGCGCTGGAGGTGGGCGGCCCAGCGTCCGTGGCTGGTTAGTCCCCTCTCCCTGCGACACCTGGGGATACAGCTCAGTACCGAGTCTTATTTCAAATATTACAGCAACTATTACACCTCAACCATCACTAGCAACAGACGATAAGAAAACACTATCTTCATCACCATCATCATTATCATCATCATTATCAATATTATCACATTACCTTTCTATTTAATTAGATTTTTCTTAAATAATCGAAACAACAGACTGATGTTGCCATCAGATTAAAGTGTAGCCTTGGTCACCTTCCACAGACAAATATTACTTTTATTAATTTCGATAATGGTATTATTCCACACTGCAGACTTACACCTCAAAAATCAGGAGCGATCAAGTCCATTGCATGACAGGTAATTTGTAATACAAGGCAGTCAAATTAAACATTTAAATATTCCATGCAAATAATTTAAATGTAGCAATTTGTATTTAGCTGCAAACCATTTCAAATGCCTTGCTGGCCAGTCACAGATATTAAAATGAATTATATCTAATCAGGATTTCAGACATGCCACATTAACTAATAGGCAGTTATTAACATTTCAAGGCAGAAGAAATGGTTTTGCCTACTAAGTTAACAGTGACTGGGCTGAGTTGTCAGCTGATTATCTGATCATGGTAACAACAGTGGAATGGCATATTTATGCTAAAATCTCTGTCCCTAATACTGCATTCAGAACTGCCCATTATGTCAAAGATTATTAATCCCAGTCTTAATTCAAGCAGACATGTATTGTGTCTTCAGATTGGAAGAGCATTGCTGTATTTTATATATTTCATATATTATCACATCTTTTCATTTGGGGCTTTAACCAGATGACAATGGTAAAAAAGTCGGGTTCAGGTCTTGAAGAAAGGGATACAAAACTTCAAAACTAAAAGAACCAAATGCTGTAAACCCAGATCAAACTGCTCAGTGCAAAATGACAGCATTACAGCTTAGCTTTAAACTTAATTTTAACATTTCACATGGATGGTATTTATCTATTTGTTTAGTTCTGAATAATGCATTGCTTACGCATAATGAATCACAGCTGGGCAGTGACGCTGTTGTGATTCATTGTATCCATAGGTTACGATCAAGTGAGAGGCAACAGTGCTTATTTCCTATAATGATAATGAAAGAGACAGAAATGATTTTCATGATTAAAAATATAAACAAAGCACACAGAACGATTGGTTAAAAAAGAGGAAAGGGAAAAGATTTTAAAGGTTTCAGAAAAACGACACATTCTACAGTGATTCTGAACCAGTTCAGAACTGTAAATATATTGTAAAATCTTACTGCTGTTGTTATATTTTCATAATTTAATTAATGACAAATATGTATAGTAATGTAAAAGCAATTTAGTAAAGACTGCACACCAGTCCAGGGGCAAATCTGTCATCAGCTGTTGACCCTCCTCTTCCTGAGATGTGACGTGATTCAGGTTGCTCCTACCAGAAGTCACAAAGACCGAAACAGTGGTAAAAATAACACAGACAAGCAGTAAAGGGAAAGGAAGAGTCTGCCTGCCCAAGAAAGACAATTAATTTAATAATAGCACTGAATTAGCCCATTATCTTGGCATATTTTTGCTGCAGACAGGTAATGGACGTTTAACGTTCCCTAAGCCTTATTTATGCAGTGCCACCTCTTGGCCTTACAGGTTTGGGGGAGAACGACAGAGCGAATCTCTGAGAATAATCAAATTTATCAAAGTTTTACACCCATTTCCCTATCCAGACTGAATACCACCATTAACAAAATTAAATAGAGGATTTATTTTTCGTAGTATTATTCAAGCGAAGAAAACCAAGTCGCTTTTCATTTTTTCCCGTTATTTACAATCATAATATTAGGTTAAGTCTGTAAGTTGTATTATTTACGGAACAGTTTAGGAATTGTAGCTATAAATATGTAGCTATATAGAAAACTGTATACTGTAAACGTTACAGTCACAGTTCTCATCCTAATGATCTGTCTGGTTGACAATAGCACAGGAATATGCCCGGAAGCATCATTGATGTTCTGGCCAAGAGTTCTTTCTGTTTGGGTCAAGAATGAACTTAACAGGAAGCGTCTCACACATCTCAAACTATTAAAATGGGCATAAACTCTGACTTCTCACCTCTACCTGTAGCTTATGTCTGTAGTGTGTAAGTGATAGAGAGTGTGATAGAGAAGCACACATATACAGCGGCACTTTGCTATTAATCATTTAATAACTGAACAGCAGGAGGGGGTACTACAGCTTAACAGGCAGCATAGATATTTTATAAATAAATGTTGTTGTTTTTTTGTCAGCCAGCAATAGCCTTATGTTGCCAGAGAGTGTCACCTTATACACAGTCCAGAATGAACACACACACACACACACACACACACAAATGTTTGTAATTATATCTTTGCGGAGACTCTCCATTCATTTCTATGGGGAAAACTCTAATCCTGATATGACGACCTTAACCCCTACCCAGCCCTAACCTTAACCATAAGTAACAAAATACGAGACTTTTGGCATTTTTTTTTGATTAAATTCACAAATGTTTGCGGGGACCTGAAAAATGGTCCCCACAACATAAAAATAACAGGTTTTTAATTACATTTTGGGGAACGCTTGGTCCCCACAATGTAATATAAACATAATTCCCCCCCCCCCCCCAAACACACAGAAACAGAGAAATGACACAGATGTTGATGTAATCCTATTCTTTTAACTACAGGAGTTTTTTTCCCTCATGTTCAGACTTGGCATACATCTTGAAATTACCACTGTGTGTTTGTTCCAGGAGGTGAATATTTTGAATATATGAATGAAGTAAGCTTGATGTAAAGAATTAACAGGAGGTGAGAATGGAAGTAGGCCTAATTGCAGCTTGCAGTGTTCTGTGCAGGTTAATAGAACAGACAGATAATTTCTGTCATGATTATAATCATAATAATAAGTGTTACATACGTGGATTTTTTTTGGGTGCCTTTCATTCCATAAATAGAACAGAATTTGAGTATTTGAGTCCATCCATCCATCCATCCATCCATCCAGCCACTAATCCAGAAACCTGAAGTGCATAGACCACCTGGGTCACTATAATAATAATAATAATAATAATAATTATTATTATTATTATTATCCCTATTTTTGCACATTGCACTTTGTAAAGTGTTTCCCCTGTATGTCTTGTAATTTTTGTCCTGTACTTGCCATGTTCGGCACTTGACCACAAATAATTCTGGTATGTTCACATATACTGGCAATAAATTGAGTTCTGATTCTGATTGTTGTTGTTCTTATTCTTCTTACTCTTCTTCTTTAATATGAGGGGCACATCATGCTGATTTCCTCGGATAAGCGGCATGGGGGGGTATCTATACACATGTAATTCAGATATGATGTAAGGAGAATCAAAGCCCACTTGTCATATGGCCTCAGACACAGCCAGATGCCAGACCCAGGCATCACTGGCTCCTGGGGAGGGCAGACACCCCCCTCCCTCTCTCCAGGGGAAACCAGAGATGGTCCCGGGTGCGGGTGAGGTCACTGAATGGCCATAACTGGAGTAGGGTGTAATGCAGAGAGCAGAAGCTGCCCCAGATGCGAGGAACCCAAAAATCCCAGTAAGGACCGTTGCTGTGATACATAGGGGTGATTCAATTAGACAGAACTTGGTCATAAAGGAAAGAGACCTTTGTAACCCTGCATAAGACAAACAGATATGGAGTGACCATATAGGCACCATTCTTCCAGAACATTCTATCCTCTGTCCAGGTCTTCAGAATGAGAGGTAAAAAGTAAATTGATGCAAGATGATTCCACACAAATGCAATGTTCAAATTAATTAAGCACTTAATATCTCACCATTCTGAAGGTCAACAGTAAAAATTCTGGAGAGGATTGGCTATGCATCATATTAACTACAGTGGTGTTGAGGACCGTTAAGAAGACATGTCAGTGGCTTGGAGTGAGGGGTAAGCTTTTTGTCACATTCGGCAGAAGCCCGTGTGACAAAGGGGTAGCAGAGCACAAAAACACTCCTCACACTTGATGTTCGCCCATAGGTTAAATAGACAAGCAACTCTGAACCAGCTGAGTGTTAATGTCAGAGTGGACAGTTTCATCAAGTGTAATCCATGAGGATCCTGACATCGAGGGACAGTGTAAATGGACTGCAGGGTGTAAATCTCTTATTACGCTACTAAAGAGGTGCAAAGAACACAGGCAATTGAGAGGAGTCACATGGTTAGATGAGGCATCTTTCATTCTATTCTCAACAAGCGGATGAGCATGTGGCACATCAGAAGACATGAAGAGGCTCTGCTATGGTGTGGTTCAAGCCCACTCATCCCCTTAGAGGTCAGACTAATGCCACAGAAAACACATAATTCTGGTGAACCTTGGTAGGTGAGGAATGCTATAATGAAGACAATTTACTGGTCCTTGAGTGGTCCTTGGTGAGCATTAAAACAATGTAAACTGCCTCTCACATGCCAATGTCAGTCCGGCTGGATATTTATGTGGAATCTTGCAGTGCGGCGGAGAATGGCTTTTCCGCTTCCTTTAACAAAACATCAAATTATGGAATTTCTAATAGCACCATATCCTTATAGTACAGCTCTAGTAATTTGCAGAATTCATGCCAAGGTGCAGTGGAACTATTCAGGTGGTTCCTGGTGCCCCGACTGAGGCACTTCTATCCATCCATCCATAAATCCATCCATCTACCTTTCAACTGACTGCCCTGGATACCGGGGACCTAGACCCTTTCCGTGACTGTGTAGGCCACATGGACGGTGTACTCCATGACAAGCCAGGTATTGAGACACTTATGTCCTTTGAAAATACCTACAGACAACACCAGCAGCACCTCGCATCCCATTCATTATTTTTTTCTTTGTTTGCTTTCCGTCATACACACTTATGACTGGACTGTCTCATTTCTGTGTGAATGCCGCACAGCTGCTCTCCAAGGACCCGTTAGTGGGAGGTTCTGTCACAGCTCAGTGACACAGCAGTCCCTGCTTTGCTTCTCACAGATGAACAGCCTTAGAGAAGGTCCCGCAATCCAGAGCATTCAGAGCACTGCTCCGTGGAATTTCTGGCTGGAGGGACTAGTGCAAGTGACTTTGATTTGGCTCAGTTTCATCTCTCCCACATGTTTAAATTTGGAGGCCTCAGCTAAACTCTCCCATGTGGCTAAACCCAATGGACTCAGCTAAACTCTCCTATGTGGCTAAACCCAATGGACTCAGCTAAACCTCTTCCATGTGGTTAAACCCCAGGGCCTCAGGTAAACCTCTCCCATGTGATTAAACTCCAGGGCTTCAGCTAAACCTCTCCCATGTGATTTAACTCCAGGGCCTCAGCTAAACCTCTCCCATGTGATTAAACTCCAGGGCCTCAGCTAAACCTCTCCCATGTGATTAAACTCCAGGGTCTCAGCTAAACTTCTCCCATGTGATTAAACTCCAGGGTCTCAGCTAAACTTCTCCCATGTGGCTAAACCCGGTGAACTCTGCTAAACCTCTCCCACCGTGGCTAAACCTGAGGGCCTCAGGTAAACCTCTCCTACATGGCCCTCAGTTAGAACTCTTCCTTGTGATTAAACCCCAAAGCCTTAGCTAAACCTCACCTAAGGGGTTAAACCTAAGGATCTCGGCTAAACTGCTCCCATGAGGCACAATGTGAGGGCATCAGTGAAACTTCTCTCATATGGTCATAAGACACTGACAAAGCCTTCTGGGTAAAAGTCAGTCCTGGCCCATGTCTAATGACAGTGGTGGATCGGGAAGCTGAGGGCTTTGGAGGTGTGTGACAGTTAACATGTCAAGGTCACCTTAAGAGAGTTCCTCTACATTTAGGAATGCTCCAGATGGATTTAGATTTGGGATATCCTGAAAATGATAATAAGATCTCTATGTGTAAGCTTAATCCCAACCTTTTGAATGTGATCTCATGGTTTTTCTCTCAATCTTTCAAAAGGAGTGAAATCTTCACAATGATATAAAGAAATATATAGATATAACAGCAATGTCCTATTAGTATTGCACTCTATGGAATCATAACCCCTAAAAAGCTCAGAAGTACAGAGTGCAGTCTGTGCATAAACTGCAGAGCCGCTAACAATCTACAGGTCATGACAGCATAAACCTGGAAAGTGACCTTGAGATTCTCTACTCATGGTGCTGCGGCATATGTGCTGTAGAGTAGAGTTATTATTATTATTATTATTATTATTCTTATAAATAATAATAATAATGTAGGGCAATTTGAGTCTTTAATATTGTGTGCTCCACGCCCCCTGCCCCCCGATCCAATACTGGAAAAGAAGACGGATGGATGGACAGTGTAGACACTGTAGGGCTTGTACACTAAAGCAACTAAAGATAATTAACTCTTAACTTTTATGAGTCAAACCCATTCTGAAGAAACCTATTCAATATAATGAAAAGAGCAAATATAAAGCCGTGTGTTACATCAGTCATGGCTGTGAAAGTGGCAGTTATCAATAAGAAGGTTCTCAGAGGCGCATAATGCTCAGGAAGATGCCGGTCATAATGGGGCCCCTTCATCTCCATTGTGAAGACACTTCGCCATAATTATGCGACCCTCATTAAAGAAAGGTGTTCCGGCTAAAGCCCAGGCGACAGCTTACCGCCAAAGGTACCGTAACGCCGATGATTCCTCACAGCCAATCAAAAGCCCATTTCTCAGCGGTTAGAGCGTCGCCCCTATTTTTATATCAACTTGTAATAGTTATGACTGAGCATTAAAAAAGCATGTGTTGGTGCATGAGTGGGACGATGAGAAGGAGAAGAGCTAGAGGAAGTTTGAAAAGGCGAACAGTCAGGGCACGATGAGCTTTACCTTTTTTTTTTGTGCTATTTCAATTTCAAAACGTCTCTTAGCACCTCCAGTCACAGCGGGAGCAATAACAGCACGCGGATCGCTGATGTCATCACATTCCGACACGCTTAATCTGATCTGACCTTCATCTTCAGCCGTCTCCTCTGGCTCCGCCGCCGAGTCCTGCGGTTTGCGGCCGCTCCCCCCCCCCTCACCTCAAAGGCCTCGGGCTCTCCTCTCCCAGGACCCCTGCGCTCCTGCGTGCTGTTTCTGCTAAAGGCCAGAGCCACGGCACCGCTGTGTAGCATAGGTGTGCAGATCGCGATCCGCATCCATCACAGGGATATATCGCTCCTTCCCACTGGTCCGTCACGGACATTAAGCAACTGGATCCAGGAAAAATGCCCTTAGTTCACATTCCTCTTATTAACACTGATAACACTTAAATATTGGTGGGCCAAAATAAACTAATATGTTTAATAAAAGGCAGCCTCAAAACTACAGAGTAGAATGACAACAAGGTCCACAAATGGTCAAAGCAATAGGTGCATCCAAAATTGAGTACTTGTTTACTATGTAGTAGGCGAAATATAGTATGCAAAATGAGCAGTGTGTCTGAATCCTCAGTATCGATATTTGGATGACCTACATTCTGCGAAATTCTGAAGTACTGTATGCAACCAATGGTTACTTTGCTATCCCACAAGGCCACTAGAGCTGCAACCAATGACAAAGAATATCGCTTGTTCAGAAACTGGTGTCAAGATGGCGAACGAAGAAATGTCAGTAGAAAACGATACCCAGTTATGTAAGTTAACTTGAATATGTATGTTTTTTCGTGGATAGTTTTCAACAGTTTTTAAATTTTCAGGGAGATCAAGCTTTGTGACTGGTAAACATCTGGGACAGGTTATATGTAAGATGGTGACCGCATTGTGTCTGAGTGCATAGATACTGTTCTCTTGCATGAATACAGTACATGATCAAGTTGTGGGCTTCTAAAAAAATTCAGTACATACTGTGTAAGTATTCGATTTCAGACATACCCTATGTCTTCAATAGTTGATTTTTGAATACCTTTACTAGACATAATTGGCATTAAAATTCCTCATCATGTCTTAAGAAAAATCTCTGAGTCACCATGTTAAGTTAAAAAAAGACTGTCCTGTATTTAAAATGACCTGAGATGAATAACAGCTCTCAGTATTAAAGTCAATTAGGGATTCTAAATAGTAATTAAGATATTAATGAGAAATCAAATTGCCAGACTTTATATCACACTAGTGGTATGTCTTAATTAAGTGCTGTAATTAAAATGTTAAGGCAGATAATTGCCACAAAATTAGAACACAAATATAATGTCATTTTTGGATGAAGGGAAAAATGATTTAGATTTAACTTTACAAGAGCGGAGGATTTCGAGCGTTTTGTCGGCAGCTGTAATGAAAGCATTTACTGTGTTGAAGCTGGTATCCTTTGTAATGGCCACATCATTAAAACCGTCTCCTTTACAAACATTCACAGATGTGACCGTGAACAAGGCGACAGGGATGTAGATAAATCAGCACAGGTCGGCCACGGAGGAATGGGAACCTTGCACCGCAACAAACGTCTGTCCATATTACCTCAACTTTGCGTCAGCATAAAGGTCAAGCTGTCGACGGCCAAGGTGACCTCCGCGGGCTGCCTGGATGCTGAGGTGGCTGTTCCTCTGCGCGCGTCACTAAAGCGCTCTCTCTCCTCTCCTCTCCTCTCCTTGTGTGCGACCATGCTCTCTGTCCCCTCCTAAAGCTTCCCGACCTTCAGCCGCAGAACCCGAGACCCCCCCTCCATGCATGTGTCGGCCCTTGACGGACAGGTGGGGGAACCTGAGAGCCAGGCCTGTTTAGATGTTTAATGGAATGATGCACAGCTAGCGGCTAATTGGACACAGGCGTCGGCAACCTCACCGGAAACCCTGACCTTCCGGGCCTCTCTGATCTAGCTGCATTCGGTCCAGGTCCAGCAGGTCCTGCATGCTGAGATTGGAGGGGAGGATTCAAGAGCAGCTGTGCTCTATCGATTGTTTGGAGGAATATTTCAAACCCTAAAAAAAAATACAACTGCAAAAACATCCAGTGTTGTCCCTGTGTCACTCTGCTGCAGCATACAGATGGCCTGATTTCACAAAAAACTTAGGAATTAAGTTTTAGTTTTAGACTCAGGTATGTCTGACAGGCTATCAATGATCCCTGAGCAAAATGTCGTGACAAAATCGCAGCAGATGGGAATACAAATGTCTCATTAAAAAAATTAAATAATAGCACTGATACAGTAAAACTGGATATTTGGAGACATGCTGAGGGAGCTACCATTCTCAGAGGGGACTTTGGTGTCATGATGGCCAGTGGACATCACAGTGATGGAGTCTTAGGATGTTAAAGCAGAATGACAACAAGATCCACCACATGGTTAAAGCTATAGGTACATCCAAAATTGAATACTTGTTTATTATGTAGCAGGCAAAATGTAGTATGCAAGGTGAGCAGTATGTCTGAATCCTCAGTATCGATACCATAGATAATGGTAATGAAAATACCATAGATAGAGAAATTGGAACCTAAGCTGCCTGAGATGGTTCTAAGCCCACTGTACCCTGTAGACAGACAGACAGATAACACATTTTGTGTTGTATCTACCTATTTCCTTCCAAAAATAAATTTAGATCAAATTTCTGGCATTTTTAATCACACAACAGAAGTCAAAAGCATTTCTTACACTGGGCCACAGTAGGGTCTCAGATAGGCTGTGCACTGCCTTGCTGGAAGGCACTCCAACTACTCTCTGTAACACCAGGGAAGTAATTAGTTTCAGAAACATAAAAAAACATGCCCAACAAAACGTTGTTATTATACTATCAAGAGAAACTTTTTTTTTTCCCAGTGGAAATGCAAACGCTTGACCAAACTTATTCAGGCACACACAAATGTGGGAGAAAAAAAGAAGACGATATTACTGTGTTTATGTATTATGTTTATACATGAAAGGTTATGAGACAAGTTAGACTTCAAATGGCGTAGCGCAAATGGATTCATCGGCGGCCTACTGATGGAGCTTTTTCCAGTGGACTGCAGAGAGACGCTGTAATTAAGGTTGTTATTTTAATACATGGTTGAGACCACCTGATAATGAGCTGCACTGGCAACAGCCGCATGTACAGCTCCAAAACTGGGAGAAAAAAAAAAAAGCCATTAATATGTGCCTCTCGCTGGACACTCAGCACTGGCCACACCTTTCATCTAATGGAGATGTAATTTTGTCACCAGTCCCTGGGGACCGGGATTAAATATGGCGAGAGGGGTCCGGTCATGCCCGCGACCCCGATATGGCCCACATTTTATGCCGCGAGATGCAGACCTGAGTGCCGGTCCGTCCGTGTGGAGCATCATTAGTGCCCATAAGACAAAAGTTTAGGTGTTACTCCCAATTAGCATTCCACCAGCTTTATCCCAAATTCCCCACCTGATTCGCACTTCCAGGGAAAAGAAAAAGACTCTAGTTACAAAGGTCTAGGAGCCAGAACTCGGTATGGAGAGACGACAATGAGCGGAGGGGGGAAGAAAATGGTTAAAGCATTCATTTAGGGCAGAGAGACAGGTCCCATTAACATTTAAGAGCATTTGCACAACTTGGTTTGCGAGGTTATGATGCAAATGAGGGAGAATTAAAGTGGTCGGGGGGTTTGTCATTGATGGATTGCGGTCTGCAGCTTGCACACTTCCCAGTGTCCATCAGAGGAGATTACTGTGTAATTAAACCTTATTTCTGGACTCTTCAGTACATAATTACTTTGTGAATGCAACCATCATCTAAAAGCAATCAGAATGGTTTAGCATTTAGCGCAGTGGTGATTTTCCGAGCTTGTGTCAGATACAGGCAATGTGCGGGAAAAAAAAACTGGAAAAAAAATTACAAGAGGGAGAGAGAGAATGGGAGAAAAAGAGCATGAAAACTTAGTATGCTTATTAAAGGAAAAATTAGGCTTTTAATTGATAGGACAATTTGCATAATTTGTTCTTTTTATTCTGCTGTTGCGAGCTTTGGGCTATTTTCCTCTCATGTAAATAAATGACACATTTAAGGCCACTTAAAATGATCACTGGGAGTATTTAAATTTATAGTGAAGAAAGGGAAATTGACAGAGGTCTGTGGCTCGTCCTCAGGAGCCACCCAATCGGGCCAAACCACTGCTGTGGTACCACAGATAACCCCTGGGTTCAGCTTCATCCTGCTCAGCTTCATCGAAATGCAAATCAGCTTCAGAGGAACAAGTGTGTCTTTGATATTTACAAAATTGCCTCTACAAAAAACCACCAGAGTGCTTTTATATCCTTTATTTCCCTTTGGCGAAAAGAAAACCTAAAGAAAAAGAAAATATATAGATTATACCAATAAACAGTGTGTAAGAGGCCATGTAAGAATCCTCTTATGTTGAAGTGTTCACTTCAGTTGAATGTACACAATCATTACAGCAATCATCATGCTAGGATGCTCCAAAACCCAGGAAGAAGACAGGACATTGTGGAGGAATGTCGTCTATATGCTGCCCAGGAGACGACATCAGCTTCACAGCACCCAAACAGTACTTACCCACCTACGCTATTGCACTCGTTTGCATCGTGAATATTTTCCATCTTTCAATAACCACGCCTGGCAAATATGCCTTCCTAGAGAAATCTGTAAAAATGTTGACCAATACGGTCGATCATTTTAACATATTTCAATCAATATTTAGCCAATGTAAAATGTATTTTTGAGCACAGGATGATATTCTGTATATATTAAGGATGTGTGAATGAATTTCATATGTATTTTTATATTATTATATATAGAGTTCCCATGACTATAAGGAAGGAGAGTTGACGGATACAAGTGGTGATGTGTAAGAGAGACAGACGAGAAAACACTATAGTGCGCAAACACCAATGAGTGTGTGAGCTTTATATTTAGAGATTACTTGTTTCCTGATGTATAAATCAGTCATCTAAGAGACACTGGAGGGTAATTTCATAACCTCCACAACGCTTCATTACATTCGAACTCCACAGGCCTCAAAGTTATAGATTCCGGCACTGGCAAATGATAAGAGTTGTATGGAAATATTTCACAGTGCTTTGAAGGGTTACAAAACTGAGCAACCTTTTTCAAATTGCATCCCTAATTACACAATGCTTCCTACACACATAAAATCAACAATATAATGATGCCATCATAAACAATCCTAAACAGCAATATCTAATTCGCTTCAGTAATGCTCACAAATTATGTGAATTCATTATGCGAGTGGTGGATAATTTAAGCTTTCATCAATTGATACTTGCCATTTTCCAGAGAGAAATGGATTGCTACATTTTAATGAGTGCAATAATAACACATCTGGTTTCTGCAAAAACAAAAATAACGGACAACAGGACAGAATATGTAATTGCTGACGCTGGACAGAAAATGTGAACAGAACCAGGGAAAGGAAAAGGCATTTTTATTATTCATTGTGTTTTGAAAGACACATGTTCTACCTAAATTATATATTTTCACATAATACTTAAAATTCAATAATATCAGAATATATTCAACATATAAACCTCCAATAGAATGGACACAGATTTAAATCATTTCTTTGAAGCATCAAGAGACCTTACAAATGTAAATTCAGTACGAATTAAAGCAGAGAGAGTACAAAAAAGGTGGATTGAATGGGTTTCAGAGAAATAGCTTTAATGAACACCTCATGTAATGTTAAAACGTGAAGATACATTAAGCTTACCGTATGATGATTTACACACGCATAACATGTATGTGGTGCAAGTTATCGCGTACAGCAGATATCAAAGTGAAGGCAATCAAAAATAATCTATGTACGTGTGTGTTTAGGCCTATACATAGTTTGTATATATAAATCCAACACACGCACACATCAAATTTACATGCACACTACAATTCTCAAAAGATAATGTAACACATAAAAAAATAAATAAAATACATTAGGTGAGATGTTGGTGAAGACTTCACATTCCAAAATACCCATTCAGAAAAGTGGCATTGTAAGTACATTTAAAACTCGGTCAATTTTCCAATTAAAGTGTTTACCGATTTCACCACCTCACTGCTCACCAGAGCTGCTGTTTATGCTGTCCAGTGTTTATCCAGGAAAACTGTTTGTTGTTCAAATTGCCTTGCATGTTGGTTAAAAAAAAATATATATCAAATGCATGGCATTCAAAAAAGTCTAAATAAATATTCCTCACATGTACAACACGAAGCAATGAGGTAGACATGGTTATAAAAAATGTTTAGACATAAAAATAATGTGTTGTGTAGTTTGTTGTTGAAGTTAAAAAGAGGGACAAATGTTTGTCAGGGAAATCAGACTGGTCTGATGATACAAAAGGGAAAAATTTTAACGTCAGTATACACAGCATTTTTTTTCTCGTTTGCCTTTCCTATACAAAGTGTTACGGTGTCTGTACAGGAACAATGGAGAAGCTGAAATGAACATCAGCATTTCTCAGACTGCCTTATGGCTTCCAGCTTGCAGCGTCTTCGTGAATGTCGGGAGAGATGCGGGTTCGGGATTTGAGCTCGATTTTTCTTCTTTTACTTCATTCAAACTGCTACCACATTAAAAGGCCCATTCTTTTAGTTAGAGAACTACTTAAAGATATGGAAGAAATCTGAGAAATTCAAATGTGTTTCTTAATTACTTGCATCAATATTTTCCCCTCATTCAAGCAAAAGAAAAAAAATCTTTAGGCTGTTTCCCTTTTTTCTCCAGTTATTCCAGAGCTTCTTAACCAATTAAAAACCATTGTGTTCAACAACAAACACTCAGAAAATACATTGGCCTTCAAGTTGCAATTTAACATGTGGGTCAGCACATGGTATAAGGACACAGTGACTGTAAAAATAATGATAATTTATCTTGTATGTTTATACACACGCAGACAAAATAGTTCTCATTATTTTTACACTAAGCTGTATCAAGCGAGAGAGCGGGTGAGTGAGAAAGAGACAGAGGGGACACAGGAACGAGGATGGGGTACACCCTGGACAGGATGCCAGTCTACTGCACGGCACCAACACACTCACACAATATGGGCAATTTAGAGTCAGCACTTATCCTAACTGCATGTCTTTGGATTGTTGGAGAAAATCCATGCATACTGTACCACACACACACAGAGTGCAGGTGGGAATCAGCCCCTTGGAGACTGGCGACAGTGCTGCCCGCTAAGCCACCACAGCATCCCTCTCATACAACAGTTAATATTAAATTCAAGAAAAAAGTTAAACATTAAAGCAGCTTAAAATAACGCATATACGAGGCTAATATGGACTGTGACATCATCCCTCCCAGGTTTGGTTAATCCCACATGCATTGTGCTATATGTATAGAATATTAAGTTTGCACAGTAACCTTATTTTTTATTATAGAAAAATCTAAGAGCTGTATGGAAAGACTAAGAGCTGTGTAGATCTGGTCTCCTTACATACCCGCTCGAGAAACTGGTGCAGGTCTTAAAGCCAGGATTCCTCAGCCAGTGCCATGCGCCACGTCCAGAGGGGACCAGTGCGGCACCAAGCTCACCATCAACACGCTTGACATTTAAGGACAATTTTGTCTGTTTTCTGAATAGCCACCAGGAAGATAATTAACTCATTAAAATGGCGTTTACACATCAAGCTAGGAGACCCAGCTTGGGATTGAAATGCTGTCTTTGTATTAGTGTTGGACATTTGGCCAGGAAACAAAAGTGCATACAACTCATATGATTTCAGAAAAGTAATACAAAGCTAAGCAATCAGTCCTTCATTAACTGTCCAGTGCACACGTTTTAAATGCTGTTCTGGCTGGGCGGCTCTGCCACAGTACTGTAGCAGCAGTCAGTAACACTTTCATACTCCTTAAACAAAGAGGAGGGAATGACATTTGAAATCTGGGCTTAATACTTCCTGATACTGTGTTTTTTTGGGTGATTGGGTGTTGATGTTCCAGAGCAACAGTGAAAACGGAGGAATAAACTACACAGATCCCCCGGAAAGAACAGCACTTAACTGAGGTAGAAAACAAAAGCAGGGCTTATGCAATTCTTAGGTAACAATATATACATACATACATATGACATACCAACAGCAGAATTATATCATTTATAGCTGTAAATTTGTGGAGGCTAGGTTCATATAATTGGTAGTCCTGGTGCAGATGAATGACCTTCATACTTTTCCATTCCCTTCACCCTCTGCACCTCTGGCTGGCCAGTTGCCATCAGAGTAGAACGGACATCTTGAAATTTGATTGTGGCTTTGTTTGGTATAATGTCTGCGCACCTCTTTGTCACGTGGTATAAACATGTTTGTGAAACCACAATAAAGTGAAAGTTAAACAAAGTCCAAAATAAAATTAAACCATTTTTAAATAAAACCAAAGCAATATAGAACTATTCACTACAAGACTCATGAAATCCAGTATGTTGACTAAAGGTCAGGTACATTCGTTGTCTTACCCTTGTTATCTTTCCAACCTATTGAGGTAAACCTACATTTAAACAATGCAACTAAAAAGCCCGACAAACTCTCAGTTGTACATAGTGCTTTGACACATGTATTTTTTTTTTTGAGGTACTGTACAAAACAACAATCACTTTCCTGAGATTTGGTAGACAAAAAAGCGAAACAAAAAAAGCAAAACTAAAATTCACAATACAAGTAACACCCTAGTCTACTGTTCCCAGTAGAACTGAGAAATACTGTTGCTCTTCCAATGGCAAACCAGATCTTTATCAGATTTAAAGAACAGAAAATCTCTTGTTGTTTGAAGTTAAAGCTATTCATATTAGCATATGGCACCAATGTAGTTTTGGGAGGCAAACAAATGTAAAAATCACAAAAATCAGAAAGCACCACTTCAGGCACTTCATAGCAATGAAATCTCATAACAGCATCAACACACATGGGGCTCCCATCCCTCTGAAGGCAATGTGTACCTTTGTAAGAAGTGCCTATCTTAGGTGTTCTCAAGCATCAAACCAAGGTTTGTGTGTGATACTCACTAACCGCCAGAACTCTTCAGTGCTATGGTCATGGTAGAATGTACTTTTGCTCTTCAGCAACATCCCCTCCTAAAGACAGGAGTCTGTCGGCCATTTTCTGGCTCAGAAACAACTCGCAGTTGCGTTTCACTGACCACAACCGAACATCCTGTTCCATTCGGTGTACGTGTCCAGTTCTTTTTGCGATTTGCTAGGCTGAATTTTGCAAAGTACATTCTCAAAGTCTTGATAAGTGACTGGCCTAAGGTGACTGGGCAAAACAGCTGAAAGTACCCCACCAACAGTGTGCAGAGCAGCCATGGCTACCTCCTGAATCAGGCGTGTAACGTCCAGGCCAGAGAAGCCATCTGTCCGCTGGACTAACAGCGCCACCTCTTTGTCAACGAGGGAATAATTGTGCTGTGAGAGCACCCGACTGATTATCTGTTGTCTTGCCGTGCTGTCGGGAAGCGGGATGAGGAGTCTCTTCATGAAGTACCTCCTCAAGGAATCATCAATCTCCTCCGGCTTGCTTGTGGAGCACACGACCACCACGTGGTCCTCGGATGAGGCCAGAATACTATCCAGCTGTGCAAGTAGCTCACCCTTAGTTCTGTCCAACGGGCTGTCGTCACCAAGCTGGGAAGAGAGAAGCAAGTCGACATCACTAAGAAACACCACGGAGGGTTGGCGGCAACGAGCTACCAAGAAAGTGGCATGGATGATCTTCTCCCCATCGGTGCACCACTTTGTTACCAGGGCAGAGCCACTGAGTTTAAGGAATGTCGCTCTCAGCTGGCTAGCTATGCACCTGGCCAACGATGTCCTGCCAGTTCCCTGGGGTCCAAACAAGAGAACACTCCGGGGTATGGTAGAAAGGTCACAAAACACATCAGACCTTAGGAAGGGCCACATGATCTCTTCTTTTATCACAGCTTTGGCCACCTCTAGCCCGACTATATCACTCCAGTCCATGGGGGGGTCCTGCTGGACAATCTCACTGGTGACCAAATCAACGAGATGGGAATCGACTTCCTTAAGCTGCTCCCTTGCAGACTGGGCAGATGAGGTAGCCGAGCCGATTCTGGATCCAGCTGCCGGCCCCGGTATTGGGTGCGAGAGATGCGCGTGCTCATCACCATGCTCGCTCGAACCGGGGGATGCGAACCGGCTGAAGGGCTCGCTCAACTTCGACCCTCTAGATGAAAGGTAGGGCGGAGGAGTTGGCGCCCTGCTGGACTGACTGCTGAACTTCCTTTGTTGATCAGAAGACACAGGCTGCTTTGAGGGTTTAAATGCCAAAGATGACGTCTCAGCACTTCTGTCAAAGCTGTTTCCTCCAACAGTATTTGGAATGCCGCTGTCCGGCATGCTATATATAGGGCTTCCGGGGGAGCACTGCTGGCTGTAGCTGAAGTTTCCATAAGGGGGGTTTATCTCCCCCTGCCCAGTCATACAGAAGGCCTTCCTTTTCATTGAGCCGGACGAACTGACACTCAGAGGTGTCGGCGTGACCGGCGCAAGGGTATGAGACTCGTAGGAATAGCCGGGGAGAGTGGAGGAAGGCAGTGGGGTAGGGGCTGCGATACCAGAAGGCAAGTAGGCAGAAGGAGGTGGTGCTCCCCCAGGGCTGTAGGCCGTGGTGACCGTAGTCTGTGGGGGGTAATCTGAGGGAGAGTAACTGTAACTTGAAAGCCCCGAGGAACCCGTATTGTAGGTGGGCACCAGAGTCTGGGGGGGTGGTGGAGGAGGAGGCTGAAGGAGCCCCGAGCCATGCAAAGGCGAGGGGTGAGGGGAGGAGAGGCCAGGGGCAGACTGCCCGCCGTAGCTCGAATGCAGGAAGGAGCCACTGTAAGCCGTCGGGTATTCCTGGGATGAGAGCGCCGAGTGAAGACCGCCAACCGTGTGACTTCCGCAGCTGCTGCTGGAGTAGCTGGTCTCCGTCAAGCTGCCGGCCAGCCCCGGGGAGCTGCCGATGCTGGCAGAGATGTCTGCCGGGGGCAGGGCAGCTGTCACTCCAGCCTTACTCACACACATGCCATCTGGAACACAGCTCGCCGGATAGATCCCATCCTGCCAAGGATCGCTCTCGCACTTTCTCCCATTCAGGAGCCCCGTGGCGTCCGAGTAGGGGCCCAGGAGCATCCGCTCGTCGGGGTTCTCCAAGATCCCCGAGTACTTCTCGGCGTACTTCTTCAGGAGGTTGGAGGCGGTGAGCGCTGAGATGTCATCATTGGCCCAGGCGTAGTGATAGCTGTGCTGCAGGTGACCCACAAAAGCCTCAGCCTTATGCATATGGGAGTGGGCGCTGGCGGTGATGTCAAAGTGCTGCTCCGCCCACTGCGCATGCTCCGGCGTCCACTGCATCTTAAAGCCTGAAATTTCATAAACAGAAAAAACATGCCATATTTAGTTTAACACATCCATCTTCCACAACTCTTTATCCAGTGCAGGGTTATGGCAAGCCTGCAGTCTAGGCTATGAAAAATAGAGCAAAGGACACCCTGAATGAAATGACAACTTGACAAGTCCATCACACACAAAAACACACATAAAACATTTTATTTATAAAGCACATTTAAAACTCAGGTTTTCACTGACCAAAGTGCTGCTCAATAATAATGAGCAATATATGACAAGCAACAATAATGGGGAATTTAGGAACACCATGCCATCCTAATCCTCATGTTTTTGGCTGGGAGGAGAAACCAGAGTATCTAGAGGAATCCTGTGCTAGAAACATGAAAACACATAAAGGCAGGGGGTAGGATTAACTAAGCCAATTTTAATGCATTTTTGAAAAACATGTCTTTTAAATAAACATGATAAGCCAGCCACGGAACGCCAAGCCTCCCCAGAACTTATGCGTGGCCTGTCATTCCCATCGCCCTTAAATGCCAGCGGAATCAACACACTCTTTGTTTCAACCCCCAGCCCCGAGTTTCCTAGCGCACTGCCCTCCCCGTAATAAATACGTGACACGGTTGACATGAAGGGTACTGCTCCGATCCAGGCCCAAACACCTAGTTAGCACAGTATAATGCACCCCGCTAGGACCAATATGACACAGGCATTGCAGGTCACTCCATAATCCAAGTCTCATCTGAAGCGGCCCAAGACAGTCTCATATCTGCTCCGTGAAGTGCAGCAAACCAATCTCCTGGGCGCCGTTCAGCAGCCTTCATCACACAAAGGCCCAAAGCTCGGGATGAATTACAACGGCCCTCTTGCCGCCTCCCCATCCGTGGTACTTAGAATGTGGGAGGGATGGGGTGGTGTTTTGGGGGGGGGAGGAATTCTCACACTTGTCTTTCGGTCTTTCCATACTCTCTTTATAGCTTCTGCAAATAAAAATGCACCGTCTTGTTTAATCCCAACATCTGCAGGAACATATCTATAGCTCAGTACTCATGAGCATTGACGTCTCCGAATCGACGGGTAACTAAAGGCTGCAATGAATAGACTGCAATGCAATGGCAGTCTACCTGTTTTTTTTGTCAGAATGGAGATACAAATGCACACACAGGACCTTGTTGCAAAAGTACAGCACTCCGCAAACAAATGCCTCTCGACGCACCGAGGCCAACAATGCGATCCAGCTTCGCTAGTTTGGCCACCGATACGCCCCTTCCGTTTAAGGCGTCCGGCGGTCCGAGGTGTGGGGGGCTCGGCGTTCGTTTGGTGACAAAGCGGCCCGGCACATTCCCACGCGACTCCCACCCCGCTGCGTTCCGAGCTGCCACACCAGACACCGGGAGCTAATTAGCGGCATGATGCTGCGCTAATTGGTTAATTTACAAGGTTTTAGTCAAAACCAATTGTGGCGTGGCCAGCGTGCCTGTCAGGCTTCTAAGCTAATGATTAAGAAATGCCAAAGACAAAGAGAAGGGCTATAAACAAAGCAGCCCTTTTTAAAAACTGAGGCACTTTTATTGTATACACTGGCCATTTGAATGGGCCGTGTTTACATATTTTCACAACACAGACCCCGCAGGTCCTCCTGTTTCAGCACTAATAAAAATCACACCCTATAAGAATTCTAATTCATCCATTCAGCATTTTAAAAAACACCACATTTGTTCTAACACCAACTTTCCTTGTGTGGTGCCCTTTTAAGCGAAATCTTCACAATTATGTTTCAAAATCATACCGAAAAATCACTAAGGAAACTAAACATGCAACTCAAAGAGGGCACTCTGGACTAGCACATCCCACCTCTGGTAGCTAGGAGTAACCTAAAACATTTGGTACAAGAGGCCACTACTTTACTTGCAGAATAAGGGGAAAGCAGTTACAACTGAAAAAAAATCATGATTTGTCAGCCCCTCATTTCACTCATATGAAGATGTGTTCAACCTGATGGCAACCTGGAAGCATAAATGAAGAGGATATGGTGAAGACAAACTCCATAGCACTCCTGTATAAATAGAGTATAATGTAGCCCATCCTTTATTTGAAATGCAGCTTGTCTACAAATGTCACGTCACAAACAAACTCTCTGTTTGGCTCCTTTCATAATTTTTGGGAGTACAACTAAAGAAAGTAAAGTTTAACCGGAGATAAATGAAGGAAGAGTAGGAGGGAAGCGCGAGAGAACGAGAGAACCAAAAAGACACAATCTACATTCCAAACGGGGTGTGGAGGGCAGTACAGAGCCAGCCAGCCCCCCCCCAATTCGATCGTCCTAAAAAAAAAAAAATGTGCACAGTACACCATCAAAATGGAAGCAGAGCCTAATCAAAATCATTACGGTTTCCAGCTATTAGCTGCAGCAGAGATGCTTGTTAGGTACCAGTGTCTAATAATCCACTCCTCTGAAAAACCTCTGTAACGAGCTCTTTAAAGTCCGGCTTCGCTGTGATTATGTGCTGAAGCAGACTGGTATGGTTCCCAGCGTCATAATTAAGCTACACAAACTGGGCTCTGTGACCACTGGGGGGGAAAAAAATGGATTTAAAAGGTCCAATTATTTATCAAAACTTAATTTTACCAAAGAAAACATTATCGTTAGAGCTATATGTAGTTTAACGCGATGAGCAGAGTGTTCTGGGTCATACTTTATTCTGACTTGAACAGGTTACTTTCAAAATTGGCAGGCCCTATTATTATATTAATTTATTATGAAATAATGAGAGGAAGAAGAATTGCTTGCTTTGATCACTTCATCAACCCCTGCCGTGATCTGACACCCTATCCAGTGTGTCTCCCACGTTATTCCCTCACTTTCCAGGATACACTCCAGGCTACCAAACATGGAAATATGATTGGATATATGGATGGATAGATTGATGAAACAATTAACATTTACTATGCAATAGTTTCACATACAGAATACACAAGTAAACATTAAATCCACAGTGGTCCATCTTCTCACTAGACTAATACACGATAACATTTTAATGCAGTGACAGTAAGGATGCATTTACGGATATTGAACACGAATACTTAAAATAATTTTTAGCATGGCTTATGTGTTTCATTTATCATACCTATCATTAGCTGGCATAATAAATGGTACTTCTATTATACTACATATTTCAGCTTATATTTTGGTCTGCCTAGCTTCGGGAGAGCCACTGCCCACTTGGGTATGTCTGATGTAGTGAGACGCACAAGAAATCTCTCCGTCCATTCATGTCACAAAGAGCACAGAAGACTGCAGAGCTGTATACTAAGAGGACAAGCAGAGCTCAGTGTCCCTTGTCCCCACACCTTCAATAAAATTAAATGGTGTTGTTTTCACAGCAACAAGTCTAATTCAAAAGGCAGCCAAAAAGACCTGGATAGGGAATAGACAGCAGTTTTACTAAAATCCATTGTAATTTTAAAGTGTGCGCACTGCATAATGAATAGATTAAAATCCTAAAATCATGATACTCAAACGGTACTTATCTAACTAAATCACTCCAAATTTAATTTATGCTTAGCTAATGCAGCTAAATTTTAAAATGCAGCCTTACATATTTTAAATGGGCAAAGGGCTACTTAAGATCCACAGAGGTGTCATTAGGGTGCACACTGTCTCTGCAGGCATCAGTCAATAAATGTCAGTGCAGAAAAACATCCAGGCTTTACACGTACATTCGTCTTGAGAAAATTGGCATTTAGCAAGGGATAGTACGAAAAAATCCTTAGCTTGTGTCTGTAGGATGTTTGGATTGTCTGTCATGTAGCTGTTATGTTAATTTAAGCAGCATTTAATGCTATTTGCTCATTAAACCTTTCATCTTTATTATTTTATTTATTTCATTATTTTATTTTTCCCTTGGAGAACATTACCAATTTGCCAGCAATTTAAGGAGAATTTTGATATGAAACACGCTTACGGAGATAGTTAAGACCTTATACATCTTTAAGTCATGCTCTCTGGTAAACAAGGAAAGTAAGAATATATCGGTACTTATGAATATTTTTGGAAATTATTCAATTTAAATAAATGAAGAAAAAAAAAACATTTGCACACCTCTGAAAGTACAGACAAAGATAAACTGCCTGGAAAGAAATCTTGGAACATCTAATGTGGTTTATCTAGTTATACCTTTTAACTTATATATCACAATATATCTCAGCAGCCAAAGAAATAAAACCAAACCATACAGTCATAACAATGAATAAACCCAAGGCAACTTAACTCCTTTATTTAGCCATTTAGGTTAGGTTACAATGTCTTTCTTCTTCTAGTTACAGCTACCGAGTGTATTTTTGAATATCTTAAAAATTTTCATAAGGCAAATAAACCTCAACTCACATGCAATTCGAAAACAGAAGCTACAGTTAAAAGTTGAGCCAAAATTAGATGGATACCCTAAAAAAACTTAAGCTCTGCTGTTTGGCTGTAAGGCCACCGACAGAGCGATTTGTACTCTCCCTCCGCCCCCCGAAATGTGGAAGTGAAGGCGCAGTTATGCCGGTAACACCGCTCTCAGCGCCCGGTCACCGCTTTTAGAGAGGGGTTAATCACTCTCCCGTTTTAGGCTCAGGGGAGGAGGAGGGGGGGGCTGCAAACGAGTGCAGCTCCATTGTCCTCGGCGTTTTGGGAACATCAGTCAGGCAGTCAATTCCCCGTGACCGGAGCACTCCGTGTAATCACAGTAATATTCACGGCCGTGCTCATAGTCGGCGCTCGGAGCGTCCGTCCCGCCGCGCAGCGCCGTAATCATTTAGCTCCGGTAAACACCTCCGCTGCGTCTCCAGCCCGTCTTTCGCCTCCAAAGCTGACCAGACAGGTCCATAGGAGAAGGGGATTTGCCGAAAAACATACGAAATGCATTTACCCAAAAGTTTTCCAGAGGAGGACGCCGAAGTTTACACCTCAAATTATCATTTAATTAATCAAAACACAAAAAGGACGAACGGACAGACCATTCCACGGTGTTGACATTTTTAAATTTCATAATATATCAGATTAAATCAGCAACGTGCTTTGATCATCGAAACGAATTGGAAGTTTGTATCGTTGTCGTGGATGTAATAACATGTAGGGTGGTGACTTTAGGTCGATGTGACTGCTAACAAACTGTCCCGCCATCTCTCCGGAAGCGGCAAAGCGCGCGAACCCTGCCTGAGGCGCCACAACGCGTGTCTCCGCCGCACCCCGCACTTCATGCACGGAGGGGGTCACACAGCTGCACGTTTGCCAGCCAGTGATCCCAGGCCACGGGGCCGCAGAGGACATCACATATTGAAATATATGCTTTGCCTGTCTCAATTCTGGAATATTCTATTGATTCTCTAAATAAATAAATAAATCCCCGTGCTCTCTCGATAATATCATGCTGCATTATGCAAGACAAATCGTTACAGTACTTCTGTTTCAATTATATATTACTTAAACTAAAAGTTTAAAGCTCTGTCTATTCCTTGAATATGCATTCTACTTCTGCAAATAATAATTAAAAGCACCTGTATTTGCACACTGCCAGACTAGATTAAAAAATATTTTAAAAATCTCTTACTTTATCATGAATACTTCATATTCAATTGCATTGTTTAACCAAATATATAAAACACATCAACACATGCTACATATTCAGTATAAGGTCAGTTAAGTGAATAATTCATTTTCAGATGACACAAGGGGCTCCATTTTATATTTCCTGTGAAGTGACTTCCTTTAAAAAGTCTTATAAATACACCAGCCTTTAATATTCACCCACAGCCACTCTACACTGTTTGACTAAATCACTGATCTGTGAGACTGAACAGCTGATATTCTATTAGCAGTGTGCTCTGCAGTAATACTCGAATAACAGTGTTAGTTTGCATTATCTGTTCATTTTTATTTGTTAAATGAATCACAGAAATTTAAATATCCCTTGGGGAGAAAAACAAAACTAACAGCTTTTTAACAGATGTATTCTTAGGCCACGATAGTACAATTTCACACCACAATCTGGTTAAATTCAAGCTTTTGCTCTGAATTACACCAGTACCCAACCTCAGATGTCAACAACATGGTGAATTGTGAAAGACATTGTGTTCAAAATGCAATTTTTACCACAGGCATGGTATTTAAAAACAAAGCCTACCATTTTTTTTCTTTCAATCAAAATATTTTGCCATGGATATAGACGAGTCCTTGCACAGACATGTTTGTCCATGTATGGAGAGATTGACGATCCCTGTCCAACATTCAACCCAGTTACTGGCTGCGAGGCTTTCTCTGGGTGGGATGGGGGGGGGGGGGCAGTACAATGTTACCTGAGGATGGGAGGAAGGAATAGAGACTTGGTTTGGGGCAGACGACGGTTAACAAAAACAGCCTCAGCAGAAAACAGCTCCAGCAAATGGAAAGGAGGGGAAATAGGGCTCGGGTCTTGGAAACGGCTGCAACGAGGTGTGGGAGAGGCATCAGGATCTAGGCACATGTTTTGCCCAAGAGGAAAGCCAGAAGCCAATTTAACGTGAAGGCAATAAGGCACAGGTGAAGCGAATGGATGTCCTCATCCCCTGAATTGACCCCTAACCTTTATTGTTACATTCTTTTTCAGCTGTTGATGAACCGGAAAAAAAAAAAAGATTTTCCATCATAAAACTGATCAGGACATGGAACAGCCATAATGAAGGACCAACACAGGACACAATCATGCTCTCCGCCTATTAACCGCGTGGTTTAATGAGAGGTATTTTTTATATCATGAAAAAAAAAATCAAACGATTATCTCAATAACACCAACCAAAGATGCACAAATAAGTAGAGGAAGCCTCTAAATGAAACCCAGGCTGAGCGTAACCACATTTCATGGTAACATAATATCTCAGATGGCAAGAGTAATGAGCAATCGATAAACTTAGTAACGGTATTAGAAAATGATCAGAGCAGCATGAGACAACTGTTAACAGTGCAACAGCTATTCGGGTTACAAAAGTGAATTCACTCGAATGGAAACTTGAGCTACATTAAGTAACTGTTTATCGATATTGTAGTTTTAGTCAGATTCTCTGCTGATTTTTTGAGGGGAGCACCCAACTTCACAACTCAAATTTAATATGCCAAAATAATTACGTAATAGAAATTTAGACAATCAAGTAATGATACCAGGTTCTAACTTGATTAGCAGGGACACAGTTTTGTCTTGCAATATTGACATTTGCCGACTGCAGTGCTGTACCATTTTATGTTTATGGAGTGCCCATCACCTTGTAAAATATGCCTACTGATAGCTTTGTGCTTTAAGAACTTGGCATAGTGTGGGGCTAGACTAAATAAAGGAAATAAAATAAAAAATACAACAAAAGCAAAGCACATCCAGTAGTAGGAACCACGCTCAATAACTGAGCCATTTTTGACAAGGAGGTTCAGATAACATCAGCTGTCTCATAGCCCATCAGGAGGGTTACATGGCTGGGCTGCTCTTCCTCCAGTCTGTAGTGACATCTTCAGTCAGCTGGACCCCTACAGGGCTGTGGGTGGAATGGAGTGTGCATCACTCTGAAAGCTCGTTGTATGAAGTTGAAAGAAGGAGACAGATAACAGCGCACACACAGGGGTTCGAATCCTGCCCACGCTCTGTGTATGTGGACTTTCCCTCGTCTGCCTGTTGCATGGGTTTACGTTGGATACTCTTTTTCAGTCAACTGGCATTTCTAAAATCAGCCATACTGTTCTTGCGTCTGCCCTGCGATTGGCTCATCTTGTCCAAGGTGCCCCATATTGCCTGGGATAGGCTCTAGCCCTGTAACCCTACACAAAACACAGGAAGTCAGACGCAGGGATAGACAGATGAAGGGATGAATAGACAGATGGATATGGTTATCCTTGCATGCACCTTCCCTTTTGGTACCCTAGCAAACGGATCAGTCCAATCACTGATAATCACTCGGATGTTCACGATTCCAAGTGACACAATCGTGTCCTCAAAATGCGGTGACATTCTTCAGCCAGCTCAACATCCATGTGGTACAGAGAAAATACCCCCCCCCCACCCCCAGCAGCATCTTGTTTACACAGCTTGATACCATGTGACCACACTCTCCAGACAAAAGGCATTTCACCCAGTGGCTAAAGTCACACTCATATGAATTCCTAGCAATCCAGCTAATCGAACCCGAGCTGCTATTTCTGGGCCGACTGGCTCATTTGCCGACAAAGCTCTGAAACGGACTGACTGTGGCCCCATCGAGTCCATGAACGGGTGTGCCCCCCCCCCCCTCCCAGGGAATGCTTACTCACTCCAAGGGAGCAGAACCGGACCAGCTGAAGCTGGCTGATGCTGGCTCATTGACCGAAACCTATTCTACAAAGATGCATCCTAGAGAGAGGGACACCCACAAAGGCTCCAGCCACGTCACGCTGGAGACATGTCACACTGAAATGTCAGCATAAAGCGAGAGAAGGCAGCAGGACCAAAACACAACATTCAAAGGTACACGGCACTTTATAACCATAAGCAGGATACGGCAAAGGCTTTGCAGCCATTTTATTTGCAAAACACTAGGACTAAAATTCAGAAACACTGATACAAAACTGTGACTAAACAAATGGTTAAAAATGTGGGAAATGATTTAAAAAAAATTACAGCCAATCATTATGACGGTGGTACCTTTTGAACAACCCAAAAATTTTGAAGTACATACATGCATACATATAGATACACACACACACACATTTATTTATTATTAATTTACGCAAGCTTTCACTTGTGTGAGAAATAAATCAACAGTTCAATACAAGTCATGAATTTTGTAGTTCCTACTAAAAAACATTAGTCAGTGACAAATCAGTCACTGATCCAGAAACAAAGCCTCAGTCACTGGTTTTGTGTCTCGAATGGCTAATCTTAGAGGAGAAGGTGTAACTACCTCCAGAATCTGCTCCGAGGCTCTTCTCCTGCAGGCACGCAGTCATCGCTCTGCTCTAGGAAAAGAGAATATATCCTGAAAAAATGGGCCGTATAAACAACCCGTGCCTTGTTCTTACTTTGTATAGAAGTTATCTAGCTACAGCCATTTTGCAGAACTACACTACTTATAACGAGATAACTTCAATTAATCAATTTTGGAAATTTTCTAATGTAAGAGAAAATGGAATGTTTTTTTTTTAAGTTTTGAGGCAACCATAGTGTTACCAAAGCTAATCACCAGATTTTTACTTTCCTACGAACAAGTGAAATCTGAATCTAAAGTCTTTCTACTTCATCATTTTCTCCCTCCATTGGTAAGTAGGCGTATTTATCAGGTAGGAATATTTGAAGTTAAATGATATTTCGTAAAGGGGAAAAATGCATTCAAAATAATATTTAGTAAGTTAAACTTCTGACGCCAATTGGAATAATCACAATACTCCAGGGAGCAGTATAATCTGAACACACACTTCCATGGCGGAGAATTAATTTATGCCATTTATCAAAACATTTTACTTCCCTGTCCAATATGCTGTTTTTCCACATACTACGAGAAACTAGTCGCCTCTTCCTCAGTAAACAAAAGTAAACAAAACAAGAAAAAAAAATGCATTTAAGGCAAACTCTTGCAGCATTTTACCTTTTTTGTGGAAATGAAGGGTAAGAGAATTTAAAAAGATGCATTTCTTTACTCGTGTGTTTCTTTCTTCTACAGATGTTCACCTGCATGTAACCCATAACTAGCACACAGGTGCAACTGCTAAATGATTTATAGTATTTTAACAATTGTTATTATTATGAATAAAATTAAATAAATAAAATGAAAAACTAAATAAACATACCATTCTCAAGCTCTACCTAAACGTCTGTGATCTCAGGAAAAACAACGTCTGGGGGAGAGATCTGCATGCGGCCTTTCAGTAGAAATGGTCAGCAAGTGGGACCGATGTGAAGGACCACAGATTTGAAAGGACGTGAAACTGGCACTGGGTGAGATGATCTTAGATGGTGCACCGCTGCCCCTGACACACCACATTTCAAAAGCCTGAAGTTCCCATCGCCTGGGTTTAGCCGTCATTCCAGAATTGATTTGGCAGGAGACTGAGGATACATATCAGAATTTATGTAGCCGTGAAGTCTTCTGCTCAGCGAGGTCTGATATCGGGAGGGGGTGTAAACAGACTGACAAACATTCCCCAATGTGGGAGAAGATGGGGAAAAAACTCATGATGAAACTCCAGCACGTTCAGACTGGATATTCAAAAGCTGATGCCATCCCACTACGTCTCAACAATACTGAAAAGAAAACCGCTAAATCAGGCCCAGTTTTACTGAAAAGAAAACCGCTAAATCAGGCCCAGTTTTACTCAGCCGCGGAGGTGAAACACATCAAGTACCAAACCCAAACCAATAAATACCAACAGTGCTTATTTAATGGGAGATCTTGCTCATTTATGGTCTATGAAGGAGATTTTCGCCCTGACCGCTGCTTTCACACAACGCGTATCTCCCAGCACAATCGTTCTCTCAGCACTTCCTGTCAGCACCTTAAGCTATGGGCTCCCTCATACATATAAATATTCACAGAAACAAAATTTACACTTACAGTTAATAATTTATCTATATTTATAATTTATTGTATTTCTATACATTTTATTTGCACTTAATTGCATGCTAACTGCATTTTATTAGCTCTGTACCTGTACTCAGCACAATGGCAAAGTTGAAACTAATCAATTCTAATTTTGACAAGTATTCACTGGTAAATGTGTCCTATGCTATACAGCCTATACTGATGTGTAAATGCAGATTAAGCTCACAGGGGGTATGCATTTTAATATTATATTGCTCCCAGAATACTGAGAATGAATTTTAAATGTGTAAGTAAAAGGAAGCATAAACTCCCATTTCCATAAGCTGAATGTACAGGAAGGCATAGGAAGGTATTTGTATGATGTACATATCAAGGCTCCGTACCATGACATGGTGCAGGTTACTAAGACAGGGGAGCAACTACACCAGTGGCCAAAACTGTAAAAACACTCAGCATTTTTGGCATTAAGCTTTAAAAATTACTACACAAATATTGATGGTAATGTTTATGAACAAGGAAAGAATGTTTACAAATATACACTGGACGATTTAATGAGTAACTGGAATAAATTTCTGCAATCTACAAAATTGGACATGTTTCCACAATTTTGGCCACTGGTATGTACTAATCCACACGTCGAACCCTAATCACGAGTCTCCTTCATAAAGACCCCCCACCCCCCCTGCACCACTGCATCTCATAGACGTATTTCCAGATTGTTCTTTCATAAGGGTAAATTCATCATTCTCCATTTTTATTAAGCCATATCTAATGTTTTACAATAGACTATGGTGGATCATTGGTCATTGTCCAGCCTAATGCACTGAAATGGAAACTATCTGCAATAAAGTGCTGACTGAGACCAGCTGCCACATGGTACCCAGAGAGGTAGAGAGAAAGAAAGAGGGAGAGAGAGAAAGAGAGGGTGGGAGAAAGGGAGAGTGAACATGGCCTGGTTAGATTGGTCAGATTCAGGGGAAATGAGGCACAAAGATGAGCAAACAGGAAATATTCCAGAAGACACCTTCAAGGCTTCTGAATTTCCTGGAACAGATTTCATAGCTTGGCCACTGACTAATTACTTAGAGGAAGAAGAGGATCAGAAGGCCACGACGTCCTTCATGAATTTGTCAGATTCCTAATTATGCATGCAAGGCACATTGTAGACCAGGCTGACCAATCAGCAGCAGTTAAATTAATAAAACTGCACACAAACGGAGCTATCCTTATTCCCCCTCATTTATGAACTCGGAGATATCCATCCAATCTACAGCCTACACTGGATTCCATAACGCTGCGCAGCACAAGAAACAAAGCAGTTTGTGTGGACTTGCTCTTATCAGTTTAATAAAAAAAAGCTCATTTTAAAAAATGTACACATTACACTAAACAGCCACATACACGCAATTATTTATGCAGCTGAATAATGAGGGAATCGCGGATGTGCTGCATCTGCAGGTTCCGCAAATTAATTAGATACAATTCTATTACGGAGCAAATCCCCACTCATCACTATACACAACCTAAGGTCACTCAGCGCCCAAGCGTATTGCATCTTCAGGCTTCATGCAAACAGAAACACCAGCATAGAAGAGCTTTAACTGTTCAACCAAATTAAAGGTTTCAGTCATTGGGAACTACAAGAAATCCTCACATAGGATATAAAAGATATATTTGTTAAATAAATACATGTAATTAATTATTATTATTTAATTACTGGGTAATGACACATAAAATGATTGATCGGCGGGCCTATAATTGTTTGCCTTCAAATAAACTATTGGAGGAACAATTACATGCAGTAGTTTTACATTTATGTGAAATCAAATGTTTCCACTAAAAGCCTACAAGGATTCCATTTTTTTTTTACTAATGTGTCTAAGAGCATACTGATTTTTAATGAGATTTCATTGGGCAGTTATAAAATTCACTACAGGTGTATTGCAGTTTCAACTGAGCATTTCAGTGTCACACATAAATGTAACAAGTTGTTTAATGGCATCCATATTCTGGGCAATTTTATATGAACATTCCCTGCTTTCTAAGCAAAATTAGGTAACCAAAATGGAAGGTTATGATTTACCACAATTATTTATATTTTATGCCAAATATAGGTTTTAGTTATTTGTTTGAAGAGCATTTTTCAAAAAAAGATATGGAAATTATGACACACATGAGTATATGGTGACTAGCTATGGATGTAGTTGGAGTAATTTCACAAAAGATCCATTCCCCTAGTTAAATTCACAATTATATGATTCACTCCAGGATATTCAATTTACAAGAAAAGAGGGTAATCACACTACATTTATGTTATTTTAAAAAAATGGTGTATTCTGTAGATAATTGTTTCATTATGTCATTTAAATATTGATAAGAAAACGTAAATACGTTTCGCCGAAAACGTTTTACTACATGATGTATTTTAAGCATGAGCTTTTCACATTCAGCGTTAAAATATAGGGGGTACGGTCATCCTGTTCCTTGACAAGTACAATGCTGAATATCTTAACTTATAGCGATAGTTATGGATTAAACAAAGGGAAAACGGAATTTCAAAACAGGAAAAGTTAGATGACAGGCATTTCAAAAGAAGGACGAAGAAGTCGTGTTATTGAAATTAAACTCCCCCGGATTAGCGACCGTCATTAGCGCAGACTAACTGCTCGGGCTGCGGGAAATGGCGCATTAAAACGGGGCGGCGCTGACGCAGCTTCGCCGAATGCTGCCGCCGTCACACACATCTGTATGAAAATATTATGCTATAGGTGTTACGTTTCCTGGGCAATTACATTACAGGCAATTTCTGCTTCCGACATAAAGCAAAACTCTCTTTTATTTCCCAAGTGCGAGAGCCTACAGGGGGTGGAATGTTGACCCACGTGAACTTAAAACGCTGCCGGGAAACGCGCCTCGCAGATGTTAACTTGGAGGCCGGTATCACGAGATGCGCTGTATTCATTAAAAACACGTCGCTATATTAATGTATTTGTCTATTTTCCTCGTATCTGAACAGCACCGGTGCCGCACAGTAGAGATTCGGGTACTTTATAGCCTCCAGGTCAGCGGGCGGCCGCCCCTACTTTATATCCGCGACATGATGCCGTGGCGGCTTACTGTCGTCGGACGGCCGCTGGATGAAGTCCTCCGGGTGCCGGGCCTGGCAGGACGGCTAGAGCCGCCACTGACAGACTGACAGCTCCACGGTGGGGGGGGGGGGCTGAACGTGACCGTGACGCGAAACTCACGACATCGCCCTGGAGAATATATCAAATAACATATTGTGGAGGACAAACACAAATCTTCATAAGTAACTAAAATGTAATGTGTAGATATATGTAAGTTTGTATGCATGTGTGTAAATTGGGGGGGGCTGGACTCCCTTAAATAGGTGGCGACCTAAGCCCCCCCCCACCCAAAGTTATGCCTTTGAATGTATCTATGTCGAATGTATGTACATACAAACTTCAAGAACAAAAATTCATGTTCCCTCAAAAAAAAAAAAACATTATTCTCCATGCATTTTCACAAAAAGTGCGCCCTCAGAATTAAAGTGCCCACAACGCGAAACTGTAAAAAACAGCCTCAGGACAAAACTGGCAATGTTAATATTTGGCAGTAGTGTTGCTTATGCCATAGCGGCTCATGGAAAGGAAACCTCTCTTAAAGGCTGGCTCTCCTTGACAGGCACACAGTTCTAAACTGCATTGGAGGACAAAATCAATATCATTTTAACAGTACACAAGAGGAAGGAGATCTATACGGCACCTTTATTGAGTAATTAAACAGCCATTACAGTCAGAGGGGAAAAACAGTAAATGTGCCAAGTCTTTCACAAGGAAATTCTGCGATGATTAATACCATAGGAACACATTAAATAAAACTCCCAATTAAAAAGACACAACACAGGGATGATTTCAAAGGTTTGACGGAGCCTTGGTTTCCTAAATGTCTGAAGGTTAACCCAGTTTCAACAGGTGATATTTAAAGCACGCTAACTGTTCAAGTCCGTGAAAACCTCTCACGTATGTTGTGTGTGTCAACACACACTAGACCATCACATGACTGATTAAAATACCCTGACACTGATGAACTTAATTTAAATGGGAAAAAAAGAAAACAAAATGACACTATTTACCATTTGCAGAAGTACAGCTCTTGGTACAGGTATACTGAAAGTCTTTGGTTTTAGTTTTCACATATAAGATCTTACTCTCCGCACACGTATATACAGGTGAGAGCATAGTGAGGGGTCAGAGCACAGGGTCAGCCATTTATCCGCCACCTATGGAGCATTTTGGGGGATTAAGGGTCATGCTGAAGGCCCCAACTGACGTGTGACTATTCTGCCGAGGACAGGATTCAAACCAGCGACCTTCAGATCACTGGCACAGAGGACTAGCCCGCTGAGCCAGACACCAACCCCAGCCTTTAAACAGAAACTACATGTTCAGTGCTGATGTTTCAGTACTGATGGCCCAGTGAACAACCTTCCCCATCACTGCCAATAAAACATCCAGATTAACACTTCCAGTGATCACTGCAGCCGGACTTCAATGTAACACATCTAAGTAAATCATGCCCAAAACCCCACTGGCCTCCCCCACCGCCCTCATGCACGTAGGAGACCCAAAAACAAATCCAGCTACTTCTGTCAGGAAATGAACCTCCAGCCAAAAAAAAAAAAAAGAACCCTGAAAGCTGGAACAGGAAGCTGAACAGGCTAGCGGCCGACTCAGCGCAGCAAGCGCGATTAGCGGGAAACAAAATGCTGCCACATTTTTCAAGTGGGGCGGCGTAAGGACAAGGAGGAAATATGCCGACATCTTATCTGTTTTCACAACCCCCCCCCCCCCCGCACACTTATCAGGAGCCCCCACAGAGGATGAAAATGCCAGGCGTGACGTGTTTTTCAAACCGCATACATTCCTGTGGTTATTTTTACCCAGATACACCAAAGCAGTGCTCACTGTAATACACAAGACATACTTTTTTGATTTTTCATCCTGACTACATAAAACTTAATGGGCTAATCATCCTGGGCTGAAAAAGTTTTTAATTAAAAGAGATACTTGCTGTAGTATTTTTCACCATTTCCTCATTCACTGTGCCTAGTAGTCCTAAATTTTACGTATATGACCTCACATTTTATTACTCAATTAAGAAAATTGCACTGCAGCTAAATTTTGGAATGGGTCGGTGTCTCCATCTTCACGCTGATAAGTGACCGAATCACCTGCGACTTAGACGAAATATATAACGTCAACCAGTGAAACTTATAAATTCATAAAGATGTCACTGAAGAGGCAAGGGATGAAAACTCTTATTCCCATTGGTCCACGAATCTCATGCCATCATTGAGATTCCTCGAAGTTAAGGACACAGAGTCAATGTGAAACATGGTGCTGTATCTGTTACAGCTATTTTAAAAATGTGCCACAACAGCAACCTATTTCTGAGGTGACTGGAGGATAATGAACACAAAAGCAGTATCAGCCCACGTATATCCATAAATCCTCCAGGACATCGCTGAACTCTTTAACATCGCAATCTTTTTATCTTTCCCACTTTAAATTAATTTAACTCCAGGTGGACATTAGGACCATTAAACACATCCATCTTTTCGAAACAAAAAAAAAAAGTTCAGTCCATCTAAAATGTGAAATAGTGGCAAAAGGTTTTTATTTGAGACCTGCAGCAAAACAATTCTCGTTACAATCCAAAAGGTGCCAATCATTTTTTGGAGATGGTGCCTCAATCAGCATTTATATATATAAGGTGACAGATCAAAACAGCGTCCCACATAGTACAATGTTTCTCAGACAAGCACTTCTTGACATGAACTGTCTTGGTGTGCTTTTAATATCCCAGATAAAATCCCTGCCACTTCTTGATTTATGCTCATTTCAGTTAAATAATCATTTAATTTTGATGAACTACCCATTTTATTCCTTACTGGATATTTCACTGCAGGAATATGGGATTGAAACCTCTACTCAAACAATACAACTGCAGGTCCCCTTCATGAACTTGGGGCCTGTCTTCATGTAACGGGTCAGGTCTGTATAGGATGCCTAATATGCGCATCCAAGATATTTTTAACTACTTCAAAAGGTGTTAACCTGCCTGGGATAGGCCCCAGGTTACTGTACAACCCTGACCAGAGAGATGGATGGTCAGAAAGGTAAAATCTCTTAACCATGGCAGACAAACTGCATCTTCATATAGTTTAAGAGCTGTTATTAGTTATAGAGAACACACAGATATGCATACAAGGGAAAACTCCAGCAGAGTCTCTCAATATTTAATAAAACTTTTTTTGCTTCGGTCTTTCCAGTTCCCCTTCGCTTCCCAGCCCGTGTGACCAGCATGGGAGCTTCAGACCAGGCTCTGGGCTTCAGCTGCATCACCTAACTTGGCTGCTTCCAGATTTCCAGCTGTGCTTTTTATGCCACTGGATATTTCAACCATTTTCTACTTTTAAAAGGGTAACAGCTCCATTATTTAATAAAGGTAGAACTGACAGAGATGGATATTGGACTAATCTGGGGTAAAATAAGCACATGGGCTCTTTGTACCGTTGCGTAGCCTGCTACGCTATAGACTTCTTGCGTGAGTATGGGGTATTTATATTATAGACATTTTGCATGAAGTGTCTTGCTAAGATCTAGCCAACCCTGTACCCACAGACAACCGAAGGGTTATAGCCAACATAAGGTACACAAGGACTGGTGTTAAATTCATCCATTCTTCCAGCGAGCAACGCCACACAAATGTCACACGTTACTACCGGATTAAGTGATTGCACACAATTAGCAGAAACACGCTAAGAAGTGCATGTAAACGGTGATTTTCCCAGCTTTTGGTGGGAATAATCCCACTTAATACCAGGATATGGAATCTACCCAAAAAATACACAGCAGCCATTTTGTGCCCGCTGTCCGCACGCTGGCGTTTTTAGGCCGAGGGGAGCGAGCATGTGGCCAGTGATACTGCAGGGTGTCAGGCCAGCCTTGGCTTAGGCTTTCTGGGAAAGCATGGGCAGGAACTGGGCCAGAAAACCAGGGAACCCCAGCAAAGGATCTTCAATGACCATGGGAAACAGATTCTATAGTGTAGCGAAGGAAGAGCAGGACAGAAACAAGGTCAATCTATCGGTTTCAAATACATAAGTAATTGCATGCTTTTAAGGAAACTATTCACATAGAAACCAGTAAGGCTACTAGAAAGTACTTCAAGGGCATGGTGTGTAAAAGCTTTTTTTTTTGTTACACAGTGATTATTTGACCAATAGCTTGAAGGCGTCCTTAGTCAGAGGTCCCTGCAGATCCACATCTCCTTAGCGTGAACCTGGGGTTTAGCCTGAATATGGCTATTTAACATACTCTGCACATTTATCCTATTTTTTATTCACAAACCACATAAGACACTGTAAGCGAGTGGTGCTATTAAAACATGCTGAGGAAAAAGCACCATTTTCAATATCTCAAAGAAAGACATCTATGACTTCAGCTCAGAGGTTTCCTATCATTTGAAAAAACAATGAATTTTGAACATTTTTTTCAAGTTGCTACGATAAACAGCAACTAACTTAATCAATCTAATTTTATATGACCAAACATTAGCATGACTCGTTAATTAAAAATATTAGTGGAATGCATTCATGTGGCGTTTCATCTTTGACTGATATTTTCTTTGTAATCTTAAAAAAAAAAAAAAAACATTTAAGTGTTAATGTTACAGAACATATGAAATCATTTAAGGAAACTCTCCATTTAAGGAAATTAAGGAAATATAAGGAAAGGGTGTGACAGTTGAAACATTTGTTGAATATGGATAATTACATAGGCAACCCTGTATTAAAGATCAAATAAATCTGCCTAATTTGTGTCATAAGCAAAGAGCCTTCTAGTGGAAATGGTCTGAAAAGATCTATACAAAATTAAACTTCCATTGTTGAAAACACTATTGGAATACCATTTCCTGGCAAAAAAAAAAAAGTTTGGGCTGTCTAATTAGAATGTAAACAGTGTAATGAAGACATCAGTGTTTGAGGCAAACATCTCTTCCTCCTGCCACCTGGGGTATGGTAATGAATGAGGAGGATCTATAGAGGCGCCCAGAACACCATACAAATCAAACTGAGAGCATTACTGCTTAACTCTGATGATGGGATGGAGGTATTGTCCGTTTGAACAAATACCCAGCAGATATAAAGCTACTGCTGTATTTTAAGGCTCCGGACCAAGAGAAGACAGGACAAATTACACCATTGTATTCTTTTCTAAGAATTCACATAATTTGTCTAGTATTCATTGTCCTAAAACTTCCAGTTAAGGGGCAATGTAAAGTAATAAGTTTTATACATTTGAGCCTGTGGAAGTACATTATATTTTCTTAAACATATATTAAAATATTGGCACCTAAATACTGGTATGTCAATTCCTTATGCAGTCATCAGTGTTAATCATATGGACAACCATAATTAATAAACAGACACAGACTTTAATCCTGACACTGAGATATACACTGAAGTGAACTGTGTAATAAACCAAAAATAAATAGGAAAAAGACCTCTATTATAAAACGAAATTTCATGCATGTTTCCCGTTTGAATTTTTTAGACACAAATTTAAGGATAAATGGAAAAATAAACACCATCATATACATAACATAAGAGTTAATTACGTTTTACACACACAGGTGCAAATCTTATACGCAAACGCGTCCACCCTATATGCTGTCAGCCGTCTGGAGGTGTCAGTGAGACGGCGAGCCGGACACACGGAGGACACCGCAGTGGGGGCAGCGGCTTCTCGGGGAGAGCAGCGGAGCGCTGAGAAATACGGCAAGATCACACGGCCGGCTGCCCGTCCCTAGCCGCACTTACAGGGACGGCGCAACCCCCCCCCCCCCCCCCTTTTAAAGGGGGGGGGGAAACGGGGGAAGGCCCTTAGCAAGTTTGTTTTAAATATTACTGCCTCATCTGAATGTCTTAATAATAATAATAATAATAATAATAATAATAATAATAATATTCTTATTTAATCGCCCTGCCATTTTCCGTTTGTTATTTGGTGGTAAAGCAGTAAACACATTCTTCTAGCGCGTAATGTATCCCATTCGTATTGAATCTATGGGAATCATTCGTCATTTACTGTTAATCCACATGCAGACGGAACTGCCGCACGTTCGCTTTCAGGCCACCCAGGCGAGCGCGTTTTTAATGGAAAAAAGAAACTGTCATTAAAGAGCCATTGCATAAATAAATACGAGCCCTCAAAGGAAGCGGCATCCAGCCGACATCGTTCCGTGCGTCAGTTGTCATAACCCAAAACGTTAATGTAGAGTGTTTTCAATAATTGCAATTCTCCCCTTCATTATCTCTTTGTCAGGAACTATTAAAGCGGAAGGCCGGATTAAGACAAAACGACCCATTATGTGTGTAATGGATAACATCACATACAACTGTCAATTAGGCAAAACGAGTTTCTCTGAAGGTGAGCGACTGGATTTTATTCCATAATTAGAA
This sequence comes from Gnathonemus echidnorhynchus, assembly GCA_026776725.1. Classification (NCBI taxonomy): domain Eukaryota; kingdom Metazoa; phylum Chordata; class Actinopteri; order Osteoglossiformes; family Mormyridae; genus Gnathonemus; species Gnathonemus echidnorhynchus. The sequence continues at coordinate 10,311,829 of JAODJU010000035.1, read as the reverse complement.
TCCCGTCAGACTGCCAAGGCTATTCATGCGAGGCTTTTTAAATATTTTTTTTATTTTCAATAGGCCTACATGAAGCAGGAATCGTGCTGTATTTGTGGTAGCAAAAATCTCGCTGTTCATTGCGGTCAAAGATAAATCCGGATCTTACATTTGTTGTGACAAGGTTAGCTAAATCCGTTACTTACCGCATTCAGTTTGGATTTAACATTTAGCCCTTACGATGCACTGTCTGAAATCTGACAGCAGTCGCATCTCCGGACATGTTAATGCACATGTTAAACTTCAGCACAGACCGTTCGTCAAACCTGTGTTTATAAAAATCTATAAGGCATGACAACTACCAGAAGTTTCTGTTCTATCTTGATGCCATGTATATACTTATATGTTCACACAAATAGTGGAAGTAAAATTAAAAAGCTGAACATCTGTCCTTCTTACTAATGTGAGGCATTTTATTCCCTACCCTTGTCTGAACTTCCTGGACTAGGCTGCAGGCTCTCCAAGAAATGCATGGATGGATAGACTAATGTCACGAAAGCGGAATTGTCACGAAAGTCACATATGGGTTAAATACAGAGGACACTTTTCGTTGTTGTGCACTGTGTGCTGTGCTGTGGTGTGTTAACAATGACCACTGATCACCAAATTCTAATTCTAAAAATTCTAATTCTAATGATTTAGTAGCTGCACAACAGAAATGTGCAGCAAAAAAAAAAAAAAAACTACATGTGCTTATTCTGTTAAAATGGTCATTCGACACTTGATTGACAGGATTGTAATCTTATGACACAACCAGATAAGTTGCTTAAAATTCACAAACCTGGGTTCTCTTAGCATGAACCATATTCCCTTGTTCCAGGTGCTAAGCCCAAATCAAATTCCCTCTTAAATCACCAAACAGATTTTTTAGGGCAATAAAAAAAACAATGTTTTTCATGAACAACATCTCAAAAACACCTTTTACCAAAATTTTTTTTTTTTTTTTTTAAATTTTAAATGACCACATCCCTTTCCTTGAGCCATGCTCTGACACGGCTGCCACCACACTATCCTTGGTTAACTGGTGTGTTACTGTGTGAACATTTCAGGCAACAGGTCAGGGATACAGCGAAGGGTCACTGAAGATGCCAGCGCTCTCTTCACACACAACCACCAAAACCGAAAGGGTAGTGAGGATTTGGTTCAAAGGGCTCATCTGGTGAGTCAATGCAAAACTGTCCTATTGATGACGGGTGACAAGAAAAAGGGTCCAACTGTGAAGAAGCAGGAATCACCAGAAAACCAGCAGCCTTCACACGCAATAAATCATGCTTTGTGCACAGATTCCTTTATTTTTTTCCACTTCTGCAACAACTTCAACATTCAGTCCCAAAATCACTGCCCTGTCATATCATCACATAAGACACTGAGTAAAGTGGGTGGTAGTGGGTTTAACCAGCGTGCCCATAACCCAGCCCAGTGCCTCTCCTCACTTAGCCCACAGTGACAAGTGTCACACCACGTGGAATAAATGTCACATCAGGTGACATGCTTATTTGAAGCCCAGCGGGGGAAATAAAGCATAACAGAAAAACTCACGAGACACACTTCCAGCATCAATAACCACACTCTTAGATACCTTACTGACTATAAACATATGTCTCTCAAACTTCCGTTTCTCTTCTGTCAAGGGATGGGGAACCAGATTAAGCAATAAAAATTAAACAAAATTAACAAAACACACTAGGAAGAAAAATAAATCACTCCACTTGAGAAAATACAACCAAAAAAAGAACATGAATGAACCTTTCGAAAATACAACAGAAATCTTGAATGCCTATAAAGCATTGTTGTAACTGAATGGCGTGTTAAACTTTTATCGTATGTATTTATTTAAACCATCAAAATCCCCAGGTCAAGCACGCACCCCCCACCCAGGGGAGAGCATGTGACCTTGCAGACAAACACATTTCATGCTTTGTGTTACAATCCATCCACTGCTTCAGCTTTATTCCTTTCAAAAACACATTAAATGTCAAGAACATGTTTCCTTCTTACATTTGAACATCTCAGCTCTAGCTCCAAAGCTAGATAGAAATAATCATATTAATGGCCAATGGTCAAGACCCATCCTTTGTATTCCGGTGTGTTTAACACAACAGCTCCCCAGAAACCTTAATCACTTCAAAGCTGAACAAAACATCTTCCATTGCAGTGCTCCTTATTAGTAGTGCATTTCAAAACGAGCATCTACCACAGAAAATACCACACAAAAATACATCATGATGCTTTTGTTTCTTGCCACATTAAATTCCATGAAAAGTTCAAACATTTTCCTTTCCTGCCAATGCCTCAATAGATGCATTTGATGATGACAGATCATAGGAGATGCAAAAATTTACATTCCCAAGAAAATATGAATACTAGTACATATCACTGAAAGAACGAATGACATCTAAAACTATGATATAAATGAAAGACATAACAGAAAAAATCTCTTTAATATCTTTTATAATGTATTTCCTGCTTGTAAGAGCTCAATTTATATTATTGTCCATTGTAAGTGAATATAGACAGGAGCAACATACTATTTTTAATATCAGATCTAATGCACTGTGCAGCACACATTTAAGATGATTCTTTAGGTAAATACATGCATTTACGTGTATTATAAACTATCATGCATAATCCGCATGACACCACTACACTCAGTGGCCACTTAATTAGGTACAAACATACCAAGCAGGATTCATTTTAGCCTCTACAACGGCTTCAAGGACAGAAGAGCTGAGCATTCAGAGTCGCCATTCTGCACGCCGCGGTGGTACTGAGCTGTTAATTTTGCAATTGTGGCCTTCCTGTTACCTTTAACGAGTCCGGCCGTTAGACTTCTCTCATTAACAAGGTGTGATCAGTCACAAAAATGCCACTGTCTGGATGTTTTTGTTCATCACACAATCACACCTCTAGACACTGTAGTCTGTGGGAATCGTAGGAGGGCGCCTGTCTCTGAGATGCTGGAACCACCAAGCATGGCAACAACAAATACACCTCAATCAAAATCGCTTTGATGAGGTGTCTTAGCTGCTCTAATGATTAGTCAGTAGACTATTTGCATTAGCAGGTACAATACAATAGTTGTACCTAACAAACTGGCCACTGACTGTATAACACAGATAAGATCTACTTCCAAACATTGTAGACTTTTTGTATCAGCATTGACAATGAAAGCAAATGCAGATATTTATGTGCAATAGGTTTTAGAAAGCATTTATTGTACAATAACCGTAACAAAAACATCTTACCTTAACAAAAAGGATGGATTTGTGCTGAACAATTTACTACAATACACAAATATAGCCAACTACAATTATATAGGCCTCATTATAAATATTTGTAAAACATGATGTTTATTTTTTTTAATAAGTCGCAATTCTGTAAACACAAATAAATAAAACGTCAAGTGAATTGTTAGACTTAAACATTCTCTTTGCACAATGCAGGAAAATAAATTTTTTATGAGGGTATAAATGTCTGCAGAGGGATATGATACGTAACTACAAGTAAACGCTATTTGATTTCACAAGAGGCAACAATTACCTTAGCCTAATTAACAAACTTAGGATTATGTACCATGGCAAGGCACTGTGATGACTCGCGCCCTTCTCCAATTATCGTAAGAAAATTATCCCAACAGCGAACATAACTATAACCAGAAGCAATTCTACATTGAATAGTTTCATGCATTTGTGATTTAATTCAATGAAATCAATTAAACACTTGAAGCAGAACCACATCAAACGCACGGAACGGTCACGTGTCACCGTTCCATTTATCTGCGAAGCGCCGCGCGCCGATCAGATCGTACACTTTCCCCCCTCTTTTCACTTTTTCCAGTCGCACTGCTCTTAATGAGTATCTGTCATAGAAAAACATTTTGCGGAGTACTGCCATGCCCCCCGATTTAAAAATGTGTAACGCCATATCCCGCTCCTCTGAAGCAATCTGCACCGAAATATAAATATAAATATAAGATATATATTACAGCTTTAACATGTGGAGAAGGATACGCTCGCGTCTATCACCTACAGTATAACAGATATGGCAGAGGCGCCCTATCATTCCTAATCTAGCCTCGATTTACACGCGAGCACCAGACACAACGTCGTTCGGTTTCTATCGTTTATCAGAAAAATCCTAAGTTCAATCATTCCTGTAGAGCCGGTTCTGCAGGTAGTAATACAAAACACGACTAACTAAATGCTGTGTTTAAACAGAGGAACTGTGCTGAATAGTAGTCGAAAATCCTGATGCGGCACACAAAATAACTAAACTGACATCAATAAAAACATCGAAATGTGTATAGTGAAAGAACACAGCATTCCGTCGCATTTGTTTAAACACAGATTTAATTTAACCCTCTGTTTTGCAGGTCAAATTCGTAACACATCCTGTAGGTGAAAATAAGTGCTTGTTCACTAAACTTATCGTAAAGCAAATCGTTCTAGTAAGATATTTAAAGACATTTGGTGTCTGAAGCACAAACAGAACCGAAAACAGCAAAAGAATATTCACGCATAAGCAATGGAAATTAGTAGAAGTGCATACAGAACAGACTTTAAAGACATGCATGACTTAAAAAGGCGTTACACACAAGCCCATAACATTTCCAAAAAAAAAGAGCGCATACAGTTTGACAAAATCAAGCAGATATCAAAATTGACATACCATAAACAGTGGTGCCACTGATCATTTCTTGCTGCAATAACAGAAAAGATGGGGGTAAGCGGCTTGGGGATGGGGGGATGGGGGAGGAAGAATTCCAAAGGTTGTTTTCTCGTTTAGAGCGAATCTTCCTCCCAGCTATCAGCTTTCATTGCCCCTAAACGTGGGGCCATTCCGCCGGCTATTTACTCAAACCAAATCCATATATAATTAAAGAGAACGCGATCACATACAGAAGCTGCGCTGGACAATAAAGTGAATAAAAATACAAGAGAGAGCACCTGACCACAAAAAGACCCCAAGCCAATTTCAAACGCTCCAACTGAAACCACCAAAGCGATAAAGTGGTGGGAAGAGGATCTGTGGATTCACTGTCAATAACACACTTAAACGAGCATTCTGAGGATATTGTACACGCACCATTCTGTACCCCGCTACTTTAAAAATAGATGATAAGCCTGCAAATGCCACCACCCCCCCCCCCCCCCCACAAAAAA